>JAYESA010000008.1:136731532-137351532 GCA_036927795.1 Iris macrosiphon
AACAAGGTTCTAGTGATCCCGGCTACCAACCCGGAAATCACCTCTAAACTAGAGGGTCCCTGTCTGCACCATCGACAGGCTCAGGTCCATAAAACGTCGGACACCAATCCTCCGGATACTCTGGAAAAATATGTCCAGTCAGGACTGGAGCAAGTACACCTCTAACAGCAGTTCCATTTAAATGATAAAAACTATAAAACAGTTATAGCAAGTAGCAAGAAGAAAGAAGTAAGTATGAAACAGGAAATAAACATATATCACTGGTGCATAAGGTAAAGATGCATGGATATCAGAGCAAAATAGTAATAACTGCAAGATACAGGAAATCTAAGCTAAGATCAAGTCCGTGCACATGAACGTGTAGTGAGTCCAGCATGAAAAACATGTAGTGAGTCAAGTCCAGAAACATGTAAGTGAGACAAGTCAAAAAATGCATGAGAGTCCAGACTATAAAGAATGAACTCGGTGTCTTTGAAATACTTGTTTCGACATGTAAACGGCTAGGGGTAAGTACGGCTCACCGCGCACTGGGTGCGCGGCTGCTATCATTCCAGATTAGACCAGAGGGAGTGATTCCTGATGATGCCAGATAGGAATGTTTACATGTCTACTCGAGTATTTCCCCACCCCGACTAATACAAGTGGATCCAAGACCCGACACGCAAATCAAGATGAGTCCAGCCTGAACATGAATGATGCCTGTAGTGATGCCTGTAGTAATTCCAGAATAGAGGCCAGAAACATGAAATGTACGTGTCGCAAGTAAATGAATCCAGAAATACCAGTCAGTGTCCCGTGTGGTGCCAGAATAATCAGATGATACTATACTAGAAGTTGAATCATAATAAATATCAGATAATGAAAACTATCAGAGAATGTACTCGCCTGACGTCCTGAGCAACTAGCGATCCGAACTGGTGTCGCAAGGACCTAATGCGAAAAGCAAGGTTAAACATGGTTCTAAAGAGTTAAACAGATATAAAATAACTAAAAATAGGCTTCTAGGGTCGTTCTAGGTCAAACGGGTCAAACCGGTAAAATCTGGGTCAAAAAGTCAACTCTGGTCCAAAAGTCAACTCTAGGTCAAAACTAGGTCAAAAGTTGACTTTGGCGGTCAACCGAGTCAACTACGGTCAAGTCTGGGTCAAACTAGGGTGCTCCTGAAATTCTAGGTCAAACCGAGCTCATTAAGCTAGAAAACTCACAAACTCGCCTCCTTGAGATACCGGGATACCCTCGGTATCCGATACCTCAACCTAGGCTACGCACCCCGTCTAAACCCGCTAAAACCTATGCTAGCACGCGTAAATATATACACATATACCTATAAAAATCACTCCAATACTATTCCTAGGCTATTGCTCAAAAACCCCGCTCGAAACCCAATACCTTGGTTATCTTAAGGTATTGAAATACCTTGGTATCTCAAGGTATTGAGATACCGCTCTCAAACCCTCTAACTAGCTACCTAGCTATTAATTACATACCTAGTTATTAATCTAGGCTAGGTAATATAGATATCTACTATATTTATATATATCTAAGTATGTATATACCTATGTATATAGATATCCACACACATACCCATTAATACCCATTACCTTACCCATACACACAAACACTCCTACATATATATATAAATACATATATATACACTCACTCAAACTCATATATATATATATATATAGGCACTCACTCACCCCTCACACACACTCACCTACACACTAGCACACACTCACACAAGCACTCACCTACACACATACACTAGCACTCACTAACACACTCACAAACACATAACCACACATAAATATATAAATAGAAATATATATATATATATAGGAACACACACACAAATAAATATATATATAGAGACATATGTACACAAACACAACCACGCACACAACACTCAAACCACACGCCCTACTCACGCCCAACGACCCCGACACTCACCAATACCCTAAAATATATAAAATATAACTCGAAAACTCTAGCACACACTCCCCGATACTAACCCAATGCGCGCACAAAGCCGAAACGAGGAAACCAAGTCGAAATGGCTATTTGGTCATTTCGACGAACACGTGGTGCGCAGCTCGGAAAACCTCCTGAAACGCACACCAAACGAACTCAGAATCGGCCCAAAATTTACCCACGCGCTCTACACGATGTCTAGATCCTAGAAAATGCGCTCTCGTGTCGATTCTAGGCCCGTGACGGAAACGCACACGCACTTAGAATCGGCGACGACGAAAAGCCCCAATTTCGCCCGAAACGCCCGTTTCTCCGCGACACGACTTCCCGTGTCCGAACGGAGACACGTACTCACCCTCACGACTCCCGACAACGTCTACCTAGGTCCATCTAACCTAGGGCATCATCCAAAATTGGGCCAAATTCGGATTTCACCCGAAATTGACACAAAACCTAGTGTTAAAGTCTCCAAACACTACCCAACTAGTTCCAACTTCCTCCCACGGGTAGCCTAAGGGTCTAGGAAGGTTCTAAAATATTAATTACACTATAAAAGAGTAATTACAAGGGGAAATTTAGGGTTTACCTCTTGGGAGTTGGAATCCCAAGCCAAAATCTCCAAATCTCTCCAAATCCTCCAATCCAAGCTTCCAAGCCTCAAATCCAAGCTCCAACACCAAATCTAGGCTCTACCCACCTAGGTTAGGGAAAGATCTAGGGTTAGGGTTAATCATAAAGAAGAATAGAGGAAGAAAGAAGAGAAATGGAAGCTTACTTGAAAGTGGGAAGAAGAAAAGAAGAAGGAAGAGTGGAAAATGGAGAAGAAGAAGAAGAAGAATGAAGAATGAAGAAGAAGAGGAAGTGGGGAAGAAGCTCCTGCTGGTTCACACGGGTCTGGGAAGGGTTTGGGGCCGGCCATGCTAAATATAAGGGTTACACTAAGTTCCACATGACCAACATGTCCTCCAAACTTGGGTTTTTGGGTTTCGGGGTTCCAAAAGCACTCAAACTAACTCCAAATCTCTCCCACTAACCTCCTAAAAATAAAATAAATATTCTAAGCCCCAAAATAATTCTCACAAGGGTGTGGGCTGGGTCGGACATGGGTCCACTAGGGTCTGACATGGGTCCAGGCTAGCCAAAATCCTAAAACAATCAAAATAAAAATAATAAAAAATAATGCAATCACTAATTAAATATAAATACAATTAATTAAAAATAATGCACAATTAACCAAATTAAAAATAAAAAAAAAATACCCGGCTCTGGAAATGGGGTGGTGACACAAACTGAATTGAGTTCAGTTCCTGAAGCCTCATAGTTCAGTAGTGACACCCACACACAACTCGACTCTTCTACCCTCTCCCACATCAAGCACAGCTAGAAGACACTATGAAAACCAACACAGATAACAGTAGCTATATACCTATATATATATATATATATATATATATATATATATATATATATATATATATATATATATATATATATATATCGAGATACACCTATATATGCATACACTCTCTCATATGCAAATAGATAATACACCAATTTATATATACATATCATATGATACTCTAAGGCATAAAAAGACAGACACACAACCACTAGTCCAATTCACAAACATTTGGTGTGCAACACCAAGATACTCTAGGATACATCCTCCATACACCATACCACCATGATACCAACCCTCAATTCACATGGACACATCCAATAGATCAAATATTGTGTGTGTGTGTGTCGTGCCTGTGTCAGTGTCAGTGTCAGTGTTTGTGTGTGTGTGTGTGTGTGTGTGTATGCGTCTGTGTGCGTGTGTCGTGTGTGTCTGTCAGTGTCTGTGTGCGTGTGTCGTGTTTGTGTGCGTGTGTCGTGTCTGTCAAGTGTGTGTTGTGTCAGTGTCATATGTGAGAGAGAGAGAGAGAGAGATTACTTAGAGCTCGAGGAGGAAGAGGGGGATGCCGGAGTAGCCGCAGTCGTGGAGAGCCGGTCGCCGGAGAGGGGGGGGCGGGGGAAATCGAAAACTTTTGAAATTTTTGACAGATGGGGGAAAAGAAAACTGAGCCTTAATTAACCAAAATTTAGCGACGTTTAGCGACGTCAAATAAAAACATCGCTAAAATAAAATTTAGCGACGTCAAAGACGTCGCTGAACACGTTGCTAAATATTTTTTATATATACGTCGCTAATTACGATGCTAAACGTCGCTAAATCAGATATATTAGCGACGTTTAATGACCTTAATTGAACTTATAGCGACTAATCTTTTAAAATCTTAATAAAAGTCGCTAAACGTCACTAAATGTCGCCATTTAGCGACGTCTAGCGACATTTTTTATGGAGTCGCTAATTTAGCGATATTTTTACTTGGAGTCACTAAAATGCGTCGTTAATCCGGCTTTTTCTAGTAGTGTGAGAAGGAGAAGGAGAAGGAGGATATGAAAAGCATTCCATTTGCCTCGGCCGTCGGAAGTTTGATGTACTCAATGGTTTATACAAGACCCGACATAGCACATGCATTTGGAGTGGTAAGTCATTTTCTTGCCAATCCTGGTAAAGCATATTGGGAAGCAGTAAAGTGGATCCTAAGATATCTTAGAGGAACCTATAAATATTCTTTATATTTTGGAGATGGAAAACCTATCTTGGAAGGTTACACTGATTCTGACATGGCAGATGACTTGGACAAGAGAAAGTCAACATAAGGATACTTGTTTACTTTTGCAGGGGAAGCCGTATCATGGCAATCAAAGCTGCAAATTTTTATCGCTATATCCACCACAGAAGCTGAATATATTGCTGCTACAGAAGCCAGCAAAGAGCTCTTATGGATGAAGAATTTCCTAAAGGAGTTCTCTCTCAAGTAAGAGAAGTACACTCTATATTGTGACAGTCAGAGCGTAATTGACTTGAGTAAAAATGCTACCTATCACTCAAGGATAAAGCACATCGATGTACGTCATTACTGGATCCAAGATGCTTTGGAGAATCTCCTGATACATATTAAGAAGATTGATACATGACAAAATCTGTCTTACATGATGACGAAGCCTCTACTAAAAGAGAAGCATTACTTCTGCCGTAGGAAGGCAGGTATGACTACTATTTGAGAACTTTCTCCTCATGAGGATGGAGGGGGAGATTGATGGGAACGGGGTCCATCCCCATGATGAATAAACATGGATTTGATCCATGGAAATCGGTCACCCATGGTTGGGTTCGGCCAAGTACTTAACCATTTTTCTGGGTACAGTTTCTGTGACAAGATTCAGTTTTGGGAGGCTATTTCGAAGCTGTTGCAATCATTATCTGGCTCGGTCTTCAATACAAAAGTTGTTAAAAAAAATTCTCTTTCATCCAGGCTTTGAACCAGGTCATTTGGAGGTATATTGAAGAAGTTATAACCATCTGAAGTAGCCTATCTATTCATATTTTGCATGCATTCAGCTTGCATGTAACATTGATGATAGATGAACGAATCTTGGGAGAAGGAACGAAACTTTTCTTTGGACTTTTTCATGCAACGAATGTGATGTACCCAAGAGGCATATCCTCCCTATAAATAGAGGGGAGATGGTGAAGGTTGAACACACAATAAGTAACAAGAAGAATAATGCACAACTTGTAATCCTCACACTTGTAATCCACCTCAAGTGAGTTTGTGAGAGAAAGTGATCCTCAAGTTAAGTTGTACCAACTTGAGAGAAGACCCTTGTAATCTTTCATTTGATTATAGTAAAAACAGTGAAGAAGGGGCGGACGGAGGACGTAGGCTCAAATTGAGCTGAATCTCGGTAAATCTTGTATGTGTTTTCTCTTAACTTCTCTTTCATTTTATTTTATCTCATCACAAAGACGGAAAATATCTTATTTTTTCCAACACAAGTCCCACGTTTCGGTCGTCCAGAACAGTCCACACACCAATAACCCACACAACCCACCCTATCATACTTTACTACTCTTTCCAGAACCCCATTCTCCAAACTGACCCACCAATAGCCTACACAACCCACCATATCCTACTCTAGCACTTATTCCAAAAATCCATCCTCCAAACCCACCCACCAATACCCATACCAAGACCACTCGAGTTAAAAACAATATCCATAAACCTGTCCAAAAACTTAATCTTACCGCTACCCTCACCTCAAACTATCCACCTGAGCCGCACATAGTGACCCAAGCCCTCAAAGATCCTAACAGGCGTCAAGCTATGTCAGGGACGTTTGATGCTCTTGTGCGAAATGGAACATGAAAACTTGTCCACTCTCCCTCCGATTCAACGCAAAATCTTGTTTGTTGTAAATAAATTTTCAGAATTAAGCGTTTATCTGATGGCTCTATTGACAGATACAAAGCGCGACTAGTTGTTAAAGGGTTCCATCACTGCCCTGGTGTTGATTATTATGACACATTCGGTCCGACAGTCAAACATACCACTATTCGCTTGGTTCTCACTCTTGCTGTTAGTAGTGGATGGTGTCTTCGTCAACTTGATGTCAACAATGCCTTTTGTAAAATCCCTCAAAATAAATAAATAAATAAATAAATAAAATAATATAGAGATAATTCTTGTCCTTTAAATATACATAAAAATAAATTAAAAAGATAAATATAGTAAATTTTTTTAAAATATATATGAATACCAAATACCCTTATCAAAATTAGAGTAGCTAAGTAAATATATGAGCTATATTTAAGCTTTTAAAGAATATAACTATTTTCTATACTAGATAAAGGAAGAAAACAAAAAATAGTTTAATGAAATATACTCTAATTCTATCTAATAATCCTAAAAGCTAATGATCACAGCAACCCATTTTTATTCTTTTCATATTCGTATATGTATCATAAAATATTCCCTATCTGAATTCCTTGAATGCTTATATATTTATATAAGGGATCCAATTTAAATAAGAACTCAGCTCCCTTCCTCTTTATAGTTCATATACATCCCTCTCTCACGTTATATAACTAATCCTAATCCTACTACTAAACCAACAACCATCCACGCGCGAGAAAACCTCCCCATGACCAGCGTATATATATATATATATATATATATATATATATATATATACACACACACGTTTGCTATAACATATATATATATATATATATATATATATATATATATATATATATATATATATATACACACACGTTTGCTATAAAACTCTAACCCTTGTTCGACTTTCCCGCGGCCACCTCGACCACCTGCTCCACCGTCTGCCGTTCCTGGCCGCCGCACAACCACCGTTGATCACTAGCCGAGCCCCTCGCGCGCGCGCGCGTGCAGTTCGAAGAACCGAACCCCCAACTTCGCGGATACGTAACTCCCACGTCTTCGCATCATTTTTCGTTCTGATTCTTCGTACACACTCACAACATGACCCTCTAGAATTTTTTTCAAGTAGGATAATTTTTGGTGTCCTGGTTTGGAAGAAAAATTGATCCAAAGTTGGACGAAAACTGTTTCAAAACAGTTCAAAAAAATAATCCAAGTACCCCTGTGCATGTCCAGTTTTCTACTAACTCGTTAATTTTTTTTAAAATATAATTGAAAGAACTTATTCAAAATATATCCAAGATTATTTCTATTCTTTTAGTTTTTCTTAGTTTGCTTTATTTGGCAAATTATTCTGTTTTTAAAACGACCAAAAATCATATTTTCAAACCCAAAATTTTGCGATACGGAGTGCGCTCCGCCAAACGGAACCACCTCATCGTATACAAATTACACCAAAAGGTGCGTATGGTATATCCGGACGTGTGGGCTTTCGCAAAATTTGATTTGGACGTGTATGCGCGCCGGAATCAACCCGTATCCGCAAAAAGTTCTCTTGTATCGACGTTTTGTAAATTTCTCCATTAGTTTTTGTGCGCTTGTCGGATCGCCACGAAACTTATGCTACTGGACTCGCAGCGTTTGACCTGTCCTTTGACCCAAGTTTCATCCGATTCTGAGTTAGTCGACGGATCACCGTTTCGCGGGCCCCACGATTCGACTTGACGAGCGATTTTGTGATCGGCTCACCGGAATCCAAAATTGGACATACCGTTGAGTTCGTATCATCGATTAGGATTTTTTTGAACTAAATTTTTTTAATTTAGAGACCTTTACCCTTGGCACACTTTTCGGTACAAAGTGGCCCACTTGTAGACCCCGCTTTGACCCGAAATGACTGTTTTAGTCTTTTGTTTCCAAATTGGACGAAAGGATAGTATTTTCTAGCTATTTTGCTTATTCCGAAAATATTGGTGATGTTTATTGCAGCATCCAGAGACATTTGTTCAGCTTCCATATTTTCTGGTTCGTTGTACCTGTTGTCTTGCGTCGTTTCAACACCAAATAACTGCCATGCAAGTATACCTTGCCATGATGACTGTTTATTTATATTTTGTATAGCATGTTGCATTTATGTTACTTATTTACTTGGTTATTTTCTATAAAACTGCGCGTCCAAGATAGACTTGGGTACAACGGCGGATTGTGTCGTCTTTATTTTGTTTATTATGCATATTAACTTAGAGTTATGTGACCACCCTATAATTGTGAGGTATTCTCATATCTTCTAGACCTTGACACGTACTTTATATATACACAGATGTGTGATATACGTGAGAGGGCACGAACAATCGTATTCGGGTCGCTCTCGATACGTAAGGGACGTGTGTCGGCATAGTTCATATTTTGTTGTTTATGTGCATTCATTGACTTAGTTGTGAGGAACTGGATGTGTCGTGTCATGGATACGATCCGGACAGTCGTTTGGGTGAGGAGGATATATATGAGTCGTTTGGGCTACTTTACACTTTTTTTATTCAGGCCGTACGCTCCGCTGGAGACGCGAGTCGTGATGATCCTATATTTACTTGGCGGTCTCTGACGTCCGTGACGTTATGCATGTGGCCCCTGGATCTCCAAGAGAACTACGTCCATCCCATTATTTTAGCCAGACAGTCCATTCGTGCAACGGTTATCCTCAATTGCATTCACGTAGCTTGGTTAGTTTATCCAGTACATATGTTTATATTCAGTTTATGATTGGCATGCTTCTATGTATCTTGTTACGTCCCTCTGAGGACCTAGTCCCTTTCCAGGTGTAGACGATCATGACTATTTGCAGGAGCACGGATCAGGACTTGCTACTCCTTTCTCTTTCGATGAGGTCTTTTCTTCGAGCCTCTCTGATCATTAGATGATGTACTTATTATATTTTTTTTTATATTCTACTTTGGTAGTGGATTTATCTCCACCCAACTATTAGTTCTTTTTGACTATGTCATACTTGGTTCATTGACATATTTGGTTATTTATTTCTGCTTGATTATGTGGATGAGATTTAGTTATGCCCTGTGACTTGTGACATTATATACCACTTGTGAATTATTATTCATAATACAACGTACGCATGTGTTATAGTTTTCATATATTGGAGTTGCCATATACATACGGATGACATGCTTACGTATTCCTAGTATTACATATTTTGGGAATGGGGCGTGACACCTTTCTATAAGGTTATCTCTCCGAAGATATTTTATGCCATAACCACCAGGGTTTCTTGATCATGATAATCCCACACATGTATGCTAGTTACGCAAGGCTATATACGGTCTCAAACAAGCACCACGAGCTTGGTACAATAAGCCAAGATAATTTCTTATAGCCTCGGGGGTTACAAACTCTCATGCAGACACACCACTCCGTCTTCATCAACATCGATAATCTAGTCTATCTTCTTGTGTATGTTAATGACATAATTATTACTGGATGCAAAGCCACAACAGTTCAACGGTTTATTGATCTTCTTGGATTTTCCATCAAAGATCTTGATAATTTGGCTTACTTTCTTGGTATTGAAGTTGCCACTACTTCCAATGGGTTACTACTCTCTCAGCGAAAGTATATCATAGATCTTCTCGCTCATACAAATATGAATGGGCCAAATATGTACCACTCCACTTGCTACCAAGCCAACACTTACAGTTCATTCTGGGAGTGCATTGTTAGATTCATCTGAATGTAGAACATTTGTTGGTAGTCTCCAATACTTGTGCCTCACTCGTCTTGATATTGTATATGTTGTTAATAAATTATCTCAATCCATGCATCGACCTACTACTGATTATTGGAATGATTTGAAGCGCTTGCTTCAATATCTTTCTGGTACCACTGATCATGGTCTTGTCTTGCACCGTCATCCATCTATTATGTCTTTTCGGATGCTGATTGGACCGATAATGAGGATGACTATACCTCCATGAATGCTTATATTGTTTATCTTGATCGCAATCCGATATCCTGGTTCTCCAAGAAACAACACACGGTTGCACGCTACTCAACTGAAACCGAATATCGTTTTATTGCTGCGACAGCTGCCAAGTTACGTTGGATTTGTTTTCTTCTAACCGAGCTTGGCGTTTGTATTCATGCTGCTCCAGTTATCTATTATGACAATGTTGGTGCAACTCATCTCTGTTGCAGTTATGTCTTTCATTAATGTATGAAGCATGTTGCGAATGATTATCATTTTATTCAGAATCAAGTACAAAGTGGAGCTTTATGTGTCACCCATGTGTCCTCAGAAGATCAATTAACTGATATGTTGACCAAGCCTCTTCCGCGCGCTCGCTTTCAACTTTTGAAGAGCAAGATAGGACTCTTCACAGGAGCTCCACCTTGAAAGGGACAGATTGGAGGAATTATGTATTTCCATTATGGAATTATCTTATTAGATGAATTAATTTATTAAATCTTTTTCTGGAATTTTTAGTTGGTTTTCTATTTTTATTTGTGTATAATTTAAATTGACATCAAATCTTATAAATTAAGTAATTAGCTAGATTTAAAATATTTGATAAAAATTTTCAATCTTATTTTGTAAGTGTATATATAGTCAATTTTTATTTAATAAAATTAACCCATTATTTTTCAATCTCAATATGGACCGTGTGGTGCAATTCATGCAAAATATATAATTTCCCAAGATTCGTTGCTCCGAGTATGGTGTATGAAATAGGAAATTTGTTGCATCCCATATTCATTCCTATCTTTACTTATATACATACATAAAAAGGAGGCTACACAATTCCAATTCCATTACTCCGATTGAGATCGAGAGAGAGAGAGAGAGAGAGAGAGAGAGAGAGAGATGGTTCAAGGGAGACTGGAAGTCCTCCTCATCGGAGCCAAAGGCCTGGAGAACACCGATTTCCTATGTACCTACAGTTTCTTCATTCATACCATCACATTTGCCACCTTCAATTAATTATATTCATTTTGATCCTAATAGATTATATTGAATTCCATTTTTTTAGATGTCTATTGAATTCCAAACATTGGTTCTGATTAATCTTGTGGACTGTGATTTTGATGGCCCTCAAATAATTCTGTTACATTTCTTTTTTCTTTTATAGGTTTTCATTAAATTCAGACTTTGTCTCTGATCTCCAGTTAGATATTTGCTTGATCTGTATTTTTCTTCAATTTTCTTAGCTTAGATGTGAGGTTTAAAATATTGTTTCATTTTTTTGTTAAATACACCTAAAATTGAGTTTTAATCCTATTTATCTTGAAAGATCTAATTGTTTATTTTATCATTTTAGAGATTTCATGATTTCCTAGAGATTTATTTTGTATTTTGCAGCTGCAAGTTGTTCCGGATAAAGTTGACCAAAACTAAAGTAATATAAACACAGATTTCATGGATTCTTGTATTAAATTTTCTAGAGGGCGGATACATTCAATACATCAATCTTCTCTATGTGGAATTGGTTATGTCTTTGTTTTCTAAATCAGAACATGTATAATATGGTTAAGGGTTCAAGAGGAAGGTTTTCGCAAATAGTAAGATGCTTTTCTAACTCGATTCGGATACAATTTGTTTGCAATTGGGAAACAGGTAACATGGATCCTTATGCTATCATCATCTGCCGGACGCAGCAACAGAGGAGCAGTACTGCATCAGGTGCACATCTGGTTCGCTTTAATTTCGTCGCGATGACCCACAGTGTTCATGTAACGTTTTGTAACTCTTTTGCTTGAGAATCATACGCTCAAAAATTGTCTTTTGGCATATGTACCCTTTATGTTAGCCTTCTGTGACCACATACAATATTTATTAAGAACTTTATGTAATTTGGCTTGCCTAGAAATGGAATTCTATATGTTATGTTATAATTTTCTATGCAAACAAGCAAAAATTATAGGAAAAGGAAAGAAACAACACTAATACACCATATCTATAATCAACTGTGGTTACATAATCATAGAAATTAATAATTGAATATGCTGTTTCTAATATATTACATATGCTAATCTTAGTTGTTGTATTATGTTGCTTCGTCTTAACCATGCTTAACCAAGTTACATGCATGGATGCTTATGACAAGGACATGCCTAGGCAGTTTCTTAAGGGTGTATATGCAATTAGAATTTTATGTAGGAATTGATCCCAAAAAAATGAATATGGGTATACATACAAAACCCCCTTTTATAGTGTAGGTTAATTGGATGCAAATTCATTATAGGCACTGCCTTGTCATTCTGTTAAGTTAAAATTTGGGTGGTTCCTCAATGTAGAATGCGACTTGTGACAAAAAAAAAGTGATCTTATAAGTATGTAAATGTTTATGATTGATTGATTCAGCTAAGTGGTTACTAATATTCAAGAGATGATAAGAAAGGCATAAGGTAATAGACAGATGCAGCTTTTTGGATTTTTCAAATGCAATCAAAATTGAGAACTGGAATTTCTTGTTTTTTGATATTTAATTGGTTTCAGTCTTCAGATCACGTCCAGATCATTAAAAAGATACTAGTATGCTATTTTAAATACCAAAAGATCTTTGGATTCAGTCGTATGAGTTCTTTTCTTTCATGAAAATATACTAAGAGCTTCTTCTAATGATTTACATATCTTTCTTTACCATGTTGTTCAGTGTACACTTCTGTATCCCTAGTTTTAAGCTCCTTTGGTTAGGCGATACGAAGTTTACTAGGGGGTGACACATGATAGGGGCAACACACTTAAAGTCCTTTTTCTTTTGTTAGGGGCTATCAAAAATTTGATAGGGAACAACACCACTCTCCTTCTTCCCTAACACAACACCCCTCTTCCTTTTCCTCTTCCTCTTCCTCCCCCTACCCCAACCCTAATCTTGTAGTAGATACTCCGAAATGAGCCTTTAGGACCCCATTAGATAAAGTTTTGAACTCATCGTAGGGGTTTTGAAATGACAGAAATCGACAGTCATGTTGGGGACGACGCATGACTGTGCATATACAACTACCGTTTAGAAGTATGAATTTATAAATATGTCAAGATAAGATTAATATTTCGATAACAACATTTGTATCAAAAGATAAACATATTTTTTATACCTTAGTTGAAATTAAGGTGTAATATATGATTAGAATAAAAATATGTAGGATTTTAAACAATAGTTGAAAGTAGATGTAAGATAAATATATATTTTTTAAATATGTACGATTTTGTATATATGACAACATTTGTATATTTTCAATACTCAACTTCATCATATCATGTTAAACATATTTTTATTTTAATCATATCTTTTGTATCTAAATATAAAAATATCTTTTTATTCGAATCATATTTTTTGTCTAAACTGATTTTCTCAAAATTAAATTTTGTAACAGGACAACCAAAATACATAGGTGAACCATTAATGATCCTATTAATGTTAATAGGTGAACTATCGGTTTCCTTGCAATAGGCACACCTATCAGTCTCTGTTGTCTTTTGCTTTTAATCTCTTCATCTTATCTTCATCCAACGCAATCTATAATTTTCCTATGAATACACTGCCTACGTTTTTATTCTATGGACGAGCTATGCTCATTTATTAACACTTTTCTTCATTACCCAACATTTCTAGCTATACAACATAAATATATCTATCTGAGAACATTTCTTTATGTATGGTTGTATCTGCATGCCCACTCGAGCAGCACTTATCCACTTTAACATCCTGCCTTAATTTTACAAATAATACCACCATACCTTACCTTTCTAATGAATCAACAACCTGAAAGGAAAACCTAATTCAACCAACAGCGACGTGCTACAATGTGCCAGGTGCTATTAGCCTATTTGGATTTCTTTAAGCTTAATTAATGATTTATGGGATTGAATCACCTTGAGATTGCACCCCGAGATATGTTTAGGGCTCAATTCTTGATCAACTCAGTATCTTGAAAGCCAACTTTATTGAGCAGATTTATATTAGTCAAACCAAGCTTGAGGTTGAAATTCACTTGATTCAGCTTGTTTATGGCTATCACATTGCTAAGAACTACTGTTAAGTATAACTTTTGGCTTTCAGACCAATCCAATATACCAATAAGGGCACTTGTGAGTGACTTCATCAAAGCTGGATTGTTACAAGTTATTGTTATGTCCAAGACTATTATATTTCTCTGCAATTGCTTTCTGTTTATTATGCTTGAAAATCTATTAAATAACATAATTGCTCACACCTTTCAACCTGTCTTGTTAGTTATATTATAGCATTTAGCATCAAAACCAGCTTTAGAGTGATTTAGCTAGAGCATACTCTCTTTAAATTGATGGTCAAATTCATGCATCGCAAAATAATTCTCTCTAAAAAAAAGTATCGCAAAATACATATAAAATGATGGTTTGTCCTGCTCAAGACAAATCCATAAAGAACACCCAGGTCACCTAGGCAAGCTTTGCCTGCAATTCATCCTTTGTTGAAAAACTATCACCAAGCAGGATGTCATTCTTGTGAGAAGTATCTCTAGGACTCTCCTTAGCTGTTTCTGTAAATACTAAATAGGTGTTTGGTGTTTGATGCAGGTAAGGGAAGTGACCCTGAATGGAATGAGACCTTTGTATTCACTGTGTCCGAGGGTACTTCCGAACTCACTGTCAAGCTCATGGATAGTGATACAGTTACAGAAGATGACTTTGTGGGTGAAGCAACGTGAGTTTTTTCTTTTACTTATGATTGCTGTATGAATTTGGGGCGACATAAACACAGTACAATGGATTCTTAGGATACTTGATGTTTGATTCATCTTGCTACTTATTTTCTTGATTTCGCATAGTGGAGCTCTTAATTAAATGTACTTCTCTAGGATTCCTTTAGAAGCAGTATTTGCAGAAGGAAGCGTCCGTCCAACTGTTTACAATGTGGTCAAGGATCAGAAGTTTTGTGGAGAAATAAAAGTTGGTCTCACCTTCACTCCTGAGGTATTCTATTTTAATACTGGTAATAATATCTTGGGTTATTTACACTAACACCCCATATGTTTTGTGCTTATTACACGGACTTTCCCTAGTTTAAAAATAAATACACCGACACCCCCTGTCCTTTATAAAAATATTTAAAGTAGGGGTGGTCAGAGTAATACCTTTTATATAAATTATAAAACTTAGGGATGGTCCGTGTATTTAACACAAAACATAGGGGGTGTCACTGTATTTATTTTTAAAATAGGGGAGGTCTGCGTAATAAGCACAAAACATAGGGGGTGTCAGTGTAAATAACTTTAAAGCATTTGAAAATCATGAAAGCCCACAGAGATGTTATTACCGCAGAAACTGGGATTGACATATAAGTCGAGGGTCACATATGTGCACAACTTTGATTTGGTTCGGACGCTGCATTTAGTTGGGCTAAGTTTTGGCATTCGAGATATGAAATCGAGTGAATGAGTTGGGTATACTATAATGTCAGTGTCAGTGTCTGTTTGTGTGTGCGCGTGTGTGTGTGTCTAATTTGCAGTAATAGTTATCGAGAACTTTTCCCGATTTGCAAGTCTTTTTTTCCCCTTCTTTTGAAAAAAAAAACTAAGTCGAGGCCATTCTCATTTCATAACTAAGTTTGACATCACAAACAGACGTGTATGATGTAATAGACAATACAGGAGAAATAGGAAAAACACAAAATACTCCAGTAACTAGAAACATCGGTGGGGACAATAGCATAGTCAGAATTTTCGTCTAGGGGGTGCGGCGCTAACTATTTTTTTTTTTTTTTATAATAAATACATTTAGAATTTCAAAAATATCATATATTAATACTAAATATTATAAACTATTACTGGATTAATACGATTATAAACAATATTAAACATCAACTAAATAATTGATTAATACAAATAGGAACATTATGATTCACCTATTATATTAAGTTAACTGATCCATTAATTGGGTTGGCTCCGAATAAAGATCATGTGTTGCCACTATAATCAATTATAATAAGAGTTTTAATGTACCTAACCTGATTGGAGTTTTTTTTTTAATCCTCATCTCCGTCCATGTCCCCATTTTAAAATCTCCAAATCCGTCTCCGTCGAAAAAAAACTCGAGCCTCCGTCGCGATCGGGGGAAATTGTTATCCCTAATGACATTGTCTAATACTTTGAAGTTAGAAAAATACCTACAACTACCTAATTGTCCTTTTTCATTGTAAGTGAACTAGGAGGCTTTGACATTATATATATATATATATATATATATATATATATATATATATATATATAATGTTGATAAACGGTTGAGTGTTGTCAATATAGAAACTATGTGCTACTAAGTAAGTTAAATCTTCAGAAAACCAACATATTTAGAAGCTTCCTTACACTTTAGAATTTTGTTCATTGTAGACATGTTCTAAAAAGTATACAACTATGATTATTTGATGTTTTGTTAAAAAATTATTCCTTAAATATATTATTTTACTGATATGGCATTGTAGTGTTGTCGTAATGGAAAATCATGCTAGTTTTTTTCTATACTCATGATATGTGTGTGTAAACTCAAAATTTGAGGGGGTGCAGCCGCGCCCTCTCTGCTCTATGTGGCTACGCCACTGGGTGGGGATGGACTAAAATACGGAGACTCCCACCTTATCATTTGACATACAAGGGAAGGCTAGTTGGAGAGGTAAACTGACCCAAAAAAAAGGTCTGAGCGGAGTCAACAAATGTCATCATGTTTTGTTCCTTCCTACACCATAGTTTACAGTATCGGCCGAAACCGATCTGATACAGCCGATACTGACACATTTTTATATATCCCGATACGATACCGACCGATACCATTACTGACATTGGGTGCCTCTTTTTTCATTCAATTCTGCAAAGAAAATTAAACAAAAAAAGACTAATAAGTAAGGGTGTAAAAGCATGTAAAAAAAATTATGTTTCGCAGGTAAACCAATCGGCAAGGGTGACTACCATTTCATTTAATTCCATAATTACTAAGAAATAACACAAGAAATACTTAACATTATGCCTAAATATATAAAATATAATTTTCTCTCATTTTAGTAATTTATTAATAACTATTTGTTTTTCGATACTAAAAAACCGCTAATGCTGCTGATCCCAATACTCATAAGAAGGGTCTGATACTAATACTACGAACCTTGGTCTACACAACCCGGTAAACCGGAAAAGGTTTCAGCTTGAGTTTTTGATGTGTCACGGACAACTATATGTGTCAGATCGTGTCTACCTTTTATTTGTGATTTACTGAAAGTTGCCATTAGTGCGATTCGTGAACAATGAATATTTGTTATTTGGGAGGTATTGAAAAATTGGGAAGCTTTCGTCAAAGTAGTTTCATATGTCTTCATAGACAAATGAACGGAAGCTACGAGGGACATACGATCTCCATGCTTGTCTTATAGATTATAGGTTTTGGTTACATCACTAAATTGACGAGGAATAGTTGTTTAGTAGCTAGAGAATCAACAATAATCTTGTTAGTGTTCTCGTGTCTACCCTTCGCGCTCTTATTATTATAATACGAAAGAGTGAATCCATGCTCCTTACTACAATGTGGTCAATGAATTCACTTCACCTTTGTGTGGTGTACGTCCTTCATCCACGAAGTCCCATGAAAGTCTTCCCTGAACGACTTAGCTAGATCGGTAAAACAAGAAAGAAAAAATGTAGAGCAAAATGGAGGAGATTGGAATGTTGAAAACTTCCAGAAAGTTTACAATTTTTTTTGGGTGATGAATAACAAATGAGACAAATGAGACATCTCCCTCATATAGCCTCAATAGTTCTACATGAATGACTAAGATTATGCCATGTGTCCTCTATTTAATGGTTGGAACCATTTAGAACCTAGATATTTACAGTACAAATAAGTATTTACAACCAAAAATATATCTAATCCTCTAGAAATGGTAGGAATCATCATGAAGCTATTAGATGCAAGAAATATTTCAAGAAATTTCAATATCCAGGAACTATTTTCAAAAAGTTCATGCAACTCTAGATTCTACAGTATTTCAGAGGCTTCCCTCAATAACCTCTTGGCTCGATAGGTTATGCAACGTTGTCGTGATGGAATGAAAAAGCTTGTGCGTGACAAGTTGCTATTGCTATGTAATTACCTTCTCTCCAATTGTGTATGCTAGTAGAGGATTCACCCATGAAAGAGTATTCTCCTTTTACGAATGTACCATTAAGAGATGAGAATACAAGTTTAGCACCTTAACATTGAAAGGTTAAGTAGAGCGCTCATTAGAATAGGGGCCGGAGAAAGAGGAAGAATGGGTGATAGAAGCTTCAGACAATGTGAATAGATCCGATAAACTGTAAGGCTATATCTCTATTTCTACTAATATAAGGTGGCTTGGAAACGTCTCAAAATTGAGCCGTTTAAGCCGTTTGTAAATACTTTACTATTATTTTTAAAAAACACTAATTGTTTAACTACCTAATATGATTTAGTTAGTTTAACTACATAATATGATTTAATTATAACTAAACACATTTAACTCAAGTGGTTAAGGTGGTAGGCATTTTTCTTGGTTGTTTGAGTTCAATTCCAAGGAACGAAAGTATTTATATTTATTTATTTTTCAACATTTTTTTTACGCACGTGCAATGCACGCGATTGTGTATGCTAGTAGAGGATTTACCCATAAAAGAGTATTCTTGTTTTACGAATGTACCATTAAGAGATGAGAATACAAGTTTAGCACCTTAACATTGAAAGGTTAAGTGGCAATCATTAGAATAGGGGCCGGAGAAAGAGGAAGAATGGGTGATAGAAGCTTCAAACAATGTGAATAAATCCGATAAACTGCAAGGCTATCTCTCTATTTCTACTAATATAAGGTGGCTTGGAAACGGCTCAAAATTGAGCCGTTTAAGCCGTTTGTAAATACTTTATTATTATGTAAAAAAAACTAATTATTTAACTACCTAATATGATTTAGTTAGTTTAACTACGTAATATGATTTAATTATAACTAAACACCTTTAACTCAAGTGGTTAAGGTGGTAGGCATTTTCCTTGGTTGTTTGAGTTCAATTCCAAGGAACGACAGTATTTATATTAATTTATTTTTCAACAATTTTTTTACGCACGTGCAATGCACGTGCACGTACGTTACTAGTAAGATTAATATGTATCAAACACGTTGTTCCGCACATACATCCAGCCATAATATTTTTGACATCACCCAAGACCTAGAGAGGCCAAAAATTCCAAGAACAGTATAAAGAGGCTAGGCTACCGGATGAAAAAGAAAGCAGTTATAGGTTCTATCAAGAAGACTTACCAATCTAATCTAATTCAACGCTATCTCACGATATAAAGGAGACCTAGCAGAATTCTATACCCTACACAACAAAAATTAGCATAAACTATTATAATTAGCTAGGAAGTGCAAACACTCCAAAAATTAAAACCATGTCTTGTTGGACACGTATTGGACACATCACATGCACTCAAAAATACATCAGGACACCAAAATCGATGTGTATCGTGTCGTATCTGTGCTCGTGCAACATAGAAAATTAGCAACAAAATATCCAGAAATTTCTTCAATCTGCAACTTTCTACCTATCCACTAAGGTAGGGTATCATCAAGAAAGATGAAAATAAGAAGGGTATCACTGTTTATGGTGTCCGAAAAAAAATGTATGTATTTAGTTGATAACTGTAAAATTTATATATTCTGAAGTTTGGTATGCAAGGAAAGGAAGTTTTTTTTTTCCGGATGTTTTTGAACCCATAACTTTTGCGAGATAAATATGAACGATAGAGTCCATTTTTGTTCACTAAACCACTACTAAGTAGTTTTAGTTTGGATGAAAATGACACGTGACAGTCCTTGAGTGGAAGGGTGAAACATCTACCCTAGTTTAAACGATAATCAATTCCAATGAATTCTCTATCGAATGTGCATTAGGGATCCTGCAATATCGTATAATGCTTTTCTTGCAGGCAACCCGTGGGCTGAGATCTTACCAGGAGGAAGAAGATTTTGGTGGATGGAGGCAGTCATCCTAAAGCCGAGTATATGACAAAACCTTTTTCAAGACAGTTCTTGAATGTTGCAACTGCAATCGCAAGTCATGCCGATGAACAGTCATAATATCTCAACTTATTATTGCCTTTTCTTGGGCTGCTATTTGAATGATTCTGATTCTACCTGTTCTGCAACATTATTGTTATGGATGAATGAATGGTTCAGAGCCATTGCTACGGTGTTGAGGTTCAGCTGTTACTTCAGTGATTCTTGATAAGCTCGACAACGTTGGTAACACCAAGCTAAAACCCACATTACCAGGCTTGGCATACAATTCTTATGTCTACTAATTTGATTTGGGATCCTACGGTTCATCTGGTCGAGCAGAGTTTACCTACATTCCTAGTGTCAGATTTACACAAAAGAGCACTGTTTGAGGTGTTCTATAGTAGGGTTATTTAGTTTTAGGATCTCGTATAATATTGAAAATTTTACTTTAGTTTTCCATTTTGTCCAGAAGAGGGTTTGGATCTCGTCCTAACGATTGACTTGGACTGCTCGTCCAAAATGGTGATTTAAAAGGTAAAATTTGAATATTATACGATACCCTAAAAATAAAACAGAAATATGTGAGGGTTGTGTGACTTGGGTTATACCAATCGAGAGTGAGACGTGCGATGTTGTTGTTTGCTTTTATATTGAGCTCAGCAGCTACACAACTCTTTCGACCTCTTGAGTTGCAAGTATTGTACAATGCGACCCGGGACGAGAGGCATTTGGCTATATACGAGGCCCTTTAAGTCGTCTCCATCGAAACTGTCAGATTGTGTTGCTGCTGAGATCATGATAGAAGAAAACAACAATATCATATCGTTCTTGATTAATCATGATAAAACTAAATAATCCAAGTCACACAACTACTACAATGCAAAACTAAATAATCCAGTTCACACAACCCTCACATATTTTCGTTTGGTTTTAGGGTCTCATATAATATTCAAAATTTATATTTAGTTCTCCATTTTAGGCGGTTGGACAATCGGTCTAAATCCTATTTTGAACAATATAATATAAAAATCTAAATACAAATTTTTAATATTATACGAGAGCCTAAAACAAAATGACTCTTTTTCGGTACTCGAGAAGACCAAACTCACTCATTGCATATACTTTCGGAAGTGTCATAAAACAACGGCCACAAGCGATTACATGGGAACCTCTTAATCATGTTTTTCCGTCCGGCTTGCATTTCATTCTTGATTGATGTTTATACTGTTTTCACTCCTTTCACGTATGGTGAAAATAACAAACGTTGGAACGGAACAAAGACGAACCATACTAACCCTTGGTCAAGCCAAGTCCAATTTGGAAGAAAACAAAGATACACATATGGACAGTCAGAGACGGCAAAGAACAGAAATGGCGCTTTTGAGGCCCCAAAGAGTCCTAGAAACTCGACACACAAACAAGTTGGAAATATATATATATATATATATATATCACCAGTAGGAGGAGTTGGTGCAATATTTTATGTAAACAGTGCAAGTATGTCGCATGTGTTTCCTCATTTGTAGCTCCAAGCATACACCCCCCAATATGAAGAGTCCTAGTTTACCATCAACACTACCCAACACTATTGGGGAAGATCAAATTAACATTATTCACTTGCACAGTTTCTACAGATACTTGAACCATTGTCATAATGGCAACATCAACAGTCTTATGCAAATATAAATTGCATTGTAGTCCATCTCTGATGAGAATTAATAGTCCGTTGTCATTCCAGTACTTCATGTTCGACGTCTCTAGCTCTCAATCTTCCTTCAGAACACAGAAATACTTGTGCACTCCCCATGTCGTACCATCAGTGACAGTATGTCACTCTTGCACAAGGTCAAAATTGCAACCTGTTGGAAATTATCCAAGTCTGCTCATATCCACTATATGGTAGATTAAAGCAACCATCAACTACAAAGTAACCAAAATTCTGTAGAGAACATGATAGATAAAAACAAACGCCAACAACAGAATGTACATAATGCCCACCGGTAAGCTTCCTCACTGTAACTACTTATAGTTCAGTCTTGCCAAAATGATCTTAACAACAGTTCAGCTTTGTCAAAAGAAACTTACAATATCTACCTAAACGGTAGGATTTCCAACATCTCAACGATTTAACTTCGGAGTCCTACGGCACTCCTGGTCATCTTCAACCTTACTATTAGTCGCCTCTGTACCAGAAGGTAGTCCATTCCCCACGGGGCATGGGGTTACCTCAGCAGCAACATGGAACTGTTGATTCTGTGGCCTCTCCGGACGGACAGGTACCTTTTCTTGGTCTATACCACCCTGGTTTGCTGATGAACTTGGGTTGGCAGTTGGTACCGGGACAAACTCTGGAATCAACATCTCTTCGAACATCGGAATGTCGCCCATCAGGGTCTTCACTGCAAACTCAATGCACGGGTCTGACCATGCATCAAGAAATGGTAATACAGGTAGAGATGGTGGCCTATCCTCTGTTTGTTTCTCTGTCACTACCTGCTCCACCAGTGTACTCTGATCCCCTATTGACACCGTACTTTTATGCTCTGCTAGAAGCACCTCATCTTTGATTCCATTGGATCCATCATTGGACAAAGCCTCGTTTTCAGGCACCACCAGAGGCATTCGCGGCTCCACGGTTTGATGTGTTGCAGATTCATATCGTCCACTCTGTCCATCATGTGAGATCAACTTCTGAGATGGGTGACTTATGGCCAATTCCGCAACAGCAGCAGCTTCACAACCAGCCAGCCATTTTGATTCTCGTCTTGGCAGTGATTTAGATTTGCCTTCTTCCACATGCTTGGAGATTTCAAACACATTCTCAGCTGCTGGCTCGGCTTCACACCTATCTTGCCCTTTTGATGCTTGGCTAGGAAGAGCTAGTAACTTGTATTTGTTTTTATCAATATCCTTGGAGGTTGCTGACATATTTTCAGTTACTAGCTCAGGTTCACACAAAACTGGCCTTATTGATGCTCGACTAGGCAGAGTGACCAACTTGCATTTGCTTTCCACCACATGCTCTGAGGTTTCTAACATATTTTCAGCTGCTTTCTCTAGTTCACATTCAGTGACCTGTTTTGATGCTCGTCGTGGCATCGTGAGTGGTTTGCATCTCTTTTCTGCATGCTTGGACGTTTCTAACATACTTTCAGTTGCTGACTCAGGTTCACACGCAGCTAGCCGTCTCGATGCTCGACTAGGCAGAGTTACTAATTTGCATTTGCTTTTCACTACATGCTCTGAGGTTTCAAACATATTTTCAGCTACTTTCTCTGGTTCGCACCCAGCTAACCGTTTTGATGCTCGTCTTGGCATTGTGAGTGATTTGCATTTCTTTTCTGCTTGCTTGGAGGATTCTAACATATTCTCAGCAGCTGGCTCCATTACCTTTCTCTTCTTATACTTTATATTCCTGTTTATGTGCACGTCTGGAGATGAGTTCATCGAATCAGCCTTTTTGACACCTGCCATATTTAACAGCTCCAATCAAGATGGTTGAGGGATACGTACATGAAAACAGGTTAATTTGCAAGCAAGTACCATGGACTATCATACTTTTGATAATGGCCCAGATTCTAATCAAAGGCCAGACATACACAAGATTATTCAAATTTGAAGCCATGTCTCTTGTCAGGTTAATGAAACAAGAATTATATGTTCTGTTAACAGATTTAGAGACCAATGCTTTAAATGTCCTCTACGAAGGCAGTCAGCTATCACTAATATCAGAAACAAAAGTGATTCTAGCTATAAAACCATTGGTGGAAATTTTCACCACCCTAAACCACAAAACAAATGAATGCATGCATATAAAGTAGGACCAAAGTACTATCTCATGAATCACAATTTGGTGAAACTAGTATTGTTCTATGGCTATGAGTACTATTGTCCTATTCAGAAATTAAAACTTCACATTTAATTCTCAATAAAACACAAAACTGTTTTTGCATTCTCTACAAATTCCACTGTTCTAAAAATCGGGATTAGTCTGGTGCCTAGGAGCCCCCCAATGCCTACCCGACGCCTGACAACCAGGTTATTTGAGGTTTATGGGCGGACAATTTTCAGGAGTTTTTTTGAACCACATTTTTCGAACCACCTAGACTTAGGCGGCGCCTAGACAGGGCTAGGCACCTGTGTCCGCCCGACTACCGTCTAGCAACTTTTACAACCTTGATAAATTCATTAGACCTCAGTCCAGTTCACCAGTAAGAACTTCCACAACAACACCCATTAATTCCTACTCAAAAACATGTACCATTTTGAAAATCTCCAGTTTTCCTGAAGTTGAGAAACTTACTTTCAGCTGATACATGATCTGTTCGTGGAACTTGTAGTTTCTCAAGTGACTCATCCACGTTCGCCACCATCTCTCCATTTGATTTAACTGCCTCCTCTGTGAAAAGGCATCGCCTTACCGTTGATTTCAGTTTTTTAACGGGAATTGGAGGCTGTGGCATATAAGTAGAAAAGGTCTTAAGAAGTGCAACCAAAGAGACATAAAAATAATATTGGAGATGAATATACCAAACAACATAAAAATAATATGATTTTTGGCATTTATCAAAACTATATAGATATATTAATTCTATAATATACTTGTTGGTTTATGGAAAAATGACAAGTAATTGGTAGCCCAGTTGGTAAGTGCACATGACTTTAACTAAGAGGTCTCAAGTTCAATCCTCAATGCCCACTTAAATTTTAATTGAAGGTATTTTACAACAACACCCCCCCCCCCCCCCCCCCCCCCCCCCCTCCTATTTGGCTTAATGTGTTATAGGGATCAATGCAATGCCCTATAGAAAATTGTATCATCGTTTCTCTTCGTCTAGACTTCTTACAGTCCAAGGGAACTTGGAGCTGGATCTTGGTTGCATGCAAAAGGAATATATACCTATCCGCTAACTGCTGTCAAGGTTTTATGGCATAGCCCGTGCATGCTCATAGCTACCTTGACAAGGAATCTGCCCGCAACATTGAGGTTTGGCGTCAGGTTTGACAGCCGACCACAAAACTTTTGTCAATTCATTTATGGAGTTGTCTAATGCTCCATACTTGACCCCATTCTGATGGGCACAAGACTTGAATGATGAGAATGGCCGAGCATTCAAGGTTTATTATGACCAAAATGCATGGTGAACTTGAAATTTCTTTAGTATGTACTTTATGCATATGAACTGATTGATGCAAAACATATTCTTTCTTTAGAGTAATGCATATGAATTGATTGATGCAAAACATATTCTTTCTTTTGAGTATTCTAATTCACGAGTTCCTTTTGAGTATTCTAATTCACGAGTGTCTTTATCCCTTCTTTAAGTACCAAAAAAGCACCCATGAGAATGAAAGACGTTCACAGATACACATATAGAGACTTACAACAGATTCCCGTCCTGAGGAACACATCTCGCTCATACTTTTTCTTCTTGGTCCAAATGCATGTTTACTGACCTCTCCAGTTGAAACATAGTGAATCGCATCCTTGAGGGAGCGAAATATATATCCATGGACTGGATCAGTGTAATACTGCAACAATTATTTCTGTCAGTACAACTCCACTTCAAGTACGGCATAATGGATCAAAATAAATCTTACCATTTAAAGCTAGAAATATGACAAACAAATTAACTATAACAACAACAAAATCAACAAAACAATGCCTTTTCCCAAAAAAATTGGGTCGGTTGTTTGAATGTTCTTTCATTCGGGTCTGGTAAGGAACATGTCCTCTGTAATGCTAAAAAAAAAATAATAATCATATCTTTCTTTAACACTTCAAACCATGTTCGTCTAGGCCTACCTCTAGTCTTAGCATATTAAGGGTAATGTCCTCTGTAATGCTAAAAAAAATCATATCCTTTTTTAACACTTTAAATCATGTTCGTCTAGGCCTACATCTAGTCCTAGCGACTCCATTAACTATTATATCACCACTTCTCCTTATATTATGATCTATTGGTCTGCATTGCACATGTTCAAACCACCAAGTCGATTTTCTCTCATCTTATCCTCAACTGATACAACCTCTAACTTTCCACGGATAGAATCATTTCTTATCATATCATGTATTGACATTCATCCATCTTAGTATTCTCATTTATGAACATGTTTCTTACTTGACAAACAATCTGATCCATAAAACATCGCTAGTGTTATAGCACTCTTATAGAATTTTCATATGCAATCACAAAGTACTCCATTTCAAATCATGTTTAATTATATGCATAATATCCTTCTCAATCTCTCCATGATGATGAATGATTGATCATAAATATCAAAAATTATAATTTTAAGTATCTCGTATCTTCTGTATGGACTATCGTCTCATTTCTCTCTTCTTTCGGGTTGAAATTACATTTCATATACACTTTGTTTGCGTTCTACTAATTATATCCCTTATATTCCAAAGTCTCTTTAATCTTTTATTTTAGCATCTAAACCAATTTCTACTCTCATGGACCGATACAATATCATTAGCAATCATCATACACCATGGAACCTCGTCCTGGACATGCTTAGTTATTTCATTCATAACTCTTACAAAAAGGTAAGGAGACAACATTGATTCTTGATGTAAGTCAATGGTAACCGGGAATGATTTACTATCTCTTCCAATAGTTTGCACGGCCATCATTACTCTATCATACATATCCTTAATAGTCACAATATAACTAATACGAAATTGTTTCTTCTTCAAAGCCCATCACATTATCTTTCTAGGAACTCGATCGTGAGTTTTCTGTAACTCAATAAAAACCATATGTAAATCACATGTTCTCTCTAATATTTCTATTAAACTTCTTAATAAGTAAATGACTTCCACAGTAGGTCTTCCTGGTATAAAACCAAATTAATTCTCTGAAGTTCCAATATCTCTTTGTAATCTTTACTCGACCACTATTTCTCATAGTTTCATTACATAAAAAAAACAGATAAACTCAGACGAGAAATTCTTAATAAGATATAAACAACAAACAAATGAAAATAATTAGATTACAATACCAGTACAACTGCTTAGCTGTCAATAAGAGAAGATGATAACAAAGTCGATAGGATACCGATACATATCATGCCCCTATCATACATATCAGTACGAACTTACCAAGCTGAATGTATCTCTCACTACCAACTTGGCAAATACCATTTTGTGGTCCCGCATCTCCAACAAAATCAACAAGCCTAAAATCAAACAACTTCCCTCAAAAGAACTAACAAATAATTCTCAACTCCCGCGAAGTGCATGCTCCCTAATGTTCCCATCATTTGGAATAATGGTGAAAACATCACCAACAAGATCATCACATTATCTCCCTTCAATTCTTAATTCTTAGATTCGTTGTAAGTTTTCAGGACATTTTTCCAACAAGAATTATGATTGCCAGAATAATCATAAAAAAAGGTTCATATTGGCACTTTTGAGCACCGATAAAACCAATATAATTATTTTTTTCCTTTTCATTTTTCAATTCATATGAGAAAATTACTTTTCTCAAAGAAGTTTCTTGAAAACCTAAACTTGAACTTTGATCTTAAATAGAATATCCATACTTGAATGTCAATCTTCATCATATAGGAATTCATCAAAACTGGTATGGAATCAAGATATCTCAAATATCTACTGTATAGACAATTTTGAAACTTGTAATGTCACTCCAGATCTCCCAATCTATATCGTAAGCATATTGTTAGTCCAGAGGTTTAATCAAAGATGGAAGAACCAAAAGTTGAAGTCGAGATCAGGAGTTCAGACAAAAGTTTTCTCACTAATATACCTCAATCCAACAAACAACTATATAATGATTCTGATTACAACTTGTTGCTACAAAAACAATAATCAGAAAAACTATGTTTGTTCTTCCTTGCAATAGCAGTTGCAGACGGACATAACAGCTTATAAGAAGAGAAGAGAAAGGAGAAGGATCTCTGCTTGCTGGGGTGATGAAGATCATCGTTGCTCAAAGTAAGATTCGTCCCACACGATCTGCTCCCAGGAACCAGCAAGTTCACATAGAACTTCTGGAACGCTCGCTGTCACCTCTTTCCTGGACTTGCACGAACACTTTGGACTCCAATGGCGGCAGCAACAGAAACTCTCTTTGTCTCTTTATTTTCGAAGTAAGCTCTCAAAATGGCTACGAAGAGAGTATTTATAGAGGGTGGAAACCCTAGCCGCCAATCAGTTACGAAAATATAGGAACAATTTAAATTCAAATCCCACAAAAATCGAATCTAAATAACTGTCAAATCCCGCAATCAGTGGGATCATGCGCCAACCGCGCTATCTGCGCATATGCACACAACAGCCAAACTGAACTGTTCATGCGCGCATAAGCCAGCAGCACAGCGGCCCATGCGCCCACGTCCATGCGCGCAACAGGGCAAAACCGCGCAATGCCTGCGCATACGCCCGCTCATGCGCCTACTCAGCACCCGCTCATGCTTCCGCGCATGCACCCGCTCATGCAACTCGTACATAAAATGAGCGCATGAGCGCATCAAATGCGCACAAGCGTCATGTGCCGATGCTGACGTGCTAAGTACAAAGTGCACCACTTTGCGCCCTTGAGTCCGAGTTGTTAGATCCTAAGAAAATTTTCCCAAAAGAGTGACAAAAAGCATAAATGCTTTCTTTGAGGAGTTATTCCTCCTATGCAAACACCCCCACATGACACCCATGTGCTCCACCACACCCCATGTGCACACCTCAACTCATACAAAGTATTATATTGAGATACTCACTTGGTGGTGTAGCCAATGTGGGACTATTCTCACTAGTCCAAAGGAAACAATACCAACAATCCTCCACATATCTCAATATATATGGGTTGAACATTTCCCACAGTGATTGCCCATCATGCATTAGGATAGATGTCACTTCGACTTGAATCTACCCGTATGGGTCGAATAACAGTATGATACAAGAATGGACTAAGCCTTGAATTCTGCACCATAGCTGCAATTCTGCTCACTCACATAATAACATCAGTTGTACTTCGGTTGCACATTAAAGGCCATGTGAATGTATGATTTCGGTGTATGTATATTTGAAGTTTACAAGTTTACCCTCAAGAGACGACATATCTCTTTCGATACACTCTAGGTGAGTTCTTTGAAAGAGTCTTTGGCATGAAGCCTTGCGCTTTCTCGCGGTGCTACGCCGCTATGACATGGCCCAAAGCCGAGGTTACACCTCATCTTGATGTCATGCAACTGTAGCATGAGGTCCCAGCCTCTTTGTAATGCCATACTATCCAGCATGAAGCATTGCGCTTCCTTGCGGTGTTACGCCGCTGTGATATGACTCGCGTAACCGAGGCTTTACATCTTTTATCTCTTGGTGGTATCACACCACTGTAACATGAGGTCACCGGCCTCTTTGTAGTATTGCCTACCACTCTTCATTCTACAGCATTAGGCTACCTGCCTATGTGCGGTACTATGCTACTGTGACATGGCTCGCAAAGTTGAGACATTACTCTATTGAAAAATCTCAACGTGGTATCACACCACAGTAGCATGGAGTCCTTACGCTCCTTTGTAGTGCTGCGCTACCATGCTTCCTGTAAAGCACACCAGACATTCAAAATGCCTGAGAACTCATTAAGGCGTCTAAGCCATCCTCCCACATGACTTGTTCTACACAAAGAACAAATAGTAGACAACAGTGGTTCTGGGTCCGTAACCCCTGAATGTCTCAAAGGACTACCCATTATTTCTGATATTCTCCCAGTCAATGATCATTCTTTGAACCAAAAGCTAGATGCCTAGTAGATTTCTCTTTGAACTAATAACATAAAACTTTATGGTATAATTACAAAGACACAATATCATAATGTCATCAAGCCCATTTTGATTGTTGTGTCCTCGACCAGCCGGCGCTTGAGACCTTTGGTGAACGGATCAGCAATATTCTCCTGGCTCCGAATATCAATCACGGCAATGACTCCAGTCTTTATCAGATCGTTCACTACCATGTGCCATAGCCGCATAGTCCTCTTCTTACCATTGAAGAGGTCATTTGATGTCACCGCTGCAGTCGCCTGGTTGTCGCAGTAAATCGGTACCGCCGGAACCTGCGCACCAACCAATGGAAGATCATACATGAGCTCTCGAAGCCATTCTGTTTCATCTGCTGCAGCCGCCAGTGCATAAAACTTAGATTCCATCGAGGAATAAGAGAGCATTGTCTGCTTTTTCGACTTCCACGATATAGTAGCTCCACCCATATAGAAGACGTATCCTCCTGTGGACCTTTCGCTCTCTACTTTTGAACACCAGCTTGTATCACTGAAGCCTTCCACTACTGTCGGATTTCCGCTGTAGTGCAATGCATACTTCTGAGTCCTCTTGAGATATCTCATCACTCTCTTCACAGCTTTCTAGTGCTCAACACCTGGATTACTCGTGAACCGACTCAGCATCCCTACTGCGAAAGCTATGTCAGGCCTTGCGGCAGTTGTTGAATACATCAAACTCCCGATGACGCTTGAGTACTCCAGCTGCCTAACACTTTTCCTTGGATTTGGCTTCAGTTTCTTGTTATACCTGTACGGAATATCGATCCCTGGAAGATCCTGATATCTATAGCGTGTGAGCATCTTCTCAATATAATGAGACTGTGACAGCGCCACTCCAGTGTCCGTTAGGATGATCTTTATCCCAGGATAATATCAGCTTCCCCTAAGTCCTTTATACTGAACTTGGATGAGAGGAACTTCTTTGTCTCAGTGACACGTGCTCGATCCGTACCCAGAATCAGCATGTCATCCACGTATAGACAAACGATGACTCATCTCCCGTCAACCAACTTTGTGTAAACACACTTATCCGTCTCACTGACTGGTTGTTGCATGTAAATCTCTTCGGTCAACTCCCCGTTCAAGAATGTTGTTTTAATATCCATGTGATGAATAACTAGCTTGTGAATTGCATTCAGAACAATCAACATCCTGATGGTCGTCATCTGCGCTACTAGAGCATATGTGTCAAAGTAGTCGATCCCCTGCTTCTGAGAAAACCCCTTGGCTACCGGCCTTGTCTTGAACTTGTCAACAGTTCCATTGGCCTTCATCTTCTTCTTGAAGATCCACTTGCATCCAATTGGTTTAGCTCCTTCTTGTAGATCGACCAACACCCAAGTGTTGTTGGAGGTTATTGAGTCATACTCATCATTGATAGCCTCCCTCCGGAAGACGTCTCTGATCTTCATCGCCTCATCATATATAAGCGGATTTGCTTCCACATGATAGGTGACGAAATTATCTCCGAAGTCCTTCTGTCTTCTCACTCGCTTAGACACCGGTTCTGCGAGTTCTGGTTTGATCGTTGTTTCTGGATTGACAACTTCTGTTTGGACTATATCTTCATTGAAAACGTTAGCCTCCTGTGCACTCACACTATTCTCCGGAATGTCCGCGATAACAATATTCTTGTGCCTTACAAACTTATCTTCAAAGAATTCTGCGTCGCAAGATTCGATGATATGATTTGATTCAATATCAAAAAATCTCCGAGCATCACTCTTCTCAGCATAACCCAGGAAGATGGTCTTTGTAGTCCTCGTACCCAGCTTCTGAATATTTAAGTCCGGAAGCTTCACATACGCCAGACACTCCCACACTCGAATGATATTTAAGTTGGGTCTGACTTTGAACCAAAGTTCATGAGTGACATCGGAAGTTGCATACGGCACTCTGTTCAGAATGAACGTAGCCGTTAGCGCAGCTTCTTCCCAGAAGCAGTTTGGAAGACCCGCAGTCAATAGCATTGAGTTCATCATCTCTGTCAACGTCATGTTCTTCCTTTTAGCTACTCCATTTGATTGAGAATACGGAACAGTCGTCTCATTGACTATTCCTTGTTCCTTGCAGAACGATACTAATTCAATAAAAGTTACTGCATTAATATTATTTGCAGGAGTTACAAGCTGAAGTTTGAACATCCCTTCGGTACAAAAAGGCTTTTTCGAAGTACGTTCCTTTGTACGACATCTGTCCAGCATTGATGTTCATCCTCAAGCATGCGTTGCAGAACAGACTTCCCGAGACCAGGTTCTTGGCTATCACTGGTACGTGCTTCACATCCTGAAGCTTTAGTAACTTTCCCGAAGTCAGATTCAGTACTACCATTCCGGTCCCAAGTACTTCAGCTTGTGCCTGGTTTGCCACCATAACCTTCTCAGATGTAGGCTTGTAGGTGGTAAACAACTCCTTCGAGCAAACATGACAGGATGCGTCATTGTCCAGTCAGTGTCTACCCACCAGTTGTCACAACCTGCGCAATCATAGCAGTCTTGTTTGGCTCACCTTGCTCTGTCTGTTTGGGTTTGAATCTGCAGTCTCTCCGGTAGTGGCCCTTCTCTTGCCATAGTTAAAGCAAACCACGTCTGACTTGGGCTTAGACTTCGGCTTGAACAAAGCCGACTTAACCTTCAGATGGTTGAAGTCATTTTTCTTGTTGTGAGAAGCCTTCTGCTTCCCCTTGGAATCAGCAACATGCACTAAGTTGGCATTTGCCAACTGTTTGGACAGCGTGTCCACTTTGTTTTGAGCCCTCAACTCATCTTCAACATGGATGTTGTGTAGTAGTTAATTAAGGCTAACATGCATCTTCTTCCGGTGCATGTCCGAGATAAAGTTGCTTCATCCAGGCGGGAGCTTGGCAACAATACCTCCCACGACGAGAGCGTCGACCATGGGCATGTCATCATCCTCAAGTTTTTGACGAAGCTTGAGAAATTTCTTGACTTGAGGCAACATCGTCTTGTCATCCTCAAATCGTATGTTCCAAACCTTTTCGGTCACATATATCTTGTTGCGGTTCTCATCCGCCTTGTAATGCTTTTCTAGAAACTCTCAGACGACCTTAGCATGGTCCGTCTTGTTGTATGACTCCGCTAGAGTATCCTCCATAGAGTTCAGAATCAGCAACTTGCAGAGGCTATTGTCTCTCCTCCACTTGTTCTGCTTAGCAGTGACAGTAGCAACCGTTCGAACAGTAGCACCATCACCCTCGGGAACAATTGGCCCCGGATCTGTCAACACGTAGTCCACCTCTGCGAGTTGAAGATTAAGGCTGACCTTTCTCTTCCAGGCGTTATAATGATCTCTGTCAAACTTCTCAAGTTTGTTAAAACTTGTGTCAAAAAGTTTTGCACGGTTGTTCTCCATCTTACTCGGATCGTGCTTTGAGATTGTTAGTCCCGAGGCTTAATCAAAGATGGAAAAACCGAAAGTTGAAGTCGAGGTCAGTTCACACAAAAGTTCTCATTGATATACCTCGATCCAACGAACTATATAATAATTTTGATTACAACTTGCTGCTACAAAAACAATCATTAGAAAAACTATCTATGTTCTTCCTTGCAATCGCAGTTGCAGATGGACAAAACAGATTACAAGAAGAGAAGAGGAAGGAGAAGAATGATCTCTGCTTGCTGGGATGATGAAGATCATCGTTGCTCAAAGCACGATTCGTCCCACATGATCTGCTCCCAGGAACTAGCAAGTTCATATAGAACTTCTGGAACGCTCGCTCTCACCTCTTTCCTGGGCTCACACGAACACTTTGGACTCCAATAGCGGCAGCAGCAGAACCTCTTTTTGTCTCTATATTTTCGAAGTAAGTTCTCAAAAGGGCTACGGAGAGAGTATTTATAGAGGGTGAAAATCCTATCCGTCAATCAGTTACGAAAAGATATGATCGATTTAAATTCAAATCCCATAAAAATCGGATCTGAATAACTGATCATATATTTCCATAACCGCCAAATTCCGCATTCAGTGAGATCATGCGCCAACCACGCTATCTGTGCATATGCGCGCAACAGCCCAACCGAACTGCTCCTGCACGCATAAGCCAGCAACGCAGCGACCCATTCGCCCACGCGTCCATGCTCGCAGCAGGGCAAAGTCGCGCAACACATGCGCATACGCCCGCGCATGCTCCCTCTCATGCGCCTACTCATGCGCCCGCACCCGCGCATAAAACGAGCGCATGAGCACATCAAATGTGCACAAGCGCCATGCACCGATGCTGACGTGCTAAGTGCAAAGTGCGCCAACAAAACGCCACTTTGCGCCCTTGAGCCCGAGTCCGAGTCAGAGTAGCTAAGTCCCTTTAGGACTTAGCTCCTAAGAAAATTTTTCCAAGAGAGTGACAAAAAGCATAAATACTTTCTTTGAGGAGTTAATCATTTTTTCTCCTACGAAAATACCCCACATGGCACCCATGTACCCCACCACACCCAATGTGCACACCTCAACTCATACAAAGTATTATATTGAGAAACTCACTTGGTGGTGTAGCCAATGTAGGACTATTCTCACTAGTCCAAAGGAAACAATACCAACACATATGACTACTTATCTATGTGAAGCTATGACTACTTATCTATGTGAAGCTATGACTACTTATCTTGGTGGTGTAGCCTTCATACTGGAACGCCTCATGGTCTCCGGTTTGACCATTTTACTGGTAGGATTAGGATTACGGTCTCTACACTCCGTGTTCCCATCTTCGTGTCACTACATCTGTGGAATTTTTCAACTAAAGAAGTTTTCATCATCGGACCCCTAACCATTCCCATTAGCTGTGGGGTTGAAAAGTCGCCTTCAATTGTTAAACTTGTCCTCAAAGCTCTATGATCTTCACGTCACAAGCATCCCACTTAATTCGCAATACAATATCACAATCTTCACACATTGGCTCCACACTCCCAACGATACCAAATAATCTTGTACACTGTTCAAGGATGCAAAGAACTTGGAAAAAAATTATAGGAGGACTGGCTTGACCTTTGGGAGAGGCTTGACCTTTGGGAGTGTGGAGCCAAAGGTCGACTGGCTTGACCTTTGGGAGAGGCTTTCCTAACATCAATGTTCCTCTAATTTGTAACACATGGAAATAAGGGACATCAAACAAGAGAAGGCCACGGATGGAGAAGTTATATGAAGTGACTATCTACATCCTTCTTTATAAACAGTTTTTGTTGCAAAATCTTTCGAAATACCATACTAGCAAGAGCCCTAGAACCATCTATCCACAGGCTTGGGTTTTGTATTTGCCTAGTAACAAATTACCTGCCTGACAAGCAAATACTACTATAAAGTACTGCACATTCCTAGAAGACATTAGGAAGTGTAGCATTATCCCACACAATGTGCAACCTTGGAATAAAGACTACACAAAGTCTAACACCCTTCCACAGGATTAGAATATTTTTCAAAATAACTAATAGATAGCCTGGAAGTGATGCCTCCTGATAATTTTCTGAGCACTAAAAAACTGCCAAAATGTTACCTACACTAATCTTTCAACATTTCTCACTATAGGCATGCTTTCATTAGTTCAAGGAAGAATATAGAAACACTTCCAGTTGGTCACTTAACTCATCGATATAGACTAGTAGATTTAGCATGCACATATACATGATATTATCCACAAATCAATTATGTTATCTACACGAGGACAGAAGACGCAAAACATGCTACTCTAATAATTCCCAACTCGTTCACCATTATGAAGATCATTTAAGCAACACGTGCTGTAAGTCTTGAATGACTTTACATGATCAACTTGTTAAAAGGTTTGTCTGTGTTAGCAATAATTTATTTGGCTTACATACTAGATAAGAAATCTCTCTCATAAACATCAAAAAGCATATTGTACCTTAAAAAATTGACTAAAATCAGTTTGATAAATATAATTTGAAATAAAGAATGTAATAAGATCTTATTTTCTACCTTCACACTGCCGGCTACTTTTTTTTTGGTGTGCTTAGTTTATTTTCTCATCTTAGTTTATTTTGTCATTTCCGATTTGAAGGGAGCATGTCTTCCATGACAAACCGCATGCCCACACTGGATATTTAACTATTTTTAGTTTGTGCACATGCTTTGGATTCACCTGTGAATAATACTAACGTGTAACGTTGTGACACACTTGTGCTCTCTCTAGATGACAAAGACTGAAAGAACGGTGAAACATGTAACGCTATTTGGAGGTCCATGGTCAACCTTTATGGTCTTGAAACCAGACACCATTACCTTTTCTTGTGTATAAGTTGTGTTTTATAGGTTTAAAGTATCGGCCGATACCGATACGTATCGGATCGGTTTTGTCCCCTGCCGATCCAATAGCGACATAAAAGATCGGTATCGGCCGAAACTGGTACGAAAAAGTTTGTATCAGTATGTATCGGTCGATACGGGCCGATACGAAAAAAAATCAGATCAAATCAGATCATCACAGGAACTTTAACAAAGTAGATGTTCTATAAAAAGCCAAAAAAGAAGAAGTAGAAATTGATTCCAGACATCAAATCTAACAGAGAACAATAATAAAGAACCAAAATAGTAGGAAAAAAAACTATAAATAGAGGCAAATTCTTCTACAGACATACACATGATGACTATTATTTTATTCAATTATAATTAAAAAAATTAAATAATACATAAATATGTAAATTATTTTTCTATTTTTTTACTAATTTATTAATAATTATTTAAATATTTGCCGATACAGTCGATACCAAAAAATCTGATACTCCGATCCGATATCGTCGATACTGCCGATACTGCCGATACGGATACTCATACAAACTGTCCGATACCGATACCGATACCGAGTTTTTGAACCTTGGTTTTATCTTCCATATAAAAGGATAGGGTTGTTTTTTACTTTCATATTTACATCCAGATGAAACTTCCTATTCTTTATATTTAGGGCATTTTACGTCAACTACCCCTATGTTTCATACTTCTTACACTAACCGTCCCTATTTTGAAACTAATTACACGGACCACTCCTATGTTTTATATTTTCTATAAAGAGTTATAACACTAACCACCCCTATATTTTATATTTTCTATAAAGAGTTATAACACTAACCACCCCTATGTTTTATATTTTCTATAATGCAGAGGGATAGTCCGTGTAATTAGTTTCAAAATAGGGATAGTTCCTGTAATACCCATGAAACATCGGGGATTAATGTAATTATTTATTTATATTTTGCATGACCTTTTATAATATACATGCAACATTTTGCTTATCTAGTATTTTTACTAACTTTAGAGTGGACACATCCATTCCACACCAAAATGCTCAACAATGAGTTGCTGGAGGCGTCAAATAGAATGAGTTGTTGGGGGCTTCAAATAGCTGTGACTGTTTTAGCCGAGCGATCTACCTACGTGTTCGAGAAATATATTAACTTGACCTCTATATTTGTACCATAGTTTACAGTATCGGCCGAACCGATCAGATATGCCGATACCGATTCGGTTTGGCATGTCACGATCCGATACTGACCGATACCGACATTATGGGTCTCTTTTCCGATCAATTCGGCAAAGAAAACTGACCGAAAAAGATCAATCGGCAAGAGTGTAAAATCATAGTAGGGTCGTAAAAGAAGAAAAGTTATCTATCACACATGGGCGGACCTACATGGCGGCGAGTGGGCAGTTGCCCCCACTAAATTTTTACTTCCCAGTTAAATATTCATGTTCTTTATCAATTTAATGTTTTGTCCCTTCCAAAATTTTTAATTTTTAATTTCTATATACATATGTTTTTCTTATTCCTTCATAATTTTTATTTTTAACAAAATTTTGATATAGCGAACTTTATTTAACAAAAGTTTAGACTTTTATATTTGAGGTGACCCCTCTCTTTTAATTTTTTGCGTCCTCCCCTGCTATCACATGAAACCAATCGGCAAGGGTGACTACTATTTCATTCAATTTCAAAACTACTAAGAAACAATACCGAAAATACTTAAAATTATGCATAAATGTATAAAACATATTTTCTAAAATACTAATAATTTATTAATAATTATTTGCTTTCCTTTATCAACAAATCCGATACTTTGATCCGAAACCGCCGATACGGTCCATACCGCCAATCTCGATACTCATAGGAATGATATGATACAGATTTTGATTCCGATTCCGATAATGCGAACCTTGATTTGTACACAAGATTTTCACTAACTGGCTATCAAGTGCAACAAACAATGTTGGACATGTCCAAGTAGACAGGTGTTACTTTGGGTCTAGGAGGAAATGATTGCATCAAGGGGTTTGGAACTTGTGCCCCTTATGAATGGAATGCTGCCTGGATTCCCCTCACCCATGGAATTGACATACTAAAACTCTGTTTCCATTAATTTTATATGGACAGAAGAAGTGGATGTAAAAGAGAGAGGTCTTAGGGCTGTAATGGGTATGGTTCAGGCCATATCCATGTGTAATCATAACAAAAAGATGAGTGGTTCAAACGATGGGTTCTGTTTGTTCATATTCCCTGGAGAGTTCATCAGGGTTTAATTGTAACCATTTTAACTTAGCGGGTCGACGATGTATGTAAAACTTAACACTACATACGTAATACTTAACACTACATACGTTACAATCTTGGCATTTCCTGTGCTGGACTTGGTGGATATTGAATTGATGGAACATACAGTAACTTGAGAAAGTAAGAATATAATTATGCATCCTTCATGATCATGGTATGAGTGGAAGGATGTCACTGGCTATGGGTCAAAGTATTCTCTGGATTTTAAACACAGAAGCAATCCATATTAGTTTAAAACTAGCTTATGCTCCATAGCCGACCCCATTCTAATGGGAGAAGGCTTGGATGATGATGATGAAGCAATCCCATATAGTCACACATTCATATTCACTTTTAATTTATCTTGTATAGTTCCTATCATTGTGAACTATGTTCAACTCTTTTAACTGAAAAAACCGAAGATTAAGTCTGCTTAAGGCCACTTTGTCTCTGTCATCCATTCTAATCACTTGACCCCAGTTACATGGAATTTCTACTACAAAAGTATGAATATAGTTCCATACAAGCACTCCCATTGTTTATTCTCCCATAGAATGGTACACATCAATTTAAACAATATATCCTTCACATCTGAAAGAGAGTTCCTTTGAATATTTACTAGGACAGTTATTTATTGCAACTTTCGATCTTCTTTGTTTTGCCTTGTTGTGCAACTATCAGAATTTCCACTTTGCAAGTTCATCTTTTCGTTTACACAAGTAGATACTTCATAAGTCAGATATATAATAAATTGCTTTTCACAAGCTTATATGGTCTGTATTAAAGTCGGAGTGCAAATCTCAAAAATAGAAACGACTTCAGTACTGATTAGAGAAGAATATTTGCAGAGAAACACTCAGGTTCTAAGCGGATAATTGTATGGCATGGATAAAGAAAGGTAAAGTTGTGCTACCGGGTCTTTTCTTAATCCACCCTTTTTAGAAGACTTCCGGAATAAGATTTCTTTGACCCAGCCATGAGGTAACCCATCTGGTGAGTACTGAACTTGTGCTAGGACCTAATCACAAAAATATAAATATTAGAACCCTTTCTCATGCATAAACACGGAGAGAGAATAAAAATAATAAAATTGGAGGAGGATATATTGACAAAAAGTGCATACATTGTCCAGGCTCTCTCTAGTGCAGTTTTTCTGCTTGAGTGCCGGAGTAGAGAGCTTTCCTGACTCAAGAAAGCGAAACACCTCTGCCTTGGAATTGAATCTGGACCCGGTAAATGGATCATAGTAATCCTGCAAATTACAGAAAATGCAGAAGTCATCAGATTATACTGTGTTCTCCACTATTATAACATATGCTTATTTCAAAATTCAAATACAACCAAGCATAAATGATTTATAATCCATATTGCCTTTACACCTAAAAAAAATTCTTTTATGAATCACTGATTATTTCTAGCAACTGATTCAAAGCAGGAAGTTATATCCATCTAAGACACCTTGAACATGTATTAATAGTACAGTTGCTCGAGAATTAGTTTAAACATTGAAAATAAAGAAAATAAATATATCATGCAATATCAGATAAAACTGTTCAGTAGTTTAATCTACACACGATGGCGCAGGAAAATCAAAACTCCTGAATAGTTGGTTAAACTTCATTAAATATCTTAGTTTATATAAGAACAGAAAATCAAACAGCAAGTCTGTTTGTAAAAAAATCTGAAGAAAAAAGCATGCTACTTTTCATATTAACCAAAAAGTCATGATCAAGTAGAAATGCTTATTTCAAATAAAGAAAAATATTCAATAACTTCCTAATTCAATCCTCTCAAACTTACCGTTTCCATTTTCAGATTACCTTATGCAAATAATCAATTAATCTCTGTTTATGCTTGTAATGCAGCAAATGGAATTCATGTCCAAGACACCTAATAAGTACTAAGATATCAAGTCACATGAAGATTACTAAACATGATATTCTTTGGGGAAATAAAAGCAATAAGTATCACAAGATAAAGTGTACACATTTCTATCTTGGTCATCCAATTAATCACCGAAACTATTCATCTTGACCTACATATCTTAATTGTCTACAAATCAAAATTCGAGTGGATTAGATAGTTGTAGTCAATTCATCAAGTAAAATCAAAGTGAAAAAAATGGATAGATTTCACTCATCATGAACTCGCCGCTAAATTCCACTTTGATTTTATTTGATACATGACTTATAGGATATATAACCCACGTGATCGTGTAGAGATAAAGATGTGTCAATCAAGATGAATGGTGTCGATCACTTTGATTCCTCTCTCTCTCTCTCTCTCTCTCTCTCTCATATATATATATATATATATATATATATATATATATATATATATTTGGAAGAGGTAATTGTGTTACAGACTCCTGGCCCGAAGGCCCACACCTGCACCGCATCACTATTCACATTAATTCCTCCACAGGAAATTAAATGTGCTTCCCCCGTCGCTCAAACATGCAACCTCTTGGGAGGGATATGCCTCACTCTAACCACTTGAGCTAGAGGTCCTTGGCTATATATATATATATATATACACCAAAAGAGAATACAAGTGGATGTGATGATTCTAATACAACCTCTAATGAGAGGATTAAATATAAGTCAACACATCAGGAAAATCATAGCCAACTCTACTTGGAAGAAAGTTAGCATTTTGTAATGTGTTTCTTTATATATTTTAAATACCAATAAAATTACCTTTCTGCATATATATATATATATATATATATATATATATATATATATCATAAATAAAAAAATCTACCCAAGGCAAAAAAGCAAGACATCTTTAAGAGGAAACAAATATGAATAAATTGGCCATGATTACAAATCAGATATTATGGGAAACAGATAAATTAAATAATAGGAGATATAGAGGGAAAGAGATGATGTGAGCCGCTTACGAGTACCACAATACGAGTTATAGATGTTGGAATTCAGTGTAGGAATGAAGGTTTGGATGTGAAAACGTTTTCTTCCCTGTTTTGTGATTTTCTCTCTGATTATCTAAAGCTAATAATATACACATTTAAGTTTGTGAATTAAAGATGTAGTATGACATAACATTCAGGCGTCAGGTTCGGATTTGCTCGACACATCAAGGTGTTTTGGTTGTAACTTCCTCATCAGATGTCAAAATGCCTAGATGTTTTGGAAATATAACTTTGATTCATATTCGTATGTTTTGCTATTTTGACAATCTCGGGCTTCAAATCTGCAGTTGAAGTAGATATTTGAATTATGGACATAATTTATAAAGTTAATTTTGGTTAAGTTTAACTGTTTTAGAACTTTATATTTGGTTTAAGTTGCAAGGATTTTAGTTAGATTTCATCTTTATGTAGTTTGAATTATCTTGGTTTCCTTTTCTTTCAAGTTTGGTTGGGCATCATCTATGGAGGCCATAAATAAGTTTTTTGGAATTGCACCAAGGAAAAAGTATATATACTAGCAAAATATAAAATCAAACAAACCACAAATTTTAGTTGTGCATCTCTTCAATATAAAATAAAACCATAGGTGAGCCAAATTTTATTTGTTCATCTCTTCAAAATAAAATAAAACCATAGGCTGGCTTACATAGAGATAGCAATTACACATCTTGTAAAGAAAGAAGAAAAACCACTGCAGACTTAGCTTATTCTCCAAGTAAGAAATTTTATTTAGGACTTAATTATTATTGGCCATTGAGATACTAACTAAACAAAGATCTAAGGTCTAAAGAAAGCCTTTATCCCACAAACAAAGCATTTATCCCAAAAAAAATGGTTCGGCTGTTTGCCTCTCTTCCATTCGGCTCGGTTAAGGGCCAAATCCCTGGTATCGCTAACAAAATACATATTTTACACTTCAAACCATGTTCGTTTAAGCCTATCTCTAGTCCTAGCGGCTCAATTAACTACTATATTATAGCTCCTCCGTACAGGAACATCCATTGGTGCTTTGCACATGCCCAAACCACCTAAGTCGATTTCTCTCATCTTGTCCTCAATTGGCATTCCCTCTAGCTTCCTAGTTCCCATGGATATACTCATTTCTTATCCTATTCCTACCATTAAATGTATTGCCACTCATCTATCTTAGCATTCTCATTTCGGCTACACTAACTTTATGAACATGTTTCTTAAATAGAATAGCTAATAGATATGGCTTCTAGTTTTGTATTGTAGTTCCTGAACAAAAAAATTAGTGTTCAGGTGAACAAATGATATCTCATTGCACTGTATTCATCCTGGTAACTCTACTTAACCTCGTCTCAGGTGAAGATTGTAGTAGCAATTAAGTGCTAGACTGGCATGTTGGGACCCGGTCAGGATCATCAATAGTGGTTCAAACTCAGACAAGAAAATGGCTTCCCCCCCCCCCCCCCCCCACCCAAAAAAAAAAAAAAGATCTGGCAAGTGGACGACCAAAGTCAAATGGTGAACCGAGATTTGTGGATTCGTACCGGGTTTATGGAACTGACTCATTGTCGTTTTGATTCAGCTAATGAGCATATACTAGTTGAGTTGTTATGAATGGAGGTTGCACTTTTCCTACATCACATGCGTGCTGAGTTCTAACAATTGTATCAGCCAGTTGACATCTTGGCGGAGAGGATGGACAAGTACATGATGAAGAGACGCTACCCACATCTTCGACGATCTTCAATCAAAAGAAGATATGGACACATGCTCGAACATCTCCAAATCTAGATTTTATTAACCATGTAGTTACTTCAGAAGTTAAAGAAGAAATACAAGAAGTTGAAGAGACAACAATCGAAGACTTGCAAGAGAAGGTTGAAGATATTCAAGTGACAAACTCGTCTTGAGGAAGAGATGAACAATTATTGTGAAGCGTAAGGCAATTTTAGTAACCGTGTTGGAGAAAGTTGAAATTTTCCTGGTGACTGAAGAGACCAGAAAGTCGATATTCAAGATCAATGCCAATGAAAACGTGGAGCTCAATTATGGACGGAAACTTTTGAAGGCGAAGAACAATTACTTCAACTTTGAGACCTATGACTTTCCTATTCAGAGGTTCCCCTAATTTGACCATCTCGAACTTTGAATCAATGTTACCAGGATCGTGGGTCGCTTTGGTACGTGGTACGGGTACGAGGTACGGTACCTCAGCCGTTACGCGGTGCGGTGGGATAGGCTTATTCGGTACGCTATTTGGGGTCGTTGTTCATTTTTATCTGAATCGTCTTTTGTACCATATACAATTATATAGAAGTATACACCAAATATCATAAGTTCATAACAAAAGCCATCAAAATCCAAGTGAAGGAAAGCATAGACAATATTCTTATAACTAAATCAAATATCATAAGTTCATAACCAAAGTCATCAAAATCCGGATCGCTAAATTTGACGAATGGGTCGCGAACGCACCCCGTTCGGAATCATTCGTCCCAATTCGTGGGACGTAGGGGGGTTGGCGAATTAGCAACTATGCTTTGAATCTATAGTTCAAGTCGACTTATGATTCAAGAAGGAATCTAGAAAGTTGCCTTTTGGAAGTTCGAGTTACTCTAATTTGGGATCTTGGATTTGGTGAGTTGTATACAATTTAAGTAAGATTTTATCTTTATATAGTTTGATCTGTTAAAGATTACTTTCTTTTCAAGTTTACAAGCCATCTATGGTGGCTATAAATACAAATCCCATATCTTCTGTAATCATTAATTACTTTTGTTCGGTGCATTTGATCTTGCTCATGGTTTCAAATAGTTATACCTGCCATTGTCGTTCTGGCGGCGGTATATCTATCAAGAACTTATGCAACACTAATTACCCCCATTGCTTTTCTTTGCTTCATTCCAGGCCGATTTTTTTTTTGGTAGTTGGCAACTTGAGGAATTGAACCCCTGATCTGTATTCAGTGTATTCAGTCAGTTTTACTGTTTTACCACTTGGGCCTCCACTTGTTTGACCATGAAAATTTAATATATATATATATATATATATATATATATATATATATATGAGGAGGGATCAAGATCCCCCCATTTTTGCATCACCCAAACATCCCCTCTACTCACACCGTTGGATGGTGTTTTAAATCATCTAATCATAACCGTTGATTTATCAACGGTTAATATTAGATGACTTAAAGCACATCCAACGGGTGTGAATAAGGGGATGCTTGGGGATGCAAAAAGTGTGGGGATGCCTATCCTCTCTCTCTCTCTCTCTCTCTCTCTCTCTCTCTCTCTCTCTCTCTCTCTCTCTCTCTCTATATATATATATATATATATATATATATATATATCGAGGTTCATAGTATCGGTTTTCGACCCTTCATCGGGAGTTTCAGTGCTTTTGGATCGGAATCTCGGAGTTTTCTGTTTTGAAAATCCAAAATGTAATAAATATTTCTCAAAGAGGCTAAATTTATTTTGAATCATTTTATGCATGTAATATTTCTTGTTTTTCGTTTCTTTTACATAGAACAATATTCAACATTGTTGAACTATTTACCCGCAATCTATATTTTTTGTTTCTTCACTTGTTGTTAGACAAGTGAACTGCAATATATAGCATAGAATCTAACAACCTTAAGATGGATGAATGATGTGAATTTGTAGACATACAATATTGACAAATGACAAATCGTTACAATATGCCAATAATGAATCTTATCAACTAACTATAGCAAGTTAGTCATTGGCATGAGCACAATCATTGAATCAACACTTTGTTTCCGTACGCCTCTCTTTTTCTTTCATTTTTGTTGTTGAACTAGGAAAAGAGGAAAGAGCATGCATGTCAGTACCAGTGAGGGTTGGTATCTGATTAGAGATGTCAAAAACAATATAATATGTATCGGTCAATATTTCAAACCTTATATAAATTAATATATTCATGTAGCGGCTGATTAAGAGTCTGACATGGAGGAGCGATCTACCCAAGCAAGAGGATAGTGGCACCGATGGCCAGTTCAAGTAGAGCGTGGGATGAGGATCCATTTGAGCGGTAGATAGAGAAATGTTGCATTAGACGCATTAATTGAGGATCAGCATGCAGAGACTCGGACCCGAACATACCATGGTGATTTTATGTAATAAAAAGACCCATGCTTAAGTCGGACAATAGGATGTAGACTTACTATTCAAAAACAACATCTGTAAAAAAAAGGCACGAGGTAGAACAAAAAAGAGAATGGGTACACCTAAATTTACAGAAAAAATTTACGTCTTTTGGGGCTCTTTCTTCTTATTTATAGTAACTCAAGAATATATATATATGGAATAAAGAAGTCGAAGACTCTTATAGGTAGGGATACTAATGTGCTTAGTCGGGACAAGACACTTGCCTAAAATACCTGGGGACAAAAGATTGGCTCAGCCCTAGTGTTACAAAACCAAGGCCCTAACCCGACCCTTCAAGCTTCAGCCAGCCTACTATAGTAAACTTCTTATTGTCAAATCACAATTTACTTACATTATTGAAATTAAACCAATAAAATATGATAATAAAATGAAAGGCCCAACTTTTTTTAGAAATAAGATAAAAATATGTTGATCTTCTTCACCGCCACTCGAGGGTTGCTTGATGACCCCACTTGAGGGTTGCTTGATCACAGAGCTTGAGAAAGAGGTTGAAGGGCATAGGGATTTTAAGGATTTTAGGGTTAGAGAAGGGTCGACTACCTTTCTCTCTGTGTATGTGTTCCATGAACCTAACCCATCAATTTTTATGTGGTTGGATAGCAGACCTACAAACGTGTCGGACTTTAGGTCAGGTTATGGTTAGGCTGGCTATTATCCATAAATCGGACAAAAAATGAAATTGAGCCAGTGACTAGTTTGACAATTGAGCCAAGTTTGACAATTGAGCCATGATCGAGTCGGGCTTTTTGTGGCCAGCCCTAGCTAGTGATCATCCGTATTTACAAGAGAAGGTTGAACAGATTCAAGTGGAAGGTGAAGCAAGTAGTCGAAGTCCAAGAGGAAGAGAGAAGAAATCTCTTGTGGAGCCCAACACAATTTAGAAACCGTATAGGAGAAAGTTAAACTCTTTTATTTTCCTAGTGAAAGAAGAGGTCCAGAAAGCCAATAGTTAAAGATCAATATCAATGGGGTCCTCGAAATGGAGGACAACTTTTGAATTTGAATCCAGATATCTGAACTTAAGGGCTAAGTTTATTCAAGGAGAGGAGTCTAATGTAGGACGGCTTTTCATCGAGGTGTATGGTTCAGATCTGGGCAATGCAATATGGGTGTTATATGGGTGTTAGTCGTCGTAACTTCCATAGGGCATCAGATTGCACAGATTTTTCGGAAAGCTACCTTTGAGGTCCGTGGCTTTCCTATTCAGAGGTTTCCCTAATTCGACCATCTCAAACTTCAAATTTGTAGTTCAATTCGAGTTATGCTTCAACGAAGAGTTTAGTATACAATATGATTCAGATTTGATATTCCTGTGGTTTGATCCGTTAAGGATTGCTTTCCTTTCAGGTTTAGGAGTCATGTATAGAGGCATAAATTGTCACTTCTCGTTTCCGAAATACGTATTTGGAACGTATTTTTATTTTAGCATAGTTGCATGTGCATAGAGACTAGACCCATTCTTGGTTTAACCTGGTTCATGGTTTATTTTGTGGGTTGGTTCAACTCATGAGAACCTTTGGTTCAACTCTCATCCCTACCATATATAACCCAACATGTTCTCTCTCTCTCCTCACTTCTTCATTTCTTCCTCCTTTAGTTCTCTCCCCATTTCATAGGCAAGTACATCTTGCAGGAGAAATTGAGAAATCCTCCATATTGTTGTTCCATTATGTTTATTATGTGTTTCTAAGTACTTTTAGTTCTTGGAGTTTTCTATTTTGATGGATGGATTAGTGTAGATCTATATTTCTAATCTTAGGATTTTATTGGATTTCATGAGTTTTTCTTGGTTTTGATCTATTAAACTTGTCTTTGATAACCAGTTTTTACTACATGATAGAGCTTTCAATTTAGACCATTTTGACTTTTGGTTCATCCGATTTGGACTTAAAATGAGAATTTTATGAACAAAACAAGATTTCAGTTTTTGGAACTTTTTCGCCATGGCCGAACCTGCTGTTGGAGAAGACGAAGTCTTTATGCGGCCAGTGAGCATATGCAGCTGAAAGTGCCATGCGGCCCGAGAGGGTTATGCGGCCTAAACTCTTACCGCATACTGACAGCATGTGTCCATCTTATTGGACGCATGACTGCTGATTTGCATAGTGTCCTTGAATACCTTGTGCTTTCACTCACTGAATGAATGAAAATTTCGTTAAGTCCTAGAGAACTCCATGCGGCATTGACCCCATGCGGCACCGACATCCATGCGGCCCCTATTTCTTGGACGCATGACTCTGAACCATTGGCACTTATTTCTATAGTTTTGTCTTTCTTCCTGACACTTTATAGCTTGTCACCTCAGTCACATCAGTCACTTTATGTTACATCTCTGACACTTTATTTATTGCATGTCACTTCAACACTTGTCCCTAGGAGTAGACCTTAATCCTGGGCATGCGGCCAAGTGGTTCATGCGGCATGACTTCATGCGGCCTGACTTCTTATGCGACAAGAATTGTTATGCGGCCTGACTTCATGCGGCTTAGAGACCCATACAACCTTGCTTATTTTGACTGAATGTCTTCTTTTGTGACCCAATGTATAATTGGTAATTGGACTCAAATACTGTATCCGTGTTGATATCCCTGTTGCCTGATTATTGTTCATGTTTTAATGTGCGCCGAAGCGCGACACATCCTGTCACGTGTTAAGAGATTATATTTGGGTTGTGCATCGAGAATGCCTTCAAATCTCTGAAAGCGTGATATTATAAATATACATTATTTTTCCAGCACAGACATAATAAGCGAGTCAAACTACCAAAGCGTGGTTAGGTTATTGATTGTATGAATGTTGCATACACGCTCGGGTGAATCCAGATTTGACTTCCATGGATTCATATCTAACGTGTCCGTACTTTATACGACATCGTAAGAAAAGAAAAAAATGTGACCACGCCTTGAGATTTCAAGCACAACATAAGGCTAATTAGGTAACTAAAAGTGGTAGTAACATTTGGAGGAAACGGTATCACGAGATCATGCCAATGAACCTTCCCACATAGATTCATTCTAAGTGCGTTGGGGACTGGCCACCACAGATACTGTATATCATCTGCCTTAGTGGAGTGCAGTATCTGACTATTATTATTATGTCGAGCCACTGTTTCAATATAGGAACACTGGAATCGCTAATACCGTATTTTTAGCTCAGTGGCCCTACGGGGGACTGGTGCATCCTGCAAGTGTCGGTTTTATTATATTGGTTCGGTTAGCTCATGTTCGGCACTGACGTGATATGAGGATACTTATTATGTATTATTCTGAGATAACCTCAGACTCCATTATTCTGAGATAACCTCATACTCCACAAAATAACAAGCTATACAAATGATTGGCCGATATGAGAAATGGATTTGGTTGTGATTGTATTATTCAGCTAGTAGCCTAGGAAAGTGGACTATCATAGTGTGATGGTTCAACCCTTGTCCTTGTTTGGTGGTAGGGTTGAGCCTTCGCGCTAGGATATGCCATGGACCTAAGTTACAACACTGAACCTATGTTTATTATATGTTTTTCTTGGATTTTTGTCTCCATTTTGTGCTTCCTTTGTAGTACTTGCTATTTGGGGTCTAACCCCACTGGTTTTGCATGGCCAGGTTTCGAGCCAACACCCGAGGATCCAGCGTACTTTTTCCCAACTCATGGCGCGCACCAGGAATATGGTCGCAGGGGATAGCGAGTGAATTTTCTTCTTCCCTGCTCGTCTTGCACATTTACTTCTTTTAGCGTTTAGCCACAGGCACCTGTTTGCCGGCTTGTCTGGACATTAGTTTTTCTTACATGATTGTATTAAATCAGACTGCAGCTGATCACTGTCATGTACTTTTGTTATTCTTCCAGCTTCTTATTTTGCGCAGCTGGACTCCAGAACATTTTGAGAAAGCGTTTGGGACGCCTTATTGCTAATCATATATGCTATATGCTTATTGTTTCTTGTTTGAATGACCGAGACAGAGAAGTTCTTGACCATAGGAAACTTGATTGTAGAATGCACCCCCTTGTCTTATACAACCGTGATCGTCATACGACATATAGTACCTTGTACGGGGTAGCTGACCATGTCCGTCTCTGTATTCCGGTATTGGGGCGTGACAAGATTCTAGTGGTGGCCCATGCAGGTCTGTTCTTCAGACCTGTGGGATGTCATGGTCATAGGAGTCTCAATCAAACATGATCCTTCTTGAAATTTTGAATTCGTCCTCTTCGATACTCAGCTTGAATTCTTCCAGATTGATTGCTTCCTTGTTCCTTTCGTCCTGTACTTATTGTTTCTTATGCTCTTCTTTAGGGCTTCTCCTTCCCCCGATATTGCAGCAACAAGAGAGGCAGAGTTGCCAGTGGAACGAAATCCTGTGGAACCCCAGCCAAGGATCCGAGTTGAGCTCGCTATGAATGGGACAGCAGCAGGCTCCAGGTGTTCATGTACCTCCCGCAGTGCCGGCAGTACTAGATACCCCGGCTTTGCTAGAGATTATCCGTGGATTGTTGGCTGCCCAACAACACCAGATGGTGGTGCAACAACAACAATAACAACAACATCAGCAACAACGGCTCCAGCAGCAGGAACATAATGTCTTGTTGAACCAATGGTTGCAGACGGCCCTGGAATGAGGAGGGAGAACAGATTCTGGGACATCTGTTAGATTTTGATTGAACCCAAGATATTTCAATGGCACGAGCAGGCGATTGGCTCCAGGATATTGAGACCATTCTGACACCGGCTAAAGTTTCGACCGAGGAGCAAGTTTACTTGGTTTGCCTACAACTCCAGGATCTGGCAAGAGATTGGTAGGCTATGATGGAGGTAGGACTAAGGCGTCATATTTCATTGAAGGATTTCAGGACCCGGTTCAGGAGAAAGTACTTTGGAATTGTGTCTCAGTGGGAGTTGCAGCAGAGGTTTATTAACCTCAAGCAAGCTAGAAGGACGGTAGATGGCTATGCGGCGGAGTTTTGCCGACTAAGCAGATTTGCTCCTGTCACGCCCCGGTCCCGCAGGGCTGTTCGTCCTCGCTTTGGTCCCTACGGAACCGATCGTTCTCGCACGGACGTGATGCCGTGCAAGCCTAAAGTGCGCTTGCACAAGGCCAAAGCTTTGAACAAGAGCAAGTAAGCTATTCAATACTGAAGCAGCGGCACGCATATTGCAGAAAAGTAAAGAACACAATGGCATAAGAAAACAAGCTCTTTATTAATAATCGAAAGTGTTACAAGCGGCGCATGGTCGAGGTTACAGTTCGCTCAAGCACTCTTTCTCTCGATTACAATGACATTGTTTCATACATTATGTCCCTCTATATAAAAGCAGCTCAAACTCGATACGGCTAAAGACATCGACTCCAGATTTTCGGTTCCTTGGGATGAGGCACGACTATCGCTTCCTCGGACGATCAAGCACCTGAGAACAAACAAAATGTTGGTGGGTCAGCACTTTTATAAGTACTTGTCAGTATAAACAACTGAACAGAAGCTACACCCTCTGAAACCCACACTAAGTAAGCATGTGGCAAAATATTACATTACTAGTGATCTTGCTAGTTTTACCTAAGTTCATTTCATGCAGCACAGGACTATAGTCAGATTTCATCATTTGAAAACATAGTTGGAAACAGTTTTGCATATTCAATAATAAGCATACAAATCGGGACAGTGCTCAATCTTGCAGTGCGTAGCATGTATTGTGCATCACAATCTAACTCTTCGGGGCAAAGTTCTCTAGTGGACTGATCATCTCAAACCAAAGCAAACATTTAATGGACTACCATACTATCAAGCACACAAGAGGAACTAGCTATATGATTTTCGGTCCCCGAGAAACTCAGGATCTGTAGCGGTAATCCAGCTAACCAATGACTCACATTCTGATGCTATTAGCAACTGTGACCGAGGTTCAGCTCTGCACTAATAGTCATTGTCCGACCGATGCAAATGCATGAAGCACTATCAGATAAACTCTACGATGCAAACAAAGTTAACGAGCAAGCTATATGCATGCACTTGTATTTCTTACCCAATAGCCGAACGGTTATCCCTGCAGCAGACACACAAGTTAGCCACAATTTGCATATTCATAACTCATAATCAATCTAGGCATCAAATGTTAGGTATGCAAGAAGGCTAGCCTAGCATGCGCCATAACTTATATGATGGTCTATGGGTAGCCCCATGATTAGCAGCAGTTGCCCAAGGTTCAGCTCTTCACTAGCACGCATGGGTGTCGGCAGCTGTGACTTATGGTTCAGCTCTTCACCAACACACCCGAATACTAGCAGCTGTGACAGATACCGCCCCACTAGACCCTTGCGAGCCGTACCCTCAGGGCGATTCAAAAATCTCTTCCGGACCGAGCGGTTCCCAGTGCCCCAGGAACCGTTCGAGAGACAAGACCTTGTGTACAAGTTAGTCCGAGACCAATGCAATGACATGAACACATTTTGCAAGCAAAACAATGATCAAGCAAAACATACAGTCTAGCAAAACACATCATGTTACACAAAGCACATCTCTCACATATCTAATAGCACACCCCACTAGACCCTTGCAGGCCGTACCCTCAGGGCGCACTATTAGTCACTGCATTCACACATCTTCATTTATAGCAGTTCGATATAGCAAACAGACAAGCGAAACATATAATGGCAAGCACGATTGATTCCATATCTAACATGCAATAACTATCTCTTTCTTAGCATATTACAAAGGGACATATTCGAGCAATTCATTTACTTATCTTTCTTAGCATAGCAAAGGTTCGTTTGATAACTGTGTCGGTGTAACTAAGCATGCAACATTTCTTATATCACATTAGCATAGCAGTGGTTCTATCTCATTTCAGACAAGCAATCCCATTTCTCTAGTTAGGCAAGCAAGCAGATTCGTTTCAATGACAAGCTATGTGAGTTCTCTTATTAGCATGCTGAGTCGGTTATATCATTCTTCTTATGAAACTATCTTCTTAAGCAAACAAGCATTCAAAAACTTAGATTCATTATTAAGTCATGCAAGAATCAGAGAATGCAGTTCTGCCCACTCACATTGATCTATCGGTCGGGAACTCTCCGAGAAGACTTCCGTTCGAGCAAACAAGGCGACATCACTTGTACATAGTGCCTACACAGAGCGGGGCACTAGAGCTCCAACCATGGTGGCAACAGAGTTGGAGAGAGCAATGAAGCTTAAGCAGGGACTTCACTTGGAGATCTTGCACATGGTAGAGGTGCATGACTACCAGACCTTCGAGGCGGTATTGATAGTAGCCAAGAGGGTCGAGCTTACTTCTCAAATGATGGCACCAAGAAGAGTGGATCGGAAGAGGCCTCATGGACAAAACAATGAGGTAGGACCAGTACCCCGAACGTCAGCACCATCACCTGGCGTTCGTATACATGATTCAGCGCCGCGGAGGATGGCAGTTCCAACAGTGACAGTTCCAACTCGGCAACAGCAGCCGAGGCAGCAGTAGCAACAACGACGGGGAGTGCCGACAGGTTGTACCTACTGTGGCAAAGGAGGTCATATCCCGTACCCGGTACCCGGGATGTTTGCCGGGCAGCTAACAGACTATGTTTGAGATGTGGGAGCCCTGACCACAAGATTGCCACGTGCCCATTAATGCAGAGGCCAGGAGGTACAGTACAACAGTTTCCTGCATTGCCGGCTCCAAGGACAGTGCAGCAAGGAGGACCAACAGTAGCAGCACGACCTTTGGCTCAGCGTTCGTTGCCGACGCAGACCCAGCTTTATAGGCAGCAGCAGCAGTAGAATCAGAAAGGGCCGCAACCACGGCAGTAAGGAAAACAGCAGCAGGGAGCTCAACAAGCCAAGGGCAGGCACTCACCTTGTCCTTGGAAGAAGCTCTGGCGTCGGACGACGTAGTGACTAGTAACATTTTCGTTTAAACCTTTCTTGCCATAGCTTTATTTGATGTTGCAGCTTCGCACTCATTTATATCTGCACAATATGCGACACGTATTGGATTGAAGTTTGAGACATTGCCAGCGAGGCTGAATATACTCACTGGCAATGGGATCGTAGAAGTTAATAGGGTGTGCCTAGCATGTCCACTCGTAGTATGTGGACATTTATTACATGCGAAGTTGATCGAGTTCCATATGGGTAACTTTGACGTTATCTTAGGCATGGACTGGTTGAGAGACAGTCATGCAACAATAGACTGTCGTGAGGGTAGAGTGTTGTTTAGAATTCCTGGTCTAGAAGAGTTTGTCCTTAGCAGAATAGCAAGAGACCAGCATAAGGGAGGAGTTGCAACAATAGCAAGGGAAGCAAACCCGTTGCCCAAGATAGTTGAAGAGTTCATGGATGTCTTTCCCAACGATCTTCGCAGTTGTGTATGGATTACAGGCGGTTGAATGCAGTAACCGTGAAGAACAAGTACCCATTACCAAGGATTGATGATTTGTTTGACCAATTAAGTGGAGCAAGAGTCTTCTCCAAGATAGATTTACGATCAGGATATTCATCTGGTGCGAGTCCGGGAGCAAGATATACCAAAGATAGATATGGGCATTACGAATTCTTAGTTATGTCATTCGGACTGACTAGTGCTCCAGCGGTATTCATGGACTTGATGACAGAACAATGAGGTAGGACCAGTACCCCGAACGTCAGCACCATCACCTGGCGTTCGTATACATGATTCAGCGCCGCGGAGGGCGGCAGTTCAACAGTGACAGTACCAACTCGGCAACAGCAGACGAGACAGCAGCAGCAACAACGACGGAGAGTGCCGATAGGTTGTACCTACTGTGGCAAAGGAGGTCATATCCCGTACCCGGGATGTTTGCCGGACAGCTAACAGACTATGTTTGAGATGTGGGAGCCATGACCACAAGATTGCCACGTGCCTATTAATGTAGAGGCCAGGAGGGACAATACAACAATTTTCTGCATTGCCGACTCCAAGGACAGTACAGCAAGGAGGACCAGCAGTAGCAGCACGACCTTTGGCTCAGCGTCCGTTGCCGACGCAGACCCAGCTTTATAGGCAGCAGCAACAGAATCAGAAAGGGCCGCAACCACGGCAGTAAGAAAGACAGCAGCAGGGAGCTCAACAAGGCCAAGGACAGGCACTCACCTTGTCCTTGGAAGAAGCTATGGCGTCGGACGACGTAGTAGCTGGTAACATTTTCGTTACAATATTTCCTGCCATAGCTTTATTTGATTTTGCAGCTTCACACTCATTTATATCTGCACAATATGCGACACGTATTGGATTGAAGTTTGAGACATTGCCAGCAAGGCTGAATATACTCACCGGCAATGGGATCGTAGAAGTTAGTAGGGTGTGCCTAGCATGTCCACTCATAGTATGTGGACATTTATTACCTGCGAAGTTGATCGAGTTCCCTATGGGTAACTTTGACGTTATCTTAGGCATGGACTGGTTGAGAGAGTCATGTAACAATAGACTGTCGTGAGGGTAGAGTGTTGTTTAGAATTCCTGGTCTAGAAGAGTTTGTCCTTAGCAGAATAGCAAGAGACCAGCATAAGAGAGGAGTTGCAACAATAGCAAGGGAAGCAAACCCGCTGCCCAAGATAGTTGAAGAGTTCATGGATGTCTTTCCCAACGATCTTCCCGGATTACCCCAGTAAGAGCAGTAGAGTTCTGTATAGAGTTGATGCCAGGAGCAGAACCAGTATCCCAGAAGGTGTACCTTATGTCACCGTCAGAACTTGATCAGTTATATCGACACGTGGAAGAACTGAAGACGAAAAAGTTTATTCGAACCAGTGCATCACCGTGGGCAGCACCAGTGGTATTGGTGAAAAAGAAGGATGGATCAACGCGGTTGTGTATGGATTACAGGCGGTTGAATGCAGTAACCGTGAAGAACAAGTACCCATTACCAATGATTGATGATTTGTTTGACCAATTAAGTGGAGCAGAAGTCTTCTCCAAGATAGATTTACGATCAGGATATCATCTAGTGCGAGTCCGGGAGCAGGATATACCAAAAACAGCATTTAGGTCACGATATAGGCATTACGAATTCTTAGCTATGCCATTCGGACTGACTAATGCTCCAGCGGTATTCATGGACTTGATGACAGAACAATGAGATAGGACCAGTACCCCGAACGTCAGCACCATCACCTGGCGTTTGTATACATGATTCAGCGCCGCGGAGGACGGCAGTTCCAACAATAACAGTACCAACTCGGCAACAGCAGCCGAGACAGTAGCAGCAACGACGGGGAGTGCCGACAGGTTGTACCTACTGTGGCAAAGGAGGTCATATCCCGTACCCGGGATGTTTGCCGGATAGCTAACAGACTATGTTTGAGATGTGGGAGCCCTGACCACAAGATTGCCACGTGCCCATTAATGCAGAGGCCAGGAGGGACGGTACAACAGTTTCCTGCATTGCCAGCTCCAAGGACAGTACAATAAAGAGGACCAGCAGTAGCAGCACGACCTTTGGCTCAGCGTTCGTTGCCGACGCAGACCCAGCTTTATAGGCAGCAGCAACAGAATCAGAAAGGGCTGCAAGGGCCGCAACCACGACAGTAAGGAAGACAGCAGCAGGGAGCTCAACAAGGCCAAGGGCAGGCACTCACCTTATCCTTGGAAGAAGCTATAGGGTCGGACGACGTAGTGGCTGGTAACATTTTCGTTACAACATTTTCTGCCATAGCTTTATTTGATTCTGCAGCTTCGCACTCATTTATATCTGCACAATATACGACACGTATTGGATTAAAGTTTGAGACATCGCCAGCGAGGCTGAATATACTCAGTGACAATGGGATCGTAGAAGTTAGTAGGGTGTGCCTAGCATGTCCACTCGTAGTATGTGGACATTTATTACCTGCGAAGTTGATCGAGTTCCCTATGGATAACTTTGACGTTATCTTAGGCATGGACTGGTTGAGAGACAGTCATGCAACAATAGACTGTCGTGAGGGTAGAGTGTTGTTTAGAATTCCTTGTCTAGAAGAGTTTGTCCTTAGCAGAATAGCAAGAGACCAGCATAAGGGAGGAGTTGCAACAATAGCAAGGGAAGCAAACCCGCTGCCCAAGATAGTTGAAGAGTTCATGGATGTCTTTTCCAACAATCTTCCCGGATTACCCCCAGTAAGAGCAGTAGAGTTCTATATAGAGTTGATGCCAGGAGCAGAACCAGTATCCCAGAAGGTGTACCATATGTCACGTCAGAACTTGATCAGTTATATCGACACATGGAAGAACTGAAGACGAAAAAGTTTATTCGAACAAGTGCATCACCGTGGGCAGCACCAGCGATATTGGTGAAAAAGAAGGATGGATCGACGCGGTTGTGTATGGATTACATGCGATTGAATGCAGTAACCGTGAAGAACAAGTACCCATTACCAATGATTGATGATTTGTTTGACCAATTAAGTGGAGCAAGAGTCTTCTCCAAGATAGATTTACGATCAGGATATCATCTGGTGCGAGTCCGGGAGTAGGATATACCAAAGACAACATTTAGGTCACGATATGGGCATTACGAATTCTTAATTATGCCATTCGGACTTACTAATGCTCCAACGGTATTCATGGACTTGATGAACCGTATTTTCATGCCTTAGTTAGACCAATTTGTGGTAGTATTCATCGATGACATCCTGGTATATTCTCGTAATGAGGAAAAGCATGAAGAACATCTCAGGATAGTTCTGCAGACTTTGAGGGAGCACCAGTTATATGAAAAGCTTAGTAAGTGAGTTTTGGTTGGATCGCATATCCTCTCTTGGACACATAATTTCTAGAGCAAGAGTGTCAGTTGATCCCAAAAAGGTAGAAGCAGTAGAGAACTGGCCAGTTCCAAAGACAGTAACGAAAGTGCGTAGTTTCCTGGGCTTGGTAGGATACTACAGAAGATTTGTGTCAGATTTTGCTAAAATCTCGGCACAATTGACTCAGTTGACGCACAAGAAAGTTAAATTTGTGTGGTCAGCGGAATGTCAGATAGCCTTTGAAGAGTTGAAGAAGAAGTTAATCTCTGCGCCAATCCTTACTCTTCCAGCAGGCTCCGGAGGATTCACAGTATACTATAATGCATCTGGAAAGGGACTTGGATGTATTTTGATGCAACAAGAAAGAGTGATAGCGTATGCTTTTCGGCAGCTCAGAGACCACGAGAAAAACTATTCCACTCACGATTTGGAGCTAACAGCAGTCGTGTTTGCACTTAAGCTATGGAGACACTACTTATATGGTGATCGAGTAGAAATATTCACAGATCATAAGAGTTTGAAGTATGTATTCACGCAGAAGGACCTAAACATGAGGCAGAGAAGGTAGCTAGAGTTGTTGAAAGACTATGACGTGGAACTTCAGTACCATCCAGGCAAGCTAATGTGGTAGCTGATACACTTAGCGTAGAAAATTTATGTTGACTACTCAGAAGCACATTTAGAAGACTTAAGAGAGATAGGTATCGAGATAGTACTTCCACAGAGTACATGAGTACATGCTAGCCTACAGATTCAGTCAACTTTGGTAGATAGAATCAAGCTAGCTCGGGCAGAGGACCCGAAGATTCAAAAGCTACGAGAAAAATGTGAGTCAGGTCTTCAGAAGGAGTTGAAAATACATGCGGATGGAACGCTAAGATTTGGGAATCATCTATGCGTACCAAACGGAGATATTCGGCAAGAAGTTATGACTGAAGCACACAGTTTCCAGTATTCCATTCATCCGGGAGGCACGAAGATGTACCAAGATATCAAGGAACACTTTTGGTAGAACGGAACAAAGAGGGAAATAGCACGCTTCGTATCGCGATGTCTGATATGTCAGCAAGTGAAGGCAAAACAACAGAGACTGGCAGGATTGTTGCAACCGCTTTCTATTCAAGAGAAGTAGAAACACATCATGATGGACTTTGTGACTGGTTTACCTAGATCACCGACTGGTCGAGATGCAGTTTGGGTGATAGTAGATCGTCTCACAAAAGTAGCTCACTTTTTCTGTTTCGAGTAGGACAGTCTACAAAACAATTGGCTGAAATGTATATGCGACAGATAGTGAGACAACACGGTGTCCCAGTAAGTATCGTGTCAGATCGAGACACATGGTTCACTTCTCATTTTTGGAAAAATTTGCACCAGAACTTGGGCACCAAGTTAAGATTCAGCACAGCTTACCACCCCCAGACAGACGGACAATCAGATAGAACCATCCAGACCTTGGAAGATATGCTACGAGCATGTACTTAGACCTTGGTGGATCTTGGGAGAATCACCTTCACTTGGTGGAATTCTCGTACAACAATAGTTATCAGGCCAGTATTCAGATGGCACCTTTCGAAGCACTATACTGCAGGAAGTGTAGATCACCATTGGCTTGGAACGACATTGGTGAGCGAAAGATGTTAGGCCCTGAAATGATCATGCATACAGTAGAGATTGTCAAGCAGATTAGAGAGCGACTTCGGGTTGCACAAGATAGGCATCGGCATTGGGCAGATCAGCATCGTAGACCTTTAGAGTTTTGTGTCGGCAACCACGTGTTTTTGCGGATTTCGTCCACCCGTGGAGTCATTAGATTCGGGGTTCGCAGGAAGCTTACTCCCAGATACGTAGGTGCGTTCGATATTCTCGAACGGGTAGACGATGTTGCTTATCGTCTTTCGCCTTCGTTACGTGAGGTATACGATATATTTCATGTGTCTCAGTTGCGTAGGTATGTTCCGGATCCGAGTCATATCCTCGATCACTCTAAATTAGTCGTTGATACCGATTTATCTTACGAGGAGCAACCCGTATCCATATTGGACCGAAGGGAGAGAAGGTGCTCAAGAATCGTACTATTTCTCTTGTTCGGGTTGCTTGGGACCATCACTCTTGGAGAATCGACGTAGGAGCACAAGGACAAAATTCGATCTCGGTACCCGCACCTATTCAATTCAGAAGGTATATTCTTTCTTAAGCCTTCATATCTCGGATTTTGTGATCAAACGACCACATTTATGTTGTGATGATATTGCTTGCATGTGTAGTTGCTAGTAGATTTATATCGTGTTTATCCTGACTTCTCTAGCTATTGCTTGGATTCGAATTCCGAGGACGAAATTTTTCTAAGGTGGATAGAGATGTCACTTCCCGTTTTCGATATACGGAACATATTTTTATTTTAGCATAATTGCATGTGCATAGAGACTAGACCCATTCTTTGGTTTAACCTGGTTCATGATTTATTTTGTGGGTTGGTTTAACTTATGAGAACCTTTGGTTCAACTCTCAACCCTACCATATATAATCTAACATTTTCTCTCTCTCCTCACTTCTTCATTTCTTCCTCTAGTTTTCTCCCCATTTCATAAACAAGTACACCTTGCAGGAGAAATGTAGAAACCCTCAATATTGTTGTTCCATTATGTTTATTATGTGTTTCTAAGCAATTTTAGTTCTTGGAGTTTTCTGTTTTGATGGATGGATTAGTGTAGATCTATATTTCTAACATTAGAATTTTATTGGGTTTCATGAGTATTTCTTGGTTTTGATCTATTAAACTTGTCTTTGAAAACCAGTTTTTGCTACATGATAGAGCTTTCAATTTAGAGCATTTTGGCTTTTGGTTCAGCCGATTTGGACTTAAAATGAGGATTTAATGAACAAAAAGATATTTCAGTTTTTGGAGCTTTTCCACCATGGCCAAACCTGCTGTTGGAGAAGAAGTCTTCATGCTGCCAGTGAGCATATGCGGCTGAGAGTGCCATGCGGCCCGAGGGGGTTATACGGCCTAAACTCTAGCCGCATACTGATAGCATGCGTCCATCTTGTTGGACGCATGACTGCTGATTTGCACAGTATCCTTGAACACCTTGTGCTTTCACTCACTGAACGAATGAAAATTTCGCTAAGTCCTAGAGAACTCGATGCGGCATTGACCCCATGCGGCACCGACACCCATGCGGCAAGGAGAACATGCGGCCATATTTCTTGGACGCATGACTCTGAACCGTTGGTACTTATTTCTATAGTTTTATCTTTTCTTCCTAACACACTTTATGGCTTGTCACCTCAGTCACATCAGTCACTTTATGTCACATTTCTGACACTTTATTTATTGCCTGTCACTTCAACAATTGTCCCTAGAAGTAGACCCTAATCCTGGGCATGCGGCCAAGTTCATGCGGCATGACTTTATGCGGCATGACTTCTTATGCAGCCAGGATTGTTATGCGGCTGACTTCATGCGGCTTAGAGACCCATGCGGCCTTACTTGTTTTGATTGAATGTCTTCTTGACTCTTGTGACCCAATGTATAATTGGTAATTGGACTCGAATATTGTATCCGTGTTGATACCCCTATTGCCTGATTATTGTTCATGTTTTAACGTGCGTCGAGGTACGACACATCATATCACGTGTTAAGAGATTATATTTGGATTGTGCATCGAGAATGCCTCCAAATCCCTGAACGCGTGGTCAGTGTAGTCAAAGGCGCGCCTTGCTCCTAAGCGCAGGGGCAGCGCCTCAGGGCACTCCAGGCGAGGCGCAATTCTTAAGGCGCACCTAAGGCGCGCCTAGGTGCGCCTTTTTCGAGCGCCTTGGAATAGCTAAGGCGCGCCTTGAAAATCTTGTGAAAAAATAACATATTTAGACTATATTTTTTAAACTGTTGTACTATTTTTAGACTGTTTTTTGAACTGATGTACTTTGTTTTTATTGTTTTCTCTCACTTAATTCAAAGTGATTGCAACCTAGACATAGGAGAATTTGAAGCACGCATGTTTATTAATGTAGAAATCCGGTGTGAATATATATATATATATATATATATAATTTTTGCGTCTCGTGTCGCTCGGGCGCGCGCCTTAAGTGCGCCTTGCGCCTCGGGCGATTTGGACCCTTTACGCCTTGAGTGCGCCTTGCGCCTTTGACTACCTTGTGCGTGGTATTATAAATATATTATTTTTCCAGCACGGGCATAATAAACAAGTCGAAACGAGTCGAACTACCAAAGCGTGGTTAGGTTATTGATTGTATGAATGTTGCATACACGCTCGGGTGAATCCAGATTTCACTTCCATGGATTCGTATCTAGCATGCACGTACTTTGTACGACATCTTAAGAAAAAATGTCATATGACGTCTTGAGATTTCAAGCACAACATAGGGCTAATTAGACAACTAAAAGTGGTAGTAACATTTGGAGGGAACGGTATTCCGAGATCATGCCAACGAACTTTTCCACAGAAATTCATTCTAAGTGCGATGGGGGCTGGCCACTACATATATTGTATATTATCTGCCTTAGTGGAGTGTAGTATCTGACTATTATTATTATTATTCCGAGCCACTGTTTCAATATAGGAACACTAGAACCGGTAATACTGTGTTTTTAGCTCAGTGGCCCTACAGATAACTGGTGGATCCTGCAAGTGGCTATTATATTAGTTCGGTTAGCTCATGTTCGGCACTGGCGTGATCTGAGGATACTTATTATTGCATTATTCTGAGATAACCTCAGACTCTACAAAATAGCAAGCCGAACAAATGATTGGCCGATATGAGAAATGGATTTGGTTGTGATTGTTTTATTCAGCTAGTAGCCTAGGGAAGTGGACTATCATAGTGTGATGGTTCAACCCTTATCCTTGTTTGGTAGTAGGGTTGAGCCTTCGCGCTAGGATAGGACATGGACCTAAGTTACAACACTGAACCTTTGTATTATTATATATTTTTCTTGGATTTTTGTTTCTCTATTCCGTGCTTCATCTGTGGTACTTGCTATTTGGGATCTAACCCCACTGGCTTTGCATGGCCAGATTTTGAACCAGCACCCGAGGATCTAGCGTATTTTTCCCCAACTCATGGCGCGTACCAGGAATATGGTCGCAGGGGATAGCGAGTGGGTTTTCTTCTTCCCTGCTCCTCTTGCACATTTACTTCTTTTGACGTTTAGCCACCGGCACCTGTTAGCAGGCTCGTCTGGACATTAATTTTTCTTACATTATTGTATTAATCAGACTGCAGCTGATCACTATCATGTACTTTTGTTACTCTTCCAGCTTTTTATTTTGAGCAGCTGGACTCCAGAACATTTTGAGAAAGCATCTGAGACGCCTTATTGCTAATCATATATGATTTATGCTTACTGTTTCTTGTTTAAATGATTGAGACATAGAAGTTCTTGACCATAGGAGACTTGATTGTAGCATGCACCCCATTGTCTTATATAGCCGTGATCGTCGTACGACGTATAGTACCTTGTACGGGGTAGTTGGCCATGTCCGTCTACGTATTCCGGTACTGGAGCGTGACATAAATGTAGGAATTTTATCTTATGTATTCATTAATTACTTTTGTTTGTCAATTGTTGTGAATTCTTCAACTAACTAAACTCTCTTTTTACCTTTTTCTCCTCCATCATTTACCTCTTGCCTACTTGTCGGACAGGAATGATAAAGGCAACACCCCAGAGAAAAGGAACATCCTAAGTGGAAACTGATTCAACCTCTCCTTCTAAGTATCATGGACTTCCGATGATACTGTGTTGAGAGAGAAAATTAATCTGAGGTGATTTTACTCAGACAGTATAGGTCAGTATATATAGTTTGAGGAGAGGTACGGAATAGAAAATGGATACATATTAGATCCAGAATTCTAAAAAAAATGAGTTTTAAATATATGACTCTTCTTCATTGGTAAAGGAACCAAACATGCTACCAATTCAAGTTCAACAAAATCTTCAATTTTAGTATAGGGGCCAAACATGTGGAGCTAATATCTTAAATTGTTTGTAATCCATTGTTGTTCTATGTCAAAGGTGAATCTTTTGAAATATTTTCCCTCTATGACAACACAAGCTAGGTTGCATAGACACAAACGAGTATACACACACAATACGGATTCAAAATAAGACTTTTTGAAATTTTGGGATACGGATAGAGCATGCATGCGGCTACATATACACATAAACTCAATTCTATATACATCTTTTGTGATCTGTAATACTATCTGTGTTTAAGCTTGTTTTGGATAGTAACGAGGTTCCAAAAAATTCTAGAAAATTGACATCAAAGAATTTCTACTTTATCATCTCAAAGCACGATCACGACCATGCCAAGTCACTTTAACTACATTTAGATCTCTTTGGAGCCTAGACATGGGTGAGAATATGAGTGTTGAGGAAGTGTGGTGGCAAATACGATAGAGATCCGTGCGACATAGTTCACAAGCAAAGGCAACAAGGCATTGTATGGTAATGTAAGCAACAGTCTTGGTGATGTGTTCTAATGGGTAAGGGCTTTATCCGAAGGATCTCTAGGATCATGGAGCTTGTGACTTCATCTGGTGTACAAAATTGAGGTTGGGGTGCATCTTATGAAACTGCATAATACGAGATGACTAGAGTGACTCATAACATTGCGAGACAGTTAAGTGACTCACCAGAAGAGATTGGTTTATCGGCAAGCTGACTGGTTGACCAACCGAACAACTGATTTTGGTCTATGTCCCAGTTTGGCCAATCAAATGGACAACTGCATTTCCTCAGGTAAGTTGGTGGTTAATTGATCAGCCAACAAGCCGGCAGACCAATTTGTTGTCAGCAACCTATGAACGGGGTTTTGGATTTAACCTATTTAGGTTCTCTACAAATCAATTGCTGTAGGATTCTTCTAAGGTAACCGGAGAGTTGTACGACCACGCATCCTAATATGTGGAATAGGGTTGTCGTATCCTCCATATATTGTTTGGATCAAAGGTTGGATATAAATCTGAGCAGTTGCTGTATCAGGATTGAAGTGTTCACGAACTGACTGACTATTGGCTTCCTGCCAACTACAAAGTACAAACCAATATTCATTCTGGCAACAATGACTCAAAGGTAGCTAAATTGCTACATCTAGCCTCTTGGAAGCTACGAGAGAATGTTGCAACTGCACAATGACGGAGACAGAGATTCCGTCTTTTTGTTACTATCTTCGGGACAAATCGAATCAAATCAAGAATAGAATAAGAAGTTTTGCACTTTCTATATTCGTTGAAACTAGTATTTGTGGTTTTTGGACAGGTGGAGCTGCTAGATATAGCTTACTTTACACTTTCATAGATCAGATTAGGTACTTCAATGCTGGAGGAGAATCGAGATATAAACTATAAAGGAGACAGCAGTACAAGAACAACAAAGCCTTCATCCCAAATTTTGGGGGGCGGCTATTTAAATCCTTTTCTCCATGCAGCTATGTTAAGGGCCATGTCTACTGTAACATTAGCAAAAGCCATAAAGGAGAAAGCAGTGAATTACAAAAACAAAACAAAAAAAAATAAAAACTCTGAAAGAATTCTAAAAACTTATCTAGTCGTCTCCATAAATTCAGTAACTTCTAAAAATGATACAATCTACCCAAAAGCATGCTTCTTTTGAGAATGAGTAAAAAAATGTTTGTCCAAAATGGTAATAAATATGGTAAAACAGAACTTGGAGCTCATTCAACATAGTATAGTACTGCATAGCTAAATCATTTTCATAGCAATACTTTTGTATGTGTGTGTATATAATTCATCAAAGTCATCTTTGTTACTTTGTTTCATAAATTAACTTTTCTATTAGAAGTTCTATTGTAGGAGACTAATAGCTTAAATTTTTTTTCCATAAGCATAAAAAATATAAAATGTAATATCTTTTGTAATTCAAGTTTCGGATTCATGATATTAGTTTATATATAAAATGAAAACATAGCCATTATCCCGAACTTAAGATTACAATAAAAATATCTGCACCTAACAATCAATTATTACAAGTCAAATACAGATAGCATTAAGTACTAAAGAACTTTTTTTTTCCTCTGAAAAGCACAATTTAATCTTCAAATTTCCAACCAACCACTCTTTGAACTCTAACTGACCGAATATAAAATGCACTTAGTCTAGCAATTTCTCCTTTGAATAAACTTTTATCTATTTAAACATAAAAGAACGCACTACCTTGTACTTCTCCCCAGGCCTCCCACCGCTCTTCCGAACTCTAATCTCCATAATCCATCCCGGAGGTAACCACTCCTGAGCACTTTTCCCTTGCTGTAAGACCTAATTCACAATCAATATTTTAAACTTGTTAGGCATAAAAGGTTATCTAACAACCAGAAAATTGAAATGGAAGATAGCTTACAATCTGCCTGTTATCTCCAGAACATGATGTGACTTCAGATGCATGACCACCACCCTTTGTGACATTTAAATAGTGCAAAACCTCCTTTTTTGAGCAGAATTTGTATCCAGATACAGGAGATAGGAAATACTGCAAAAGAAGAATAAAAATTTAACGTAACTACACCCGCAGTTGCAAAATTCCAGAAAGATATCTTTAAACAACATAGTCCTTTCTAAATAGTAGTTTCCAGCCTTTTCTCATTCATTTATAATAGTTCAGCAGGAGTCAACCACCTAATCTTCTAGTACATACAACAAAAGTGAAAAGTAAAATATCAGAAGAAAATACTGCTGAGCCAATGGAAGCAGCCGTTGTCTCTCCATGATACTTGCATTAAATAGTTTAGTTGTGTATTTTCATGAAGAAGAATCAATATAACTTTCAAATTAATCTAATGATGACGTACACCCAAAAGGAGAAGCCATACCCATGTTGGATACACCTCCTTATGTAACCCAAATTTAAAGCAGTACCTAAAAGGTATCCTAAATGAGAATGCTAATATGGATGAGTGGCAATACATTAAAACATATAATAAAAAATAAGTATATTTGTGGGAAGTTAGAGGTGGTACCAATTGAGGGATAAGATTAAAGGAAATTGTCTTATACAGTTTGGACATGTGCAATACAGATCTAGATACTCGAGTAAGGAACGATAAAATACTAGCTAAAGGAGCCGCTAGGACTAAAGGTAGTCCTAAACAAACATAAATTGAAATTTTAAATGATATTTTTGTTGATGTTACATATGTCATGGTGGCATGGCCCTTAACAGAGCTGAGTGAAAGAAAATGATTCCACCAGCCAACCCCAATTTTCTGGAAAATTGGTTCTTGGTGTTGTTACCTAAAAGTATAAGAAATGTATCCTAGAGACCTTTAGCTTTTTATGCTAGGTTTTTTTGCATATAAGACCCTTAAATCTACCCTATTTTCACACAAGTCTCCTAAATCTTGTCAATTGCTTAGAAGTCCCTCAAAATATGGATAATTAAATTATGAGTTCTTCTTCGGTATCAGCCAAAAACTAACCCAACTATACATAAAAATATTTTCTCCTCTATTTGTTCCTCCCATCTTACTCTCCTCCATCCTCCCCTTCCACTCATCCTCCTCTTTTGTATCCATTCCTTCATTTTCTTTTCCACTCCTCTTCGTCCTCCCAATTCTAAAACCATCCTTGCCAATTTTATTTCCTCCACCTCAATACCCACTCTTTAATTCTCTCCATTTCACACCCTTCCACACTCTAAACGCATTACAACCAACTTCTCCTCCTTCCTACCCAGTCTACTTTTCTTCACCTTCCACTACTCTATCACCCTAAAACAACCATCACAACCAACTCCTCCTTCCCTAATCAAAGTTTATGACCTTCAACTCCTCATTTTCCACTCAAAATCCATCACCATAAACACCTCTTCTTCCTTCTCGCACCATTCTCCTCCCATATCCTCCTCATTTGATATGTGCATAAGCGGCCTTACTTATGCAAGCAGAGGGAGGGGGAGGAGGAAGGGTAGAGAGGAAGAAGTAAACAAGAAGAGGGTAAAGTTGTCCAAAAAAATTTATTCAAGCTGACAGAATGTTATATTTTTATGATTTGTTCATAATGGGGACTCATAATTCATTAATTACTAATTTGAGAGAGGTCTAAGCAATTAACAAGATTTGCAGGACCTAAATAAAAATCCAGTAGATTTAAGGGACTTGTATGCAAAACGAACCTTTATGATATTACCATTTAATTATGTAATGCTTGAATAGTGGAGTTTATAATTTATTACGATATGTGGCTACATTTTAACATCTTTGTTTATAAATAAACTAGGATATCTGAATTTTTACCAAGGTATGAAAGTTTACACACAAAATTTGAATTATTACACAGAAGGATGTGAAAGAGAATGTAAAGTTTTGGTCCAGAGATCAAAGTCAATAAAGGCACACTGCAGAGATCAAAGTTATAGAGGACCAAGGGGTGAGGCACACATTTATTCAAAAAAGTGTAAAAACATTATTTATAAACTATATATGACTATGTGATAGATAATGAAAATGGATATGTTGAAGTTCAATTTAATGATCATATTGATAAATAAATAAAATTATGTTGTAGGAAGACTAGAGGTACGGCTTCACATGAGCAAAGGTGAGCAATTGAGAATTGGAAAGCAGTATCAAATTAACAAACAAAACATAAGAAGAAGAAGAAGAAAACAGAAAAAGAAAAAGAGCATGGAAAAAAGAGAACAAAAATAGAAGCATTTAATGTTCGGGATATGACAAGAAATCTCAGCATGAAAAATAACACAAGTTCGACTCCAGCAGCGAGTACTATCGCTGCTTCCCTTCTGCAGCAGTGATGACGGTTCGCCACACCCGACATAACGTCCAAACTCATCCCATTTGCCACAACAAAGCAGAGGAAAAAAAAGACCAATGGTAGATAATAATAATAATAATAATAATAATAATAATAATAATAATAATAATAATAAAGAATAGTTTTGAATTTGATTGAGAAGTAGGGAATGGTGAGGGTCTTCATATTTCAGAACAGACAAAGAACAGGCAAGACACAGAGCAGAAAGACTTGAGCATTTTTTTCCTTTCTGATCCGTAAGAGTCATTTTGTTTCTCTCAGAAAGACATATAAATGACAGCTCCAATGGAGGTCCAATGCTCAACCAAAACAAATCCTTTGTTTAGTAAAATAATACATATAAAAGAAATCGTGAAATTCAGTATATGCATGAGGCGTGCCTTAGTTGGGCATGAGCCTCACCATGAGGCTCCAAGATGTGCATGCCTTATGAAGGGAGCCACGCTCCATATGTACTTATGCGCTGAGGTTGGAGCCTCGTACACCTTGCTCCCAAGGAGTGCCTTTAACAACTTTGAGAGAGATACTTGACCAAGAGGGGGGGAAAAATCTCAAGACTGGCTAAGCTAACTACTAACTCCTCATACTCATGATACCATCTGGAACATTGAATCTAAAAACCAAAGGGGGGAGAGGACTAAATATCTCCTGTCATAGGGTGCCAATTTTGCTTCTAGTTTCATTTTCTATTTTATGAAGAAACAATCAGGACAAAAAAATGACACACTGACTAGATTTCAAAAGTGGGAATACTATATCGGATTTGAATACACTAAAATAACCTATGCAGATACGAGTTCACAGTAGGGTTTGGTAAAAGGTTAGGCATGGCATGCTTAATCAAGTTCACATGTAACTAAACTAAAGCTTGAGCAGTACCATAATTAGCATAAATTAAGATCCATAGTGGTCATTGTGCTTGGGAAAGCAAGCATGTGTTTTGGACAAACCAAAATGCATGCAAACACACATGAGCTGATGCACAATGCATACATATTATGCATGACAAAGCAACAATAGTAGTCCAAGATGGAGAGGAGAGGACAATAACCGATTTAAATTGTCTTAACTTTGCCCAGAAATTGAAACCAAACCTGACTAAGTGACTAAAAAGAGAACCAAAACTGCCACCCTTCGCTCTGTAGGGATGACGGTGACCTAGACTGAAATCAAGATCAAACCTTGACTGAAGATGTTCAGTTGGCAGACACTGCATGGACAAAATTGCATGGTGAGATGTATGAATTGCACATATCATCTCACATAATGCAATTTATGGCAGTTGATGCATCTATACATAGACAGAAACAAACATAAAATTCAAGATCCTAAATACACATAAAAGAAGCTAAAGATGTCATCCTTCAAAGCAAGGTTCAGCAAAAATGTCAGCCTCCAAAGCAAGGTTCATAGTCAATACTGATGCTTATTGTCCGTATCATATCGTCCCGATCGGATACTGACGGCTACCTATAGTGAGTGATACTGACACCACATATTTATTAGCTTTGATCAAAATATGTTTACATCACATTATGTATTGTTGTTGACTTCAAGAGTAAACACAAGAATTTCTTCAAGAGTATCCACGTCATGGAGCTAGGGCTTCTCCCATCTAAATGGAGTCAACTATGGAACATGAGAAACCTCCACAGAATTGCTATGAAGTTTCTATGACGAGCTATCAACCAAGTAAACCATTCTCTGCATGTGTCGAACTCCTTAGCCAAGGTAGCTACGATCAAGAGAACATGCTATAAAATCTCAACGGCCAATTGGCCATAGGTACTTACCTTTTTTGTTTATTTCTATGATATGTAGACATTTCTCCCTACTAAATTTGCCATATCCACCCATGCCCTGCACTTGTGTTTTCTATGAATTAGAAAATACTCAGAAGATAAAAGCATTGTGTCCATCTTCAGCAAATGCCATTAGGTTTCAATATAATTTCCAATTTTCTTCTTATTAAATTTCTTCATATCCAAATGAAATTGAACATAGAAAATATTCATGTCGAGTATATGTAAATTTACGAATACATAAAGATATATAGTTCTGTCCTCATATTTAGATTTGGAGAGAAGCCGCATCAAATGCCTCGTGTGCTTATCAAAGTGAGACTGTGTGTGTGTGGGAGTGTGCGTCATAGGTTTATGTCGTTTAAGCTCATACTACCCAAGGAACAATCCTAGACTAAGAAAGAGTAAATAAAAGGTAAGATGATGCAACCTTTTATAATGAGCTCCATTCATCTATGACACATTAAACCAATCCTCAAAAGCGTTGGTGTTGTTATTATATATGCGTAGAGCAAAATAAGAAAGAATATGCATTACCATTGGTCTATATTAATGACAAACTATACATTTTTTTGTTAATCAGCTTTCTCCACTACTACTAAACCATGTAATAAGTTGACTATTAAGTCACAATGTAATATCCCTCGAAATTAAGTAGTTTGTTTAGAAGAAAATAAAATTGCAGTGCATGTAAAATAATCTTTGGTTATATTTCCAATAAAATAAGATGAGGACAAAGAAATATGGATGCATTTTCGACAAATCGTGAATCTGCAACAACAACAACAATCAGCTTCACTATTCCACTACAAGCTTAAAACCAAATAGGTTACAAACCACATAAAATATGGTGGATTAGCTTTTGAGAACATATTGAGAAAGGAAATCAGCATTTCATTAAACCTAAATTCATAAAACCAGTCCCCTCCCCTTTCAACCTCCTTATGAGTGCAGGCATCAATCAGTTTCCCATGTGGTAATGATGATTATCTACAAACTTCTAACATATTCATAAAGAACATTGGTGGGTTTGATTGTATAGTGTAAGCAAAATGTGATAAATTAGGGAGGGGGTGTGGAAGTAAACTCAATTTGGCTAACCTGAAAAGCCTGTGAGCCGGTCCAAAGCCCGGAGGGCCGAGTTAGGTCCTAAGCCATGCAAGACTAGGGTCGATATATTTATGGGCCGGGTTTGGACATTACTTGGCCCGGGACTTGGCCCATTATCATCTCTACGCCCACCCCCAAAAAGGGTTCAGTTTGTGTGGTTTACACAAGCGTACATTATGGGACCTAATGGAAGCATGACAATTAGGAAAAGTTATCACATCAAAAGAAAATTCCATACACAAATAGATGGTATGCTATGCCGTTGACATGACAATTTATTCTAGTTGTCATGTTTTTATTAAGCTGTCTTTGATAAATGAGCGTGGGAGCCCAAAAGCAGTGAAATTGCACAATGGCAAACTAGGGGATGCACCCTATAATTCCTTTTAGTTGATATTATAAAAGTTCATTTCACCTTTTTCCAACCAAACCTATCAAAACCATAACTCCATAGCCAATTCCCCAAAAGATGACCATACATGACATTCCAAAATAGTGACCTTTTTCTTTTAACAAGATAAATATAGACATTGAATTCAAAATCAACTTGAAGAAAGCCTTGCACTAATCCTCACTCAGCTCATCCTCACAGCAATTCCAACTTAGTCGTTACACCAAATACCTACCATGCATCTATCAAGCGAAAAAGACCCTAAATCCCAAAATGGGGATAGAAATATATTTTTTATTAAAAAAACTTATTTTTCTTTAGGCAAATCTAAAGGTCTGCTTGGTAACGGTATTTTCACCGATTTTGGGGTATTTTTGAACCGACCCTTTATGAAAATCTTACTGGTTTTGGTCGGGTCAAAAATCTCCCAAAATCAGTGTAATATAATTTTAGGTGTCTTTATAAATATCCCAAATCGGTGGATTTTGTGAAATTTTATTATTTTATTTCATTTATATCCTCACCAAAAATATATAAATATAACTACTAATACCCAACCCTATTTTATCTTTCTCATATGTGTTTCTTTTCTACTTCTTCCAAACTACGACTACTTTCTCCTGTAAGTTTTTAAAATCTTTCTCTCTTACTTTCATCCAAACATTTCTATTATTTCATGTGTTTCTATTATTTTGATCAAATATGATCAAATAAAAAAAGAGTACACAAAAGAATTTATCGTATATATGCAACTTTCAAACAAAGTATGATACACACCTATAAAGACATATTCAATAATCCTACATCAAGAATCAGAAATGAAACTTTGGAAGAGCTTTCATTTATTTATGGGCATATAGGTAATTTAATTCTTGTAAAAAAATTCAGAACCATTCGTTAATGAATTACCAACAATGGATTAGACTAATTTAAAAGTCGCTACTTAAAACCACCAAAAACCCAAAACCGGACCCTTGTAACCGTTCATAACGATACTCTAGGAACACATCGTAACCGCAACCCCACAATTGCCAAGCGCTAAGCAAAGCTGCAAAACCACTTCTTCCATAATAACCAATTCCTAAAGTTATAACCATAAAAATCTTGACAACGCTTATTTATTCCAAGACACTAAGACAGTATACAGAGTGATCGCTAGAGAACAAAAAGATCCTAACTTTCCAACTACACTAAGATCCTTACTAACAACGAAAAGAATCCCTAAATCCCAACATGAGGGGAGAAATAAAACTACTTCCTGTTTTCATCAAATATGAGCAAGAACGCAATTTCCATAACAATTTCCTCGAGATAGAACCTTAAAAACCAACCAAAGAGAGTAAACCTCCATCAAACCAGCTCCAAATTGCCAAATGCAGCGAATTTCATCATTCTAATCAAACTACCAAAAACAGAACCAAAAAAGATCCCAAATTTCCCCCCAAATAAAGTAAAATCTTCACTGATGGAGAGAATAATCCAAGCAAAAAACCACACACACAGTACACAGAGAGATCAAAAATTTCCCAAAATGGGAAGCAATCTCGACCAAATCGAACCATATGAAGAAAAAAAAAGGATGTGGGGGGAACTAACCTTGAACTTCGCTCCAGTCTCCGTGATTCCGACGTCCACTGTCCAACCATCTGGCAGCCAATCCGGTGGCTTCAACTTCGACTTAGTCTTCTTCCCCGGTCCCCTCTTCTTCTTCTCCTCCTTCCCTTTCTTCTTCGCTCTCGCCATTGTTATTAATGATGGATGGAGGGATGGATTGGAGGGATGTAGCATCAAAGTGAGTGCAGCGGGAGCATAGTCGTCAGCAGGGATGGCAGTGGCGGATGCTGCTGCGTCTCTTCTTCCTCGGGATGGAGCGCTTGATCGAGAGATCGGAACGGCTGAGATGAATTGGGAAAGATCCAATCAATTAATTAGGGTCTTGTTTTTATACAAGCGCTTGATTCCTCGTGGGGGTCGCTCTGTCGGTAAAGTTCTTCACCTTGTCCCATCCCCACCCTCTGCGATTTATATCGGAGGAGCTAAGTCTCAGTCCGAAACTCGCTCGCAATTACGGTATTGTCCAAATCTTTTGTCTTATATATATGCGAATAATTCTAAAGGCACTTTATATATTACTTTGTTACTTTGGACAGTCTAAAAAAAATTTTCAATTTCCTTGTACGAATTTGTCACTACTCCTCTTTCTTTTTCTTTTTTTTTTTCTTTTTTTTTTTTTTTTAAGGTAGTCCAAATTCTCATATAAAAGTCAATAATTTTTATTTTCTTCAAACTCTCTCTTCTTCGTATGCTCTCTTCTTCAAACATGCCAGTCGTATGTATATGACAACTCCAATATATGGATACCATAATACACACGTACACTGTAATATGAATAATACTCATATGTGGTATATATTTATTGTCACAAGTCACAGAGATATTAATCTCATCCACACAACAAGTCACAGAGAGAAAATAACTAAACTAGAATAAAGAGTCTGAATAATCCAACAATGATAGTCGGGTGGAGACAAATCCACTACCAGTGACTATATCAAAACTAAAATAAGAGAGAAGAGTAAAATCACCAATATAAAATAAGGTGATGATAAAAGTGTCAGCTAAAAAGATACAGCGCTAGAGATAATCAATGATGCTCAGTAGGTAGGATCTCCTCGGCAGAAAGTAATGCGTCAGGTCCTGGTCCGTACTCCTGCGGATACTCATGTTCGTCTATACCTAACAAGGGACCAGGTCCTCAGAGGGACATAACAAGATACATAGAAGCAAGCCAATTGAATACAGTAAACATGCATAATAGATGAAAAATATATAAGTACGTTGTACAAGACAATCTATATGAATGCAAAATGAGGACAACTTTTTGACGTATGGGCATGGGTAGGCTACTCGATCTAAATCTCACAACGCACACACACGTCAGGGACATCAGAAATCGATATATCGCGGGAGTAGCGACCAGTGAGACTCCAGAAATTGACATACCGTAGGGGTAGCGACCAGCGCGACACACTACCGTATTGCGTGCTAGATACTACGGTTTACCAGAGTGGTTATAGCCCATACGCCTACTGATTGTCCTCTCATGATACTTGTTTGATGATAAAACAAATAGTGAGTTTGTACGAAGCTCTATTGGTTTACAAACTCAGGCTATTAAACTCTCCTGGTATACAAAATACTATCAGAGGTATTATGAACATGATAGGTTTTGAAAGTTGACCCGGCGAGTCGTCATTTTGTTTGAGATAAAACAAATAGAGGTTTTGTACGAAACCTTTTTGTTTACAAACAAAAAAAGAGTACAATTAATCTTATACGAGGATGCTAAGTACAATAAAAATGATTCTGGAGAAAAATTGCTATAGGAGTCTGATCTACGGTCGATCACTTTGTCCCTTAGACCACACGATGATGAAGAAGTGCTGTAGAAGAAGAAGAAGCTTCAAATATTGCAGGAGGGATTGGATTCTCGTTGCCAAAGTCGTCAATCACTACTTTCTGTCTGTGCTCTCTCTCTCTCTAATCTCTTGATCTCTCTCTGTACGCCCCTTCTCTCTCTTATTTTCTCTGATCTGCCTTCTCTCTCCCTTTTTCGACCTTGATCTCCTGTGGCCGGAGGTCTCTATTTATAGTGCTCAGTCACAGTAACTGTCCAGTCGGCGTAGAAGCCAAACTGTGAAGAGAGTTGCACTCTTTACGCGGCGGTTATAATAACTGCTACCCACGTCTGAATGATCTCCTGAATTCGCGTATAACGCATGTCCCATTATGAGGTAATGCGTATAACTGTTTCTCGAAGATCACGGCATACAAGCCACGTAGGTAACTACCCCTCGCGTAAAGATAGTTGGCATAAAAGCCAAATAACTGTCTTGTTGGCGTAAAAGCCAAATAGCTGTCTTGTTGGCGTAAAAGCCAAATAGTTGTCTTGTTGGCGTAAAAGCCAGATTCTGCGTAAAACTTGATGCTGCATGAATAATAGATAACCAGCGTAAAAATAGCCAATTATCCATCACGATTGAAGTCTTGAGCGTATTCTGAGCCAAATAACCTTATCACGTACCTTTGCAAATATAGCCTGAGTTGGCGTATTTCGAGGAGATAGCATACGGCGTGCTCATATTGTTGAAAATAGCCTGGTTGGCGTATTTCGAGGAGATAGCATATGGCGTGCTCCTATTGTTAAAAATAGCCTGGTTGGCGTAAAATGCCAGGATGGTGATGTAAGCGTATTAGCCCTAGTTTTAGCTCTCCCAGTCATGACAAAATTATAAAGGATAGAACCAAATCTCGTGCATTAAATCAGAGATATGCCTCAATCTCGTGCATTAAATGCCGAGATATGCCTCGAGCTCTGCATGAGAAACAGCTTTTGACGTGGCGTCTGATTTCGTCTTATCTTGAGCGTAAAAGCTCATCTCTGCCTGTGTAAAATAGGCAGCGTATTCCTTGAATGCGTAACAACGACTTGTATCAAGGATATGTCACTAAACGACAGCCTAGACCTTTGTGCAAAATCATTATTACAGTCATCCTCTCGGTCGTCGTGCAGTACTTTTGTCAGGAGTCAGGTTCACTGTTCTGTCTGACAGATTCATTCGAGGAATACGAAGAGTTCCTCGTATGACTTTACGTTGCATTAAAAACAAACGTATTTTACGCCGGTGGGAGGTGTAGCAACCTTTTACGCCAAAACAGCCTTGAAGCGCTGCTTTACGCGAGCAGCTCTGAAGTCATATTTTATGCCACACAGCGCGGAAGCTCTGTTTTATGCGGACTTCATGTATGTTAGGGGTTTTACGCGTATAATTTCCCAGCATATTTTTTATGCTTCTACAAGACCCCCTTCAAAGTTTTCAAATTCCTTGTAATTTGAAATACTTTGAATGAAGCATGAAGTGGTCAAATTTGACTCATTCTTCGAGGCTGATTTTTCGACGATATTTAAGAAGTTGTTAGGATTTGGTATGTTCTCCTCCGCCTATATAAAGGCAAACGAGTGAACTTATTTTTCTATACTTTCTTCACCACAAAGATGGCCGCTGAGATTCATTAGGCTGCACTGAGGAAGAAGAAGATTATGCTCTTCCAGCATGTAAGGAGCCGTAAAAAGAGGCATCTTTGAGCAAATATCTTCTGCAACGATGGATCATGGAAGGATATCATAGATTCTTTTGCTCGAGATAATCAACAATTTTATATGGCGATTCGTCCAGGAGAGAGGAAGGATCTTATTTCTAGGATGGCTTTTACTTTATCAGGGTCAACTTGAATGCCTTTAGCGGTAATGACAAATCCCAAAAAATTTCCACTGGATACACCAAGAAAGGACTTTGTGGGGTAATGGAGAGACATAGTCCAAAGGTAATATGAACATGAACTGACTTTCTCTTTGCTGGGGAAAATGAGGATAGTTCAGAGGTAATATGGACATGAACAATTTGTTTCCATTGCGAGCATTTCACAAGGGGTTTTTTTTGGACTTATTACTTCTTGTGCACGAGAGTGCAAGTAATAAGTTTAGGACAAGCCCTGCCAGAGGTAATATGGACATGACAGTTTTTGTGGACCTAACACCACTGACGTACTTAGAGTTAAGTACGGGTGCTAAGTTGAGAGGACAACCAATATCAGAGGTAATATGGACATGAAAATCGATAGCCGAAACTCGAAAGGTTTGTTCAGAGGTAATATGAACATGACAAACTCAGCCCGAGAGAAATATTATGATAGCAATTCAGTGGTAATATGAACATGAACTAGAATCCGAAAAACTCATTGAGGAGTGATTCGTTGAGTGTGGTCTATCCAGCCATGAAGATAGACCAAAGGATTATTCCGCTGGGGAAATTGATGGGACGATAGCTCAGAGGTAATATAAATATGGCTTGCGTCTAACGAGATTGATTTGAATAGTCATAGCGGGAGTGTGCAAGTAGACTTAAGGATTACTCCGCTGGGGGGAATTTTGAGGATCCAACATCCATTGGGTATCCGGGATTCTTGGATACGGATGATGGCTCTTTACAAAAATTTGTAAATAAGGAGAAAATGTTGCATTTAGGCACTTGCTGGGGATGCCAAATTGATGAACATATCTATCCAGAGGTCATATGAATATGATAGAATATGATTCTCGATCTTCGACGATCGAAAAAATATTGCACATAGGCACTTGTTGGTTATGAAGAACCAAGAGTTGATTTGTACTTCTGGGTTGTGGACTTATTACCCATGGCGTCCCAGATAGTAAGCTGCAACGACTAGCACTATCAGGGGTTATGCGAACGTGATAGTAGAAAGTCGAAGAGGAGAACTTCACTCAGAGGTAATATGGACATGGAAAAGTTCTGAAAATATCTTACTCAGAGGTAATGTGGACGTGGTAAGATATAGTGGGGATAAAGAAAAATAAGGCAGAGAAAATATGGGAATGATCATTTTTGTGGTGATAGATTTACTCTGCTGGAGAAAGTGGAGAGACGTAGTTCAGAGGTAATATGGACGTGAATTGATCAATAGCAACAACCTGGAAGGTTTGCTCAGAGGTTACTTGGACATGGCAAACTCAGTTGGGGGGGAAATAGTTTGGACGCGAATCCATATCCGAAAAATTCACTGGGGATGGACCTAAAGGTTGCTCATCTGGGGAGATACCGTCTTCTTGTTATAAATGCAAAGTGATGACTTTGGCGTCAATCAACTCTTGGATTTTCCTTTTCAGCACATAGCATGCCTTCTTGGGATGATGAATGTACCGATAAAAGAGACAATATTCTGGGTCATCGACCTTGCCTGCCCTTTCAGGGTATCTGATGTTGGGTAGCCGAAGTTTGTTTTCCTTCATCAATATATTGAAGATTTCAATGATGTCATCCTCATTGAAGGAGAAAGTCCCCTTTGGCTTTCGGGCTTCCGATTCCTGAGTCGTACGGTCCTCAGGGAAGATGGTCATAGTTACATCATCTTCGGACTCAGAGGGAATTATACACCCATCTTTGGATGCTGCTATGTTTTGTCGAGAGAGACCACCCCCAGACATGTTGTCTGGTTCTTCTTCTTCTTCTTTTTGTTTGTCCTTGTCCACAGAAGTTGATTTAGAAGGACCTGCCTCTGGTATTATAGGATCAGACTCTGGAGGTTTGGAGTTTGCAAGAGATGCGGTAAACACTAACCCAAAATGAGTTTGTTGACAGTAAGGATCACCATGCAACGGTATTCGTCTGCCTTTTCCATGATTGAGGCCTTGCTTCAACTTTAAATCATAACCCATGTTTTGCATAATCTTTAAAGCCTGTGGGCTATATTTGTGGATTTGCATTTTTCCAACATCAGACTCGCGAGATTCTTCTTGTACAATCGGTCTATTCCGTATTCGACCAAAGATTATTTGATGCTGATCGTTGCGAGTCGGTGGAACAATAAAGACAGATTCTTCATGTGGCCCATATGTCATGACAACGTTAGGTGTTGATGCTACTTTCCACATGATCTCCCCATGCTTGGTAGTTAGGGGAACTGAATCCTGGTTTTGACCCCTGTCTTTGCGTTTCTGGATCAAGAAATCACGCAAATCAGGAAGATTAGCAGAATAAGAAGAAGAAAGCTTATTCTGCCTTTTTACATCAGTAGGCCTGTGGAGATTAGGAACCAGAATCCTTTCCCTGCCATAGGAATACAGCAGTCCACCTATGTGAGTGGTATATGATCCATCATCCCGCTGAGGAGCGCATCTTCCCGTGAAACGAGTCTCCCTTACGCAAACAGACCTATCCTGGCATAATTTGGATTTTGGCACAGGTTCTCGTAAAATAAGAAAAGTTCGCGTAATCTGTAGAGTGGACAACTTCTTCTCTTGTGGGCGTACAAGCCTAGCGTTTGGGAGATCCGCCACTCGTTTTTCCTTGATGTGATCCTAGGGTCCATCTGCCTCATCATAGACGGGAGATGTATTTTTACGCACAAGGCGCGTTTGAAATTTTTGAGTTGGCGCTAAGGCCTTGTCAAAAATTTTGTCTGCCACGTCACAGACGGGAGACAAAGTTTTACGCGCAGGGCACGTTCTAGACTTCTGGATTGGCACTAGGGCATTGCCAGAAATTTTGTCTGCCACGTCACAGACGGAAGACAAAACTTTATGCGCAGAGCGCATTCTAGACTTCTGGATTGGCACTGGGGTATTGCCAGAAGTTTTGTCTATCACGTCACAGACGGGAGATGGGTTTTTATGCACAGGGCATGTAGGCGCAACTTTGTTGATCAGAGAGTGAGAGCTTGCAGGAAGGGCAGAGGACGTCTTAGACATCTATACTTTACGCAGCTTCCTGTTGTTCTGGACAAAGTAGGAGGGAGAGCTACCCCCTGCATGAAGCATATCTTCATAGGTAGATTGGTCGAACTGGACGACCAAAGTCTTCTTCTTTGATCCGATGGATACAACATCATATTGAGCAATTACTTTCTCGTCAGAGTAGAAAGTCTTCCCCAGCAAAGTCGCCATCTTGTGTTTGATGATAAAACAAATAGTGGGTTTGTACAAAGCTCTTTTGGTTTACAAACTAGGCTATTAAACTCTCCTGGTATACAAAACACTATCAGAGGTATTATGAACATGATAGGTTTTGAAAGTTGACCCGGCGAGTCATCATTTTGTTTGAGATAAAACAAATAGAGGGTTTGTACGAAACCTTTTTGTTTACAAACAAAAAAAGAGTACAATTAATCTTATACGAGGATGTTAAGTACAATAAAAATAATTCTGGAGAAAAATTGCTATAGGAGTCTGATCTACGGTCGATCACTTTGTCCCTTAGACCACACGATGATGAAGAAGTGCTGTAGAAGAAGAAGAAGCTTCAAATATTGCAGGAGGGATTGGATTCTCGTTGCCAAAGTCGTCAATCACTACTTTCTGTCTGTGCTCTCTCTCTCTCTAATCTCTTGATCTCTCTCTGTACGCCCCTTCTCTCTCTTATTTTCTCTGATCTGCCTTCTCTCTCCCTTTTTCGACCTTGATCTCCTGTGGCCGGAGGTCTCTATTTATAGTGCTCAGTCACAGTAACTGTCCAGTCGGCGTAGAAGCCAAACTGTGAAGAGAGTTGCACTCTTTACGTGGCGGTTATAATAACTGCTACCCACGTCTGAATGATCTCCTGAATTCGCGTATAACGCATGTCCCATTATGAGGTAATGCGTATAACTGTTTCTCGAAGATCACGGCATACAAGCCACGTAGGTAACTGCCCCTCGCGTAAAGATAGTTGGCATAAAAGCCAAATAACTGTCTTGTTGGCGTAAAAGCCAAATAGCTGTCTTATTGGCGTAAAAGCCAGATTCTGCGTAAAACTTGATGCTGCATGAATAATAGATAACCAGCGTAAAAATAGCCAATTATCCATCACGATTGAAGTCTTGAGCATATTCTGAGCCAAATAACCTTATCACGTACCTTTGCAAATATAGCCTGAGTTGGCGTATTTCGAGGAGATAGCATACGGCGTGCTCATATTGTTGAAAATAGCCTGGTTGGCGTATTTCGAGGAGATAGCATATGGCGTGCTCCTATTGTTAAAAATAGCCTGGTTGGCGTAAAATGCCAGGATGGTGATGTAAGCGTATTAGCCCTAGTTTTAGCTCTCCCAGTCATGACAAAATTATAAAGGATAGAACCAAATCTCGTGCATTAAATCAGAGATATGCCTCAATCTCGTGCATTAAATGCCGAGATATGCCTCGAGCTCTGCATGAGAAACAGCTTTTGACGTGGCGTCTGATTTCGTCTTATCTTGAGCGTAAAAGCTCATCTCTGCCTGTGTAAAATAGGCAGCGTATTCCTTGAATGCGTAACAACGACTTGTATCAAGGATATGTCACTAAACGACAGCCTAGACCTTTGTGCAGAATCATTATTACAGTCATCCTCTCGGTCGTCGTGCAGTACTTTTATCAGGAGTCAGGTTCACTGTTCTGTTTGACAGATTCATTCGAGGAATACGAAGAGTTCCTCGTATGACTTTACGTTGCATTAAAAACAAACGTATTTTACGCCGGTGGGAGGTGTAGCAACCTTTTACGCCAAAACAGCCTTGAAGCGCTGCTTTACGCGAGCAGCTCTGAAGTTATATTTTATGCCACACAGCGCTGAAGCTCTGTTTTATGCGGACTTCATGTATGTTAGGGGTTTTATGCGTATAATTCCCCAGCATATTTTTCATGCTTCTACAAGACCCCCTTCAAAGTTTTCAAATTCCTTGTAATTTAAAATACTTTGAATGAAGCATGAAGTGGTCAAATTTGAAATACTTCATGTATATGGCAACTCCAATATATGGATACCATAATACACACGTACACTGTAATATGAATAATACTCATATGTGGTATATATTTATTGTCACAAGTCACAGAGATATTAATCTCATCCACACAACAAGTCACAGAGAGGAAATAACTAAACTAGAATAAAGAGTCTGAATAATCCAACAATGATAGTCGGGTGGAGACAAATCCACTACCAGTGACTATATTAAAACTAAAATAAGAGAGAAGAGTAAAATCACCAATATAAAATAAGGTGATGATAAAAGTGTCAGCTAAAAAGATACAGCGTTAGAGATAATCAATGATGCTCAGTAGGTAGGATCTCCTCGGCAGAAAGTAATGCGTCAGGTCCTGGTCCGTACTCCTGCGGATACTCATGTTCGTCTATACCTAACAAGGGATCAGGTCCTCAGAGGGACATAATAAGATACATAGAAGCAAACCAATTGAATACAGTAAACATGCATAATAGATGAAAAATATATAAGTACGTTGTACAAGACAATCTATATGAATGCAAAATGAGGACAACTTTTTGACGTATGGGCATGGGTAGGCTACTCGATCTAAATCTCATAATGCACACACATGTCAGGGACATCAAAAATTGACATACCGCGGGAGTAGCGACCAGTGAGACTCCAGAAATTGACATACCGTGGGGGTAGCGACCAGCACGACACACTACCGTATTGCGTGCTAGATACTACGGTTTATCAGAGTGGTTATAGATCATACGCCTACTTATTGTCCTCTCATGATACTTGTTTGATGATAAAACAAATAGTAAGTTTTTACGAAGCTCTATTGGTTTACAAACTCAGGCTATTAAACTCTCCTGGTATACAAAATACTATCAGAGGTATTATGAACATGATAGGTTTCAAAAATTCACCTAGCGAGTCGCCATTTTGTTTGAGATAAAACAAATAAAGGGTTTGTACGAAACCTTTTTGTTTAAAAACAAGAAAAGAGTACAATTAATCCTATACGAGGATGTTAAGTACAATAAAAATAATTCTGGATAAAAATTGCTATAGGAGTCTGATCTACGGTCGATCAGTTTGTCCCTTGGACCACACGATGATAAAAAAGTGCTGTAGAAGAAGAAGAAGCTTCAAATATTGCAGGAGGGATTGGATTCTCATTGCCAAAGTCGTCAATCACTACTTTCTGTCTGTGCTCTCTCTCTCTCTCTCTCTCTGATCTCTTGATCTCTCTCTGTATGCCCCTTCTCTCTCTTATTTTCTCTGATCTGCCTTCTCTCTCCCTTTTTCGACCTTGATCTCCTGTGACCGGAGGTCTCTATTTATAGTGCTCAGTCACAGTAACTGTCCAGTCGGCGTAGAAGCCAAACTGTGAAGAGAGTTGCACTCTTTATGCGGCGGTTATAATAACTGCTACCTATGTCTGAATGATCTCCTGAATCCGCGTATAACATGTGTCCCATTATGAGGTAACACGTATAATTTCTTCTCAAAGATCATGACATGCAAGCCACGCAGGTAACTGCCCCTCGCTTAAAGATGGTTGACATAAAAGCCAAATAACTGTCTTGTTGGCGTAAAAGCCAAATAGCTGTCTTGTTGGCGTAAAAGTCAAATAGCTGTCTTGTTGGCGTAAAAGCCAGATTCTGCGTAAAACTTGATGCTGCATGAATAATAGATAACCAGCATAAAAATTGCCAATTATTCATCACGACTGAGGTCTAGAGCATATTCTGGGCCAAATAACCTTATCACGTACCTTTGCAAATATAGCCTGAGTTGGCGTATTTTGAGGAGATAGCATACGGTGTGCTCCTATAGTTGAAAATAGCCTAGTTGGCGTATTTCGAGGAGATATCATACGGCATGCTCCTATGGTTGAAAATAGCCTGGTTGGCATAAAATGCCAGGATGGTGATGTAAGCGTATTAGCCCTAGTTTTAGCCCTCCCAGTCATGACAAAATTATAAAGGATAGAACCAAATCTCGTGCATTAAATGCAGAGATATGTCTCAATCTCGTGCATTAAATGCCGAGATATGCCTCGAGCTCTGCATGAGAAACAGCTTTTGACGTGGCATCTGATTTTGTCTTATCTTGAGCGTAAAAGCTCATCTCTGCCTGTGTAAAAGCGTATTCCTTGAATGCGTAACAACGACTTGTATCAAGGATATGTCACTAAACGACAGCCTGGGCCTCTGTGCAGAATTATCATTACAGCCGTCCTCTCGGTCGTCGTGCAGTACTTTTGTTAGGAGTCAGGTTCATTATTCTGTCTGACAGATTCATTCGAGGAATACGAAGAGTTCCTCGTATGACTTTACGTTGCATTAAAAACAAACGTATTTTACGCCGGTGGGAGGTGTAGCAACCTTTTACGCCAAAACAGCCTTGAAGCGCTGCTTTACGCGGGCAGCTCTGAAGTCATATTTTACGCCATACAGTGCTGAAGCTCTGTTTTATGCTGGCTTTATGTATGTTAGGGGTTTTACGCGTATAATTTTCTAGCGTATTTTTTATGCTTCTACAATACTATGTGTTAAGTGTGTATCAACATACATATAATATATAGTAATGACTGAAAGAAACTACACATGTAATGAATATACAGAAATATAATAAGCATGCAAAGTACTATAAACAATTTGGCATGGTATACTTGTTTGGCAAGAAGCTGTGTAGTCCCAATAACCTGCTCCTTCAGTCGCGCAGATTAATCCGATAGATCCTCGGGGTCAGCGTGCACAGGCACGGGAATCGGGGTGACTGCCGCAGGTCGTCTTCGACTAGGATGACGGGTCCACGATGACGATGACGATGACGAGGGTGATAAGGATAATGATAATAAAGATTAAGGTGATAATAATGATAATAATTATGGTTAGGGCAGTGATTAGGTCAATGATGATTGTGATAACGAGGATGAGATGATTAGGATGATGGTGGTGATGTGGATGGTAATTGGGATGATAGCGATGATATGGATGGTGTTTAATGGTGATGATAATGGTAATGGTAATGGTGTTAATGGTGATGATAATGATAATGGTAATGGTGGTGATGATGATAATGGATGATGGTGAAGTTACTGCTCCGGCAAGGGGGGTTCAGCGAGGAGGAGGAGAGTGGAGATGAGACGGTGGGGCTGTGGTCAAGGAGGAGGAGGACAGAGAGCAGGTGGCGGTGGTCGGGTCGTGCTCCAGGAGGAAGGAGATGACAGGGAAGATGAGGAGGTGATGGTGCTCGAAAGAAAGAAAGAGAGGAGGCTCGGTGCTGGTGGATGACAGGGAGCGGGGTGGCTCGGGATGACGGCCGGGAAGTCGGTGAGGAGAAGAGGGTGGTCGAGGTCGAAGATGGGAGGAGCTCGACGGTTCAGGCATGGAGGTCTCGGCGGAGGGAGTCGAGGAAGATGAGACAATGGTGGTGGTGGTGCTGTGTTGACTCCAGCGGGTCGAGGGGAGTCCGACGAGAGGTGAGGGTGGCCAGGGAGGTGTTATTCAGGGAGGAAGGGAGTTGAGAAGCGTCAGGGTGAGGTGGTTCAGGCATGGGGTATCGTCTCCGGTGAGATGCTGGTCTCCGGCATGGGCTCTGGCAGGGTCGAGAGATAGAATATGAAGAGGAAGATGGCAATGGTAATGGTGATGGGGGAGTCCGGCGAGGGGCAGTGGAAGAGGATGAGATGAGGAAGAGAGCAGGGAGGAGGTGGTGGTTCAGGTCGAGTCCGGCGGCTGGGGCTGCTCCGGGCGGCGGAGGATGGCTCGGGATGGAGGTGAACAGGGAATAGGGGAGGGGTCGGCTAGGGATGGGTTTGGGTTTTGGTAAAAAGGAAAAATAAAGAAAGAAAGGAAAAAGTTATTTATATACATGTAAAATTTAGGGTTTTGTTGACCTAGGAAGGTGGGCTTTGGTCAACCTCCTCTTGGGATGGGCTTGACCTTACATAGGGATGTTGGAGGCTATAATTTGCATTATTTAAAATGCAAGGGCTAGGTTTAAATGAGGGGGCGATGTTGTGCCTTGCACATTCCGAAAATCGTGGAGAAAAATCTATATGAACGAAAAATGGGTTTCTTTATGTATTGTCCAATGGTGTGGACACCTTAATGCATTTTTGCATAAAAGCGCCCAATAATTAGAAAATTGCACAAAGATAGAAATTGGATTAATTTAATTAAAATTAATGCGCATGATGTTCTGGAATTAATTAGAAGTACATGGGGATAAAATTAGGTGGGACACAAGTATTATGGACATAGAGAACTCAGAGTAGATTATTATCATAATTTAGGTTACACCAAACGGGTCAAGATTGTGTCTCCAATTTCGATTGGAACGCACAAGGATACAAGGTTGGCTTTATTTAGAATTAAATATAAACATCTACGACGAATATTGTGCGACTAAAATGTAGCACAATAGAGTATAATTATAAGTTACACCAAGGTTAGAATAGAAGGCGGGCATGTCTAGGGCAATAATATGAAATTTGTAGGAAGATAATGGCTAGTGTAGTGCTCCAATTATCGAAGCAAAGGTAAGGTACACTAAGTGATATAAATATTGTATAATTAAATAAAATATCGTGTTCTATTTCTAATTGGATTCAACTAGCCCTAGTTTCACTATCTAAGTTAAATAGGCCTAATTTTGGGTGAGGGGGTTTATAATCTACCTAACTTAAAATAATTTTGTCCTCAAAATTAAAATAAGGCATGGTCTCTCTATCTAATCTTACTTGGTCACAATCTAAAAGAATTTACCTCAAGTTTATTAATGCAATTTCTACCCAACTTAGAATTTACCCATCTATCACCTAAGGCTATACATCTAAGAAAATATTCCTCAAATTATTTAATCATGTTATTCAATCCTCAAAGTTTTAACACCAAATATATTACCTATGATGTGCCCTTAATCAATTATAAAAGAGAGTCACCAAGTCATATGATTATCCTATGGGGTATATCTAGTACTCTCTGTGTATCAACTTATATCAAGCACGAGGTTTCGTCTTTCAAAGAAAATAAGGGAAGACGGAAAACAATAATAAAGAGTTCAAGGGGGAGGTAATATCATAGAAGTATGAGGATCAAGGCGTTTAAAGAATTCAAATGGGAATTGACAAGGCAGTAGTAGATTGAAATCATATTTGGTAATTTCTTATTCGCATGCTCATATCAGTATAGTTATATAACTGATACGATACACTCAGACATGTCTAGAGGGCAAGTACATTCGTCTAAGAGGCTAAGTCAATTTTATCTCAATCTACATAAGTAGTCATGCGAGGGGCAAACCAAATGCACTAAGGTTGATCTGACCGTAATATACAGATCCTGAAATATATTAGTGTGTATACCCAATAATACATATATCATGATCAAGCTCGATAAAAGAGTAAGCTTGCAAAACTAGGCTATAATAGCAGCATAAGTCAAGGTAGTTCAGAAAATACAAGTACGCTGGATTATGATGGAAGAAGGTACAAAAATAATAATAATTCAAGTTCACAAAGAAGATAAGACTCTACAGTCTCTACAGTTGTCATACTAACTACTTGTCTAAGTTGCTAGTTAACCAAATAGGGGTATGAGCCTCTAAGTTCTATAGTCTGAATAAACACTATCTTCTTATGCAAGACTAAAGTTTGTGTCATTTCATTATACTTCATCAATGGGTCAAGAGGACTATGTGATACTGTGTTGTGAGGCATACTACCCAACTTAAAAGAATTTACTAATATTGTACTGCCTTAAGGATACAGTAGAAACTCCTGTTAAAGTTTACGAGAAAAGGTCTTGGTACTTATTAGGGTATCCTATTGCATTATAAAGGTATTGGTCATCTTAAGTTTTAATCATAGAGCTTATAGAATAAGAGGGTTAGTATTAAGAATGGAAGGGTTATATGGCACGAGTTGAAAGAAAAGAAGAACATAATTAGTCGTCACACAAATAGCGAGCGCTAAGTTTTCAGAGGAACAAGATTTGAATTTAAATAGAAAGACTCTAGATAATATCATGGTTTTCTAAGGGAAATATGGTATGCTAATCTCTGTGTTCGAGGTATGATCTAGAGAAATGTTATTTTATTCCGTTTGGCTTCCTAGGGTACTGTCTGCTAATATCAAGACAAGAATCTAAGGTATAGTTCTATAATACTATCTCACTATAAAAGTTAGGTTTGGTCCTAATATTCAACCTTGGATTTCTAGTGGTCCCTCAATACTAGGGTCAAACAGTATGGTTAAATTTCTAATTAACTCTAGTAGTATCTACACCACTCTCAAGTCCTTTATAAAGATCTCAAGGGATAATGGTCATCCAATTTATAGGTATGGGGTGCTAGGGTTCATCAGGTGTCCTAAACTTAGTGATGTGTCAATTCTTGGTAGGAATATTACCCTAATTATTATTCTAACAACAAGGGTTCCTATGTTCTAGGGGAAGGCTATACTCAAGGAACTATTAGGGAAGCACAGGAATCAAGCATGATGCGATTATTTAGATAGAACAGATTGGTAGAAAGATGAGTCATAGTCAATTATGGATGAGATCCTATACTCTAATCCTAATTACAGGCTTGCTCGGTACAGTAACGTAACCGAGACAATATGCTCTTGACCTGCATGGGCCACCACAAAAATATGTCACGCCCTAGTCCCAAAATACGTAGGACTAGGAACACGTAAGCATGTCAGCCGTATGTATATGACAACTCCAATATATGGATACCATAATACACACGTACGCTGTAATATGAATAATACTCATATGTGGTATATATTTATTGTCACAAGTTACAAAAATACTAATCTCATCCACATAATAAGTCACAAAGAGTAAATAACTAAACTAGAATAAAGAGTTTGAATAATCCAACAATGATAGTCGGGTGGAGAGAAATCCACTACCAGTGACTATATCAAAACTAAAATAAGAGAGAAGAGTAAAATCACCAATATAAAATAAGGTGATGATAAAAGTGTCAGCTAAAAGATCCAGCGCTAGAGATAATCAATGATGCTCAGTGGGTAGGGTCTCCTCGGCAGAAAGTAATGCGTCAGGTCCTGGTCCGTACTCCTGCGGATACTCATGATCGTCTATACCTGGCAAGGGACCAGGTCCTAAGAGGAACATAACAAGATATATAGAAGTAAGCCAATTGAATAAAGTAAACATGCATAATAGATGAAAAATATATAAGTACGCTGTACAAGACAACCTATATGAATACAAATGAGGATAACTTTTCAACGTATGGGCATGGGTAGGCTACTCGATCAAAATCTCATAACTCACACACACGTCAGGGACATCAGAAATCGACATATCGCGGAGGTAGCGACCAGCGAGGCTCCAGGAATCGACATACCGCAGGGGTAGCGACCAGCGCGATACACTACCGTAGTGTGTACTAGATACTATGGTGTACCAGGGTGGTTATAGCCCATACGCCTACTGATTGTCCTCTCATGATACTATGTGTCAAGTGTGTGTCAACATACATATAATATATAGTAATGACTGAAAGAAACTACACATGCAATAAATATAAAAAAATATAATAAGCATGCAAAGTACTGTAAATAATTTGGCAAGGTATACTTGCTTGGCAAGAAGCTGTGTAGTCCCAATAATCTGCTCCTGCAGTCGCACAGATCAATCCGATAGAACCTCGGGGTCAGCGTGCACATGCACGAGAATCGAGGGTGACTGCCGTAGGTCATCTTCGGCGAGGGTGACGGGTCCACGATGACGATGACGAGGGTGATGAGGGTGATGATGATAAAGATTAAGGTAATAATGATGATGATAATTATGGTTAAGGCGGTGATTAGGTCAATGATGATTGTGATGACGAGGATGAGATAATTGGGATGATAGTGGTGATGTGGATGGTGATGATAATGATAATGGTAATGGTGTTAATGATGATGATAATGGTAATGGTGGTGATGATGATAATGGATGATGGTGAAGTTACTGCTCTGGCCAGGGGGTCCGACGAGGAGGAGAAGAGTGGAGAGAAGATAGTGGGGCTGTGGTCGAGGAGGAGGAGGAGGACAGGGAGCAGGTGGCGGTGGTCGGGTCGTGCTCTGGGAGGAAGGAGAGGACAGGAAAGAGGAAGAGGTGATGGTGCTCGGAAGGAAGAAGGAGAGGAGCCTCGGTACTGGTGGATGACAGGGAGCGGGGTGGCTCGGGATGATGGCCGGGAAGTCAGAAAGGAGAAGAGGGTGGTCGAGGTCGAAGGTGGGAGGAGCTCGATGGTTCAGGCATGGAGGTCTCGGCGGAGGGAGTCGAGGAAGATGAGACGATGGTGGTGGTGGTGCTGTGTTGACTCCGACGGGTCGAGGGGAGTCCGACGAGAGGTGAGGCTGGCCAGGGAGGTTCTGTTCAGGGAGGAAGGGAGTCGAGGAGCATCGGGGTGAGGTGGTTCAGGCATAGGGTATCGTCTTCAATAAGATGCTGGTCTCCGGCGTGGGCTCCGGCAGGGTCGGGAGATAGAAGATGAAGAGGGAGATGGCAATGGTGATGGTGATGGGGGGGGGGTCCGGCGAGGGAAAAGGAGGATATGAGGAAGTGAGCAGGGAGAAGGTGGTAGTTCAGGTCGGGTCCGGCTGTTGAGGTTGCTCCGGCCGGCGGAGGATGGCTCGGGATGAAGGTGAACAGGGAATAGGGGAGGGGTCGGCTAGGGATGGATTTTGGTTTTGGTGAAAAAGGAAAAATAAAGAAAGGAAGGGAAAAATTGTTTATATACATGTAAATTTTGGGGTTTTGTTGACCTAGGAAGGTAGGCTTTGGTCAACCTCCTCTTGGGATGGGCTTGGCCTTACATGGGGATGTTTGGAGGCTATAATTTGCATTATTTTAAATGCAAGGGCTAGGTTTAAATGAGGGGGCGATGTTGTACATTGCACATTCCGAAAATCATGGAGAAAAATTCATATGACGAAAAATGGGTTTCTTCATGTATTGTCCAATGGTGTGGACACCTTAATGTATTTTTGCATAAAAGCGCCCAATAATTGGAAAATTGCACAAAGATGGAAATTGGATTAATTTAATTAAAATTAATGCGCATGGTGTTCTGGAATTAATTAGAATTATATGAGAATAAAATTATGTGGGACACAAGTATCATGGATATAGAGAACTCAGAGTAGATTATTATCATAATTTGGGTTGCACCAAACGGGTCAAGATTGTGTCTCCAATTTCGATTGGAACACACAAGGATACAAGGTTGGCTTTATTTAGAATTAAATATAAATATTTGCGACGAATATTGTGCGACTAAAATGTAGCACAAGAGTAGAATAATTATAAGTTACACCGAGGTTAGAATAGAAGGCAGGCATGTCTAGGACAAGAGTGTAAAATTTGTAGGAAAGTAATGGCTAGTGTAGCACTCTAATTATCGAAGCAACGATAAGGTGCACTAAGTGATATAAATATTGTATAATTAAATAAAATATCGTATTTTATTTCTAATTGGATTCAACTAGCCCTAGTTTCACTATCTAAGTCAAGTAGGCCTAATTTTGGATGAGAGAATTAATACTAAATGATAGTCCTATAAATAAGCAGGACTATCAAACAACTGATAGTCCTTTTTTTTAATTAGGACTGTCAGGAAATGTTACAATCCTGACAAAGGATAGGACTGTGACATGTCCTACTGTCCTAGTTAATTTTAGGACTGTCAGAATTTTATGGAGTCCTAAATTCCTGTAGTCATATTTTTCTTCAATTTTAAGTAGTTTTATTAACTTTAATTTCTATTGTAGGGTTATCGTCTTCCGATATTGTGGTACCCCCTCCAATTGATATTGATGTAGGCAATTTATTCTCGACCAATATTTGCTTTGAATCAGATGAATAAGCGTTACATTAGTGCAGAGAAGTTGGACAAAAAAATAATATAGTCATTGTGATATCAAGATCGGCCTAAAACCGGCCAAGACGCAAAACTATAGAGCTTGGATGTGAAAGAGGTAGTTTGTTCAGGTATCATGGAAAGAAAGATATAGTTTCCCAAAGAAAAGTTCCAAAAATAAGCGTTGGTACAAGAAAATATGGTTGTCCATTCAAGATCTCTATTATAAACATAGAAGATGTAAAGTGGATAGTCCAAGTGAAGAATGGAATCCACAATCATGTTATTGCTGAAACACTTACATGTCATCCCTATGTCAGACGGTTGAAAAAAATTAAGCGGAAGATAGTTGAAGATTTGTCCAGTTCAGGAGTTGCATCTAGACAAATTTATTCTGCCATACAACACGAAGACAATAATAACAAGTCAACAATGAAGTCAATCTACAACGCATTATCGAAATCAAACTCCAAAAGTAAGAAAACAAGAAAGGCGACGCAGCAAGTGTTAAAGTTGCTTGTAGAGAATCATTATGTGGAGTACCATAGAAGACATTCACATAGTAATAAAGTCCTTTCAATATTTTGGGCTTATCTCGATTGCACATATTTTGTTAGGTCCTTCGCTGACGTATTGGTTCTTGATTGCACATATAAGACAAATAAGTTTAAAATGACTCTCTTTTACATTGTTGGCTTCAACTCTACGAAAAAAATATTTTTAATTGCTTTTTGCTTCATGAAGAGTGAGAAACTTGAGGACTACACATGGTCATTGGAAAAACTAAAAATACTTTACACCGGACACAAAGAGCCATCTTATTTTTGTTACTGACAGAGAATATGCCCTAATTAATGTTATAGTTATCGTCTTTCCTCACGCGGATACACTATTGTGCAATTGGCATGTCAATCGGAATATTCAATCATAATATAAGTTGAAGTTCGAAAATATGGATGGTAAAATTGACGTAGACTGCTTTGAAAAATTCTACAATGATTGAAATCTTGTATGGCGAGCCAGTACGGAAGACAGTTACGACGCAGCATGGTACTTGTTCAAAGAAAAGTGGGAGACGAGGGAGCGGGCATGCATTTCTTATATCAAAGATACATGGCTAAAACTGTATAAAGAATATTTTGTCTTAGCATAGAGGAATGTGGTGAAGCATTATGGCACAATGACCACCAACCGGGTTGAAGGATCACACGCAAAATTAAAACATCATCTAAGGTCATCGGCCGATAATTTTGTCTCCGTTTGACAAGCAATAAATTTAATGCTAGATGAGACGGTGAACGAGATTAAGGCATTATTTGAGATGACCCTGAATATTGCAAAGCATGAACATAGAAATGAACCCCTCTTGGATGCTTTAATGCATGTAATATCTCACAAGACATTGGGCTTACAATTTGAGGAGATAGTTAGGTCAAAGTTCATGGGATTTGATCCCGAAGTTTGCGGCTGTTTACATCGGCATACGCTGGACCTCCCTCGTGCATATGAGATTAAAGAATATCGTCGTTAATCTAGATCTATTCCAATAGATATTGTTCATCAATGTTGGAAGCAGTTATCGATAATGCCCGTGGTGAAGAGTGACAATAATTTTTTTTCTTTGCTACAAGTGAAACTCCTTCACGTAAATTGGTATGCCTCACTGGGAGCAGAGCGGGAGTCCATTGAGCTTAAAATTCAAAAAATTGCTAATCCGGTCACTACTAGAATGCACGAGCCATCCGTTGTTTCCAATCCTAAGGGAAGACCTCAAACAAGATTGAGTAGTTCACAGGAAAAAAAGGATGTAGTCAACTAAGAGAGATCCATCATTCTTTGAGCATGTTGAACGAAGTTTAGAGCAAGCTCAGTCTACTACGGTTGTTGTCATAGCCGTAAGCAATAATACGGTATTAGTCAAATTTTATTTATTTATTTAGACAATTTTTAAGTTTGAATTTTTTCCAATAAGATATTAAGTTTCATAATAAGGAAATATATTTAATAAATATAGTTTGATGTATTTTAATTCATATATATTTGTTTTGCATAAAAGCCATGGGTTAATTTTGAATTACATAAATTACCTACCACCTATGCTTGGCATGTGTCATGGTATGAAGCCCTAAGGGCCATGTGGATTCTTTTAGTAATCCTTAGTCACCTTTGAATTTAAAATAATGTATATTTACCAAATATAAGAAAGTAAGGAAAGAGAGAGCAGCAACATCTCTAAAACACCCCCTCCCTCTCTCTCTCTCTCTCCCAACACCCTTCTCCATCTCCACCCTCTTCTCCATCCTCCTCTTCTTCCTCCTCTCTCTCTTTTCACTGCTGCTACTTCTCCTGCTACTGCTGTTACCGCTGCTGTTGCTGCTGCGGCTACTGCCGCTGCCGTGGCCGCTGCTCCGACGCCGCCGCAGGCCGGCAGCTCGTCGCCCGCGGCTGCGCACCCCGCCGCCCGTGGCCGCGCGCGTCCCCGCCGGCCACTTCACCGCCGCCAGTAATTACCCCCTCCTCCGACTTCTCCTCCTTCCCCAATCTTGGATTTTGATTTGGGAAGAAATTGGAAAAAGAAAAAAAGCTAGGTCACTCAAAAAGCAAGGCAAGCCCTCCTCTTTGACTTTCAATTTTTCCTTTGAGTTGTTCATGCTTATAAAGCATTTGTCTAAATATCTCTTCCAATTATTATTATTTTAGAAACTCATGTTACACATCCATAGTGTGTAAGCCTCTTCCTCTCTAAGTCTAATTATTATTTAATTTTGTTCATCAATTTTTGCCAATACAAAATATATATAGTGATTTGTGACTCATGTTTTCGTATTGTTCTAGTATAAAGAATTGATTAGGAATTTAGTGATACATAGTATACGTACGTCCGAAGAGACTTGGACAAGTTGACACAAATGTTAATGGGACACAATATGGACACATCGACACCGGTAGATAATAGTTGTATGATGGGTTATGTGTTGTCCTTGGTAGTAATTGTAATGGTAGATATATATACACATACACATGAATATACATATGTACCTAATAATATACCTTGATGTGTACATGATAGTATATATATATATATATATATATATATATATATATATATATATATATATATATATATATATATATATATATATATATATATAAACATGTAGCAAATATACGATAGAACATATCCATAATTATTTAGTATAAAAAATTTTATAATACTAAGAGTTTTGATTGAATTTAAATTGTATACCTATCGTTCGAATTTGAACATGATATTCAACTTGGTACATTTAAATCAATGTTAGAGTAATATGGTGAACCTGTGCTTCGGACACGTAAGAAATTACATATTAAATTCATGTTACGCCCCAGTCCCAAAATACGTAGGACTAGGAATACGTAACACGCCCAGCCGTATGTATACGAACTCCAATATATGAAAACCATATACACACGTACGTTGTACATGAATATCCAATCCACCAGTGGTAATATACTATCACAACAAGCCACACACAATCTATATCTCATCCACAGCACAAATAATCAGTAGGCATAAAGAGCTGAATAATAACTGGATATCAAGATGAGTATCTAGTCTTATAGTCGGGTGGAAACAAATCTACTACAAAACGACTATACCGAAGTAGCAACAAAATCTCTAAACAGTGGCAATAAATCACAGATACTCTGAGGGTAAGACCTCGTCAGTCAGGTACGTAGTGTCAGGTCAAGGTCCATACTCCTACGGGTACTCCTGCTCGTCCATATCTGGAAAGGGACCAGGTCCTCAGAGGGACATAACAAGATATATATAAACATGCCAATAAAGTACTGAAATATAAACATCCAATGGGTTGCCTAACCGTCTAAGTGAATGCAGTTTGAGAATAACTTTCTACCAAGTAGGCTATCTGGCCATATAGTGGGATTGGCATGATTCTCTCGGAGAATCAGGGGCCTACAAAGCATGTCATCTTTTGAACGGCAGAGGCCGCCAAGTAGTATAGGGGTCATCACGACTGCGTATCTCCGGTGGAGCGTACGGGTTACATAAAGGAAAGTACAAATGAGCCAAAATGTCTTACTTATTGTTTTCCCCATCCCCTGCTCTAAGCATGCCACATCCATGACACGATAAAATCTCTAAATAACTGCCAGGTCTACTATCATATAAAGTTTCTATCAGCAGTCATCCCTAACGTACGGCACATGCGTATAGGAGGCCAGACCTGTCCCACAGTCCGTGATCTATATGTGACTCACAACTCGTATAGCAACTGTGTCACGGCCAATGAACCTAATGATGCTCCATAATACTGGGGTGGTCTCATACAGTAGGTCCAACATATACATAGATAAATATGATATGACGACATCGTCGTTGCACCCAAGTTTCCCTGGACCCATAATTTATTTAGCAATATATGAACTAAATAAGTAGAAATAAATTATGCAAACATCATATGGAATGTAAATAATAGTACGATGGCAAGGTATACTTGCCGAGCAAGAATTTTGTATAGTGCAAGCGTCCAATACTGTATTATGTTTGGAGAAAGAAGTGGGTTAGGGTTTGGAAGAGTTGTATATATAGAGAGAATAAGAGGCGGTGGATGTTGCTATCGTTTCCTTCTTTTATTGGTTTTGGTTTTGGTTTTGGTTTTGGTTTTGGTTTTGGTTTTGGTTGAGGAGTGTTTAGTAATACTAGAGTTTAAGAAGCGGTAGAATGAGAAGGCTCACACGCGCGGAGAAGAGAAGCAAAGTTGGTTTTTGCTGCTGCTGCTGTTGATATTTCTTCTCCTAAGGGGTTGTGGGTTCCAGCGGGTAGTGGGTTTAGGAGTTACGGTTTGGGTTTTGGGTATAGTATCCAATAGAAATATATATATGTATATATATACATATGTATACATAGAAAATTCTAAAAATTATATTGGTGCATACGGTTAAACCCGCAACTGTCCAAAGGGTCTCCTATATGGAATAAATTAGAAAAAAATTATAATGGCTCCATAAATCCCCTAAATGCACAAACATCTTAAATAAAAATTGAATAAAATCTATTTCATCTATTTAGCTCATAATTACTTTAATTAATTAATTAATTAATAATAATATAATTAATATGGTTTTCAAAATTAAGGGTTTTATAATTCATGAATAAGGTGGTCAAAATATAAATTTATCCTTGAATCATGATTTGGTTGTTGTTATATAGGTGATAAATCTTAGGTTGCCCAAATATAAAAAAATTAGGGCTCGAGTTAGGAATTTATCAAATTTATTTATAATATGCTTTGTATTATTTTGGGACAACCCTTAATTTATTTAAATGATACAAACAATGTCCGTAAATATAAATAGCTAAAACTTGTGTTTTCGGAGGCCTAACATGCTTAATTAGTAATTTTAGCACCTTAATAGTGTTGAGTGCTTCGATGTCAATTTTATATATTTTAAGTTGATCATGGGATTATGACATGCCAAATTTGCTTAAATAAAAATCAATTTTAGTAATTGTTCGTTAGTTTTGGGCTTAATTGTTTATATTAAAATAGTCAAATATAATATTCAAGTATCGATATCACAAGAGATGAATCATAGAAAATATGTGAGGCTTGGTTTTATCTATCATAGCGACACCAACACTAAACTAGATCTAGGGTTCTACTTATGATAATTCGGTTTTAAAATTTTAAGATTGTCAAACCTTACAAATATGCTATTTGATTAAATTCGTATTTGGAAATAAGTATACATATATTCAATTAGTTGTATTGACTCTTGGTTGTTATTTCATTATAATTGATGGTTCTCTAATGTTCTTATTTAGTTGAACTTTGTAGTGAATACTATTGTAGAAGCATGAAAAATACGCTGAGGAGTTATACGCGTAAAATTCCCAACATGCATGAAGTCCGCGTAAAACAGAGCTCCAACATTGGGTGGCATAAAACATGCCTTCAGAGCCATTGGCGTACAACAGAGCTTCAACGCTATTCAGCGTAAAACATAGCTCCAGAACAACCCGCATAATACAATATTTTTAGACTGCTTCGGCGTAAAAAGGTCGCTACATCGCCATTTAGGCATAAAACCTGTCTGCTTTTAATGCAGCAAAAATTTATACGAGGAACTCTTCGTATTCCTCGAATGAACCTGTCAGTTGAAGCAGTGAACCTGACTCCTGATAAAGAGTACTGCACGACGATCGAGAGGATGGCTGTAATGATAATTCTGCACAGAGCCCCAGACTATCGTCTAGTGACATAACCCTTGATATAAGATATCGTTTACGCATTCAAGGAACACGCTGCCTATTATACACAGGCAGATATGAGCTTTACGTTCAGGATAAGACGAAACCAACAGCCACGTCAAAAGTTGTTCTTCGTACATAACTCGAGGCACGTCTCTGCAGTTAATGCACGAGATGGGGGCAGATCTCTGCATTTAATGCACGAGATTTGGTTCTACTTTTAATGACTGGGTGAGCTATAATTAGGGCTAATACGTCCACATCACCATGCTCGCACATTATGCCAACCAGGCTATTTTTAGCTATAGGAGCACGCCGTACGCTATCTCCTTGAAATACGCCGACCTGGTTATTTTTAAATATACGAGTATGATGTATGCTACCTCCTCGAAATACGCTAATCCAGGCTATATTTGCAAAGGTGCGTGATAAGGCTATTTGGCCCATAATACACTCAAGACCTCAGTCAAGGAGGAATAAACTGGCTATCTTTACGCTGGTTACCTATCCGTGCAACATCAAGACAAAATTTGGTTTCTACGCCAACAGGACAGCTACTTGGCTTCTACGCCAACATGATAGCTACTTGGTTTCTACGCTAACTTGACAACTATTCGGCTTCTATGCCTACTCGGCCTTTACGCCATCATAACAGCTATTTGGCTTTTACGCCTACGAGACAGTTATTTGGCTTTTATGCCAACCTTCTCTGCGCGAGGGGCAGTTACCTACGTGGCTTGCATGCCGTGATCTTCGATGGGCGATTATACGCATTACCTCATAATGGGACACGTGTCACACGCCTATTCAGGAGATCATTCATACGTGGGTAACAGTTATTATAACCGCCGCGTAAAAGGTGCACCTTTCTCCGATGTTTGGTTTCTACGTCGACTGTGACCAAATTATATAAATAGAGACCTCCGGCCACGGAGGTCAAGAACGAAGAATAGGCGCGGAGAATAAGAGGGGAATAACTGAGGTCAAGGTCAAAAGAGCACATATAGAGAGCTTTGGCAACGAGAGTTCAATCCTTCCTGCAGTCTTTGAAGCTTCTTTTTCGTCTTCTACAGCACTTTTTCGTCATCGTGTGGTCCAAGAGACAAAGTGATCGACCGCAGATCAGACTCCTATAGCAATATTTTCCCAGAATCAAATTTTTGTACTTAACATCCTCGTATAGGATTAATTGTACTTCTTTTTCTTGTTTGTAAACCAAAGAAAGGGTTTCGTATAAACCTAATTTCAATTTATTTCATTTATTATAAAACACAACTGCAAAAACTATGGATTGCTATAAATTGCCCGAGGTAAGAAGCAATGCTTTTATTCTTTCTTGGTGTTGGTTTATATATACACTGCGTGTGTACCGGTGTTGAGAGCTGCTCCACCGAAGGGGTCGGCGAACCCGGAAATGCTACGGAGGGTTGCTTCGGGTCAAATATATAAAACTGTAAATTTTTGAAACCCGAAATACAAATGACACTCTGCCAAAAATTTTAAGAATTTTGGGTGTTAACCAATATTTTGATATCCAAAATTATTGCCGATATCCCTAACCCTAAACTTTAGTTAATATACTTTTAGCGACAGACCACCGACAACTGTGAATTAATTAGGGAATGATTAATAAGAGTCCAGGATACGTAGGACACGGACACAAGTCACTCAACAAAATTTAAAATATAGATTCCTGATAATCTGCTCTGTATAAATAATGTTCCTGGAGTTTGAGTCCTGATAACTTGACACCTGCATCCTGGATTATGAATAAATAAAAAGCATGTATCTTGTTTTATCCTAAAAAATATATTTTTGCATAAATAATAGTAAACGTGATATACAGAGTAGAAACTTGAATACAAGATAATAAAATAAGGATTGTTTATAGATTTAGGCTAGAAAGCATTGGGCGGAGGAGAACAACATAAATACCACCTACGAAATCCTGCAACATATATGTGAATTCAACATTTAAGCCCATAAGGGCAGGGCCGGATTCCCGCATGAATTATATATATAACTGATCAGCAGTAAAGCTCTTTCGTAAGGCCTTACAAATTGAGCGGGTGAGGCTTAGCTCACTTTCCTGTTTAGGCCCAAAAGGGGCTGGGCCAGGTCATAATCCCGTGCCATCCTGTTCAAGTCACCTGAATATAAGTACACCTACTTCGATTCAAAATTATCGAATGGGTGAATTCAAGATTAGACCCAAAAGGGGCTGGGCCGGATCATAATCCCGTGCCATTCTGTTCAAGTCACCTAAATATAAGTGTACCTATTTCGATTCAAAACTATCGAATAGGTGAATTCAAGATTTAAGCCCATAAGGGCAAGGCCGGATTCTAAGCACCATGCCACCAAGTCACAGCCTGATCCATGGCATACGGGATTATTGGCGAAAAACTAGTTAAAGTGGTTATTTAAAGGTTGTTCTCCAAATTATATTATCATCATTTAAGAAACTTGTCTGTGTTTGTGATTGCGACTGATTGTTGATTTCTTAGCTAGGATGTACTGCTTGTCAGTCAACTGTTACGTAAGCTGCTCCGGTGCTATGATCTATTTTCTTGTCCTTGTTTGGTGTACAGGTGGACTATTGTACTGATGACAGGTTACGAAATTCAGTTGATAAAGCTGATGTTGATAGATGTTAGATGTTATACGGTAAACTATTGTTCGTTGATGCGTTATGCCTAATAATTATTGATGATGACTGTGATTATGGTTGTAATTGTAACAATTATGAGTATTACTTATTATGAAGTAGGTATAAGGCGAACACTGAAGAATTCACTAAAATAAATTCTAGTCAGAATCGTATTTTAAGTTAACGCATTAATCACTTTGAATTATCCAGTTCCTTTACTCCAGAATTTCGAGAATCCTAATTCTTCTCAGATTCTCAATTTATTTTATTTTGCTTTCGCCTTTGACTGAGGGCTTGTATGTCGTTTGACGACCTAGTATTGTTTACTAGTTTTGTAGCAATACCAAGGGAAGCTGCTATCAGACATTGAAGAATAGTTGTAGAGCAGGAACGTGATGCTACTTTTTAGGAGATCTACTGAAACCAGATTGTTCTTATTATTTATTAAAGGTATAATTATATTGTTACATATATTGGGTAAATGATTGTAATCGGATAGATTAGCAAATTTTCTATTTTTTTTAGTTTAAAATATCATGTAATCAAATTATTAATTAATATATTATGCACCATGTGACCTGCTATAATCTTATCCTAAAATCTTACGGGCGACAATCATAAATACGAGTATAGGTATATTCATATGGTGCATAGCCTGGGGATAATGTTACGTACCCGGCTCACCATATTCTGGAAAGCGGGACATGACAGTTATCAATATTGTGTCCAGTACATGCCAACCGAAGATACCGTGGATGGTATACATAACTCTAATTGTCGATTGGGTGTGTATATTGAAGGGTTCCTACCTGAGATACTAAGTTACATTTGGTCCATTGTTGATGTTCCCAAGGATGGCCATTGTGGATTTCATATGCTTGCAAGACAGCTTGGTTATTCCGATAAAGAAGGATGGAGACAGGTTAGGGTGGAGTTGTACTAGGAATTGGAGTCTCGTCGTTCATTCTATACCAACATGTTAAGCGAAGAATATGTTGGAGACTTATTGACAAGCATTCCTTGCACCAATACCGTTACCGGAGAAGAGCACTACATGTCCAACCCGGCCGCTACATATTTATTTGCTAATAGGTATAAGATACCAATTGTACTTATTTTGGACAATATTAATAATACTTTATTTCTGATGTGCGCTCCGCCGGCTGAGCACAGACTATCTAACCTATGTATTATAGGACATATCGGAAACCACTTTGCCATACCAAGGTTGATCTGTCATTCTTCTATTCCTCCACCTTCAACAATTTGGTATAAATATGCACCGGACGCAGCGATCGCCTGGACGACACCTTTAATAATAAAATAAATCTCTATAAGAAGTTGTTGAAGATGGAGGAGCCCAGAGACATGCTCATTGGCCATTTCGATGTTCAAATCGACTGATACGAGTGGGCTATTTACATTTTGCACTTTTGTATAATTTTGTATCACTTTGGTTCAAGTATAATTTTGTATCATTTTGTATAATGTTGAACCACTTTTGTATACAGTAAATTATATCAATGATAGAAATGAAATATCTATATGAAATTGCCAAAGTTTCAGTGTATCAGTGAAAAATACATAAGTGTATCAGTGAAAAATACATAGTATCAGTGTATCCTTTAGGACTGTCAACAAATTGGCAGTCCTATAAGAGGGTAGGACTGTCAACTTTGTTGATAGTCCTAATTGAAACTCCATATTTGTATGTATTTTATACCCCCACTTATTTAGGAATGTATGTCAACAAGTTGACAGTCCTAATTAAAACTCCTTGTTTGTATGTATTTTATACCCCCACTCATTTAGGAATGTCAATAAGTTGATAGTCCTAATTGAAACTCCTTGTTTGTATGTATTTTATACCCCTCTCATTTAGGACTGTCAACAAGTTGACAGTACTAATTGAAACTCCTTGTGTGTATGTATTTTATACCCCACTTCTTTAGGACTGCCAACTTTGTTGACAGTCCTAATTGAAACTCCCTGTTTGTGTGTATTTTATACCCCCACTCCTTTAGGATTGTCAATAACTCCATATGTGTACATATTTTATACCCCCACTCCTTTAGGACCGTCAACAAAGTTGACAGTCCTAATTAAAATTCCTTGTGTATGTATTTTATACCCCCACTCCTTTAGGACTGTCAACTACAAAATCATGTAGGAATGTTAATATATTGACAGTCCTACATGATGTTAGGACTGTCAACTTTGTTTTCAGCATATATTTTGTTGACAGTCCTAATTAAAACTCCATGTGTATGTATTTTATACCCACACTCCTTTAGAACTGTCAACTTTGTTGATACTCCTAAAAAATTATGCCAAAATATATGTCGAGAGTGAGTTCCAATTAGGACTGTCAACTAGCTGACAGTCCTATCATAAATTAGGACTGTCAAGTTTGTTGATAGTCTAAATTATGACAGTTCAAATTGACTGTATTCTAGTATGATTTTGACAGGCCAAAATGGCTATATCACAATAGTTGATTATAAAAAAAATAACATAATTACATGTTAAAGCAACACAGTTTCACAAATATCTCAAAACACCATAGAAATACATATTATAGATGCCACAAAAGTTTTTATAAAGACAAACTAGAATCATATGCCACACAAGTTTGATAACCAAGAGTTACAACATGCCATACGAGTTTCATAACCAAAATTACAATATCCAAAACATATTAATACCAACAAAGTTTGCCATGAAGTTAACAATGTTTACAACATCCAAAATTACATATATCAAAGAAACAACACTACTTATCATTTTGCCTCTTCGTATGCTGCTCTCTATTTTCCAGGAAGGAAAAATATATAGAGTTGTCGATATTCTGCAACTCCTCATTAATTTCAATATAGTTTTTGCCCTTGCGTCGTAGGAGACTTTTTCCCAACCCCTTTACTATTTTAGCCTGCTTATAATACGACAAAAATTAAGTTGGTTTATAAACATTTATAAATCTTTCAGCTCTATAAATTATTTTCTCACCATATTCAGCAGTGCACCGTACAAGGTGTGTTTGGTCGGAAGAGCTGCTAAACTAACTCCCATATTAGGATGTTCAATATTAGCATAGTGTGCCATGTAGTCATCACTGTAGTCCGACATCTCAACCACCGCTTGTCTGTCAGATTCTCCAAGAATATGTCGTTGCCACTCGGTGAAGAAGTCTGCGACATAGCTGAAATAGGTTGTGATATAGTTTAAGGGTTTTTTAAGGGTTTAGTACCTCCCAGAGCAGTTACCAATTTCAATGTGCGCTTTAGTACCGTTTATATGCAGCCAAACTGTCGAAGCACTCTATCAAACATATACGCCTCCTCGATTTCATGGCAACTTATCAGACCGTGAAAGAAAGCTATTGGTTGCAATGGACGACTACTCTGTCGTAAATCCCGATATGGGTACCAGACTATCTATAACAAAATAAATTGTGCATAACTTAATTTAGTAAATTAGTACTACCTGAAAGAATCTAACAAAAAATAAATATGCACTTTCTTCACCTCTTCTGCCACAAAATCTTTAAGTGCTTTGCGTATCGTGGCCAATGTTGGAGAATGTTTGGCATCAACCAAAGTTGGCTTCCATCGGCACATTCTAGGAATGTGCTCGTCATAATATCTATTCTTCTCAGCCCGCTGTAGCATCAAAAATTGCTCATATATCCATGCATGTATGTATATTAGAATAGTCAATTTAACAACAAAATTTTATATATTGTACATAACTTGTCAGATATTTTTTTACATGGAGTAGAGTCTAGCATCCTGCTATTATCTTCGTACCGATGCGGGATGCTGCACCAAGCTCGCGGTAAAGGTATGCTAGTATACCGCTTTCCCAAGAAATTTCTACCACAGCATCGATGTTGAGAAAATTCAGTAGATATCTGGCATGAACCAAAGTTTCGGACTTGTCCGGAATGCCGACAGCTCCTAAGATAAAATGCATATATGCACGGGCCACCATATCGACAGTTTCGCCTTCGGCCTCCTTGTCTTTGAATGTATCCTTCAAATATTTCAAAGGAAGGCCATATAACTTCTTAAAATTTCTAAGGGCTCAAAAAGTATGATCCTCAACTCCAAGAAAATTTGATACAAAGTCTATGACATGATCATGCCACGATAACTCCTTCTCATCAAATATATCATTCATCATGATCTGACCTGTAACATCAAGGCCAATATTTGATCGACGTCGTCCAGAGTAATCATTATCTCTCCCGTTGGAAGATGAAAAATGTTGGTTTCTAGATGCCAGTGCTCTATGAATGCTGATATAAGCACATTGTCTACTATCTTATACACGTACTTGGCCAAATAGGGCAAATCGATAGAAATAATTTTGTTCCAGATGGCTTTCCCTAATCTGTCAAAATTCTAGCTACTATACTTTTTTGCGTAGTTCACGATCGTTAACATACGAGAGCTCATCTGAAAAGTTAACAATCTGATAAAATTAGAATTATGAAATATATAGTAATCTAAATCAAAACTTAAATTTTTATAATATAGTGTACATACCGGGTCATTCCATATTTGAAATGCAATATGGTTGTCGAACGATAATAACATAGAGCAACCTTCTAGACGAGTCAAAATTGAATGTCGGCTGTTGAGAAGGTCCTAAACCATCATTTGGCCGGGTTCGAACAATTGCACATCTTTATTAGAGGAAGCAGACGGAGGAGTAGTAGGAGCCACATCTTCATAGGAGGCAGAAGCAGATGGAGGAGTAGTAGGAGCCACATATTCATTGGATGAGGAAGAAGACGGAGGAGTAGGAGGAGCCGGTTTCTTCGAACGAGACTTGCGCGACGGTACAGTGACTTGTCTATATGGCCCAGGTTCGACAATAGTGACTGGTCTCTCAACCACATGGTCCACATTATATTTCTTGCGTGCCGATATAGTGGGCCATTTTCTTTTCACAGCTATCGCTTAACTAAAAAAGAAATAAATAATTTCAGATACAGAGATAAATAACTTGGACTGTAAGAAAATTCTATAGTCCTTCTTATATATAGGACTGTAGAAAATTCTATAATCCATATATAATCTAGGACTGTAGGCTTTTCTATAGTTATACAGATACTATAGGACTATAGGAAATTTCTACAGTCATATATATACTATAGGTAGGACTGTAGAATTTGCCTACAGTCCTATTGGTTTGAAGCCCAAATGTCAACTCTGTTCGATTTTTTAAAATCCTAAGTTTGATTTCAGTTCATATATCAACCCTAAATTAGTTCTAAACTAATTTATCTAACTATTTTAGGCATTATCAATGATTCATGAAAATTAAATCAAATTTACACATAAATAAAATCAAAACCCTTATGGAGAAAGAATATTGGATACATACATAGATTTTGAGGATTGTTTGGGTGCCATTGCTTGGAATTGGAGGAGTTGGAGAGAAAGGGTGAAGAAAATTTGAATAAGGAAAGAGAGAAAGGAGTTTGGGAATTTGAAGAGAGAGTAGAAATTTAGAATGAAGGATTTTGAGAAGGTTTGGGGGGTGGGCTGTCCTTAGTAAATTTTGTGTTGTCCTAAGTAAAAATTATAAAAACTGGACTGTCCTGAAGTAATAGACTGTCCTAAGCAATATATAGAGTGACTTTAGAATTGGCCTATATATAATGCTAAAACTTAATAGTATTCTCCTTAAACTTTTATTTTCAAAATATCTTTTTTATTGGGAAATTCTAAAGACACATTAAAAGTTGTTCAGGACAGTCCATTATTTGGTGCTAGTTCAGACTAAACCTACTTTTATTCACAACAACCTACAAATTTACTTTAGGGGCTGCCCACACCCCTTCCTTCCCCCCAACCCCCATCACCATCTCCATCTCTACTCTCACCTCTCATCCTCTTGCAGACCCAACATAGGTAAACTCTGGCGACATCGCCAGTGTCGCTATCGCCGGGATCACCCACATCTTCCCGTCCTTATCCTTCCAGATCCCAAACCTCTCCTCCACATCGATGTCATACCCCCCCTGCACACATGCATTATCGTCGTCATCGACCTCCTCTTCTTGGCCATCGCCGTGATGATCCTCCTTCTCAGCTTCCTCAACAGCTCATGTCGGCACAGACAGAGACGAGGACGTCAGGGAAATAGACGTCCAGGAGTTGGAGGGAACGGAGGGCCGAAAAGGAGCCAGTGGGAATGGGAAAGGAGGGAGAGGGTACAACGAAAAAGGTCGAGGTGGGTTAAAGTTTCACGGAAGGAGAAGATAGAGGTGGGGACGGGGTAGGGGGAACCTAGGTTGAGGAAGCAGAGTTCGAGGGATAGGAGGTGACCGATGCTGCGATGGGAGAGGGAAAGGATCCAGCGGTGGGCGCCCGCTTCGCGGACCGTTAAAAACTTTGACAGTCCTATTTGGGGTGAGAATTGTTAAAAAAATTGACAGTCCTAGCATAGGCATACTGTCAAAATTTTGGACAGTCCTACCAATATACTGGACTATCAAACTTTTTAACAGTCCAGTATATTGGTAGGACTGTAAAAAAATTGACGGTCCTAGAAAAAATTGGACAGCCAAGAGTAAATTTTTTCTGTGGCAAACTTGTAAATAAAAAAATTGGGCTGTCCTGTGCATCTTTTTATGTGCCTTTAGAATTAGCCTTTTTATATTTTATATATAACAAAATATGTTCATATTAACATAATTTTTTATCCAGAACATCAAAGTTTGAGTAAATTAAGTAGAAAGAAAAAAGTTTTAAAAATTTGCAAAAAGATAACACAAACGTTCTCACTAAGGATGTTTTAGAAAATAAATTAGGAAAGAGAAAGAGTACGCCCTTGGTAAGGACGCATAATGTCACGCCCTGACTCCATAGAGTCGATAATCATCCCCCTGGCGTGATATCGTGCATGCCTATATTGCGCAGCGCACAAGGCAAAAAGATAAAATATAATGGTTTTCATAGAAAATACCAAGTTGCAGCGAAAGATTTATAGAGTCAATATGAAAACACAGAGTATGAGAAGCAAAGCTCTTTTATATATAATTGCAGTGATTATAAAGGCTTGAATAGCCCCATTGAATATGTCAAGTTGTCTTACAACACTCATTGATCTCTCTTGGTCACAAAGGATCCTACCGTTCCATACACCATGTCTTCGTATATCAAGCATGAAATCCTGGCTGAACACATACATATTGTTAATCCGAGCTTCCAACGCCTATGGTATGTCCGAGCGATCTTTCGTACCTGGAGGATTGGTGGATCAGTACGCATCTTGTACTGGTGAGCATAATAATTCACTCGCCTAAACCGATACTAAGTAATCATGTGAAGCATATAGATTATATGTTGATCTTTCTATTTAGAACTTAGATAAATTTTAGTTCATGTTTGAGGCATGCATCGAAAGCAGTAAATCATGTTCGCATGTAAACATTAAAGTTATGAAAGTATATACGCATGTAAGCATTGAATCACTTAAACAAGCAAGCATGTTATACTCGTTCACATAGGTAACTAAGCATGTTATATTCAAATTGACTTGCTTAACGCATGAAACCCGTTGAGTCATCTCGCTCAATAGCGACTCTAGTTATCACCGATGTGCACACTCTTGCATGAGGCAAGGTGGACACTATTCTTCCTCTTTACAATATTCTCGATAGCATACCGATTCTAAATACTGAACCGCGTCACTCGTTCGTGTTATACTTCCAATGCCACTTGTTGTGACTTATATATAAATTTGATGCGCATATCATTACACTGATACAAGACAAACACTTTTCTCGCCCCTGTATCAGACATTCGTTAATGCACAAATTATCTATAGGAAGGTCACTGGTGACCCGCATGCCACCATATTGGACTTCTCATTGGTAAGGGGACAAATCTTCACGTACAGGTTGCGATCCCCACCGAAGGCACCGTCCTATTTCGTATTACGATATATCCTTCCAGCCTGGTTGTAAGCCAGACTGCAGTCCCTGTAATATCGTTGCTATTCTGCATGCCATGGGGAGAAAATATTGCTCCTCCTAGGACGAACGGTACCAGTGCCCTGATACTACACGTTCGAGGATCTGCAAGTGTCACGCCCCAGTCCTAAAAATATACGGAACTAGGCCACGTGTCACTGGCCAGCTGACACGTCACTAAGGGATTACCCAATTTAATGGACCCGAAGTGATGTGCTACGCTGTCCTAAAATACTACAAGTCTAAATACAGGTAAATCTATCTCATCCACAAGAATAACAGGGAAAATGCTGAATATATAGATGTTATATCTGAAATGTCATATACAACCCAGATAAAGTCAGGTGGGAACAATCCCACTACAAAAAGTAAGCAGAAGTGAAATAAGATAAACTAGCACAACATCCTCAAAATATGTAGCTCCAACTCCTGTGTACTCAGGTAGACTCTGACGTCATCTCCTCTGACTCCATCTCAAGGGCATGTCCAGACTCCTGTCCAAGTCCAGGTACTGTGGGGTAGAGTGTCTCAGCTAAACCGGGCAGGAAACCAGGTCCTCAGAGGGACGTAACAAGATACAGGAAAACAACATGCCATGTATGTAAATACTGAATAAAAATTACTAAATAAAATAAATACAGGGTGCTAACCATCTAAGTGAAATGCAATTTGAGACAACCTAGTACGTATGGGAAATGTGTGGCTAGACATATGCTGACGTAATTCACCAATCTGTAGTGACAGGCTAGTATATGCCACATATGCCCCCGTTCAAGGGCACTATACAATTTTCCATCTACGATAAGAATGGTCACATGAATATATACATATATCATCCGTATCACTCCGTCGAGTGCGGCACATGGTAAAGAGGTGGGTGTCCCATACGTATTTTAGTCGTCCTCTCCGCCCAATATAACTAAATGTCAAGTCGTACATTTCCTAAATTATTCTAATCCGTGATGCGGGTCACACGTATTGGTAGCAAATCAAATACGCAGCTCGCATCCCAATATGCATTGCAACCATGTTGCGTGTTCCCGTGATAGGGTCTAGGAGAATATTAGAATACTCTCACAGCTGTTGGTGAGTCTGTAATACTAAGTTAATTATATTAAATGTCAACATAACAGTTGACTGAACCCAAGGCAGTCTCAGGTAATCATGAAATACAGAAACAAGAGCATATAACATTATTGAGAATTTAAACAGTAACTTGGCAAGGTATACTTGCCTACTCCCTGATAGTGTTGATAACCTGATCTCGCAGTCAGGTTTGAGGTTGCTGGTGACAGGGGGTCACTGGCTGTGCTGAAGGTGGTTTCTGTTAAAACAGACAGGGTTCGTGAATATCAAGGCTGTAATACAAAGTATATATATATACTTATATACACATATATAATATAGATATAGTATGTATATATATAGATATAATATATATAGCAGTATATATATAGTATATAGACAAATGCAAGTATAAATAATAGTAGCAGGGTATATCCACTGCTATAGATATATAATACGATTATCAGGGTGTATCCACTGATATATAATATAAATAAATGAAATGCCAAGGCAGAAAGTAAATACATATATCTATGTACTGTATTTATACAGTACTATATAGTATATATATATATAGATAATATATATATATAAAAAATAAAATAACATTGCAGGAATTTAAATACATATATAAATGCTGTACTATCCAGCACTAATTAATATTTATATTATCAGGGTTTATATATGACCACTGTTATATATTTATATAATGAATTTGAAAGACAGTGCAAGAATTGAAAATATACATATATAATAAATATAAGCTGTATTATCCAGCAATATTTATTTGTAATATAACATATAAATAATAGGTTATATTATATACATATAGTATACATATTATATAATACTATATATATATAAATATATGTACACATATATTTATATATACTATATATAGATTTATATATATATATGAAACAGAAATAAATGCATTAATAATTATTACATAATAATATATAACATATAATATAACTATATACATATAAATATACATATATATGCATACAATAATATATATGTAACTATATATATAAATAGATATTTATATTTAATATACATATATATATATATATATAATTATGTATAGATATATATATATGTGAATATACATAAATATATACATATATAATAAGACTATAATAATAATATACAATATACTGTATAAATACTCTGTATTTATACAGTATATAATAATATATAATATATATAATATATTTGTATAAACATATATATATATATATATAAATATACATAGAAATACATATTAATATACATATATATATACATATATATACATATAGGTATACATATGGATATTAGTATATAAATACGTATATAATAGGGTTGAGGAGTATACCCTCTGACAGGTGGGCCCTAGGGGTCGTCGACGGCGGGTGGACGGCGGCGGAGTCGGCCGGAGGCGGCCGGAGGAGCGGGAACAGCAGCAGTAGCTGCTAGCAGCAGCAGCTGTGTGCGGGGCTCCCGGCGGCGGAGGAGAGGCGGAGGTGGCCGGGCAGGGTAGGGAAACGGTGGAGGGAAGGGAGGCGGTCAGGTTGGTGGTGGTGGCGGAGGTCCACGACGGCGGTGGTGGAGGCTGGAGGCCGGCGGAGGTGGGGGTGACAGTTAGGGTTAGGGGTGGCCGAGGGTGCTGTGAAGGCTGTCGACGGCGGAGGAGACGTCGTGGGGCGGCGAGGAAGTGGGGGTCGGGTAGAGGAAAGCAGGGCGAGTCGAGTGGGGGTGGTGGTGGCGGAGCACGGTGGCGGAGGGTGGTGCAGGGGGTGGTCGGGAGTGGTGGTGTTGGCTGTGTGGTGTTGGAGAAGAGAGGTTGCAGGGGCTGCTCACGGCGGAGCAGGGCGCCGGAGATGGTGGAGCTTGGTCGGAGGGGAGAGGGGGTCAGAGCGGAGGCTTCGCCGGAGTTGGGCGGCCGGCGGTGGCGGAGAGAGGTGGCTGTGGGGGTTTGAAGAGAGGGGGGGTCGGGTTTTATAGGAGTTGTAGGCAATGGCAGTTTAGTAAATAAGTAGAAGTTTTGGGTATTTTAGTAATTTTGTAATTTACGATATTTTCAGCAGATTTTTCTGTGGGTCCCATGCCACCTATTGTCTAGCCAATAGGGTAATGCCATCTAACATACATTTTTGCATAAAAACCCTAACTTTTCATAATTTGCATAAAAGTCCAGAAATTGGGAAATTGCGCAATTATGAAATTTGTTTGAAAAATCACCTGGTTCTAAAAATTACCAAAATTCTCAGAATTGAGGGGAAATGCTGGGGAGAATGTTTTGAACTGTGTGGGGTGAGTCTGGGCAGATGCAGGGTCTGATTTCTTAGGTGATACGGGTCACCGTATTTATTATTTAATAAATACTGCGCACGGTGTTCACTAATTATTTAAGGGCAGTTAGGGTCATAATTTTTCTACGGTGTCAATACGATAATTGTAATACAATTAGTGTAGAATATTATCGTATTTTTGGTTGGGCAAAACAGGTGCCTACTGGTCCTCAAATCTCTAGGGGTACAAAGATGGGTAAAGAGCAGCAATTTAAATAGGGATTAAATACGTACGTTTGTAACGATATTTGTGCGACTAAAACGAAGCACAAAACGAGATTTCTGGGAGTTGCTAAAAATATAGAAAATGTAGTCTAGCAAGCCTAGGGCAGGGATGTGAAATTAGTTTAGGGTTAACAGCTAGTGTGAGGCCCTAATTAATTGTGTAATAAACAGGTGCACAATCAATAGAATATATAATAAATAAATTTAAAAAAAAGTTGCACTAATTCTAATTAACTAAAATAATATTAAAATACTAAAATCTGGTCGAGGGAGTTTACAATCTACCCTCCTTAGAATATTTCGTCCTCGAAATAAAAACAAACATATATTGAGAACGAAAGATTGATTAAGGACATACGAGGACATAGACATAGCTGAAGATTTGATTTGAAATATTTTGGACATACCCTGATCTGGAAATAGATGGGGGAAACATTATCGGATATCCTCTACACGTTTCCAGGTTGATTTGCCTAGTGCATGATGTTTTCATGCAATGTGAACTAGAGGAACGTAATACAACGTAAGGTAGGTAACAGAAATCATTCTAAAAATAAGAACAGTGTTAAACTGCAATCTAATCTATTAATAGGGTTTGGTAATTCCCCAAGAAACAATAGAAATGGCTATGGAAACAATACACTTCATATTTATACTATATACGAGGTTTCTTCTTTCCGAAATAAGGAAAGACGGAAAACAGTAATCAAGAGTTCAAGGGGGTAATGGATTAGAAGTATGTAGTTTCAAGGCGTTTAAAGAATTCAATGGGAATTGTCAAGGCAGTTGTGGATGGAAATGCTATTCTGGTACTCCTTATTCACATATTCGTATTAGCCTAGTTATGTAGCTGGTACGATATGCGCAGAGGTAAGTACATCTGTTTACTAATCACTATATATCTCAATCCATGTAAAGTAGTTATGCGAAGAGCGAACCAAGTGCATTATGGTTGATCAGACCGTCTTACACTGATTCTGAAATGTATTAATGTAGTACTCCAATAATACATATTTTAATGAACAAGCTTGATAAAGAATAAGCTTGCAAAACTAGGCTATAATAGCAGAGTATAATTTAAGGTAGTATAGCAAATATAAGTACGCTAGATTAGGATATGAGAAGTACAAAACAATTCAAATTCACAAAAAGACAAGATTCTATAATCTCTAACTTCTAGTCTAGGTTGCTAGTTGACCCAAAAGAGGTGTGGTTTTCTAAGTTCTACAACCTTAATATACACTATAGGTTGTCCGCATTTAAGCACATGACTTGTATCCAGATCGTACCTCTTTAATTGGAATATGTGGAAGACGTCATGTACTTCTTCCAATGTCTGAGGTAATGCTATCTTGTAAACAACTTCTTTGATGCGTTCCAACATATCGAAGGGTCTGATGTACCTCGAGCTTAGTTTTCCTCTTCTTCCAAGTCTGATAGTTTCTCGGGTAGGTGAAAACACAAGATTAGAAGTTACTGACTATCCTAATAAGTCATGTATATCAAATCTAATTTGGAAACTACCTGTAGTACTCAGCTATCACTTTATTCATATGATTGAGCTTATCAATCAATGTCTAGCAATCTACCTATCTGTTTTTGCTTAGTCCTGACCATTATTTAAAGGATGGAAAATAATTTTGGTCGGATACTATAAGTCATCAGGTGACTAGGGTTAACCAATATGATTTGCTATCCTCGGTACTATCTATATCTGAATGGGTAACTTGGTGGTCTAAGGATGACGCTTCTCTTCCTGTAGTCTAGGATAGGTATGTGAACTTGGTTTAGCCAGTCCATGTCTAAGACAACGTCGAAGTTTGGTATTGAAAGTATCGAGAATCGCGTCCTCATTACGCTACTATACATGACTACTAGCATGCTTTAGTAATGTTGGTAACTGGAACAATGCCTCTTCCGGTAAACCTGACTATTTGCATGGATACGAAACTACTAGATGTGAAAGACAGTGTAGCTCTAGAATCAAATATGCGGTTTGCTGGTAATAATACAACTATAAGGGTACCTGAAATGGTTTCACCTTCCAGTTCTTCTGCAACTGCAACTAGTGCAAAGGCCTGCTCGTGCCTTTGTCTACCAATTTGTTTTCTGGCTAGGCAGTACTGCGTGTCTTGGGTGACTAAGGGTGGTCCCCTCTGAAATCTTCCAGATGCTGGGGAATGCTGACCTCTAGTAGGGGGTTGCATTCTCTGGGCTGGTGCTACTGGTCCTTGCCCATTCTGAAGTGTTGCTTCTCTGTGTTGTGGGCAGTCTCTGGCCCTATGTTGATTATCTCCACATATCAAGCATAGTCTATACTTCCTTCGACAGTTTTTGGCATAATGTCCCTTCCTGCCACAATGGTGACAAGTCAAAAATTTCTTGGTTTGATATGACCCCATCTGGTGTTGTGTCTGATTTCCTGGGTGACGGATTGGTCCTCCTGCTCCAATCTGGTCTCTGGCTAGTATGGTTGGATTTGAACATCTTGCTTCTCGGCCAATGGCTTCTTGTATCCTTGCCTCTGAAAGAACTTCTTCGTATGAAATCCTCGACTGTGCCGTAGTATACCCTTGGAGTTCGGGGGTAAGGCCGTAATGGAACTTTAGGGCCTTCTTCAGCTTGGTTGGTATTAGGATGGCACCGAATTGACTTAGTCGACTGAATTCTGCATCATAGGCGTCGACGGTCATATTCCCTTGTTCCAAATGCAGGAACTGGAAGTACAGTTCATCTCTGACCGTGGCTGGGAAATATTTTGCATTAAAATATTCCAGAAATTGTTCCCAAGTATGGTTCTTGCCGGTGCTGCGCTCGATAGATTCCCACCAGTGATGGGCGTTACCGAGGAGTAGGGTCCTTACTGCTGTTATCCATAGATCGGGGTGAAGTTGGGAACCTTCTAGCAGTATTTTCGTGTTGGAGATCCAGTCTGAGATCTCCTCCGGAGTTTCATTGCCCTTAAAAGTTCTCGGGCTCATCCGGCTAAAGCCTTGAACAGTGCTAGCTGGTTGGACAGGGGCTGGTGCTAAAGCAGTTGTCCTCTCCAGAACCATCATCAAGCATTGTCTCAGGACTTCATTCTGTTGCAACTGAGCCTGCAACATGGCTTGGAACATCTGAGATTGTTCTTCAAGTTGTGGCATCAGGGCTGCGAGAACTGGAGGTGGAGACAAAGGTATCTCTGCCTGCAGTGTTGGTGCCTGAGAAGGTTGCCCTTCTTGCTGGACTGGTGTTGCTTCTTGGGTCGGATCCTGGTGGAGGTACGAGGTTGTTGGATTGACCAGCATCCTTCTCGGAGATTGGTCTATCGGGATTGGTGTCCCTTGGACATCTGGCGAGAGGTCTGTTGCTTGGTCAGTTCCATCAATCGCAGTTTCCCCGGGTATGTCCATATTTCTGAAAAAGATAGAAAATTTGAGAAAAGTACGAAGGATTTAATAGATGATAATCAAGCAGGATGCAAAATTTATGGATGAAGTCAGTGTGGATGAGACCTAGTATTCCTATCCTATTGCAGGTTTGCTGAACATGATATCATGTTACTAGCAATTAACTCGACCTGCATGGGCCACCACTAAAACCGTGTCACACCCCAGTCCCAAAAATATACGGAACTAGGCCACGTGTCATTGGCCAGCTGACACGTCACTAAGGGATTACCCAATTTAATGGACCCGAAGTGATGTGCTACGCTGTCCTAAAATACTACAAGTCTAAATACAGGTAAATCTATCTCATCCACAAGAATAACAGGAAAAATGCTGAATATATAGATGCTATATCTGAAATGTCATATACAACCCAGATAAAGTCAGGTGGGAACAATCCCACTACAAAAAGTAAGCAGAAGTGAAATAACATAAACTAGCACAACATCCTCAAAATATGTAGCTCCAACTCCTGTGTACTCAGGTAGACTCTGACGTCATCTCCTCTGACTCCATCTCAAGGGCATGTCCAGACTCCTGTCCAAGTCCAGGTACTGTGGGGTAGAGTGTCTCAGCTAAACCTGGCAGGGAACCAGGTCCTCAGAGGGCCGTAACAAGATACAGGAAAACAACATGCCATGTATGTAAATACTGAATAAAAATTACTGAATAAAATAAATACAGGGTGCTAACCATCTAAGTGAAATGCAATTTGAGACAACCTAGTACGTATGGGAAATGTGTGGCTAGACATATGCTGACGTAATTCACCAATCTGTAGTGACAGGCTAGTATATGCCACATATGCCCCCGTTCAAGGGCACTATACAATTTTCCATCTACGATGAGAATGGTCACATGAATATATACATATATCATCCGTATCACTCCGTCGAGTGCGGCACATGGTAAAGAGGTGGGTGTCCCATACGTATTTTAGTCGTCCTCCCCGCCCAATATAACTAAATGTCAAGTCGTATATTTCCTAAATTATTCTAATCCGTGATGCGGGTCACACGTATTGGTAGCAAATCAAATACGCAGCTCGCATCCCAATATGCATTGCAACCATGTTGCGTGTTCCCGTGATAGGGTCTAGGAGAATATTAGAATACTCTCACAGCTGTTGGTGAGTCTGTAATACTAAGTTAATTATATTAAATGTCAACATAACAGTTGACTGAACCCAAGGCAGTCTCAGGTAATCATGAAATACAGAAACAAGAGCATATAACATTATTAAGAATTTAAACAGTAACTTGGCAAGGTATACTTGCCTACTCCCTGATAGTGTTGATAACCTGATCTCGCAGTCAGGTTTGAGGTTGCTGGTGACAGGGGGTCACTGGCTGTGCTGAAGGTGGTTTCTGTTAAAACAGACAGGGTTCGTGAATATCAAGGCTGTAATACAAAGTATATATATATACTTATATACACATATATAATATAGATATAGTATGTATATATATAGATATAATATATATAGCAGTATATATATAGTATATAGACAAATGCAAGTATAAATAATAGTAGCAGGGTATATCCACTGCTATAGATATATAATACGATTATCAGGGTGTATCCACTGATATATAATATAAATAAATGAAATGCCAGGGCAGAAAGTAAATACATATATCTATGTACTGTATTTATACAGTACTATATAGTATATATATATATAGATAATATATATATATAAAAAATAAAATAACATTGCAGGAATTTAAATACATATATAAATGCTGTACTATCCAGCACTAATTAATATTTATATTATCAGGGTTTATATATGACCACTGTTATATATTTATATAATGAATTTGAAAGACAGTGCAAGAATTGAAAATATACATATATAATAAATATAAGTTGTATTATCCAGCAATATTTATTTGTAATATAACATATAAATAATAGGTTATATTATATACATATAGTATACATATTATATAATACTATATATATATAAATATATGTACACATATATTTATATATACTATATATAGATTTATATATATATATATGAAATAGAAATAAATGCATTAATAATTATTACATAATAATATATAACATATAATATAACTATATACATATAAATATACATATATATGCATACAATAATATATATGTAACTATATATATAAATAGATATTTATATTTAATATACATATATATATATATATATATATATATATATATATATATATATATATATATATATATATATATATATATATATATATATATGTATAGATATATATATATGTGAATATACATAAATATATACATATATAATAAGACTATAATAATAATATACAATATACTGTATAAATACTCTGTATTTATATAGTATATAATAATATATAATATATATAATATATTTGTATAAACATATATATATATAAATATACATAGAAATACATATTAATATACATATATATATACATATATATACATATAGGTATACATATGGATATTAGTATATAAATACGTATATAATAGGGTTGAGGAGTATACCCTCTGACAGGTGGGCCCTAGGGGTCGTCGACGGCGGGTGGACGGCGGCGGAGTCGGCCGGAGGAGCGGGAACAGCAGCAGTAGCTGCTAGCAGCAGCAGCTGTGTGCGGGGCTGCCGGCGGCGGAGGAGAGGCGGAGGTGGCCGGGCAGGGTGGGGAAACGGTGGAGGGAAGGGAGGCGGTCAGGTTGGTGGTGGTGGCGGAGGTCCACGACGGCGGTGGTGGAGGCTGGAGGCCGGTGGAGGTGGGGGTGACAGTTAGGGTTAGGGGTGGCCGAGGGTGCTGTGAAGGCTGTCGACGGCGGAGGAGACGTCGTGGGGCGGCGAGGAAGTGGGGGTCGGGTAGAGGAAAGCAGGGCGAGTCGAGTGGGGGTGGTGGTGGCGGAGCACGGTGGTGGAGGGTGGCGCAGGGGGTGGTCGGGAGTGGTGGTGTTGGCTGTGTGGTGTTGGAGAAGAGAGGTTGCAGGGGCTGCTCACGGCGGAGCAGGGCGCCGGAGATGGTGGAGCTTGGTCGGAGGGGAGAGGGGGTCAGGGCGGAGGCTTCGTCGGAGTTGGGCGGCCGGCGGTGGCGGAGAGAGGTAGCTGTGGGGGTTTGAAGAGAGGGGGGGGGTCGGGTTTTATAGGAGTTGTAGGCAATGGCAGTTTAGTAAATAAGTAGAAGTTTTGGGTATTTTAGTAATTTTGTAATTTAGGATATTTTCAGCAGATTTTTCTGTGGGTCCCATGCCACCTATTGTCTAGCCAATAGGGTAATGCCATCTAACATGCATTTTTGCATAAAAACCCTAACTTTTCATAATTTGCATAAAAGTCCAGAAATTTGGAAATTGCGCAATTATAAAATTTGTTTAAAAAATCACCTGGTTCTAAAAATTACCAAAATTCTCAGAATTGAGGGAAAATGCTGGGGAGAATGTTTTGAACTGTGTGGGGTGAGTCTGGGCAGATGCAGGGTCTGATTTCTTAGGTGATACGGGTCACCGTATTTATTATTTAATAAATACTGCGCACGGTGTTCACTAATTATTTAAGGGCAGTTAGGGTCATAATTTTTCTACGGTGTCAATACGATAATTGTAATACAATTAGTGTAGAATATTATCGTATTTTTGGTTGGGCAAAACAGGTGCCTACTGGTCCTCAAATCTCTAGGGGTACAAAGATGGGTAAAGAGCAGCAATTTAAATAGGGATTAAATACGTACGTTTGTAACGATATTTGTGCGACTAAAACGAAGCACAAAACGAGATTTCTGGGAGTTGCTAAAAATACAGAAAATGTAGTCTAGCAAGCCTAGGGCAGGGATGTGAAATTAGTTTAGGGTTAACAGCTAGTGTGAGGCCCTAATTAATTGTGTAATAAACAGGTGCACAATCAATAGAATATATAATAAATAAATTTAAAAAAAAGTTGCACTAATTCTAATTAACTAAAATAATATTAAAATACTAAAATCTGGTCGAGGGAGTTTACAATCTACCCTCCTTAGAATATTTCGTCCTCGAAATAAAAACAAACATATATTGAGAACGAAAGATTGATTAAGGACATACGAGGACATAGACATAGCTGAAGATTTGATTTGAAATATTTTGGACATACCCTGATCTGGAAATAGATGGGGGAAACATTATCGGATATCCTCTACACGTTTCCAGGTTGATTTGCCTAGTGCATGATGTTTTCATGCAATGTGAACTAGAGGAACGTAATACAACGTAAGGTAGGTAACATAAATCATTCTAAAAATAAGAACAGTGTTAAACTGCAATCTAATCTATTAATAGGGTTTGGTAATTCCCCAAGAAACAATAGAAATGGCTATGGAAACAATACACTTCATATTTATACTATATACGAGGTTTCTTCTTTCCGAAATAAGGAAAGACGAAAAACAGTAATCAAGAGTTCAAGGGGGTAATGGATTAGAAGTATGTAGTTTCAAGGCGTTTAAAGAATTCAATGGGAATTGTCAAGGCAGTTGTGGATGGAAATGCTATTCTGGTACTCCTTATTCACATATTCGTATTAGCCTAGTTATGTAGCTGGTACGATATGCGCAGAGGTAAGTACATCTGTTTACTAATCACTATATATCTCAATCCATGTAAAGTAGTTATGCGAAGAGCGAATCAAGTGCATTATGGTTGATCAGACCGTCTTACACTGATTCTGAAATGTATTAATGTAGTACTCCAATAATACATATTTTAATGAACAAGCTTGATAAAGAATAAGCTTGCAAAACTAGGCTATAATAGCAGAGTATAATTTAAGGTAGTATAGCAAATATAAGTACGCTAGATTAGGATATGAGAAGTACAAAACAATTCAAATTCACAAAAAGACAAGATTCTATAATCTCTAACTTCTAGTCTAGGTTGCTAGTTGACCCAAAAGAGGTGTGGTTTTCTAAGTTCTACAACCTTAATATACACTATAGGTTGTCCGCATTTAAGCACATGACTTGTATCCAGATCGTACCTCTTTAATTGGAATATGTGGAAGACGTCATGTACTTCTTCCAATGTCTGAGGTAATGCTATCTTGTAAACAACTTCTTTGATGCGTTCCAACATATCGAAGGGTCTGATGTACCTCGAGCTTAGTTTTCCTCTTCTTCCAAGTCTGATAGTTTCTCGGGTAGGTGAAAACACAAGATTAGAAGTTACTGACTATCCTAATAAGTCATGTATATCAAATCTAATTTGGAAACTACCTGTAGTACTCAGCTATCACTTTATTCATATGATTGAGCTTATCAATCAATGTCTAGCAATCTACCTATCTGTTTTTGCTTAGTCCTGACCATTATTTAAAGGATGGAAAATAATTTTGGTCGGATACTATAAGTCATCAGGTGACTAGGGTTAACCAATATGATTTGCTATCCTCGGTACTATCTATATCTGAATGGGTAACTTGGTGGTCTAAGGATGACGCTTCTCTTCCTGTAGTCTAGGATAGGTATGTGAACTTGGTTTAGCCAGTCCATGTCTAAGACAACGTCGAAGTTTGGTATTGAAAGTATCGAGAATCGCGTCCTCATTACGCTACTATACATGACTACTAGCATGCTTTAGTAATGTTGGTAACTGGAACAATGCCTCTTCCGGTAAACCTGACTATTTGCATGGGTACGAAACTACTAGATGTGAAAGACAGTGTAGCTCTAGAATCAAATATGCGGTTTGCTGGTAATAATACAACTATAAGGGTACCTGAAATGGTTTCACCTTCCAGTTCTTCTGCAACTGCAACTAGTGCAAAGGCCTGCTCGTGCCTTTGTCTACCAATTTGTTTTCTGGCTAGGCAGTACTGCGTGTCTTGGGTGACTAAGGGTGGTCCCCTCTGAAATCTTCCAGATGCTGGGGAATGCTGACCTCTAGTAGGGGGTTGCATTCTCTGGGCTGGTGCTACTGGTCCTTGCCCATTCTGAAGTGTTGCTTCTCTGTGTTGTGGGCAGTCTCTGGCCCTATGTTGATTATCTCCACATATCAAGCATAGTCTATACTTCCTTCGACAGTTTTTGGCATAATGTCCCTTCCTGCCACAATGGTGACAAGTCAAAAATTTCTTGGTTTGATATGACCCCATCTGGTGTTGTGTCTGATTTCCTGGGTGACGGATTGGTCCTCCTGCTCCAATCTGGTCTCTGGCTAGTATGGTTGGATTTGAACATCTTGCTTCTCGGCCAATGGCTTCTTGTATCCTTGCCTCTGAAAGAACTTCTTCGTATGAAATCCTCGACTGTGCCGTAGTATACCCTTGGAGTTCGGGGGTAAGGCCGTAATGGAACTTTAGGGCCTTCTTCAGCTTGGTTGGTATTAGGATGGCACCGAATTGACTTAGTCGACTGAATTCTGCATCATAGGCGTCGACGGTCATATTCCCTTGTTCCAAATGCAGGAACTGGAAGTACAGTTCATCTCTGACCGTGGCTGGGAAATATTTTGCATTAAAATATTCCAGAAATTGTTCCCAAGTATGGTTCTTGCCGGTGCTGCGCTCGATAGATTCCCACCAGTGATGGGCGTTACCGAGGAGTAGGGTCCTTACTGCTGTTATCCATAGATCGGGGTGAAGTTGGAAACCTTCTAGCAGTATTTTCGTGTTGGAGATCCAGTCTGAGATCTCCTCCGGAGTTTCATTGCCCTTAAAAGTTCTCGGGCTCATCCGGCTAAAGCCTTGAACAGTGCTAGCTGGTTGGACAGGGGCTGGTGCTAAAGCAGTTGTCCTCTCCAGAACCATCATCAAGCATTGTCTCAGGACTTCATTCTGTTGCAACTGAGCCTGCAACATGGCTTGGAACATCTGAGATTGTTCTTCAAGTTGTGGCATCAGGGCTGCGAGAACTGGAGGTGGAGACAAAGGTATCTCTGCCTGCAGTGTTGGTGCCTGAGAAGGTTGCCCTTCTTGCTGGACTGGTGTTGCTTCTTGGGTCGGATCCTGGTGGAGGTACGAGGTTGTTGGATTGACCAGCATCCTTCTCGGAGATTGGTCTATCGGGATTGGTGTCCCTTGGACATCTGGCGAGAGGTCTGTTGCTTGGTCAGTTCCATCAATCGCAGTTTCCCCGGGTATGTCCATATTTCTGAAAAAGATAGAAAATTTGAGAAAAGTACGAAGGATTTAATAGATGATAATCAAGCAGGATGCAAAATTTATGGATGAAGTCAGTGTGGATGAGACCTAGTATTCCTATCCTATTGCAGGTTTGCTGAACATGATATCATGTTACTAGCAATTAACTCGACCTGCATGGGCCACCACTAAAACCGTGTCACACCCCAGTCCCAAAAATATACGGAACTAGGCCACGTGTCATTGGCCAGCTGACACGTCACTAAGGGATTACCCAATTTAATGGACCCGAAGTGATGTGCTACGCTGTCCTAAAATACTACAAGTCTAAATACAGGTAAATCTATCTCATCCACAAGAATAACAGGGAAAATGCTGAATATATAGATGCTATATCTGAAATATCATATACAACCCAGATAAAGTCAGGTGGGAACAATCCCACTACAAAAAGTAAGCAGAAGTGAAATAACATAAACTAGCACAACATCCTCAAAATATGTAGCTCCAACTCCTGTGTACTCAGGTAGACTCTGACGTCATCTCCTCTGACTCCATCTCAAGGGCATGTCCAGACTCCTGTCCAAGTCCAGGTACTGTGGGGTAGAGTGTCTCAGCTAAACCTGGCAGGGAACCAGGTCCTCAGAGGGCCGTAACAAGATACAGGAAAACAACATGCCATGTATGTAAATACTGAATAAAAATTACTGAATAAAATAAATACAGGGTGCTAACCATCTAAGTGAAATGCAATTTGAGACAACCTAGTACGTATGGGAAATGTGTGACTAGACATATGCTGACGTAATTCACCAATCTGTAGTGACAGGCTAGTATATGCCACATATGCCCCCGTTCAAGGGCACTATACAATTTTCCATCTACGATGAGAATGGTCACATGAATATATACATATATCATCCGTATCACTCCGTCGAGTGCGGCACATGGTAAAGAGGTGGGTGTCCCATACGTATTTTAGTCGTCCTCCCCGCCCAATATAACTAAATGTCAAGTCGTATATTTCCTAAATTATTCTAATCCGTGATGCGGGTCACACGTATTGGTAGCAAATCAAATACGCAGCTCGCATCCCAATATGCATTGCAACCATGTTGCGTGTTCCCGTGATAGGGTCTAGGAGAATATTAGAATACTCTCACAGCTGTTGGTGAGTCTGTAATACTAAGTTAATTATATTAAATGTCAACATAACAGTTGACTGAACCCAAGGCAGTCTCAGGTAATCATGAAATACAGAAACAAGAGCATATAACATTATTAAGAATTTAAACAGTAACTTGGCAAGGTATACTTGCCTACTCCCTGATAGTGTTGATAACCTGATCTCGCAGTCAGGTTTGAGGTTGCTGGTGACAGGGGGTCACTGGCTGTGCTGAAGGTGGTTTCTGTTAAAACAGACAGGGTTCGTGAATATCAAGGCTGTAATACAAAGTATATATATATACTTATATACACATATATAATATAGATATAGTATGTATATATATAGATATAATATATATAGCAGTATATATATAGTATATAGACAAATGCAAGTATAAATAATAGTAGCAGGGTATATCCACTGCTATAGATATATAATACGATTATCAGGGTGTATCCACTGATATATAATATAAATAAATGAAATGCCAGGGCAGAAAGTAAATACATATATCTATGTACTGTATTTATACAGTACTATATAGTATATATATATATAGATAATATATATATATAAAAAATAAAATAACATTGCAGGAATTTAAATACATATATAAATGCTGTACTATCCAGCACTAATTAATATTTATATTATCAGGGTTTATATATGACCACTGTTATATATTTATATAATGAATTTGAAAGACAGTGCAAGAATTGAAAATATACATATATAATAAATATAAGTTGTATTATCCAGCAATATTTATTTGTAATATAACATATAAATAATAGGTTATATTATATACATATAGTATACATATTATATAATACTATATATATATAAATATATGTACACATATATTTATATATACTATATATAGATTTATATATATATATGAAATAGAAATAAATGCATTAATAATTATTACATAATAATATATAACATATAATATAACTATATACATATAAATATACATATATATGCATACAATAATATATATGTAACTATATATATAAATAGATATTTATATTTAATATACATATATATATATATATATATATATATATATATATATATATATATATATATATATATATATATATATATATATATATATATATATATGTATAGATATATATATATGTGAATATACATAAATATATACATATATAATAAGACTATAATAATAATATACAATATACTGTATAAATACTCTGTATTTATATAGTATATAATAATATATAATAACTACGACGGGGTCGAAATGCATTTTGTTTTTTGTATTCAATAAGTATTGCATGATCGAATAATTCAAGGAGGGGCGCACAGCGGGGAGGGTCCTTTTTAGTAGATGACTCGTGGGGCCGTTAGAGCGGGACTTCTTTGGTAAAAATATAATAATATATAATATATATAATATATTTGTATAAACATATATATATATAAATATACATAGAAATACATATTAATATACATATATATATACATATATATACATATAGGTATACATATGGATATTAGTATATAAATACGTATATAATAGGGTTGAGGAGTATACCCTCTGACAGGTGGGCCCTAGGGGTCGTCGACGGCGGGTGGACGGCGGCGGAGTCGGCCGGAGGAGCGGGAACAGCAGCAGTAGCTGCTAGCAGCAGCAGCTGTGTGCGGGGCTGCCGGCGGCGGAGGAGAGGCGGAGGTGGCCGGGCAGGGTGGGGAAACGGTGGAGGGAAGGGAGGCGGTCAGGTTGGTGGTGGTGGCGGAGGTCCACGACGGCGGTGGTGGAGGCTGGAGGCCGGTGGAGGTGGGGGTGACAGTTAGGGTTAGGGGTGGCCGAGGGTGCTGTGAAGGCTGTCGACGGCGGAGGAGACGTCGTGGGGCGGCGAGGAAGTGGGGGTCGGGTAGAGGAAAGCAGGGCGAGTCGAGTGGGGGTGGTGGTGGCGGAGCACGGTGGCGGAGGGTGGCGCAGGGGGTGGTCGGGAGTGGTGGTGTTGGCTGTGTGGTGTTGGAGAAGAGAGGTTGCAGGGGCTGCTCACGGCGGAGCAGGGCGCCGGAGATGGTGGAGCTTGGTCGGAGGGGAGAGGGGGTCAGGGCGGAGGCTTCGTCGGAGTTGGGCGGCCGGCGGTGGCGGAGAGAGGTGGCTGTGGGGGTTTGAAGAGAGGGGGGGGTCGGGTTTTATAGGAGTTGTAGGCAATGGCAGTTTAGTAAATAAGTAGAAGTTTTGGGTATTTTAGTAATTTTGTAATTTAGGATATTTTCAGCAGATTTTTCTGTGGGTCCCATGCCACCTATTGTCTAGCCAATAGGGTAATGCCATCTAACATGCATTTTTGCATAAAAACCCTAACTTTTCATAATTTGCATAAAAGTCCAGAAATTTGGAAATTGCGCAATTATAAAATTTGTTTAAAAAATCACCTGGTTCTAAAAATTACCAAAATTCTCAGAATTGAGGGAAAATGCTGGGGAGAATGTTTTGAACTGTGTGGGGTGAGTCTGGGCAGATGCAGGGTCTGATTTCTTAGGTGATACGGGTCACCGTATTTATTATTTAATAAATACTGCGCACGGTGTTCACTAATTATTTAAGGGCAGTTAGGGTCATAATTTTTCTACGGTGTCAATACGATAATTGTAATACAATTAGTGTAGAATATTATCGTATTTTTGGTTGGGCAAAACAGGTGCCTACTGGTCCTCAAATCTCTAGGGGTACAAAGATGGGTAAAGAGCAGCAATTTAAATAGGGATTAAATACGTACGTTTGTAACGATATTTGTGCGACTAAAACGAAGCACAAAACGAGATTTCTGGGAGTTGCTAAAAATACAGAAAATGTAGTCTAGCAAGCCTAGGGCAGGGATGTGAAATTAGTTTAGGGTTAACAGCTAGTGTGAGGCCCTAATTAATTGTGTAATAAACAGGTGCACAATCAATAGAATATATAATAAATAAATTTAAAAAAAAGTTGCACTAATTCTAATTAACTAAAATAATATTAAAATACTAAAATCTGGTCGAGGGAGTTTACAATCTACCCTCCTTAGAATATTTCGTCCTCGAAATAAAAACAAACATATATTGAGAACGAAAGATTGATTAAGGACATACGAGGACATAGACATAGCTGAAGATTTGATTTGAAATATTTTGGACATACCCTGATCTGGAAATAGATGGGGGAAACATTATCGGATATCCTCTACACGTTTCCAGGTTGATTTGCCTAGTGCATGATGTTTTCATGCAATGTGAACTAGAGGAACGTAATACAACGTAAGGTAGGTAACAGAAATCATTCTAAAAATAAGAACAGTGTTAAACTGCAATCTAATCTATTAATAGGGTTTGGTAATTCCCCAAGAAACAATAGAAATGGCTATGGAAACAATACACTTCATATTTATACTATATACGAGGTTTCTTCTTTCCGAAATAAGGAAAGACGAAAAACAGTAATCAAGAGTTCAAGGGGGTAATGGATTAGAAGTATGTAGTTTCAAGGCGTTTAAAGAATTCAATGGGAATTGTCAAGGCAGTTGTGGATGGAAATGCTATTCTGGTACTCCTTATTCACATATTCGTATTAGCCTAGTTATGTAGCTGGTACGATATGCGCAGAGGTAAGTACATCTGTTTACTAATCACTATATATCTCAATCCATGTAAAGTAGTTATGCGAAGAGCGAACCAAGTGCATTATGGTTGATCAGACCGTCTTACACTGATTCTGAAATGTATTAATGTAGTACTCCAATAATACATATTTTAATGAACAAGCTTGATAAAGAATAAGCTTGCAAAACTAGGCTATAATAGCAGAGTATAATTTAAGGTAGTATAGCAAATATAAGTACGCTAGATTAGGATATGAGAAGTACAAAATAATTCAAATTCACAAAAAGACAAGATTCTATAATCTCTAACTTCTAGTCTAGGTTGCTAGTTGACCCAAAAGAGGTGTGGTTTTCTAAGTTCTACAACCTTAATATACACTATAGGTTGTCCGCATTTAAGCACATGACTTGTATCCAGATCGTACCTCTTTAATTGGAATATGTGGAAGACGTCATGTACTTCTTCCAATGTCTGAGGTAATGCTATCTTGTAAACAACTTCTTTGATGCGTTCCAACATATCGAAGGGTCTGATGTACCTCGAGCTTAGTTTTCCTCTTCTTCCAAGTCTGATAGTTTCTCGGGTAGGTGAAAACACAAGATTAGAAGTTACTGACTATCCTAATAAGTCATGTATATCAAATCTAATTTGGAAACTACCTGTAGTACTCAGCTATCACTTTATTCATATGATTGAGCTTATCAATCAATGTCTAGCAATCTACCTATCTGTTTTTGCTTAGTCCTGACCATTATTTAAAGGATGGAAAATAATTTTGGTCGGATACTATAAGTCATCAGGTGACTAGGGTTAACTAATATGATTTGCTATCCTCGGTACTATCTATATCTGAATGGGTAACTTGGTGGTCTAAGGATGACGCTTCTCTTCCTGTAGTCTAGGATAGGTATGTGAACTTGGTTTAGCCAGTCCATGTCTAAGACAACGTCGAAGTTTGGTATTGAAAGTATCGAGAATCGCGTCCTCATTACGCTACTATACATGACTACTAGCATGCTTTAGTAATGTTGGTAACTGGAACAATGCCTCTTCCGGTAAACCTGACTATTTGCATGGGTACGAAACTACTAGATGTGAAAGACAGTGTAGCTCTAGAATCAAATATGCGGTTTGCTGGTAATAATACAACTATAAGGGTACCTGAAATGGTTTCACCTTCCAGTTCTTCTGCAACTGCAACTAGTGCAAAGGCCTGCTCGTGCCTTTGTCTACCAATTTGTTTACTGGCTAGGCAGTACTGCGTGTCTTGGGTGACTAAGGGTGGTCCCCTCTGAAATCTTCCAGATGCTGGGGAATGCTGACCTCTAGTAGGGGGTTGCATTCTCTGGGCTGGTGCTACTGGTCCTTGCCCATTCTGAAGTGTTGCTTCTCTGTGTTGTGGGCAGTCTCTGGCCCTATGTTGATTATCTCCACATATCAAGCATAGTCTATACTTCCTTCGACAGTTTTTGGCATAATGTCCCTTCCTGCCACAATGGTGACAAGTCAAAAATTTCTTGGTTTGATATGACCCCATCTGGTGTTGTGTCTGATTTCCTGGGTGACGGATTGGTCCTCCTGCTCCAATCTGGTCTCTGGCTAGTATGGTTGGATTTGAACATCTTGCTTCTCGGCCAATGGCTTCTTGTATCCTTGCCTCTGAAAGAACTTCTTCGTATGAAATCCTCGACTGTGCCGTAGTATACCCTTGGAGTTCGGGGGTAAGGCCGTGATGGAACTTTAGGGCCTTCTTCAGCTTGGTTGGTATTAGGATGGCACCGAATTGACTTAGTCGACTGAATTCTGCATCATAGGCGTCGACGGTCATATTCCCTTGTTCCAAATGCAGGAACTGGAAGTACAGTTCATCTCTGACCGTGGCTGTGAAATATTTTGCATTAAAATATTCCAGAAATTGTTCCCAAGTATGGTTCTTGCCGGTGCTGCGCTCGATAGATTCCCACCAGTGATGGGCGTTACCGAGGAGTAGGGTCCTTACTGCTGTTATCCATAGATCGGGGTGAAGTTGGGAACCTTCTAGCAGTATTTTCGTGTTGGAGATCCAGTCTGAGATCTCCTCCGGAGTTTCATTGCCCTTAAAAGTTCTCGGGCTCATCCGGCTAAAGCCTTGAACAGTGCTAGCTGGTTGGACAGGGGCTGGTGCTAAAGCAGTTGTCCTCTCCAGAACCATCATCAAGCATTGTCTCAGGACTTCATTCTGTTGCAACTGAGCCTGCAACATGGCTTGGAACATCTGAGATTGTTCCTCAAGTTGTGGCATCAGGGCTGCGAGAACTGGAGGTGGAGACAAAGGTATCTCTGCCTGCAGTGTTGGTGCCTGAGAAGGTTGCCCTTCTTGCTGGACTGGTGTTGCTTCTTGGGTCGGATCCTGGTGGAGGTACGAGGTTGTTGGATTGACCAGCATCCTTCTCGGAGATTGGTCTCTCGGGATTGGTGTCCCTTGGACATCTGGCGAGAGGTCTGTTGCTTGGTCAGTTCCATCAATAGCAGTTTTCCCGGGTATGTCCATATTTCTGAAAAAGATAGAAAATTTGAGAAAAGTACGAAGGATTTAATAGATGATAATCAAGCAGGATGCAAAATTTATGGATGAAGTCAGTGTGGATGAGACCTAGTATTCCTATCCTATTGCAGGTTTGCTGAACATGATATCATGTTACTAGCAATTAACTCGACCTGCATGGGCCACCACTAAAATCGTGTCACACCCCAGTCCCAAAAATATACGGAACTAGGCCACGTGTCATTGGCCAGCTGACACGTCACTAAGGGATTACCCAATTTAATGGACCCGAAGTGATGTGCTACGCTGTCCTAAAATACTACAAGTCTAAATACAGGTAAATCTATCTCATCCACAAGAATAACAGGGAAAATGCTGAATATATAGATGCTATATCTGAAATGTCATATACAACCCAGATAAAGTCAGGTGGGAACAATCCCACTACAAAAAGTAAGCAAAAGTGAAATAACATAAACTAGCACAACATCCTCAAAATATGTAGCTCCAACTCCTGTGTACTCAGGTAGACTCTGACGTCATCTCCTCTGACTCCATCTCAAGGGCATGTCCAGACTCCTGTCCAAGTCCAGGTACTGTGGGGTAGAGTGTCTCAGCTAAACCTGGCAGAGAACCAGGTCCTCAGAGGGACGTAACAAGATACAGGAAAACAACATGCCATGTATGTAAATACTGAATAAAAATTACTGAATAAAATAAATACAGGGTGCTAACCATCTAAGTGAAATGCAATTTGAGACAACCTAGTACGTATGGGAAATGTGTGGCTAGACATATGCTGACGTAATTCACCAATCTGTAGTGACAGGCTAGTATATGCCACATATGCCCCCGTTCAAGGGCACTATACAATTTTCCATCTACGATGAGAATGGTCACATGAATATATACATATATCATCCGTATCACTCCGTCGAGTGCGACACATGGTAAAGAGGTGGGTGTCCCATACGTATTTTAGTCGTCCTCCCCGCCCAATATAACTAAATGTCAAGTCGTATATTTCCTAAATTATTCTAATCCGTGATGCGGGTCACACGTATTGGTAGCAAATCAAATACGCAGCTCGCATCCCAATATGCATTGCAACCATGTTGCGTGTTCCCGTGATAGGGTCTAGGAGAATATTAGAATACTCTCACAGCTGTTGGTGAGTCTGTAATACTAAGTTAATTATATTAAATGTCAACATAACAGTTGACTGAACCCAAGGCAGTCTCAGGTAATCATGAAATACAGAAACAAGAGCATATAACATTATTGAGAATTTAAACAGTAACTTGGCAAGGTATACTTGCCTACTCCCTGATAGTGTTGATAACCTGATCTCGCAGTCAGGTTTGAGGTTGCTGGTGACAGGGGGTCACTGGCTGTGCTGAAGGTGGTTTCTGTTAAAACAGACAGGGTTCGTGAATATCAAGGCTGTAATACAAAGTATATATATATACTTATATACACATATATAATATAGATATAGTATGTATATATATAGATATAATATATATAGCAGTATATATATAGTATATAGACAAATGCAAGTATAAATAATAGTAGCAGGGTATATCCACTGCTATAGATATATAATACGATTATCAGGGTGTATCCACTGATATATAATATAAATAAATGAAATGCCAAGGCAGAAAGTAAATACATATATCTATGTACTGTATTTATACAGTACTATATAGTATATATATATATAGATAATATATATATATAAAAAATAAAATAACATTGCAGGAATTTAAATACATATATAAATGCTATACTATCCAGCACTAATTAATATTTATATTATCAGGGTTTATATATGACCACTGTTATATATTTATATAATGAATTTGAAAGACAGTGCAAGAATTGAAAATATACATATATAATAAATATAAGCTGTATTATCCAGCAATATTTATTTGTAATATAACATATAAATAATAGGTTATATTATATACATATAGTATACATATTATATAATACTATATATATATAAATATATGTAGGCATATATTTATATATACTATATATAGATTTATATATATATATGAAATAGAAATAAATGCATTAATAATTATTACATAATAATATATAACATATAATATAACTATATACATATAAATATACATATATATGCATACAATAATATATATGTAACTATATATATAAATAGATATTTATATTTAATATACATATATATATATATATATATATATATATATATATATATATATATATATATATATATAAAATTATGTATAGATATATATATATATATATGTGAATATACATAAATATATACATATATAATAAGACTATAATAATAATATACAATATATTGTATAAATACTCTGTATTTATATAGTATATAATAATATATAATATATATAATATATTTGTATAAACATATATATATATATAAATATACATAGAAATACATATTAATATACATATATATATACATATATATACATATAGGTATACATATGGATATTAGTATATAAATACGTATATAATAGGGTTGAGGAGTATACCCTCTGACAGGTGGGCCCTAGGGGTCGTCGACGGCGGGTGGACGGCGGAGGAGTCGGCCGGAGGCGGCCGGAGGAGCGGGAACAGCAGCAGTAGCTGCTAGCAGCAGCAGCTGTGTGTGGGGCTGCCGGCGGCGGAGGAGAGGCGGAGGTGGCCGGGCAGGGTAGGGAAACGGTGGAGGGAAGGGAGGCGGTCAGGTTGGTGGTGGTGGCGGAGGTCCACGACGGCGGTGGTGGAGGCTGGAGGCCGGCGGAGGTGGGGGTGACAGTTAGGGTTAGGGGTGGCCGAGGGTGCTGTGAAGGCTGTCGACGGCGGAGGAGACGTCGTGGGGCGGCGAGGAAGTGGGGGTCGGGTAGAGGAAAGCAGGGCGAGTCGAGTGGGGGTGGTGGTGGCGGAGCACGGTGGCGGAGGGTGGCGCAGGGGGTGGTCGGGAGTGGTGGTGTTGGCTGTGTGGTGTTGGAGAAGAGAGGTTGCAGGGGCTGCTCACGGCGGAGCAGGGCGCCGGAGATGGTGGAGCTTGGTCGGAGGGGAGAGGGGGTCAGGGCGGAGGCTTCGCCGGAGTTGGGCGGCCGGCGGTGGCGGAGAGAGGTGGCTGTGGGGGTTTGAAGAGAGGGGGGGGGTCGGGTTTTATAGGAGTTGTAGGCAATGGCAGTTTAGTAAATAAGTAGAAGTTTTGGGTATTTTAGTAATTTTGTAATTTAGGATATTTTCAGCAGATTTTTCTGTGGGTCCCATGCCACCTATTGTCTAGCCAATAGGGTAATGCCATCTAACATGCATTTTTGCATAAAAACCCTAACTTTTCATAATTTGCATAAAAGTCCAGAAATTGGGAAATTGCGCAATTATGAAATTTGTCTGAAAAATCACCTGGTTCTAAAAATTACCAAAATTCTCAGAATTGAGGGAAAATGCTGGGGAGAATGTTTTGAACTGTGTGGGGTGAGTCTGGGCAGATGCAGGGTTTGATTTCTTAGGTGATACGGGTCACCGTATTTATTATTTAATAAATACTGCGAACGGTGTTCACTAATTATTTAAGGGCAGTTAGGGTCATAATTTTTCTACGGTGTCAATACGATAATTGTAATACAATTAGTGTAGAATATTATCGTATTTTTGGTTGGGCAAAACAGGTGCCTACTGGTCCTCAAATATCTAGGGGTACAGAGATGGATAAAGAGCAGCAATTTAAATAGGGATTAAATACGTACGTTTGTAACGATATTTGTGCGACTAAAACGAAGCACAAAACGAGGTTTCTGGGAGTTGCTAAAAATACAGAAAATGTAGTCTAGCAAGCCTAGGGCAGGGATGTGAAATTAGTTTAGGGTTAACAGCTAGTGTGAGGCCCTAATTAATTGTGTAATAAACAGGTGCACAATCAATAGAATATATAATAAATAAAATTTAAAAAAAGTTGCACTAATTCTAATTAACTAAAATAATATTAAAATACTAAAATCTGGTCGAGGGAGTTTACAGCAAGCCTTATGCACATGCCCATGTCCATGACCATTTATCCATGCAACGTTTTAAATGTAAATATGATGAGTTATGAGTCTTCTCGTTCCACCAAACACCAACATCACTTCACTTTGTAAGTACGATGAGGTACGTGTATACTCGCCCTACTATTAAAATATAAGTAAAATGAGGTACGTGTCTACTCACCTCACTAAACCATACTCATGGCATAAACCGGTCTATGTTCCAGTTGGGCGACCCGCAGGTCCCAACAACCACCATGCCGCTTCTCGACACAGTGTTCCATGTTGTCCTATCCCTGATCGATAGTTTTATGGCACTTTTCCCCTTCTAATACAATATTCCATGGTGCCCTATCCCTGAATGATAGTTTTGTGGCACCATGTCCCATCCAACACAGTTGCACGGTTTTGAACCGTAACTGCACACTTTGCTTTACGAAGCGTTATATGATTCTCGCGCTCTGATGCACGCTCCTCTTGATACAATTATGTGGCGTTGTGCCACAATTTCATTGCTTCGCTGATGAAGGGTTCTCGTTCAATACTCGTGCTCTTTATGCACGCCTCAATATACATATGTTTCAATGTTCTATCTTAGTATTCAATGTATGTTACTGCTTGTGTTATTGAGCCACACACATTGATTATAAGTATATCACTAGCATGCAACTATGTATTTTGTTAAGCATGAATGAGTAGAGGAGAAGGGTCACCTTATACTCATATGCCTATCGTTATACCGAGTCGACGGAGCCTATTGCTTTACCTGAGTCGATACAGTCTATCCCCAATTTTTGTGGTCAAATGCGAAGCATGATTCACATAATTGGTACAACCATGTGAGTAGACCGTGCTTCTTAATCATCCGACCCGAGCGGATTAAGGAAGATTGCACCATCGTTAAGTCTCGATATCTCCGTACTGCTCTGAACGAACCCACTGATCCATTGCACGAGGTTTGACTCCGTGCTCTGCCTATATCGGGGCAAATTATCAACCTTAGAAAGTTTTGCATAAAATCTGCACATGAAACCAAAATTCGAATCAATACTTGTTCCCAATTTTGACTCAAACTAATGCAACCAACTCATTTCCTCTTCCTAATCCGACTCAGCATAATGCATCGTGCGGAGCGGGACATTACACATAATAAGGTAAAAATATCTTTACTAAGAGAACTTTTTACTATTTTATTTATTTTTACTTTTTTCTCTATGAAGAAAACTTTAAAAAAATTAAGTTGAAATAACCCTTAAAAGAAAAAAAATTGAAAATTTTGCAAAAAGATAACACAAACATCCTTACTAAGGACGTTTTAGAAATAGTTAATTACCCAAATTGTCTCTAAGGAATGTAGAGGTTGCCGTTTTGGTGATCGAACTTTTTTTTACTTAATTTAGTACCTAAGATTTATATTTTGGTTTAAATAGTGTCTAAACTAAACTTTATTGGTATTTTCTATAAAAATCGATAAAAATGAACATGTGAGGGTCATGTGCCTTATTTTTTATGGTTTTTTTGTCAAATTTTTATTTTTGACTACCATTTTTAGAAGAATATTGATGTTTTAAGAAATTCTACAAAAACAAATAGCTTTTATTGAGTACAAATTGATGGCTCTACAATCAATCATAGATGACGTATCAGTTTGTCATGATAAAAATAATCATAAAAATAAGGCACGTGTCCATAACATGTCTATTTTTATCGATTTTCATCCAAAAGTATTAACAAAATTTATTTCAGGCACTCTTTAAACCAAAATGCAAAGCTTAGATATCAAATTATCCAAAAAAAAAGTTTGAACACCAAAACGGCAACACTACATTCCCCAGGCACCATTTGGACAATTAACTTTTTTAGAAAATAAATCAAGAGAGAGAGAGAGAGAGAGAGAGAGAGAGAGAATACTCCCTTTGTAAGGGCGCATAATAAGGTAAAAACATCTTTACTAAAGGCATAATTTACTATTTTATATATTTTTACTTTTTTCTCTGTGAAGAAAACTTTACTAAGGGCGTTTTCCATTTTTTCACTTTTTTGCGCAGAGAAAACTTAAAATAAAACCAAAAAGTTTTTAGTAAAAGCGTTTTCTTTTTCTAGAAGTTTTTAAAAATAAATCTTTTATTAAGGTGAAAACATCCTTAGTAAGGACATTTTTAAAAAAAAATTAAATTTTTATTAAGGTGAAAACTCTTTTAGTAAGGGCATTTTTCATTAATTTTTTTTATTTTTAATAGTCTTCAGAAAAGGGAAAAAAAAATTTAAACCGTCCAGGAAATTTTAGATAGAGTTTTTTTCTTACCATCTTTAGACAAAAAAAAAATTAAATTAAATTAAAAAATGTCCATAGTAGGGACGTTTTGGACGACTAAATACTAATTTCTTATTCAAACTACTAAAACGTCCTTAATAAGGACATTTTTGTTCTTTTTTCTAAAAGTTTGATGTTCTATAGGAAAATTTCTATTAAATTAATTAGGAATAAAATATGTAAATTATACACCTTCTCATGAATATAATTTCTAACCACTAATAATTACACACTTCTAGCTACAATAAGTATTCACCATATCAAAAATAAATTTACTTGCAAATGTTTTATATTTATTTTAAAATGGATTTTCATAGAAATATATATTTAAAAAATACAGATAAAAGACACGTGTAATCCACATGAAAAAAAATATCCTTACTTATATTTACTATTTAAGTTTCCAAAAATATCACTAAATCTAACATGGATGATTAGGTAATTATGTATAGAAAAAATAAAGTAAATATTGTTTGCTCTTTTCAAGTAAATATGAAAAACGTGCAACATGCGTGCATATATGCTAGTAAAAATATAATATAGAAGACTTTACGAGATATTGAATATTTGCATCCAATAAAAAAATGGTCATTCTTGTTTGGCATTAGGGGAATCAAATTCGTTCTTCATTGGTACTTAATACTTTTGATTTGATACACGAAACATTTGGATCTTCTCTGTTTTATGTACATGAGATAATTTTTGTATGATTTTCTTATTTAAAAGTGTTCATGTAAAAAAATTATTTTCATCGAACTAAAAATAGTTCCAAACAAATCCAATGGTTGGGAGAGAAGATATTTCGAGTTAGAATTTGGTACCATATATTTTGACTTTTTGACTTTGTTTATAAAAATATATTAAAAAAACACACACACAAACATGATTTCCAGCAGGAGCGATCATGAAAAATACCTTATTCCAATATATATATATATATATATATATATATATATATATATATATATATATATATATATATATATATATATATATGTGTGTGTGTGTGTGTGTGTGTGTGTGTGTGTTTGGGGGGGGGGGGGGTGTGGGGTTGTAAAAACATAACAAAAACCAACTTTTCAAACTTATTATTTATTTTTATAGATTGTGATTTTGAAGGTACAAAATATAAATTGGTTCTTTATAATTATTTTTATAGACAAGGAATATATTAGTTTGAGAGTTAATCAGTTCTTATTGGTTCTTTATAATCTTTATGGTGGTTAAATTACACGCTACATGCAAATTGTTGGTTCTTTTATCAATATTGTTTTCTTTATTAATTTTTAAAATAATGTAATTTTTTAATCAGTGCATGTATAATTTTATCATGTTAAATATCTCAGCACTAATCAAGTTTTTATTATACATATTATTCTTTTTGAAACTATGTTTTAGCATATAGTTATCAAACATGTTCGATTAACAACTTATGATAGAAACTAAGAAAATAAACTTTTGTTAAGCTTCAATAATCCAAACCCAAAGATTTTGGGAAAGTTTTGTCATTGATTACATGCCAAAAAAAGATATTCTTTCTAATTTATGATCCTTAATACATTTATACATACAAGAGGTAAATTTGGGTTAGGTTAGGTTAGGTTAGGTTAGGTTTGGAAGGGAGCAAAATATAAGGCATTTAGTCACAAAAAGTCAAAAGATGATTTGCAACCCTCATATTTTTACATCAATAATTTATAAAATGGTCCATAACACGGACTATTAAGTTCTAAAAATTTACCATACTAACTTGCACATTAAAATAGTATGGTGTATTAAGATGCAAATAGTGATAGTTTAAGGTATTAAGTTACAAATAACCTACTTATAACGTACTATTATATGACTAACACATTTGTTTTGTTGTGGTTTTAAGTTTGAGATGGAATCGAGGAACAATTGGTTCTTAAGTCGATTGATGATAACAGAATGATCGAAACAATGTGATAACATTTCACGATACTCATAAGAGGTGTAACAGACATAATTGGAAATTGTATTTCAGATTTTGAGAGCTCTGATATTTTTGGTCTTATGTTAGTTGCTTATTTCGAGATAATTTAACTATAGGGTCTAGGTGAGTTGCCTAGCTTGGGTAGTCTCAGATGTTTATGTGTTGGCGGTTTGGTGAATAATAATTATGAGAAAATAGTACCGTACGAGGCATGGCATAATTGAATGCAATGGATCCTGAATATGTTAGACTTAGTCTATATTGGTGAGACTTCAAAAATTGTTGGACAGAGAATTGGATATACAAGAGGTATGTAACAGTTGGATGAGAAGGAGTTACAGAAGCTCGTATTGTTCAGATGTGTAAGGGCTTAATGCAACGAGTATGTTAGAATATCGATGTGAAAGATGTGATGCGATTATGAATCCTGTATTGTGCAAAGATTTTTGATGGAGAATTATGTGTCCTTGAGGAGTACCTATGCGAATGAGTTATGTGAATTGATGCTAAGGATAAGTTGGATCGAAAGTATTGATTACTTAAATGATTGGAAGACAATTGCACCTGTAGCCTATCAACTCGTACCACTACTGGCTTTGGTTGAAATGCATGATTCTTTCAAGTCCTACAACTTTGGAAGTAAGTGCATGATCCAAGCCAGGGGATGGGTTGCGACCACATAGAGTTGCATAAAGAATTTCGGTGGGCTAAGAAACTTGTGCAAGTATTTGGACAAGAACAAAGAAGGTGAATTAGAATTAGTGATATGTAAATTATGTGTTGAGCAGAATTTTAATTTGTCGAAAGAGACAAGTGATATTTTGAACCGGTGCTAAGTAAAGTTTCCTTAAGATCTATATGATGATTTTAAATGAGTATTGTTTTATAATTCGAGGACAAAATATGAGTGGTATGTTATGTAATGCCCTGCTACGTAATGTATATTAATGATGGTTTGTTGACTCAAAGAGGTTTGATTGAACTTGGTTTCATGTGCATAATTTATGCAGAGTTTTTGTTTTTGGTATATTGTCATACTGCGGGTGGAGGTATTAAATTAGCCTCTTGGAATAAATTGACTATATTGGTTATGAGCAGCACGAGAGATTGTAGGATTTAAGTAGTGATACAGACTTGCTTAATCTTGTCGGATTAGATGTTTGTGGAGCACTGCTTGCTCATATGGTTATACTAGTTAATAAGATCGTGTATCACGTCAAATCTTGTCTTTGAGGATTCATGCGGTATTATCTTGGTAAATCTATATAGGTAGGTAGGCTCTGACCCTTCTTTTCTACTCATTTACGTCCTTAAAAAATTTATTCCTTGTTGTCTTACAACGATTGTAGATCAATAATGCATGGCCGATTGTAACTAATAAATAGAAGTCACCATGCATGTTGAACACTAAGAATAAAACACTCATAAATGAATATAACAGTTGGGCATCGGTATACAAGATTTATGTAGTAAGTGCTTCATGTGAGAAGCGAAAAGTTGTGGCACTATGCCAAGGAACTGTTGGTAAGTAATTCGATAGTGCTTCTATGAGATATGAACTATAAATCACCAATGACCTTCATTGAGGCTAGTTACCTGCTCTGAAAAGACACATCGTAATACCACGTAATATCCTTTATGGTATCGATTCACCAATGACCTCTTATAGATAGGCGTCATACTAATGTTTGTCTTATGTGGGGACGATAAGTGTTCACTTTTGTCTTATGCATGGATAGAAACATCAACCATATAAGAAGTCACTAATAAGTGACATGGATTATGTGTTTTCTTGCTTGTTAGTTATGATATGAATAGACATATTTACATGCTTCATGTTTCACTATATGCTATGGATATGAACTATAAATCAATCTAGTTCTAAATAGCAAGATTACTTTATAAACTGTAAGCTTCATATGAATAACAATGTTGGTTTATGCGAGTAGGTCATCCCACTCACTAGTATACGGTAATGTACTGATACCTAACTCCCCGGGTACGAAGATTTGCTTGTACGAGCCGAGATGTTGGAGCACGAATTGGCAACATTGAAGATGTTCGGCCCAGGATAATTTCTTGTATGTAGAGGATATAATATATGGAATAATGTAATCCTTTGTAAGCAAGAATGGGAATATGTGGTATTGTAAGTTAAGTTGGCATATTCAATTGGCTTTTGAGAGCCTTTGTATTCTGTTGCACGACTTGTACTCCACTAAAATTATAAATAAATTAAATAGATTATTTCATATGTTATGTTGTGGTTTCAATATGACTCTGTTTATTTTGTTGTAATATCTTTATCTCGAGATACATCATTAACTGTAAATTTTTATGCCATGTACAAGTGCAATATAGACTTGTATGACATCATGTTGGTGGTTACTTTTTGGTTCTGCGGAATAGGGACATGACATTGTGCACAAGGGTTTGATAAATTTCCTCGAACGGTACTCAGTGCATTGGAACTACTTTGACCTTAGGGGAAACATTTGGTCATGCATGCTTATAAGCACGGGGTGTAGTGCCCCACTCCGTGTAGGCACTATGTACAAGTGATATCACTTTGCTTGATCGAGCGAAATTCTTCTCGAAGAGTTCCCGATTGAAAGACAAGACGATTGATCTAAGTGAGTGGGCATAATTTTATTCTCTAATTCTTCACGCCTTAATAATGAATCTGAGTTTTTTGCAATACTTGTTTGCTTAATAAGATAATGTTCATATTATGAATGATAGAACGAGAACCTGCATGCTTAATAAGAGAACATGTGTGCTTGTCTAAATAAAGATAGAACCTTGCCATGCTAAGTCAAGATAGAAAAGAAATGTTGCCTGCTTAGTTACACCGATACCGCTATTAAACGAACCCTTGTCATGCTAAAAAGATAAGTAAATAAATTGCTTGAACAAGTCCCTTTGTCAAGTAAGAGTAGAATTGCCTGCTTTAGTAAAAAGAGATAGAAGAACTACTATCATGCTTGCATATATAGAGTTTTCTTGCCTGTTTCCTATAGTACTGAAAGAGATAGATGTTGCATGCTATTTGTCACGCCCCAATCCCAAAATACATGGAACTAGGCCACGTAACAATAGCCAGCTGACACGTCTCCGAGGATATCCTAATTTAATGGATCCTAACGAAGAGTGCTACGCTGTCCTAAAATACTAACATGTCCCATAACATTGAATCAACAGGTAACTAATCTCATCCACAATATAAAGAGCAAGAAGTACTAAATAACTACTGGAAGATAAATACCAGTCTTAAGATATCATAGTACAACCAATAATGTCAGGTGGGAACAAACCCACTACTATGACGAAATAAAGTACTGAAATGATAGATAAAAGATAATAACTATGGCATCGGCTGACTGGATAATGATGCACCCAATCTAGGCGGAAGGCCTACTAAGTGATCACGAAAACTCTAACGTAGAACCTCTAGCTCCTTTGCGGTAGCGAATCTCGTCTCCTGTCCGGGGCCGTACACTGTGGGGTAGTAAGCCTCGTCCAAATCTGGAAGAAAACCAGGTCCTCAGAGGGACGTAACAAGATACATAGAGATATGTCATATATAAATACTGAATAAAATAAATACAATAAAGGGTGTGCTAACCATCTAAGTAAATGTAATGTGAGGACAACTTTGGTACGTATGGGTAGGCATAGGCATAACGTCCAACACCCCGAAGAGCGTGGCAACAGTGCAGTATATCGTCCATATCGCTCCGAAGAACATGGCAGCAGTACAGTATATCATCCATATCGCTCCGAAGAACGTGACAACAGTGTAAAGGGAGTCATTGGATCCGTGGCTCCTCTGGATACTACGGACTCCAATGGGTGTATCCCATACGCCTACTAATGTCCTCCCCACCCAATGTAGATACGCAAGTCGAATACTCGACATGCATACCACGTATCTATATGCCGGTCTCTACCAATAAAATATAACCTGAACTACGTACTAACCATGATGTAGGTCATACGCACCGATAGCTAGTCGAGTACGCAAACCCGCATCCCAATATGAATATGTCTCAGTGAACGTGTAAGGTGTCAGGTCTCAGACGATAACAGGGTATCATCCAATGGGTGAGTTTGCTAATGACTAGGCCAGTATACAAATCATCGACGTATCCGTCGACTGCACCCGAACAATCTCGAACGCGCACAGTTGTATAAAAAGAAAAACAACAAGAATACAATACAACATATGCATAATTTAAATTAGACAGTAAATATGGCAAGATATCTTGCCTGGGTCCTGAAGCTGGGATGCCAGAAGCCGGTTCCTGCAGTGTCTCCTGGCTGATCCAAAGGTCCTAAACACAAATATAATCTAACAATCTAATATCAGACGCTAAACATTAAATATACACGACTACAACGCGATGCTTGAATATTATCGCAAGTTCACGTCTGTTCGAATACAGCGTCACATGTGCGCATAGCTAAGGTGCACACGTATTCTGTGCTCGAATATCCTGGGTCTTGAGACAATAATTTCAAGTTATGGTCTGACCACGATCTCTTTTCTGTGTGAACACATGTTCCTTGGTTTCTATGTTCATTGTACGTGGTTTATGTACAGGTTTTAGGGTAAAAATGCTAGTCCTTGGTGTTATGTCTCATGATTAAGGGATTTTCTAGTAATTATACCAATTCTAAATCTTATTAGTCATTAATCCAACATAAACATAGTTAGGGTTGTGTCCGATATCACAATTTCATGACACGACGATACGACGCTACGATATTAACATAAAGAAGCGGGGGTTTTATGTGGTTACCTCTACGTGGCTTGCTCGGACAGGGCCTGCTCTCGTCGAGGCATACTCCGGCGGATAGGCGGCTCCGGCGAGGTGGCAGCAGCGACGACGGCACTGCAGCAGGCGCCGCAGTGGCAGCAATGGCAGAATCGCACGGGGGGTCTGTCACGCCCCAGTCCCAAAATACCGTGGGACTAGACACGTGGCAATGGCCAGCAGTACGCACCGATGGACCAACTCAATATAATGGATCCATCAGGGCATACTTAAGCTGTAAAACAAGTCTACCACAATCACGGCACAACTAATCTCATCCACACAAGATATAAAATATGATCCACAGAATAAATAAGGAATGTAAATCATCAGCAAGTCTCACAAAGTACTTCGGGGAACAACCCGATAAATATCTAGTACAATGGTTCAACTGACCAGAAAGTAAAAGACTGAAATAAATAATAAACGCTGAGCATGAACATGGATGCTCAAGAGAAGTCATCAGCTAAGACCTCGTCCTCAGATGGCGGTACAGCTCCGGGATCAGCTCCTGCTCCGGTCCCGTAAACCTCGGGATAAGCCTCGTCCGCAAAATCTGGGGACAAATATCCGGATCCAGGTCCTCAGGGGACATAGCAAGGTACAAGAAAGCTCATGCCAAAATAAATACAGTGCAGCAAGTAATAAATAAATAGGGCAAGTAAGTAACCATTAATATGAAAATGCAAGATGAGAGCAGCACTAAAACTCAGGCTGAAGCCACTACCAGCTCTGTGTCGGGGAGCCGGTAGCGGTAATAAACACGTAATGTGCCTAGCTCTGCTACGAGAGTCTGAGGCCTCACAATAGTAGTATATAGATATATGAAATAGCCTATAGCCTGTGTGTCTCTCCCCACCCAATGTAACCACGCATATCATGACCATAACGTCTCATGTCCATGTCAAGCGCGATCATAGCTAATGCATCAAGTCATAAAGTATCTAAGAGTATAATGTCCATGTCCTGTATCCTATACAGAATTACCACAAATATCTCGAGAAAATCCTGTCTCATGAATAGTATCAAGTGTCCTGGGTCATATGGTACTTGATAAGACAAGTACAAAAATAAGGTGTCACGAATGTCCATCTCTAGATGGCCGTACCCAACACTGCGTACAGGTGTCGGCACCCGACTGATAATCGGACGCTAAGTACGTCACACGATCCTAGGTTGAGCATGCACAGCAATATAATGAAGCAAGAAAAATAAATAACTAAGCTGCAGAGTTGGCAAGGTACACTTGCCTGATGTTGGAATATCAACAATCGTCCCTGGATCAGCGGAACCGGTAGGGACTACTCCAAAAGCTGTCATAAATATCACCAATAGTCTCAGAAGGTATCAAACTGCTAGAAATATCTGTCCTTACGTCCAATTTGGACACAGGGGCAAAAAGGTCATTTTCGGATTAAAGCGGGGTCCACATATGGGCCACATTGCACCGAAAAGCGTGTCAGGATCAAAGGTCTCCAAATTCTGCAAACTCAGTGTCTACAAGTCAGGAACGATGATACGAACCCAACGGAACTTCCAGAATTGGATTCCGATGAGCCGATCTCAAAATCACCCGTCAAGTAGAGCCTGTGGGGCCCACGATACGTGATTTTGTCAACGTTCTCGGAATCGGACCAAACTTGGGTCACAGGACCAACGCATTGCTACGAGTCCGATGGCATAAGTTTCGTCTCGATCCGATGTGCGTACACAAAGTTACAGCGTATTCCAGAAAGGACGGATACGGAGTGTCGTCGGCGGATACGCGTTGATTCCGGGGTGCCCGCACCTCCGAATCGACTTCTGCAAAATCCTACACGACCGTATCAACGTCACGCACAGTTCGGTAAAGACCGCGTGCGACCAAGTCGTCTCGATTGACGGGGCGTACTCAGTTCCGGGGTGAAACAGGGTGTTGCTTTTCCTGTTTTTGGATCGCGGTGTACGATCACCACAGGACGCGATGCACCGAGCGAGTTGCACGGGCACCGAGAGGGTTATACAGTCTACGTGTAGCAACTGACGGAATTGAAATTGGAGTTGCGATGAGGGTAAAAACGGTACCTGAACCGAGCTCCAAAATCTGAGTTTCCACGTGTCCTGCTCGTATCCGATGTCTACTGCTCGCGTCCGAATTGCGATCTCCCGTGTCCGCTGAGCTCTGTGTCTTGTCCCAAATTTACTGCTGGGTCGACAAGCTCGGGGCGACTGGGTTCTCAGGCGGCGGCCGGTTCTCCGGCGACGGCCTGGCGCGGGTCGAAGGGTCGAGGGGGAGTCGGAGGGTTGAGGGCTGAACTTGGCGGCGGCCGGCGGGATTCGCTGGCGGTGAGTCGAAGGGTGAGGGATGATCGAACGGTGGGGTAGCAGCGACAGGGAGGAGTCGGGGGACGGTTCGAATTGAGGACGGAGGGGGCCGCGCTCGAGGTCGCTGTGCTCGCGGCGGATGACGGAGAAGGGGGAAGTCGGCTGGGCGAACTCAACGGCGGGGTTTCAGGTGATGGGAAGCGGCGGCGTCGCGGATCAGCTGCTGGGCGAGGCAGCTAGGTGGTCGACGGCGAGCTTGATGGCGGCGGGAGCTTAGGGTTTAGGTGATGGCTAGGCACGGACGCCAAGGAGGCGCTATATAGGCTGCTACAGGAGTCTCGGCGGAGGAATTCTAGGGTTCCATACGGTTTGGATCCGGGTCGGGTTTGGCTCGGATCCAACCCGACCCGAACGCTGGGTTTGGTTTGGTCTAGCCTGGATTTGTTCAACTTGGGTCTGGTTTACTCTCTATAGCTTTTGGTCCTCGATTCGTTGCTCCGGTGTCCAATAAATTCACCGAAAAATGCCATGCGTTCGGTTCTCCATTATACACAATAAATTTTTACTTCCAGAATATTTTAACACCCTTTGGCCACACTTAAAAATTCTTTAAATCACACTCATCTTGGTTTTAATTTCCAAAAAATTCCAAAAACGAAATAACCTATTTTAAAATTATTCTCAAAATTTAGGGTATTTACAATCTTCCCTCCTTAAAAGGATTGCGTCCTCGCAATCAAAGAATAAGCTACTCAAGAAAGAGTTATGGAAATACAAGGTGGACTAGTTTACAACTGCCTCCTCGAATAAGTGGGGGTATCGCTGGCGCATACTATCTTCTCGTTCCCAAGTCGATTCTCCAGGAGAATGATGTTCCCATGCTACACGAACCAGTATGATCGTCTGTCCCCGTAATGTCTTCTCACTGACGTCAAGGATGCCAACTGGTTGTTCTTCATACCTCAAGCTCGGGCCTACTGCGATCTCTGAATGATCGACTACGTGACTTGGGTCGGTCATGTACCTTCGCAGCTGTGAGACGTGGAATACGTCATGCACTCCCTCTAAGGATGGAGGTAATGCAAGCCGATAAGCCACCTCACCAACACGCTCGAGGATGTCAAATGGCCCAATATACCTTGGGCTCAGCTTGCCTCTGCTCCCGAATCTGATAGTACCACGAGTGGGCGAAATCCTCAAGAATACGTGATCTCCTTCTTTGAACTCTAGGGGACGTCTGTGCGTATCTGCCCAATGCTTCTGTCGGTCCTGAGCTGCTCGTAGATGATTCTGAATCTGCTTCACCTTCTCCACTTTTTGTGTGACCAATTCTGGTCCCAGTATCTGACGTTCACCGACGTCACTCCAGCATATAGGTGACCTGCACTTCCTTCCGTATAAAGCTTCAAATGGTGCCATCTGAATGCTGGCCTGATAACTGTTGTTGTAGGAGAACTCCACTAAGTGCAAATGATCTTCCCAAGAACCTCCAAAGTCTAGCATACATGATCGCAACATGTCCTCCAATATCTGAATGGTGCGCTCCGATTGGCCATCTGTCTGCGGGTGGTACGTCGTGCTGAACTTGAGTCTGGTGCCCAAACTCTCTTGCATGCTTCTCCAGAAATGAGATGTAAATCTCGAATCTCGATCCGATACAATACTAACAGGCACTCCATGTAATTTGACAATTTGTCGCATATACATGTCGGCTAGTACCTCTGTGGACTGCCCAACTCTAAATGGCAAGAAGTGTGCCAATTTAGTGAGTCTATCCACAATAACCCATACTGCATCTCTTTCGCTGGGGCTCCTCGGAAATCCTGTGACAAAATCCATCGTGATGTGCTCCCACTTCTATTCTGGTATAGGAAGCGGCTGTAACATACCTGCAGTCCTCTGATGCTCTGCCTTCACTTGCTGGCAGACTAAGCATTTGGCCACAAATCTTGTGATCTCTCTCTTCATTCCATGCCACCAGTAATACTGTCTCAAGTCTCGATACATCTTGGTTCCTCCTGGGTGAACAGAGTACATGGAGCTATGTGCTTCGGTCATTAACTCCTGTCTCAATTCTCCATTTAGAACATACAGGCGATTTCCAAACCTCAATGTCCCGTCTTCGTGAATGCGAAGTCCTGTCTGCATGCCTGCTTCTGTCCTTTCTTTGAGTCTTCGGAATCTAGCATCGGTGGGCAATGCCTCTTTAATCTTCTCCACGAGTGATGACTGAATCTCAAGATTAGCCATCAAGCCATCTGGTCTTGGTAAGACAATCTCTATTTGAAGCTCCTGTAGATCTCTCAGTAACTCGGGCTGCATCGTCAAGAAATAAGTCGTAGGCTTCCTGCTGAGTGCATCTGCAACAACATTCGCCTTTCCCGGATGATACTGCAGATCTATGTCAAAATCTACCATCAGTTCCAGCCAGCGTCTCTGCCTCATGTTAAGCTCCTTCTGATTATATACATACTTCAGACTCTTGTGATCAGTAAAGATTTCTACCCTTTCTCCATAAAGATAGTGCCTCCATATCTTTAGTGCAAATATAACTGCTGCTAGCTCCAGATCATGTGTTGGGTAGTTCTTCTCGTGGACCTTCAACTGTCTTGACGCATAAGCAACGACTTTGCCATGTTGCATCAAGACACATCCTAGTCCACTGCCTGATGCATCACTGTAAACAACAAAACCTCCTGACCCTGAAGGAAGAGTCAAGACCGGTGCTGTTGTTAATCTTCTCTTCAGTTCTTCGAAGGCCTTCTGGCAGTCTTCTGTCCATAAAAATTCTTGGTCCTTTCGTGTCAGCTTTGTCATCGGTTCTGCAATCCTCGAGAAATTTTCTACGAACCTTCGGTAATATCCCGCAAGTCCGAGAAAACTTCTCACCTCTGCGACTGATGTGGGTGTAGGCCAAGTCTTTATTGTCGCAACTTTCTCTGGATCCACTGAAAGTCCTTCTCCTGATATGATGTGTCCCAAGAAAGGCACTTTGTCCATACAGAACTCACACTTACTGAGCTTGGAATATAGCTTCTCCTGCCTCAAGGTCTCTAACACAATTCTGAGATGCTCCTCGTGCTCTTCATGGTTCTTGGAATATATGAGAATGTCGTCGATGAATACAACTACAAATTTATCCAAGAACTGATGAAAGACTCTGTTCATCAAACTCATAAACACTGCTGGCGCGTTGGTTAAACCAAACGGTATCACCAAGAACTCATAATGCCCATACTTTATCCTGAAAGCTGTCTTCGGGATGTCTTCTTTCCTCACCTTGATCTGATGATAGCCGAATCTAAGGTCAATCTTCAAAAATACCCTTGCACCACTCAACTGATTGAATAGATCATCAATGCGTGGTAAGGGATACCTGTTCTTGATGGTCACAGCATTTAGTGCCCGGTAATCAATGCACAACCGTACTGTTCCATCCTTCTTCGGCACAAATAATATGGGTGCCCCCCAAGGTGAAACACTGGGCCGAATGAAACCCTTCTCCAAAAGATCATCAACCTGTTCCTTCAATTCCACTAACTCCTTAGGTGCTAGCCGATATACTGATGAAGTGATTGGCTCTGCTCCTGGAGTTAAGTCTATTGTGAATTCTATTTCCCGATCAGGCGGTAAACCTGAAAGATCATCGGGAAATACATCCACAAATTCTGATATGACTCTTGGGTAACCTGTCTCCCCTTCTACCGATAGTATCCTAAGAGTAGGCTGAACTCCTTGCTCTACTGCTCCTCGAAGAAACTCAAATTCTGGATGTCCAGGCGATCTAAATATAACCCGCCCAAGTCGGCAATCAAGAGTCGCATGGTACTGACTTAACCAGTCCATACCAAGTACGACATCATAATCCGGCATAGAAAATATCAGAAATTGAGCTCGCATTTCTCGGCCACAAACTACTACAGAACATGATCTACAGACATCACTAACCGGAATAATACCGCCTCCCGTAAGAATTCTCTTCATCTTCGGAAGGGGTGCGGTAGCTACTCTATGGGTGGCTACAAAGCTAGCTGCTATAAATGAATGCGATGCTCCAGAATCAAATAATGCTACAGCTGGTAATGAAGCTACTAGAATAGTACCTGCGATGACCTCGCCTGCTGTAGTCTCCTGCTCAACAGCTAATGGGAATGCCTGCCCTCGCCCCTGTGCTGGACCTCTCTGCTGCTGCTAAGCCTACTGAAATAGGGCTGCCTATGGGGCCAGTGGTGGTCTCTGCTGGTTTCCTCCTGGGGCTGGTGGTCTGACTCCACCAACTCCTGTCTGCTGTGCTCCTACTGCTGGATAAGTTGGTCGCGGTGCAGGTAGAGCTAGTCTGGGTGCTTCTCCTCTATGGTGAGTGCAGTCTCTGGATAGATGCTGGTTTGATCCGCAAAGCAGGCATAGTCCCAACTTTCGCCTGCACTCTCTCTCAATGTGTCCTACCTTGCCGCAGTAATGACAAGTAGGAAGGGATATGGCCCTGTGTGCTGCTCTATCTGGCGTACTCCTCTGAAATCGTTTTGCAGAATCTCCATGTGCTGCCTTTGTTGGTGCGGAGGTGTTTGGCCTCTTCAGATTCGATTCCCTTCTAGTGACGCGCTCCATGCGTCGTGCTGCTGCAAGGACGTCGGTAAAAGATGTAGGTACGACCGAGCCAATCAATCTCTGGAGCTCGAACTTTAGTTCGTCAAAGAACTTCTCAGCTTTCTCTTCCTCTGTCGAGATCAATGTTAGAGCGAAGCGACTTAGGCGAATAAATTCCGCGTTGTATTCTTCCACTGGCGGTTGAACTTGTCTCTGAGCTCTGACCGTGCAACTGCTAGAATGTACATCTCTTGGAAGAGTCTGGAGAATTCTTCCCATGTGATCCGGTCCTGTCCGAGCCTCCTTTCCTCTGCTAACCACTAGTGATGTGTATTTTCAGTTAACTGCATTCTGACTGCAGTCATCCACTTCTCTCTTGGAAGTTCAGCGGCTTCCAACTGATGCTGAATGTTTGTGAGCCATTCATGAACTTCTGTTGGCCCCTCTTTACAGAAAATGTACGAGGCTTGAGATGACGGAAATCGGTGATAGATCTCGTCACTGATTGCCTTACTGACGGATTGGCCTGTTCCAATGCGGATACCAGGCTGGTTCTCAGATACTCGGCCTCCTGCCGATGGGCCTCTTGCTGAATCTGTTGCTGTGCTTGCATCATGGCATACATCATCTGGAACATCTGTTGCCCGTCCATGGCTTGTCCTGGCGAGAATACTGGCATCTGTGGAGTGAACTGTGGTGGAGGCGGGATGTCATCTCTCTGGAACCTTGGATTAGGCTGACCGGTTTGATCACTCTACGATGCTTGTCCACCATCCCCTGGTGTTACTTCGTCTCCATAAGTAACCACAGCGTCGTGTGGTGTCTCCAAAGGAATATCATCTCTGTTCCCGGAATCCATTGCTCTGAAATCAAAAGATAAACTATAAGAACGCTCAGAGGAATTAATACAGGATGCAATTCAAGTAAAATTTCGAGTTCGATATAGAGTTCAACAAATGGTTAAATAATGGATGAGATCCTATAACATATCCTATCCTTAGGGCAGGCTGGTTCGGTCCCTAAGTTGAAACCGAACAATTTAGTCGTAGACCTGCATGGGCCACCACAAAAACCATGTCACGCCCTAGTCCCAAAATACTGTGGGACTAGACACGTGGCAATGGCCAGCAGTACGCACCGATGGACCAACTCAATATAATGGATCCATCAGGGCATACTTAAGCTGTAAAACAAGTCTACGACAATCACGGCACAACTAATCTCATCCACACAAGATATAAAATATGATCCACAGAATAAATAAGGAATGTAAATCATCAGCAAGTCTCACAAAGTACTTCGGGGAACAACCCGATAAATATCTAGTACAATGGTTCAACTGACCAGAAAGTAAAAGACTGAAATAAATAATAAACGCTGAGCATGAACATGGATGCTCAAGAGAAGTCATCAGCTAAGACCTCGTCCTCAGATGGCGGTACAGCTCCTAGATCAGCTCCTGCTCCAGTCCCGTAAACCTCGGGATAAGCCTCGTCCGCAAAATCAGGGGACAAATATCCGGATCCAAGTCCTCAGGGGACATAGCAAGGTACAAGAAAGCTCATGCCAAAATAAATACAGTGCAGCAAGTAATGAATAAATAGGGCAAGTAAGTAACCATCAATGTGAAAATGCAAGATGAGAGCAGCACTAAACTCAGGCTGAAGCCACTACCAGCTCTGTGTCGGGGAGCCGGTAGCGGTAATAAACACGTAATGTGCCTAGCTCTGCTACGAGAGTCTGAGGCCTCACAATAGTAGTAGATAGATATATGAAACAGCCTGTAGCCTATGTGTCTCTCCCCACCCAATGTAACCACGCATATCATGACCATAACGTCTCATGTCCATGTCAAGCGCGATCATAGCTAATGCATCAAGTCATAAAGTATCTAAGAGTATAATGTCCATGTCCTGTATCCTATACAGAATCACCACGAATATCTCAGGAAAATCCTGTCTCATGAATAGTGTCAAGTGTCCTGGGTCATATGGTACTTGATAAGAGAAGTACGAAAATAAGGTGTCACGAATGTCCATCTCTAGATGGCCGTACCCAACACTGCGTACAGGTGTCGGCACCCGACTGATAATCGGACGCTAAGTACGTCACACGGTCCTAGGTTGAGCATGCACAGCAATATAATGAAGCAAGGAAAATAAATAACTAAGCTGCAGAGTTGGCAAGGTACACTTGCCTGATGTTGGAATATCAACAATCGTCCCTGGATCAGCGGAACCGGTAGGGACTACTCCAAAAGCTGTCATAAACATCACCAATAGTCTCAGAAGGTATCAAACTGCTAGAAATGCCTGTCCTTACGTCTAATTTGGACACAGGGGCAAAAAGGTCATTTCTAGATTAAAGCGGGGTCCACATGTGGGCCACCTTGCACCGAAAAGCGTGTCAGGATCAAAGGTCTCCAAATTCTGCAAACTCAGTGTCTACAAGTCAGGAATGATGATACGAACCCAACGGAACTTCCAGAATTGGATTCCGATGAGCCGATCTCAAAATCACCCGTCAAGTGGAGCCTGTGGGGCCCACGATACGTAATTTTGTCAACGTTCTCGAAATCGGACCAAACTTGGGTCACAGGACCAGCGCATTGCTACGAGTCCGATGGCACAAGTTTCGTCTCGATCCGACGTGCGTACACAAAGTTACAACATGTTCCAGAAAGGACGGATACGGAGTGTCGTCGGCGGATATGCGTTGATTCCGGGGTGCCCGCACCTCCGAATCGACTTCTGCGAAATCCTACACGACCATATCAACGTCGCGCACAGTTCGGTAAAGACCGCGTGCGACCAAGTCATCCCGATTGACGGGGCGTACTCAGTTCCGGGGTGAAACAGGGTGTTGCTTTTCCTGTTTTTGGATCGCGGTGTACGATCACCACAGGACGCGATGCACCGAGCGAGTTGCACGGGCACCGAGAGGGTTATACAGTCTACGTGTAGCAACTGACGGAATTGAAATTGGAGTTGCGATGATGGTAAAAACGGTACCTGAACCGAGCTCCAAAATCTGAGTTTCCACGTGTCCTGCTCGTATCCGATGTCTACAGCTCGCGTCCGAATCGTGATCTCCCGTGTCCGTTGAGCTCTATGTCTTGTCCCGAATTCACTGCTGGGTCAACAAGCTCGGGGCGACTGGGTTCTCAGGCGGCGGCCGGTTCTCGGGCGACGGCCTGGCGCGGGTCGAAGGGTCGAGGAGGAGTCGGAGGGTTGAGGGCTGAACTTGGCGGCGGCCGACGGGATTCGCTGGCGGTGAGTCGAAGGGTGAGGGATGATCGAACGGCGGGGTAGCAGCGACAGGGAGGAGTCGGGGGACGGTTCGAACTGAGGATGGAGGGGGCCGCGCTCGGGGTCGCTGTGCTCGCGGCGGATGACGGAGAAGGGGGAAGTCGGCTGGGCGAACTCAGCGGTGGGGTTTTAGGTGATGGGAAGCGGCGGCGTCGCGGATCAGCTGCTGGGCGGGGCAGCTAGGTGGTCGACGGCGAGCTTGATGGCGGCGGGAGCTTAGGGTTTAGGTGATGGCTAGGCACGGACGCCGAGGAGGCGCTATATAGGCTGCTACAGGAGTCTTCGGCGGAGGAATTCTAGGGTTCCAAACGGTTTGGATCCGGGTCGGGTTCGGCTCGGATCCAACCCGACCCGAACGCTGGGTTTGGTTTGGTCTAGCCTGGATTTGTTCAACTTGGGTCTGGTTCACTCTCTATAGCTTTTGGTCCTCGATTCGTTGCTCCGTTGTCCAATAAATTCACCGAAAAATGCCATGCGTCCGGTTCTCCATTATACACAATAAATTTTTACTTCCAGAATATTTTAACACCCTTTGGCTACACTTAAAAATTCTTTAAATCACACTCATCTTGGTTTTAATTTCCAGAAAATTCCAAAAACAAAATAACCTATTTTAAAATTATTCTCAAAATTTAGGGTGTTTACAAGGTCGGGTTAGCGCCGACAGCTCATCGTGCAATGGGGCGGCTGTGTCGGTCGGCTGAAGGGGCAGTGATGGGGCAGTCGAGTCGGCTGAAGGGGCAGTCGGGTCGGCTGAAGGGGCGGTCGGGTCGGCTGAAGGGGCGGCGTCGGCGCTGTCAAGCGGTGGTGGTGGTGGTGATGGTTTGGGTGCAAGGGAGAGGGGGAGTATTCGGCTAGGGTTAGGGTTTGTGAGGGCTTTGTTGGTTTAGGATTTTTCATGGAGGAAGTTTTGTATTTATATAGGGGGTAAAATACAAATAATCCCTAAATTGGTTGAGGGGGTTTACACTATTGTTATAAAATCAAAATTGTGCTTGCTAATATATGTTTTGCTTACCTATTTTGCTATATCGAACTGCTATAAGTCTTTGATTCGTATAAGTAGAGACTAATATTGCGTCCTGAGATACGGTCCTTGTGATCTAGTGGGGTGTATTATTAGTTGTGTAAAAGAAGATATATGTGTTTTGCTTGACCATTTGTTTGCTTGCATTATAGATGATTCATATCATTGCATTAGTTTCGGACAACTTATGCACAAGGTCTTATCTCTCGAATGGTTCCTGGGACACTGGGAATCTCTCGGTCCGGAAGAGATTTTTGTTTCACCCTAAGGATACGGTCCTACAGGGTCTAGTGGGGTGATGTGTCTATTAGTATTGTACGAAACCCATGATGTCACAGCTGTTAGTATTTGTGTGTTGGTGAAGAGCTGAACCTTGAGTCACAGCTGTCGATACATACGTGTGCTAGTGTAGAGCCAAACCTTGAGTGACCGCTGCTAATCATGGTGTTACCCATGGACCATCATGTAGTTAGGGTGCATGATAGATTAGCCTTCTTACATACCTAATTGTTTGATGCAGAGACAGACAGAGAATAGAACATATATGTTTATGCAACTTGTTGCTAACTTATATGTCTGTTGCAGGGATAACCGTTCGACGAAGGGTAATAATTACTGAATAAGTGATGCATTGATTTTTGATTTTGCTTTGAATCTTATTTTGTCCCTAGACTTGTATATTTTACTTGATTTTTTATCGCTTCCCCTTAGTAATGAATTGATAGTCCACTAGAATAACTTATGTTCCTAAAGAGTTAGTAATTATGGTGCACGATACCTGTTATGCACTGCACGATAGAACATTGCCCTGATTGTATGCTTAAATGTTTGAATATGCAAACTGTTTCAAAGCTTTGTTTTCGAAAGAAGTAAACTGACTCTAACCCTGTGCTGCATGAAGTGAACCTAGGTAAAAGTAGCAAGATCACTAGTAATATAATATTTTGCCACATGCTTACTTAGTGTTGGTTTCAGGGAGCGTTGCTTCTGTTCATTGATTTATACTCACCAGTACTTTTTTCAAAGTGCTGACCCACCAACAGTTTGCTTGTTCGCAGGTGCTAGATTGTCCGAGGAAGCGATAGCCGTGCCTCATCCCCAGGACCAAAAAATCTAGAGTCGATGTCTTGAACCGTATCGAGTTATGCTTTGAGCTGCTTTTGTATAAAGGGATGTAATGTATGGGACGATGTCATTGTATTTAAGAGATTGCTTGAGCAATTTGTAACCTCGACTTAACGCCGCTTGTAACACTTTTGAATATCAATAAAGATGCTTGTTTCTGTATGCCATTGTGTTCTTTATATTTCTGCAATATATGTTGTTGCTTCCGTTTTGAATAGCTTACTTATCCTTATTCAAGTTTTGGCCTTGTGCAAGCGCAACTTAGGTTTGTATGACATCACGCCCCTGCAAGGATGGTCGGTCCCGCAAGGACCCAAGCGAGGACGAACGGCCCCTACGGGATCAGAGAGTGACACAGGATATTATGGGACATTTATTGAGGCTTGTAACCTTCTATGAAATGGTGCATCATAATATCCTATTAAGTCCTACATGGTGCATAATCACCAATGACCCAGATATGCAGGATGCATGCGGTCACGCCCTAGTCCCAAAATACACGGGACCAGGCCACGGGGCAATGGCCAGCTAATACGACTCCGAAGGATTTCCCAATTTAATGGACTCGATGAAGCGTACTACGTTGTTCTAAAATACTAACAAGTCTAATATGCTAACATGCAGCAGGTAAATGTCTAATCTCATCCACAAATATAAACAAGAAGTGCTGAAATAAATACTGGAAAATAAGTGCAGAGTCTGAATGTCATAGTACAATCCAAATAAGTATGATGGGAACAAACCCACTACAATAATAAAATAAGAGTACAAAAGGACATATAAGAGTAATAGGCTAGAGCATCGGCTAACTAGATAATGATGCTCCAGCCCTAGGTGGAAGGCCTACTAGTGATCAAGAAAACTCTGATGGTAACACCTCAAGGTCCTCCTCGGTCGTGTACCACATCTCCTGTCCGGGCCTGTATACGGTCGGATAGTATACCTCGTCCAAATCTGGAAGGGAACCAAGTCCTCAGAGGGACATAACAAGATACAAAAATATATGCCAAATATAAATACTGAATAAATAAAGGGGGTGTACTAACCATCTAATTGAATGCAATATGAGGACAACCTTGGTACGTATAGGTAGGTGTAGGCATAAAGTCCAACAGTCCGAAGAGCGTAGAATCTGTACATGTAACGTCCATAGTTCCGAAGAACGATATATATATATATATATATATATATATATATATATATATATATATATATATATATATATATATATATAAAGCTTCGAAGAATGCGGTATCTGAATAAAGAAAGTCATTGGATCCGTGGCTCCTCTGGACACTACGGATTCTAATGTGTATATCCCATACGCCTATCAGTTGTCATCCCCGCCCAATGCAAATATACAAGTCAAATATATGACGTGCATACTACGTAACTATATGCCAGGTCTCAAATAACTATACTAACCTGACTACGTACTAAACCGTGATGCATGTCACGCGTACGGATAGCTAGTCGGGTACGCTAACTTGCATCCCAATATGAGTTTGTCATCGTGATAAGTGTAAAAAGTGTTAGGGTCTTGGAAGATATCAGAATATCCTCAGAATAGTAGGTGAGTCTGCTATTGACTTAGTCAATACACTACACATCGACGCATTCGTTGACTGCACCCGAGTTATTCTCGGACGCGCACAGTTATATATAATATTTGTAATAATATCTCATGCAACATTTAGTAACTTGAATTAAATAGTAAATAAGGCAAGGTATACTTGCCTGGATCCTCAAACTGTGAATACCAAAATCCTACTCCCGAAGCCTCGCCCGAACAATCCAACGATCATATATATATATATATAATATAATGTAATATAATATCATCAGTCATTACACTAGTACGCACAGAAAACAACAATACTGCACTTAGAAACTAACACAAGTAGGGGTTATAACCGGTCAACTAGTAGGGTCGAGTGTGCACGTAGCTAAAATACACAAGTGTCATGTCCCTCTAAACGTAAATTCTCAAATATTACGACCAAGATTAACTAAGGTTCAACTAGGCACTAAGTTTCTATCCAAGACAGGTTGGTAGTGTGGATCATCTAGGTCTCCATGTACGAGTACATCATATCCTCAAATACCGTGCACAACAAGACAGTTAACTATCAAATATGTTACAACTCCAAGTATCGTATAACACTAACCCGTGTCCTAGCTAATAGGTTAGAGTGCACAAATGATACTTTAGTCTAAGCACCTAGGGACTACACAATTATATGCCATACTAACAACTAAATTCATGAAGTATTTAATAACACTAACTACTATTCCAATACATGTACATATATAACTAGGTAATAGGGTTCACTAACAATATTGCTCCATGCAACACAACAACAAGAAGGAGGAGGAGTAAAAATACAAACCTAGGGTTAGCTCTTAAATCGTGGAGGGTGGGTGCTCGGTCCGCTGCTCGATGGTGGCCGGTCTCCGGCGGGTGGAGGCACTCCGGCGGATGCAAAGTAGCAGCAACAATAATGGCAGTAGCTGTAGGGTGGTGGTGACGAGGTGATGGTGGTGGCGGGATGGCTGTTGTGGTGATGGTGAGGCTGATGGTGGCGGTGGCCGTGGCGGTTGGAGGTAGTGATGGTGGAGAGAAGGTGGTGGCGGTCGAGGTGATGAGAAGAGGTTGCAGGTATTGGCTGTGGTCGGAGAAGGTAGTGGTGGCGCTATCGTGGTTGGTCGACGGTGAGGGAGGAGGAAGGTGGCGGGTGCTGTCGAGGGTGGCGGTATTGGCGGTGGTGGTGGTCGGAGAAGACGATGGTCGTGGGGATGATAGTGATAGTGATGGTCGAGATGGTGATGGAAGAGGTGGTGACGAACGAGAGGCGGTGGTGGTTGCTGTCGTGGAGGAGGAAGGTCGGCAGGAGGAAGGTCGGAGGAAGGTTGGCGGTGACTGTGGTAGCGTGGTAACCGGAGAAGGAAGAGGAAGTCGGTAGGAGGAAGAAGAAGGAGGAGTTAGGTTATTTTCTAGGGTTTTCGGTTAGGTTAGGTTGCTGAAATTGTAGAGAGGGAGGAGGTGTTTATGTAGGAGAGAGAGAGAGAGGAGGATGGCATTGGGATTAGGGCCGGCCACAAGGCATTTCTAGGGATGGGGGAAGATTCTTCATGAAGAATTGGAGGGCTATGATGGGCTTGATTTTGAATGGAGGGTGTGGATGAGGTAGGTGAAAAGGTGGTGCGTTGTACACACAAAATGGGGGGAAAACTTAGGAGACCGGTCAATAAATGAGGGGGGGTTCTTCATGGCTTTTCTCCAATGGGAGATGGACACCTAATTGCCTATTTGCATAAAAGCCCCTAATAATTAAGAAATTGCATAAACAATGGAGTTTGGGATTGGATGAGAAAAAATACCATATTTGGTGTGATGTAGTGAGTTAAAATGGTTTGTGGTATTTAGTATGAACCTTGAGGGTGTTAGTAGGGGTTTGGGTTGTGTTGGGTCTAGTTTTGGGTTAGGTTGAGTCCTTGCACCAATTTAATTAAAATTAGTGTCAATGGTGTTCATTAATTAATTGAAAGTATATAGGGTTAAAATTGGATGAGACACAAGTATCATGGACGTAGTAGACTCAGAATAGAATATTGTCATAAATTGGGTTACACAAAATGGGTCGAGGTTGTGTCTTCAATTTCGATTGGAACGGACAAAGATACAAAGTTGGATTTATTTGGATTTGAAAATAGATATTTGTAACGAATATTGTGCGACTAAAATGAAGCACAAGAGAGAATATTTATGAGTTACACAAAGGTCAGAATGGAAGGCTGGCACGTCTAAGAAAAGTGTGTAAAATTTGTTTGAAAGCAAATGCTAGTGTAGTGCTCCATATATCGGAGCAACGGTAAGGTGCACAAAGTGATACGAATATTGTACATTAATCTAAAATACTATGTTCTAATCCTAATTGGCTCCAAACTAACTCTAATCTCTCTATCTAAGCCAGGTAGACCTAAATTTGGTCGATGGGGTTTATAATCTACCCTCCTTAGAGTATTTTGTCCTCAAAATTAAAACAGACATAAGGTAAAAAATAATGACTGAAATTAAATGATACTACAAACCTAGGCGTTCAAAGAGATGGGAAAAATTCTGCCGAATATCATCCTCTCGTTCCCAGGTCGACTCGCCTGGTGCATGATGCCTCCATGCGATACGAACTAGAGGGATAGTTTGACCTCGCAACACCTTCTCGCTTCTGTCCAAAATTTCTACAGGCTCCTAGTGGTCAAGCACATGACTCAGATCTGACATGTACCTCCTTAACTGAGATACATGGAATATGTCATGAACTCCTTCTAATGTTTATGGTAATGCTAATCTGTAAGCAACCTCCCCGATGCGCTCCAATACATCGAATGGTCCGATGTACCTTGGACTCAGCTTTCCTCTGCCTCCAATCCTGATGGTCCCTCGGGTAGGCAAGATTTTTAGAAATACATGATCTCCAACCTGGAACTCTAGGGGTCGTTGATGCGCGTTTGCCCAATGCTTCTGTCTGTCCTGTGCTGCTCGCAGGTGCCATTGGATCTTCTTTACCTTCTCCACTATATGAAAAACTAACTCTGGTCCAAGTATCTGCCTCTCACCCATATCACTCTAATATACTGGGGAATGACACTTCCTGCCATACAATGCCTCATAAAGAGCCATCTGAATGCTCACTTGATAGCTATTATTGTAGAAAATTTGACCAAATATAAATGGTCCTTCCATGATCTACTGAAATCAAGCATGCACGCCCTCAACATGTCCTCCAGTGTCTGAATGGTGCGCTAAGACTGGTTATCCATCTGCGGGTGATATGATGTGCTGAACTTCAAGCGGGTACCGAGACTCTCTTGTATACTCCGTCAAAAGTAAGATATGAACCGCGTATCCCTGTCAGACACTATGCTGACTGGCACTCCATGCAGTCACATGATCTCCCTCATATATGCTAAGACCTCTATAGAATGCCCAACTCTGAAGGGTAAAAAGTGAGCGGACTTAGTGAGTCGATCTATGATCACCTACACCGCATTGCGACCACTAGGACTCCTCAGAAAGCCTGTAACGAAGTCTATAGTGATGTGCTCCCATTTCCACTCAGGTATCGGGAGTGGCTGAAGTAAACCTGCAGACCTCTGATGCTCAGCCTTGACTTGCTGACACACCAGGCACTCTGCCATAAAGCGGGATATCTCCCTCTTTATTCCATGCCACCAATAGTACTGCCTCAAGTCTCTATACATCTTTGTGCCTCATGAATGAATAGAGTATTCTGAACTGTGAGCCTCCGATATCAGCTTTTGATAAAGTTTTCTATTCGGAACATAAAGACGATCTCTATATCTCAAAGTCCTTATGTATGCGCAATCATGTCTGCATTCGGCCTCTGTCCTCTGTCGAAGCCTTTGGAATCTGGCATCTGTTGGCAAGGCAGCCTTGATCCTCTCAACCAATGTCGATTGCACCTGAAAACTCGACAACTGGCCGTATGCTCCGGGCATAATGACTTCTATACCCAACAGCTCCAGATCTCTTAATAGGTGTTGCTGGGTAGTCAAAAAGAATATCATGGGCCTCCTGTTCAATGCGTCAGCTACCACGTTGTCCTTTTCCGGATGGTACTGTAGCTCAATCTCAAAGTCTGTATCACCTCGAGCCAACGTCTTTGTCTCTGGTTCAGGTCCTTCTGAGTATAGACGTACTTTAGGCTTTCATGACTTGTGAATATCTTCACCCGTTCTCCGTATAGGCAGTGCCTCCAAAGCTTCAGGGCAAAGATCACTTTGGCGAGCTCCAAGTCATGAGTGGGATAGTTTTTCTCATGGGTCCTCAGCTGCCTAGAAGCATAGGCCACAATTTTCCTATGTTGTATCAAGACACATCCTATTCCTTTCTCAGACGCATCATTGTAGATCACAAATCCTCCGGGTCCAGAAGGTATAGTCAAAATAGGAGAAGTAGTCAAATGCTTCTTCAGTTCATCGACCGCCATCTGATACTCCTCTGTCCAAATAAACTCCTGCTCCTTGTGGGTCAAGCGGGTCATCGGCTCTGCGATCCTCGTGAAGTTCTCTACGAACCTCCAATAATATCCGGCAAGTCTTAGGAAACTCCTCACCTCCAAGACGTTGGTAGGGGGCGGCCACATCTCTACTGAAGAAATCTTCGTTGGATCTACTAAAATACCATCTTTTGAGATAACGTGTCCGAGAAAAGAGACACAGTCTAGGAGAAACTCACACTTGCTTAACTTTGCATAGAGCCTCTCACGCCTCAGCGTTTCTAACACTAACCTCAAGTTCTCCCCGTGCTCCTCGTGGCTTTTTGAATACACCAAAATGTCATCGATGAAGACTACCAAAAACTGGTCCAAATATTAGTGGAAGACTCTGTTCACCAGGTTCATAAATACTTCAGGCTCATTCGTCAGTCCAAAAGGCATCACCAAGAACTCATAGTAGCCATAACGAGTCCTGAATGCCGTCTTTGGAATATCTTCTCTCCGCACCTTTACCTGATGATACCCCGATCTCAAGTCGATCTTCGTGAACACCACTGCTCCTGTCAGCTAGTCGAACAAATCATCAATCCGCGGTAGGGGTACTTGTTCTTGATAGTTAAAGCATTAAGGGCTCTATAATCAATGCACATACGGAATGTCCCATCCTTTTTTGGTACAAATAACACTGGTGCTACCCAGGGTGATACACTAGGACGGACAAATCCCTTGATCTACAAATCCTCTAACTGTAGCTTTAGCTCATCCAGTTCCCTCTTCGCCAACCGGTACACATTTGAAGATACCGGTGCTGCTCCAGGTACCAACTCAATAGTGAACTCCACCTCTCTATTCGGTGGTAGGCCTGGCAACTCCTCCGGGAAAACATCCTCAAACTCTGCAACTATCGGTAGGGGTGCCGTCTCCATAGACATGTAAGCTCCAGTTGTCTACCTTACTCCTTGCTCGATAGTCCCCCACATGTACTCGAACTCCGAGTGATCTAGCGATCTAAAAATGATGCTACCCTCTGGCAATCCAGTATGGCATTATACTGGCTCAACCAGTCCATACCTAACACAACGTCAAAGTTTGGCATCGGAAATACCAAAAATTGTGCTCTCATCTCCCAACCACACACGACTATCGAGCACGTTCTAATAGTACCGGTAACCGGTACGATACCTCCTCCGGTAAGAATCTTCCAACTCTTAGGTAAGGTGGAAGTAGCTACTCTATGCATTGCTATGAAACTACTAGATATGAAAGATAGTGTAGAACCAGAATCAAACAATGCAGTCGTAGGTAATAATGCAACTAAAATGGTACCTGTGATAGCTTTCCCTTCTGGTTCCTCCTCAATCACTTCTAGTGCAAAGACTTGTCCGTGCCTCTGCCCTTCGGCTTGCTGTCTGGCTCGATCAAACTGTGCCTCCTGTGGGGCCAGGGGTGGTCCCCTCTGAAATTCTCCGAGTGTAGGTGGACGTTGACCTCCTATCGGGGGTAGTATACTCTGGACTGGTGCTGCTGGCCTCTGTCCTTTCTGCGGTGCTGTATCCTTGCGCTGTAGGCAATCTCTGGCAAGGTGTTGACTCGCTCCACAGATCATGCACAATCCAAGCTTCTTCCGATAATCTCTGATAACATATCCCTTTTTGCCATAATGGTGACAAGTTGAAAGATCCTTGTGCTGGTATGGTACTATCCTCTGTTGTATCTGTGCTCCCGGACGATGGATCGGTCCTCCCGCTCTGGGCTGAGCTCTGGCTGGTACGGTCATGCTGGGATGCCTCGATCCTCTGCCAATAGCCTCCTGGATCCTAGCCTCTGACAGAAATTCCTCGTAAGAGATCCTCGCCTGGGTGGTAGTGTACCTCTGTAGCTCATAAGTCAGACTATGATGGAATCTCCTAGCCTTCTCCAGATTATTGGGTATCAAGGCGGCACCAAATCTACTTAGTCGACTGAACTCCGCATTATACGCGTCTACGGTCATGTTCTCTTGCTCCAGGTGCAGAAACTGGAAGTATAGTGCATTCCTGACCGTAGCCAGGAAATACTTCACGTTGAAGTATTCTAAAAACTGCTCCCATGCCTACTTTTTGCAGACGCTGTGCTCCATGGAGTCCCACCAGTGATGGGCATTGCCTTTCAATTGAGCCCTCACTGTTGTCATCCAAAGGTCCGGAGATAGGTAAGAAGCCTCCAGCAGCATCTCCGTGTTGGCGACCCAATCGGAGATCTCATCTACGGTCTCGCTGCCCGAAAAGGTATCCGGGCCCATCTGACGAAACCCTTGAACAATACCAGCTGGCTAAACAGGTATAGGTGCTAGTGCGGGTCCTGGGGCAGGTGTCCTCTCCAGAACTTCCATCAAGCTCTGTCTCATAGTCTCGGCCTAATACCACTGCTCTTACATCATAGCCTGGAAGAACTAGAATATCTGTGGTTGTCCTTCTAGATGTGGCATCTGAGGTGGAAAGGGTGGAGGTGGTGGCAATGGGACCTCCGACTGCAGTATCGGTGTGGCCCTCGAGGTATTGCGTAGGGACAGTATGTGAAGTCTGGCCCTCGTGCTGCTGCGTCGGATCATCTTGAGAGTCTAGCGCCAATGAATCAGCGGGGCCTGCGGGATCACCGGGGCCTGGGGTGGTGGCTGCTCTCCGAGTGGTCCCTGGGATGTATCCTCCCTTTGTGCAGTAGTGGATGGCATAATGGCACCGTATGTCTCGTGTCCGCTGTGCAAGTTCATCTCTCTGCAAACTACATTAAAAGAGTACAAAAATAAACAAACATGATACAGATATTCAAATAATCAAATACGAAGGAGGTTCAAAGACGGTAGTCAAGGTGGATGAGATCTAATAATTTCTATCCTATCGCAGGCTCGCTGGGCATGATACCATACCACAAGCGATAAACGGAAGGACCTGTATGGGCCACCACTATAACTATGTCACGTCCCAGTCCCAAAATACATAGGACCTGGCCACGTGGTAATGGCCAGCTAATACGACTTTGAGGGATTTCCCAAATTAATGGACCCGACGAAGCATACTACGCTGTCCTAAAATACTAACAAGTCTAATATGCTAACATGCAACAGGTAAATGTCTAATCTCATCCACAAATATAAATAAGAAGTGCTGAAATAAATACTGAAAAATAAGTCCGGAGTCTGAATATCATAGTACAATCCAAATAAGTCTGATGGAAACAAACCCACTACAATGATGAAATAAGAGTACGGAAGGACAGATAAGAGTACTAGGCTAGAGCATCGGCTAACTAGATAAGGATGCTCTAGCCCTAGGCAGAAGGCCTACCAGTGATCAAAGAAACTCTGATGGTAACACCTTAAGCTCCTTCTCGGTCACGTACCTTATCTCCTGTCTGGGCCCGTACACGGTCGGATAGTATACCGCGTCCAAATCTGGAAGGGAACCAGGTCCTCAGAGGGACGTAACAAGATAAAAAAATACATGCTAAATATAAATACTAAATAAATAAAGGGGGTGTATTAACCATCTAAGTGAATGCAATATGAGGACAACCTTGGTACGTATGGATAGGTATAGGCATAACATCTAATACTCCGAAGAGCGTGGTATTTGTACATGTAACATCCATCATTCCAAAGAATGAGGTATCTGCATATATATATATATATATATATATATATATATATATATATTTGTCCGTAATGCTCTGAAGAACGCGGTATCTGAATAAAGGAAGTCATTGGATCCGTGGCTCCTTTGGACACTACGGATTCTAATGTGTATATCCCATACGCCTACCAGTTATCCTTCCAGCCCAATGCAAATATACAAGTCGAATACACGATGTGCATACTATGTAACTATATGCCAGGTCTCAAATAACTAGACTAACCTGATTACGCACTAAACCGTGATGCATGTCACACGTACCGATAGCTAGTCGGGTACGCTAACTCGTATACCAACATTAGTTTTTCATCGTGATGAGTGTAAAAAGTGTCAGGGTCTTAGAAGATATCAGAATATCCTCACAACAGTAGGTGAGTCTACTAGTGACTAAGTCAATACACTACACATTGACGCATTCATCGATGCACCCGAGTCATTCTCAAATGCGCACAGTTGTATATAATATTTGCAATAATATCTCATGCAATATTTAATAACTTGAATTAAATAGTAAATAAGGCAAGGTATACTTGCCTAGATCCTCAAGCTGCGAATACAAAAATTCTGCTCTCGAAGCCTCGCCCGAACAATCCAACGATCCAATATATATAATATAATATAATATCATCAGTCATTATACTAGTACGCACAGAAAACAACTATACTGCACTTAGAAACTAACGCAAGTAGGGGCTATAACCGGTCAACTAGTAGGGTCGAGTGTGCATATAGCTAAAATACACAAGTGTCATGTCCCTCTAAACATACATTCTCAAATATTATGACCAAGATTAACTAAGGTTTAAGTAGGGACTAAGTTGCTATCTAAGATAAGTTGGCAGTGTGAATCATCTAGGTCTCTATGTACGAGTATGTCATGTCCTTAAATACCGTGCACAACAAGACAGTTAACTACCAAATACGTTACAACTCCAAATATCGTATAACACTAACCCGTGTCGTAGCTAGAAGGTTAGAGTGCACAAATGGTACTTTAGTCTAAGCACCTAGGGACTACACAATTATATGCCATACTAACAACCAAATTCCATGAAGTATTTAATAATACTAACTACTATTCCAATATATGCACATATATACACTAGGTAATAGGGTTCACTAACAATATTGCTCCATGCAACACAACAACAAGAAGGAGGAGGAGTAAAAATGTAAACCTAGGGTTAGCTCTTAAACAGGGGGGTGCTCGGTCCGCTACTCGAGGGTGGCCGGTCTCCGGCGGGTGGAGGCACTCCGGCGAATGTAAAATAGCAGCGGCAACAATGGCAGCAGCTGTAGGGTGGTGGTGACGAGGTAACGATGGTGGCGGGATGGCTGTCGGGATAATAGTGAGGCTGATGGTGGCGGTGGCCGTAGTAGTTGGAGGTAGTGATGGTGGAGAGAAGGTGGTGGCGGTCGAGGTGATGAGAAGAGGTTACAGGTGTTGGCTGTGGTTGGAGGAGGTAGTGGTGGCGCTATCGTAGTTGGTCGACGGTGAGGGAGGAGGAAGGTGGCTGGTGCTGTCGAGGGTGGCGGTGTTGGCGGTGGTGGTGGTCGGAGAAGACGATGGTCGTGGGGATGATAGTGATAGTGATGGTCGAGATGGTGATGGAAGAGGTGGTGATGAGGGAGAGGCGGTGGTGGTTGCTGTCGTGGAGGAGGAAGGTCGGCAGGAGGAAGGTCGGAGGAAGGTTGGCGGTGACTGTGGTGGTGGGGTGGTGGTGACCGGAGAAGGAAGAGGAAGTCGGCAGGAGGAAGAAGATGGAGGAGTTAGGGTTATCTTCTAGGGTTTTCAGTTAGGTTAGGTTGCTAAAATTGGAGAGGGGGAGGAGGTGTTTATTTAGGAGAAAGAGAGAGAGAGGAGGATGGCATTGGGATTAGGGCCGGCCACAAGGTATTTCTAGGGATGGGGAAAGATTTTTTATGAAGAATTGAAGGGCTAGGATGGGCTTGATTTTGAATGGAGGGTGTTGATAAGGTAGGTGAAAAGGTGGTGTGTTGTACACACAAAATAGGGGAAAAAACTTAGGGGACCGGTCAACAAATAAGGGGGAGGGGTTTCTTCATGGCTTTGCCCCAATGGGAGATAGACACCTAATTACCTATTTGCACAAAAGCCCCTAACAATTGAGAAATTGCACAAACAATGGAGTTTGTGATTGGATGAGGAAAAATACCATGTTTGGTGTGATATAGTGGATTAAAATGGTATGTGTATGAACCTTGAGGGTGTGAGTGGGGGTTTGGGTTGGTGTTGGGTCTAGTTTTGGGTTAGGTTGAGTCCTTGCACCAATTTAATTAAAATTAGTGTCAATGGTGTTCTTTAATTAATTGGAAGTGTATAGGGTTAAAATTGCATGTGACACAAGTATCATAGACGTAGTAGACTCAGAATAGAATATTTTTATAAATTGGGTTACACAAAACGGGTCGAGGTTGTATCTCCAATTTTGATTAGAACGGGCAAATATGCAAAGTTGGATTTATTTGGATTTGAAAATAGATATTTGTAACAAATATTGTGCGACTAAAATGAAGCACAAGAGAGGGTATTTTTGAGTTACACAAAGGTCAGAATGGAAGGTTGGCACGTCTGAGAAAAGTGTGTGAAATTTGTTTAAAAGCAAATGCTAGTGTTGCGCTCCAAATATTGAAGCAACGGTAAGATGCTCAAAGTAATACGAATATTGTACATTAATCTAAAACACTATATTCTAATCCTAATTGGCTCCAAACTAACCCTATTCTCTCTATCTAAGCCAGGTAAACCTAAATTTAGTCGAGAGGGTTTACATATGCTAATAATTGTCTTATACATGGGCAGTAAGTATTTTATTCTATATCTTATGTAAGGACGGTACATCGAATGTGGGTAAGAATTTATATTTAAAGTGATATAACATATTTTACTACTTTTACTGTATCCTATGAATATAAATTGTTAATTAACTCTAGTCTCTAATAGAAAGATTATTTTAATAAATGTTTGCTTACATGACTAAAAGTTTTAGTTTAGGTGAGTGGTCCAATTTCGCTTACTAGTGCATTCCCAAGTGTGTTAACCCCTCCTCCATACATGTTGGAGAAAGTGTAGGCGTATTAGGGAGATAAAGCTTTTGCTGCAGTTTTTAATCTTCTTCCTATTTTTAAAGTATTCAGAGTTCCATTGCTGTATTTTGATTTCAGTTATAACAAAGTGGCATAATGTATAGAATGAGATATTATTTAATGACAACCTATCAGTTATTTTTATTTTTTAAGTTATGTATGCCGGATAGACATTTCAAGTTGTATTAAAAAAGTTGTATTATGCTGCAATAAATAAACAAAATAAGTTATTTCTTTCTATATAATGCATTCAATATTTCTACTACTTTGTCGGTGAGTTTTACTTTTAAAAGAATATTATTCGTACACGTTCTTGCCTAGTACAAGTGTAATTTAAACTTGTACGACATCACGTTCGGTGGCGACTATCAGTTCTGTAGAACCGAGATGTAACAATAACTGCAAAATCCAACAAAAATGCAGATAACATAATTAACTACAAATTAAATATTAAAAAAATAATTGACTTACAATATTCTAAGCATGTTATCATTTGAGACATGCGTTCCATCTATGCGTCACATATCTACCTCATATACGTTTCATAAAATTTGTCATAGAGTGATATAAGTAGACCAATATAGCTTATCACGTCCCAGTACCGAAATATAGAGACAGACTTGGCCAGCTATCCTGTACAAGGTATAAAATATCATACGACGGTCACGGCTGTAACAAGACAATGGGGTGCATATTACAATTAAGTCGCTTAGGGTCACATAGAGCATCTATGTCTCAATCAATCAAACAAGAAGCAGTAAGCATAAAATATGTATGATAAAGCAGAAATGCATCCCAAATGCCCCCATCAGATATTCTGGAAACTAGCTATACAAAATAAGAGATAGTTGAGTTATAAAGTACATAACGGTGATCAACTACAGTTTTAATAATTAAAATCATGTAAAGGAAGCTAATATTCAGATATGTCGGCTAACAGGTGCCGGTAGCTAAATGCCCAAAAGAATATAATGTACAGTGATGAACATGAAAGAATAAACTCACTCATGTCCCTCAATGACTATCCGTCTGGTGCACGTCATTGATAATGAAGATAAGATGGATCCTCGGGCTCTGGCTCTAAACCTGGCCATGCAAAACCAGTGGGGGTTAAACCCCAAATAGCAAGTACCACAAGGGAGCACGAATATAGAAACAAAAATCCAAATCAAAGTATATAATGTATGAACCAAGAACCATAGGCGTATATGCCATCTTCGAGGCAGTATGACCCTCCTACATCAAACAAGGATAAGAAGAGACGTACCCCATCTAGGTAACGTACATCCTCTAATTCAGGTCAAGCTATAGGTTCTACGTCGTAGTCTCAACCCATATCCTTGTGAGCACCCTAAAATTTTAAATATTTAAATTATTATTTTATTATAATTATAATATTATTAGAAGAAGAGAAATTATTTGATTTAATAAATCAAATAAATATTTGTTTATAGTTAGTAATTAAAATTATTTCATAAAATTATTTTAGTGTAAAATTATTCGTAAAAGTATTATCAATTTTCCTAGAATTAATTTTTCTGAATTTTTCCAATAAATTTTAGGATTTTTATCATGGATATATAGATATATACGAGTTTTAGGTTTTATTTAATAAAAAGAAAAAAAAAGAAAGGAAAGTAAAAAAATAAAACAAAACAAAACCAAATAAATCAAAACCTAGTAACCTACAAACTAAACCCTGATCCCATACCCCACACCCACACCCGAACCCAAAGCCCGTGGACACCCCACGCGTTCCCGCAGAACCGCGAGCTTCCCCAGCTCTCTCTCTCTCTCTCTCTCTCTCTCTCTCTCTCTCTCTCTCTATACATATATATATATATATATATATATATATATATATATATATATATATATATATTTCTCTCTCTCTCTCTCTCTCTATATATATATATATATATATATATATATATATATATCGACATACACTAAACCTTAACCCTTACTATGACTATCACCACCGCCACCATCACCCCTCCGACGCATCACTCCGGTGACTACCGCCGTCCTCGGCTGCCGCACAGACCCGCGCGTGGAGCACAGTGTGCTCCGCGATCCCATTTTTTCGGTGAAATTTCACCTTCATCTCTAGTTCATTTTTTAATTCGAATCTTTCTATGTGATCAAAACATAACCATCTAGGGTTTACTTTAAGTTGATTAATTTATAATGTCCTAGATTAAGCGAGAAATCAACTCAAAGTCGAGAAAAAAATTATGTTTTCAACAGTCCAAAACTGTTTCAACCACCCATGTTTCCATCCGGTATGAAGATGCAGTTCATCAAATCCATAAATATCGTCGGAGCATTAGTTAGCCCAAATATCATTATTAAAAACTCATAATATCCATATCATAACCTGAATGTTGTCTTGGGTATGTCTTGCTCCCGACTCTCACTTAATGAGATCCGGACCGGAGATCGATCTTGGAGAAAATCTTAGCTTTACTCAACTGATCAAAAAGTCATCAATCCTCAATAATGGATACTTATTCTTTACCGTCACCGCATTCAGTTGCCTATAGTCGATACATAACCATGTTGACCCATCATTATTCACTAAAATTATTGGCACTCCCCAGGGTGATCCACTATTTTAGATGAACTTCTTCGGCTTTAACTCTTCTACATGTTGGTACAGTTTATCTAATTTTGATGTTGCCATATGGTGAACCTTACGAGATATGGGTCCTGCTTCGGGAGTCAATTTTATGAAAAATTTTACCTCTGTTACTGGCGGTAACCCTGGAAGTTTTTCTGGAAAAACATCTAGAAATTCCTTGACTATCTCAGGAATCTGGTCATCCGTCACTATTGCTGCTGCAATCATGTCTTTATGCTGGTCCTCCACAGATTTGACGAAGATAAATTCCTCCATACCCAAAATACTAAATACTACCTTACCCCTATGGTAATCTATCATAGTATGACTGTCTCTCAGTCAATCCATGCCTAGAATAAAGTCAAATTTATCCATAGGGAACTCGATCAACCGTGCAAGTAATGAACGCCCACACACCATGACCGAACATGATATATATACTCTACTGACTCCTACGCACCCATTACCATTAAGTATATTCAATCTCTCTGGCAATGCCTCAAACTCTAATCCAATGTGTGTCATAAATTGTGCAGATATAAATAAATGGAATGCACCCAAATCAAATAACGCTACAATAGGATAAGTTATGACATAAATGGTATATGCCACTACGTTGTCCGATGCCAAAGCCTCTTCCAGAGACAAAGTGAATGCATGTCCCTGGCCTTGCTGTGCTCCTTTCTGTTGTCTCCTTTGGATATGCTGTGGGGGCCTCTACTGTGCCTGTTGTTGGTTCCTCTGCTAGAACATGTGAGTCTACGTCAGCAATGGACGATGAGCTAATGGCCGCACTGCTAACGCTGGTCCTCTGTGCTGCACCGCCCATAATGCTAGAAATGTCGGGAACTGCTGAACTGGCCCTGCTAGCCTTTGCATCAAGGGCCAAATGGCAATTTGGTGATATGGACTACTATACCTCATACATAACCCATTGGTCATCCTACATACATCTCTAGTGTGGCCTCCCTTGCCACAGTAAGTACAACCTGTCGGTGCCCCTGATGTTGTTGTTGTTGTTGTTGCCTCAGCTATTGTCGAACTGGTACCGTCATTGTTGAAACATCTGTCCTCCACGATGCTGAATTATGAATAAGAATGCCACGTAATGGTGCTGACATTCATGGAACTGCTCATTCTCCTCCACTCTGAGCATGAGACCTCTTCTGGCCTCCAGTTCTCGATGCCAACGTCTGAATGGCGAGCTCGTATCTCCTAGCTGCTACCAACACGACATCAGAAGTCTGGTAGTCGTGCCCCTCTACCAGTTGTAGGATCTTCAGGTGAAGTCCCTGTTGGAACCTCATTGATCTCTCTGCCTCCATAGCCACCATTATCAAAGCAAATCTACTAAACCTGCAGAACTCTGCTGCATACCTGTCAACGGTTCTACTGGCTTGTTTAAGGCCAATAAACCTATGTTGTAGCTCATATTCTGCTAATACCCCAAAATAATTAGCCCTGAAATGAGTCATGAATACACTGTGAATGAGCCAAGCCAAGCCAAGCTTTTATAAGCTTGAGCTTGGCTTGACTAAAATTAATCGAGCTCGAGCTTGATAATTTTTATTTTATTTTAGAGCTTTGAGCTTGGCTCGAGCTTGTTTATATTAAGCTTAAGCTTGAATTAATTCGAACTCGAGCTTGGCTTGATAAGCAAGCTTGATAAACAAGCTCGATAAGCTCAAAATCAAGCTCAATTTCAAGCTTATTCAGCTTTATTTCAAGCTCAATAAGCTTGATTTCAAACTTAATGAGCTCAATTTCAAGCTAGTTAGACTTGAATTCAAGTATCTGTAATATTAATAATTTATTTATAAAAAATAAATTAAAAAATTTTTAATATCGATTATTAAGGGGCTCCTAAATAAGCTTCTAAACGAGCTAGCTCACGAGCTCAAACGAGTCGAATACTTTTAAGCTTGAGCTTGGCTTGTTTACTAAACGAATCGAGCTTAGACGAGCCTTTATCGAGTCAAGCTTCGAGCAGCTCGTGAATGACTTGGCTCATTTGCAGCCATAGTCCTGAAGTTGTCCCAAGAAATATGATGCCTCAAGCCCACCTCCTTCGATGCCAACCAATCACGGGCAAGGTCCTGAAGCTTCAATCGGACCTTGTTAACCTATTCTTCAGCTAGAACCTTCACCGCTGCCAATATAGCCTCGATATCTTGGAGCCAAATATTTGCCGTGATGGCGTCCTCTGTGCCATCGAAGTACCTCGGGCTAAGTTTTGCAAAACTTGACCGACACCCCCGAATCAGTCCTCCCGTTCCTTTCCAAAGCCGTATGCAATTCCTGACTCAATAAGACATTCTACTCCTGTTGTTGGAACTGTTGATGTTGTTGTACTGCCATCTTATGTTGTTGTGTCACCAACATCCCTCGAAAGAACTCTAATAATATCAGGGTTCCAAGTACTGCTGGCACTGCTGGTACTACCGGGGGTACTGGGTTTCTGGTTGCCCAATATGCTTTGCTGCTGGCTCTACTTCATCGGCCTGCTCAATCACTGGCTCAACCCAGATCTGACTCTTAACAGGTGTTGTCTCTTGCTGCTGTCTAGGGGAGCCCTGACCTGCCATGCCTGCTGCTCTAGCAACTGAGGAAGACATAGCCTTAAAGAAAGGGACAAGAGTCAATAATGATCAGGATGGAAGGATCAACTAGACAACCAATTTTAACAGTTCAAGCATTGGTATCGAGGAAGGCGAAGCAATATATCAAAGATGATATATTTAATTAAGACTCATATGACTATAATATCCCACAACTCTAAAAATGAGACCTGCATGGGCCACCACTAAAACCTTATCACGCCCTAGTACTGGAATACAGAGAGGGACATAGCCAACTACCCCATATAAGGTATAGAATATCGTACAATGATCACGGTTGTAACAAGACAAGGGGGTGCATGCTACAATCAAGTTGCTTAGGGTCACACAGAGCATCTATGTCTCAATCAATCAAACAAGAAGCAGTAAGCATACAATATGTATGATAAAGCAGAAAGGTATCCCAAATGCTTCATCAAAATATTCTGGAAATTAGCTATACAAAATGAGAGGCTAGTTAAGTTACAAAGGTACATGACCGTGATCAACTGTAGTCTGATTAATTACAATCATGTAAATAAAGCTAATGTCCAGATATGTCGTCTAACAGGTGATGGTGGCTAAACGTCCAAAAGAATATAATATACAGTGACGAGCAGGGAAGAAGAAACCCACTCGTGTCCCTCAGCGGCCATTTATCTTGTGTGCGCCATTGAACATGAAAGATATGCTGGATCCTCGGGCTCTGGCACTAAACTTGGCCATACAAAACCAGTGGGGTTAGCCCCAAATAGAAAGTACCACAAGGGAGTACGAATGAAGAAACAAAAACCCAAATTAATATATATATAATGCATGAACCAAGAACCATAGGCGTATACGCCATCTTCGAGGCAGTATGACCCTCCTATACCAAACAAGGACAAGAAAACTCGACCCCATCAAAATAATGTACATCCTCTGATTTAGCTTAAGCTATAGGATTCTGTGTCATAGTCTCGGTCCATAGCCTATCGTAGCTCAATAGTCCAACCCTACAACCAAACAAGTACAAGGGTTGAACCATCACACCACGACAGTCAATGTTTCTAGACTGCTAACATAAGATATAATACACAATTAAGCTTAGTTACATGATCGGATAATCAATTATATGGCTTTTTAGGTAGAGTCTGGGTTATCCCAGGATTATAATGTATATAATAGGAATCCTCAGATCGTGCCATGTACTAGCAGGGCTAGCCGAGACATGATAATCGCCGCATAACACATAGTTTATTCATTGGTCCCTTATAAGGTCATCGTACTAGGATCACATAGAACATGTAGTAAAATATAGTCGTCGGATATTGCAATCCACTAGTATGAATTTAAAATAATATCCATGGGGGCCAACCTTACATTCCCCAATGGATGTCTGGGGGTGGCTGTCATGCACGATCTTCGAATTTCTTCCCTCCCAATGCTCTATAAGTTTAGTTACCTAGTTAATCCTATGGTTATCTGGAATCACATGGCGTGGTCATATGATTATTCCTCCTATATAGCATACCATAGTACGTGTACGCTAGGTACGAATCCATATTATTGCTTGTGATCCCAATCTTGATTCACCCGAGCGTGATACAATAATCAACAAGTCCAAGGCACGCTTTGGTACTTGACTCACATACAATACCTGTGCTGGAGAAATAATATAATATTATATATTGCGTAGTATATGAGGCATACTCGATGCACAACGCAAAACATGTAACACATAGCACGTATCAAGATATGTCGTACCTCAGTACATACGTAAAGCATGTAACACTTGGCACGTAGTAAATATATCAGCACATATATATGAAATTGAGTCAGTTTGTCGCATGAGTCTTTATCACCTTGTAACACGTAGCTCATGTCATGTACCTAGTCAGGTCATTCACAGGGTTGGTCCAGTCATTTATCACATAGTCTAGTTTAACATATATTTATGCCATGCACGTAGTCAGTTCTAGCACTTGGTCTGGTCTAGCACATAGTCTGGTCAGTAAGTCCACTTACACTTATAGTCATACCACTTGCAATTACTAGAATCAGCATATAGAGTCACAAAATGCAATCCATTGAAAACATTAAAACCAAGTAAAATAGCCAAACATGCACTTAGGATCATTAGGGGAACATGCGCATATAAGAAGTCGTATGCATGGGCTGCGCATGGACAACCGCCGCATAAACCAATTAGATACATGATACAGAAGCCACATGGGGACATTTGCCGTATGGCTCAAGGCAAAGTCCACGTCTAGGGACAACTGCTGAGTGACGGTTCATAGATGCATGTTAGAGATGTGACATATTTGACCGATGAGATATGCCATAAAGTATGTCTGAGAAAATACAAAAGCATAAAAATATGTGCAGAAGGCGGTGCGGAGTCATGCACTCAAACACTACTAGAAAAAGCGGGATTAGCGACGCATTTTAGCGACTCCATGTAAAAACGTCGCTAATAAAAGATAAATTAGCGACTCCATGTAAAAACGTCGCTAATAAAAGATAAATTAGCGACTCCATGTAAAAACGTCGCTAGACGTCGCTAAATGGCGATATTTAGCGACGTTTAGCGACTTTTTTTAAGATTTTAAAAGAATAGTCACTATAAGTTCAATTAAGGTCGCTAAACGTCGCTAATATGTCTAATTTAGCGACGTTTAGCGACGTATTTAGCGACGTATATATTAAATATATTTAGCAACGTGTTTAGTGACGTCTATAACGTCGCTAAAGCTTATTTTAGCGACATTTTTATTTGACGTCGCTAAACGTCGCTAAATTTTGGTTAATTAGGGCTCAATTTTCTTTTCCCCCATCTGTCAAAATTTTTGAAAGTTTTAAAAAACTTTCGATTTTCTCCACCCCCCCTCTCCGGCGACCGGCTCTCCATGGCGGCGGCTACTCTGGCATCCCCCTCCTCCTCCTCGAGTTCTAGGTAAACCCTAACTCTCTCTCTCTCTCTCTCTCTCTCAGGACACATATGTGACACTGACACAACACACACTTGACAGACACGATACACACACACAGACAGACACATACGACACAAACACACACACACACACACACACACTGACACAAACACTGATCGGGACTTAGGGTTAGGGTTAGGTTTTTTGACCTGGGGTTAGGGTTAGGGTTAGGGATTTTGATCAGGATTGATTCCTATACATCTATTTTATTCAATATTGTCAACTAGTGGTTTATTACCTAGCTATATATATATATATATATATATATATATATATATATATATATATATATATATATATATATATATATATATATGTTAGAGTATATATATTCTTTAGCTATGTTTTATACTAGGTGTATCTTGTTGTATACTATGTATATAAGAGATGAGGAAGGGGTATCCTATGAAGTCCTAATCATTTAGTGACTATGTTAAGGTTGTTGGAGTGTGTGTAAGGGAGCAATGTACTGTGCATATGATGGAGCTTAGAGGGAGGGAATATTAACTAAGATTGAGGGGAGCTACAACAGTAGTGCCAACTGATGTGGGGGTGGACAGGAGATGAGAGCAATCATGATGAGCATATAACAGTAGATGTTGCAATAACCGCATACTTACTGCTATTGGGGGTATTGTTGATAAGTAGGTGTTGTGCCTGGTGTGCACATCTGCTCTTGGCAGTCTTCGGGCCTGCACAGTTGTAGGCAAATGCAATTAAGTAATATTGGGAGATCCGATTTGCCACAAATTTGGGTTAAGGTAAGAAATTGATTAGGTTGGAAAGTTCGGTCCACTGGACGGTGTGGACTGAACTCAGTGATGATTGTGCACTGATGTTCAATCAGGTTAGTTAGTTAGATGATTGATGATGGTTAGTATATGGTGAAAGTTAGTGTCAGTTAGTTGTAGGAGTATGATTATTAGATATGACTTTTATTTTGGTATTCGAATTAGAGGCCATGATGTAGTGTCAATTGTTAGTAAATGTTAATTTATATGTTAAAGGGTGGTTAGTGTTACATGTTAGTTGGGTATTGTTCTCAGTTTGTAGGTAAGTTAATACTTGATGACTGTTAGTTGATAGGTGTATGTGTTAGTTGAAATGGTTAGTTGTTTTGAATATTGCTTATTTTAGACTTTGATAAATGAAAGTATGTATTATATTAGTTATGATTTTTATAGTACGGTTAAGTTATGAAGTTAGGTGATAAACCACTATATGTAATGATTTATATGATATATTCTGTCATTTTTGCAGAAGTATCTAGAAATGGATATGAATTACTATCTGCGTCATCGTTCGTGGATGTACAACCGTCATCCTGATGATATGTGCGGTATGCGGGATAAATTCATTGAGGGTGTACAACAGTTCCTGCAGTTCGCCAAGGCGTTCCCTCAGTACATGGATGGTACCAAAATTAAGTGTCCGTGTGTGAGATATCGCAACAGAAAATATCATCCAGAAGTGGAAGTTACATATCATTTGTACTCGAAGGGCTTCACGCCGAATTACTATCAGTGGACTGCGCACGGAGAACTTGTATCTCTAGCATTGGAGTCGAAGCCCTATGTGGAGCCATATATGGATGTCCACGACCACGATGCTTACGACGACGGGTTGGTGAACATGGTTTATGATGCGGCGGGGCCTAGTTTCAATCCGAACAATTATGATGCGGCGGAACCTAGTTTCAATTCTGACAATTATGATGCAGCTGAGGAGGCACCGTATGCCTATGCTACAAAGTTTATAGAGTTGATGGAGAATGCAAGGACTCCACTATATCCTGGTTATGAGGATCATTCACCGTTGGAGGTGGTTACAAGATTATTGAGCATCAAGTCCAATTTTAATATGTCGCAAGAATGCTATAATCGACTGATCGATTTGATTGTAGAGATCTTGCATGTCGCAACGGGTGCATGTTATACTACAAAGACGACAAGGATGAAGATGCTTGCAGATTCTGTAGTGTTGATTGCTACAAAGCCACTGTTAGAGGAAAGTTTATCGGTGCAAGGAAGCCTACCGATTCGATGCACTACTTGCCTTTGACGTCGCGGTTGCAGCGGTTATTTATGGTTAAGGAGACTACAGAAAATATGAGTTGGCACAGGCAAAAATAGATCGAAGGAGTATTGGATCATCCATCCGATGGAGAAGCATGGAAGCACTTTGATCGAGAGTATCCAAATTTTGCCGAAGATTCGTCCATCGTCGATTCAGAGACGCCTGGGCCAATTTCTGAGGAACAACTACGGTGGCCCTTGGATCAACTACTCTGAGGCTCCGGAGGAGAGGAAGGCATTCTGGTTTGCGCACTTCCAGGTAAAAGTATATTAAATAAATCTTCTAATTTATGCATATTATATAACTTATCCGTGATACTCACTTACTAAATTATTTATTATAGCAAACGTATTTCTATCCTCCGCACCGGACCGAGTTGATCGAGCGGCTCTTTCTTACCGTTGTCGCCAAGCTTATCCGAGATGCTCTGGATGACCAGAAGGCTCGTGATCGTGCTGGAAAACCGATCCAAGGTTGGATCACGCCTGAGCAGTGGACTGCGATGAGGGCTAGATTCGACGATCCGAGCTACAAGGAAAGGTCTGAGAAGGCCAAGCGGCTACGGAATGCTGCCAAGTGGTGTGGTGGCTCAATTCCGATGACGGAACATTTTCGTCGTTTGCTATATTTTTTATTTTAAAATATATTATTTTAATGTAAGTACCATAAAATGGTACTTGAAAAAATATTTAAGTTTAGTACTAAATAATATATTTTTAACAGGTACAGAGGGATGAGGATGCAAACATGGTGACCGTCTTCTTGGCCACCCATCGCAAGGACGGAAATCTCATTGATGAGAGGGCCTTGCAGACCTATGTAAGTATTACTTTACTTTGTGTTAATTTTAATATAACTTAGGCAATTATCGAGTTTTCAAACCTTTCTAGGCCGAGTATCTTAGGCTGCGTGAGTGGGCGACTGCTAGTGCACCTACATCTGGAGAGGCTGGTACTTTCTCGAAGCCCGCTCCAGCTCCGTCGGCGGACGACCTGTGGGTGACCGCAACTGGTGGTCTCCAGAGGGGTACGTACTACGGTACGGGATCCTATGGCATCCTGGTTGCGATGCAGTCATCTAGGGTCTCCCCGACAGCTGCATATTCCATACAACCCTCGCAGTTGCAACCCTCGCAGTCGTCGGCCAGAGTCCAGGAGGTCATCCAGAAGACCGTTGATCGTCATATTGTGTCTCTCCATGACGAGTTGCTGTGAAGGATGGAGGAGCAGCCCCTGTCCCAACCGCAGGCGGATGATTCGACGCTCATCGTACAATTTGATATGCTCGACCGCAGCATGACAGAGCTCCGGGATTTAACAAATAATATTAGAGCCTCGACAGACCGCAACATCATGGAGCTGTATGCATCACAGCTATCGATGGGCGAGAGGCTGATGATGATGCAGGATTCAATGGTTCATAGCAGTATGAGGCTGTTATCTACCATGGATTCTTACAACCAGCGACTCGCAGACTTGGAACGGGTACGGCCTCCTGGTGCGCCTACATTGACACAGACTCCACCGACGTCACTGCCTTCTCCATCAACATCGATGTCGATTCCACGGGACGAGTATGAGCTATTCTTATCCTTCAGGCGTGCCGGTGGTCAGCCTCCTGCAGATCCGCAGTAGTATAGCTACTTGCTGGATATTTGTATTTTTATTATTATTTAGGATGCGATTGTATGGATATATATTTGCTATTTTTTTTACGATGAGATTTGCTGGATGCTTTCTTTTCTTCAAATTTTATTATATTATTCATATTAGATATGTTATTTTACCGGTGTTGAGCGTTCAACCCAAGGGGGTTGGCAAACCTAGAAATTCAATTCAGTATTCTTTTTTTTTCTGTAAAATAAGCGATATTTTTAGCGACGTTTAGCAATATTTAGCGACGTTAATATATGTCGCTACCTACGTCGCTAATTAGCGATGTTGTAACATGTCGCTAATGACGTCACTAAAATCGTCGCTGCACGTCACAAATTGCTGACATGGCAGTATTGTCAGGTCATTAAAGACGTCGCTATAACGTCGCTATATAAGTCGCTAATTAGCGACGTTTAGCGACGTTAATAAACGTCGCTAATTAGTGACGCTGAGTCACTAAACATTGCTAAATTTAGCGACACATTAAAGTCGCTAAAAAATATCGGCATAGCGACGTTTAGCGACGTTTTTTCTTTTAACGACTTACTTTTTTCCGACTTCTTTAAAATGTCGCTAATTACGTCGCTAAACGTAATTAGCGACATTTTTTGGTCATTTAGCGACATTTTTAAACGTTGCTAATTTAACTTTTTCTGGTAGTAAAAAAAGAGGTGCATGACACTCTGCCACATGACTAACTGGCCGCATATATACTCCATGCACCTAGTGAGATAACACAAGGAGTTCTGCCACACGCCTCTTTCAAGCACATAGCTTCAGAATGCATGTGTAAATCAGTAATGCATGTAGAACCATAAAAATGTGCGCCTAGACAGATAGCTCACTCGCCACAAAGAGCCCAGCAGAAGAAAGGTACGATTTCTTAGTTCTTAGCACTATGACGCACTTTCTTAAGGTGGCGCGCTATCTTAATGCTATAAAGATTGGCGCACAATGGCCTTGTCCCGCTCTCAGTACTTAATGCAACAGACTGACAACTGACAGTTGCAGAAATTGAAGAGATTAATTCATTTATTGTAGAAGATCTTCGGCACGCAGACCCATGTTGTTATTAAGCGGCCAGTGTCACACCCCTGTCCCAAAATACCGAGGGACTAGCCATGTGGCAATGGCCAACTGCACAACTCCAATTGACAAACACAATTTAATGGACCCGTTAGAGTGCACTTAAACTGTAATACATATAAATGGTCTACAAATATCTGTCACAGTTTATATATCTAATCTCATCCATAATAAGTAACGAAATCACAAAGAGACAAGTCCAGTCACATTAATATAAAATGATCCGTCCAATCAAAGCAATATAAATAATGTCACGGGAAACAACCCATCATTAAAATATAAATGAAAATAACTCCAAGTACAATATCCAGAAGTCACTACAAGATCAAATATCTAAGAATACTAAGCATAATAAATGAATGGTGAGAATACTGCTCAAGAGAAGTCCTCCGGAACAATCTCGTCCTCTGTAACCTGTACATCTCCAATAGTTGCACCTACCCCGTAAACCTCGGGATAGCTCTCCCCGTCTACATCTGGGGACATAATCCAGATCCAGGTCCTTATGGGACATAGCAAGGTACAATAACCACTCAACCCAAATGAAATACAGCAAGTAAATATAAACAGATCCTCAAGGCAAGCTATATAGCCAGCTAAGTGAAATGCAAATTAGAGCATCACTAGTACTCAGACTGAGACTACTACAGACTTTGTGTCAGGGAGCCCATAGCAGCAAGTAGTATTATGACTCCAGTATATGTGCCAAAGATCTGAGACAGAGTCTAAGGCACCTCCAGTACCATATATATATATATATATATATATATATATATATATATATAAAATTAGCATGTAGCCTGTGTATCTCTTCTCACCCAATGTAATCTCATATCTCATGTCCACGATGTCTCATGTCCATAACACGCAAGATCATGACCTCTATCTAGTATAACCAGTCATAATAATATACATATAATATGCAAGTCTCATGTTACGAATCTTGTAAGCCTATACAGAATCATCATGAATAACTCAGGAAAGATTCTGTCATATGAAATAGGGTCAAGTGTCCTACGGTAAGGCGTACTTGGTAAAGCAAGCACGTAAAAATAGAATTATGGAATCAACTCTCTAAGTGATGTTGTACGACTCCGCGTACGACATTGACACTTGAATCTTATTCGGACGCTAAGCAATGTCTCGCGGTCCTAGGTTGAACAGGCACATCACAAGAATATATATAAAAAGAAACACAAGCAGATAATATAGCAGGATCTACTGCAAGTTTGGCAATGTACACTTGTCCGGGTTCTGAACTCCGTCAATTACTCTTGGGAAAGTGAAATATGCATGTACACCTCGAATGCTGAAACAAACATTACCAATATTCTCAGAATACTTAAAATAGTTAGGATTGACTACCCATAAGTCCAATTTGGACACCAGGGCAAAATTGATAGTTTTGGATCAAAATAGGGTCCACATGTGGTCCAATTCGCACCGAAAAATATGTTGGAGACAAAGTTCTCCAAATTTGTCAAACTTAGTGTCTATGAGTCCAGAACGATGGCACGAATCCAAAGGAATGTCCAAAACTGGATTTCAATAAACCGATCACAAAATCGCACGTTATGTGGAACTATGGGACCCACGAAATAATATTTCGTCAACGTTCTCAGAATTGAATCAAACTTGGGTCACATGACCAGCGTAATGCTGTGAATCTAATGGCATAAGTTTCATTCCAAATCGACGAGTATACACGAAGTTATGGCGAGATATCGGAATAGGTTGATACGGTGTTTTTTGGCGGATACCGTTGATTTTGGCATGCACGCACGTCCAAATCAAGTTTGGCGAAAGCTCATATGTTTGCTTTGACGATACGCGCCTTTCGGTATAAGTTGCACATGACAAAGTTATCTTATTTGGCGGGATACACCCCATATCAGAGATTTGGGGTTCTTTAAAAATAAGTTTTGGGTTATTTTGGAATAAGAATAATTTAACCATTAAAGCAAACTAATAAAAACTAAAAGAATAGTAAAAATCTTGGTTATATTGTGAAGAAGTCATTTCAATTATATTTTGAAAATAATTAATGAGTTGGTAGAAAATTGGACATGAAAATGGGTACTTGGTCTAAATTTCTAAACTATTTTCGAACAGTTTTTTGGCCAATTTTCGGTCGATTTTTTGATCAAACCCGGATGCCTAAATTCGTTTCACAGCGAAGACGGGACAGGAAACTGACAAGCGAGGAGGGCAAAACCTCTGCGCGAAGGGGGGTCGCACGGTGCTGCTGCTGTGCGCGTCCGCGTGGTCAGCCGCGCGGCTGCTGCTGCTGCCTGTGCGCGCGGCGGCGCTGCGGCCGATATTGCGGGTGGTCGACGGCTCCGGTACTGCGGCGATTGTTTGACGCGGGTGATGGTGGAGGTGGTGTGGTTTAGGGTGAGGGTTTAGTTATATATATATATATATATATATATATATATATATATATATATATATATATATATATATATATATATATATATATATGGGAAGGGGTCTTCTGTGCACGCGTTGGGTAGTTTTAGGTTTTGGGTTTGGGTTTGGGTTTGGGTTTTGGGTTAATGGGTTTGGGTTTGGGTTTGGATTTAGAATATAGGTTTTATTTTATTTATTTTCTTTTGTTTTATTTATGCATAATTATATATGGAAATTTTCCAAAAATAGTTAGGTTCTTAGAATTTTTTTTGGAACTTTATATTTCTTCCAACAAATAATTTACAACAAAATTATATCAATTCAAAAGGTATTTACCAAATATTAATGAATATTTAATTAGTTAAATAAATCCATAAATTCTATTTTCTACTTAATATTATATTGGAAGTATGCAGGGGGTTCGAATAATGCAACTCGAGTGTCATGCGCATAATAGGACCAGTTAGGCTTACAGCATAGATTTGGTTGGAAGCAATGGGTTAGGGTGGCGTGTTAAAATTATACGCCACGACAAAATGGTTAATTAATTATTATTTTCTCGTAATTGTGTCACGAAAGTTGTGCGACCAAAATAAGGTATGAGATTGCGAATCTGTGAGGGATAGTCAGGGCAGGAGCCTAATTTGACTTGTCTAAGTCGAGCATGCTAGGTTGGTTGGAAAGAAAATGCTAGTGTTGCAATCAAGATCTTAAAACCATGGTGGCTGGTTTCCAAAGTTCAATTAAATTATCGAATAAATAATAAAATAAAAAAATTATTATTAATTACCGAACTAACCCTATATAAAAATTAGGGTGCTCACAGCCAGTACGAATCAACTTATTCAAAAGTGCGCCATCATGGCTACTTCCTCAAAAGTGTGCGATCACTGCTACTTCTTCAAAAGTGCGTCGTTGTGCCAATTTTATAAGAATGTATTGCTGTGCCAACTTCATCAAAAGTGTGTCGATGTGCTAATTTCATCAAAAGTGCGCCGTTATGCCAACTTTATTAGAAGTGCGTTGTTGTGCCAACTTTATTAGAAGTGCGCCATTGTGCCAACTTTATCAAAATTGCGTCGTTGAGCACACCTCATCAAAAGTATGCCAATTCAGCTACTTCTTCAAAAGTGTGCCTACTATCCTAACTGACAGTGAGTAGTTACGAGTGTGTGCCTTGCATGCCATAATTCTCATAAAAAGTGTACAAATAACTATCTCCCACGACCTATGCTTTCCTCGTATAGGAAGCTACATGTCAAGTAGGCAACAAGTTGTGCACCCACCCATTAAGAACGTAGGATGTTAGTCCACCAAAAGTGCATGCACAATTGTAAAATAATACAGACTATCCAAAGTGCAGACACACTCTCATAATCTCTCCTAAACTCTATAAATATATGATCGGTACATCCATTAGAAAAGGAGAGAGTTGAGGGAGGATTTTCAAGTCTTTGAAATTCAAGAACAGAAGGAGAGAAATAGAAACTTGATGTGTCGTTGTTGCCAAAGCTTTCTTATTGCCCAACTCTTCAAGTTGTTCACAACATCCCTGCATTTCTCCATCGTCGAGTGGTTCAAGGAGTAAAGTGATCATCCGCAGATCAGATCTCTACAACTATACTTCCCCAGAATTAATTGTACTTAGATTCCTATTTAGGACCTCTTGTACTCTTTTTTTCTTTTTAATAGTTTGTAATATAAAAGTTTTGTATAACCTTTGTCCATCGCAAACAAGATGGCGACTCTGCTGGAGAATACTTTCTCCTCTGACGAGAAAGTGATAGCTCAACTCAATAATACGTCGGTCGGTTTGATGCAGAAGACCTTGGACGTGAAGTTCGACCAACAAGAATACAAAGAAATGCTCTATACTGGGTGTAGTGCTAACCCCTCATCCGCACTCAAGTCAAGAAAAATCCACAAAGTGTGGGTACCCAAGCCTCGTTATACATATCCCGAAGTTGATGTCAACAAGAAAAAAGTATTATGATTGACGAAAACTACCTGATCAATTATGTCAACCAAACTCAGGTCGATGACTTGGTGGACAACTCCTTTGTGTTAAATAAGGGATACAAATTGCATAACTTGCGCAAGATTAAGCAAAGGGTGATCCACACCCAAGCTTCTGAGGTCCAACGAAACGTTCTTGTTGAGACCACCCAAACTTAATTCCATCCAGCAAAAAAACGTGTCCTTGAAGCCCAGTCACTTCCAAGACATCTTATTTGTGATCCCCAGTCTGGATCGGGGATGCTTTTCTACCCAGGGATTACACCCCTGTCACGACCCGCACCCGGTGTAAGGGTACTAGTCGGAAACAACGCCCAGCCTACGCCGCAGAATCGGCGGTAGAACACTGTCTAGATAGTCTATCTAACAATATAATGAACCACCAATAATGATAGTATACTCAATCACAGAACTAAGATAGAAATGAGCACGAATCAGATAAAGAATAAAATAGTCACCAAACAACTCATGAGTTTAAAATAATACATCAATGAGTCTGAAGAGTAACAAAATAAGCTGGAGACAAATCAAGTACAAAAGAATACTACCATACTACAAAGCTACAACTCCAGGGTCAACTGTCTCAGTTGGGATAAGTCCCTCTTGAGCCAGGGTCTCAGAATCTAAACCCACAACATCCTGGGGTCCATAATAGGTAGGGTACTCCTCAGTGTCATCTGGAAAAATATATCCAGTCAGGAAAGGAGCAGAGTACATCTCTAACAGCAGTTCTAATTAATGATAAAAACTATGTAACAGTAAATAGCTATGGATAAACAAGATGCACAATAGACAGGAGATATATATAGACAATAAGGAAATACTGGAAATAATTACAATAAGGAACAATATGCCAATGAAACAATAATACTAATGACTAAATGTGTGAGTACTAGCTTAACATGTGATCGGCTTGGGCAAGATGCAATGCGGCCTGGCTAATCATACGTGCGGTGCATGATCAACACTATTCGCTTACCAGTACTTTATTCAATAGGGATTTGATCACATATCTATACTAATACTCCCCACCCCTGACTGGTATAATAGATCCAACCACGATATGCTATGGCACTAGATTCCCCAAGAAGATAGCTAGTCTCCCCGAGAATCGGTGTCTGTACATGTACAAGATAACCAATAAAACAATACTTGCACCATATACACCATATACCAAGGAATAACATCTCATGACGAGATCCGGATATACCAATCCGAGTAACCATAGTGTCAAAAGAACATGGATATCTACACTAGATACAGTGAACATAGAGGATATCATAAATGAGAAACTATCAGAGAATGTACTCGCCTGAAGTCCAATGAATAGTCTCACAGATGTCTGACTCGGTGCCTCGAAAACCTAGATATGGAATACCACATTAATACAAGGTCCCGAAAAGAGAACAAGTCAAACTAGTCAACTTCTAGGTCAATAAATCAATTCTAAGTTAAAAGTCAACTATGGTCAACTCTAAAGTCAACTAAAGTCAAACATGGTCAAACCAAGGTCAACCTCACAAGACATCTATATAAATAATATAGAATAAAAATACAACAATTAGGAATCAAGGTTTGATCCCCATTGGTACCCCCATAAAGTATACTTAAGATACAATATTATACACTCTAATATAATGTATATACAAACCAAGATTTATACAAATAAAATAATATATTACTACTAGTATTATACCTCACAAAAGCACATATATATATACATATATATATATATATATATATATATATATATATATATATACAATAATAATATATAATATATAAATTAAATCTGCCCAATTGTCACTGAAAATAGTGAACAAAAACAAAGATTAAATAAAACAGGCTTATAGTGACAGTCTTGACTGTCACAGAAAATCTGTCGCAGAATTCGCTGTGCAACTGTACTGCTGACTCGGATTGCTGACAGTTAAACTGTCGCAGAAACTGTCGCTGAAACCTCTGCCTAAATACCCGCCCATTGTTATTTAATGACAGATTTGTCATTAAATACACAGAGCTTCAGCGGCTGCTGTAACAGACCAAATAATGACAGTTTTCCACTGTCATTCAACCTACTGTCACCAAACAGTAAACATATATATATATAAAACAATTTAATAACTATATACTTATATATATATACACATATAACTTACACAATTAAATACCAATATATGCACATATTGATGTACGTATTTTACATGGCTAGAAGCACACATAAAAATACATTCATTAATATACAATTAATTATATAATAATTATAAATAATATAATTTCTCATTTAAACACATAAATATATTTTATAAAAACCTTTATGTATAATTTATTTTATTAACATAAGTACATATATAATTGCATGTAAGAAAGCTACATATATATATTTATACATCATATTAGAATACATAAAAATATAGATCTAAGCTACAACAAGTACTATAATAAATACACTAAAAAAAGATATATAACATCTATATATATTTACTAATTATAAATGAAGAATTAAAGCATAAATAATTAGATCTATACAAAAACACACACAATTGGAGAGTATCACACCATATCCCACTAGATCTAGGATACGCATGCGACACGAGTCCAACACACAATCAATTGTACCCCGAAGGACACAAACAAGTCACAAATAATATTTATGAATAAATCAAAGTGTCAAAAGTAGATCTATGTGTCCGTGTCAAAATACGACATGTACAAAGCCCCGTGTCGGAGGAAAACTCCCAAAATGACACGTATCACCAAATAGTTGGGATACGAACCACATGTACCCAAATATGGACACGACACAAGCCCCAAACACATAAGCACATGCTCAATTGATCTATAGGACCAATTGACACACACAAAAAAATGTAAATTCGGAATTCCAACAAAATTGACACAAAAAGCACCATAACTTTCTCCATGGGTCTCCTATGAACACAAAACAAAGTCCTATGGATAGTACATACATATAGGTTGATTTTACATGATTAAATCTCAGATTTAAAAGCTATTTTAATGGAAAAAACTGAATTATACCTATTGGGAGATGGATTCCCAATAAAATCTCCAATTGAGATGAACTTGCTTCCAAATTGTAGATCATTGCTCCTCTTTGTAGATCCTTACTTCCTTCTTCTAGATCCTTGCTTCTCAACTTTCTAATGGTGAATTGGGAAGAATTTGGAATGAATTTGGTGGAGAATTGGAATGGGAATGGAGGGAGTTTGGGAGTGAAAAAATTCTAGATCTAGATTTGAAAATGAGAATGAGAGGAGAGAGAAATCCCCCCCTCTAATATAGGCCTGCCATGCCCCCTTCCCCAAGCAATTGTAAAATGTCCAATGTACCCCTTGGGGCCTCTCATGAAGAAATAATTAAGGAAGGAAGCTTCTAGTCTAATCATTTAATTAATTTAATCCATCTCCTTAACCATGGGCTTTCTAAATGGGCCAAGTCTAACTATTTAATTCATGTTGGTCCATGGGTCCAAACTAAACTAGTTGGGTCGACTAAAATAAGTCCAAAATAATTAATTAACATCTAACAATAATTAAATAATACAACAAATATTTATTTACCATGCACAATATTTAATTAAATAGGAAAAGACTAAAATACCCTTTCCTAGAAAATATGGTAGTGACAAGTCTACCCTCCTTAAAATAATTTCGTCCTCAAAATTCAAAGATAAAAACTACCCCCAGAAAATCACAAAACAGAACTAAAGAATCACAACTAACTAATGAACAAAACATAACAATGAACAGAACATAACTAGAGAATAAACATACCTCAAGGTACAAACAAATATGGATAACGCTCTCGCATGTCATCCTCTCTCTCCCAGGTAGACTCCCCCGGAGAGTGATGCCTCCATGTTACGCGTACCAAAGGAATAGTCTGGTTCCTCAGCACCTTCTCTCTCCGATCCAGAATCTTAACTGGCTGCTCTGGATAGCTAAGACTAGGGCCCACCTCTATCTCTGAGTGATCCAATACATGACTAGGATCTGCCACGTATCATCTCAACTGCGACACATGAAACACATTGTTGCACTCCCTCCAATGCAGGTGGCAAGTCTAGTCTATAAGCAATTGCACCGACCCTCTCTAGAATAGTGAAAGGTCCGATGAATCGCGGACTAAGCTTTTCGCCTCCATCGAAGCGAATCGTGCCTCGTGTCGGAGAAATCCTCAGAAACACCAAACCACCCACCTAGAACAAAATACCATCTTAAGAACTTAATCTATAATAAACAAGAACAAGCACAAACAAAATCTAAACTATACCTCGAACTCCAAAGGTCTCCAATGGCTATCGGCCCAATGCCGCTGTCTGTCCTGCGCCACTCGAAGTCTGTCTCTGATCAACTGAACCTTCTTTGCTGCATCCACAACCATCTCTGGCCCAAGCAAAACTCTCTCTCCAATATCGTCCCAAGACAAAGGAGTACGACACCTCCGACCATATAGAGCTTCAAAAGGTGACATCTCTATACTGGCCTGGTAACTGTTGTTGTAAGCAAACTCTACCAAATGGAGATGGTCCTCCCAAGAATCCCCAAAATTTAGTACACAAGTGCGCAACATATCCTCGAGAGTCTGGATAGTCCTCTCTGACTGTCCATCTGTCTGGGGATGATATGCAGTACTGAACTTGAGCTGAGTGCCCAAACTCTCCTGCAAACTCCTCCAAAAATGAGAAGTGAAACGACTATCTCGATCTGAGACTATGCTGACGGGAACTCCATGTATCCTAACGATCTGCCTTACATACATCTCTGTCAGCTTCTCCGTAGACAAACCCACCTTGAAAGGCAAAAAGTGGGCCGACTTGGTCAATCTATCAACAATGACCCAAATCGCGTCTTTTTCTCCTGGAGACCGTGGAAGTCCGGACACAAAATCCATAGTAATGTGTTTCCACTTCCACTCTGGAATGGGTAATGGCTGAAGTAAACCTCCTGGCCTCTGCTTCTCGGCTTTCACCTGCTGGCACACTAAGCATCTGGATACAAACTGTGCCACTTCCCTCTTCATGCCATACCACCACACATTCTCTCGCATATCCTGATACATCTTGTTAGCACCTGGATGTATGGAATACTGAGAGCGATGCGCTTTCTGTAACACCTCCTCTCGCAACTCCCCACTAGGCACACACAATCTAACTCCATGCCTCAAAGATCCATCCTCTGCAATAGTGAAATCATCCTCCAATCCTACTCTCACCTGAGCTCTGATACTCCTCAAAGATACATCATCATACTGTGCTGCCTTGATCCTGTCCATCAAATCTGAGTGTATCTGCAGTCCCCATATCTGCATAGCACCACCAGGAACAATCACCTCAATGCCCAAGCTCTCCAAGTCCTCCAACAAATATCGATCCTGCGTCAAGAACATAGCTACCGGATACCTGCTCAAAGCATCGGCCACTATATTTGCTTTCCCAGGATGATATTGCAAAGAGATATCAAAATCCTTCATCAGTTTCAACCACCGACGCTGTCTCATGTTCAACTCCTTTTGCGTTAAAATGTACTTCAAGCTTTTGTGGTCTGTGAAGATCTCCACACGCACTCCGTACAAATAATGTTTCCACAACTTCAGGGCGAATATGACAGCTGCCAACTCCAAATTATGGGTAGGATAGTTCTTTTCATGAGGACGCAATTGCCTGGATGCATAGGCAAACACTTTTCCATGCTGCTGAAGAACACAACCTAAACCCTTCCCCGATGCATCACTATAAATAGTGAAACCTCCGGACCCTGATGGCAACGTCAAAATAGGAGCAGACATCAACCTCTTCTTCAACTCCTCAAAAGCAACCTGGCAATCTTCCGTCCAAACAAACTCAATATCCTTCCTTGTGAGTTTGGTCATCGGCTCGGCAATCCTCAAAAAATCTTGCACAAACTTCCTGTAATAGCCTGCCAATCCCAAGAAACTCCTGATCTCTGCTACCGAACTCGGAGTCTTCCAAGATTCCACTGCTGAAATCTTCTTCGGATCCACTGAAATACCATCACCAGTCACAACATGCCCCAAGAATTCCACCTTGTCCAGGAAAAACTCACACTTGGATAACTTTCCATACAGCTTCTCCTTCCTCAGCACATCCAACACAATCCTCAAATGCTCCTCATGCTCCTCCGGTGTCCTCGAGTATATGAGTATGTCGTTGATGAACACCACCACGAACTTGTCAAGGTACTGGTGGAACACCTTGTTCATCAAGTTCATAAATATCGCCGGTGCATTAGTCAAACCAAACGGCATCACCATAAACTTGAACTGACCATACCGAGTTCTAAAAGCAGTCTTCGGTATGTCCTCCGGCTTTACCTTCACCTGATGGTAGCCTGATCTCAAATCTATCTTAGAAAATACCTTCGCACCACTCAACTGATCAAACAGATCATCAATCCGTGGCAAAGGATACTTATTCTTGATAGTGAGATTATTCAAAGCCCTGTAATCAATGCACATACGCACCGATCCATCCTTCTTCGGTACAAACAATACCGGGGCTCCCCATGGTGAAGAACTCGATCTGATAAATCCCTTATCCTGCAATTCGTCCACCTGCTTCTTCAACTCGACCAGCTCGCTGTTGTTTACTCTATAGACATGCTGCAAAATTGGTTCTGCACCTGGCACCAAGTCTATAAAAAATTTAACATCTCAACCTGGCGGCAATCCTGGCAATTCCTCAGGAAACAAATCCAAAAATTCTGCTATCAACGGATGCGACAACTCCTTGTCTTCCACCATAGCTCCATAAATAATGCCTTCCCCCTGCTCCACAGCTCCTCTAGCAAACTCGAACTCTGGCTCTCCTGGCGGACCAAACAAAACTCTACCTCCTCTACAGTCTATGCTAGCACGGTACCTACTCAACCAATCCATCCCGAGTACAATATCGTAGCTCGAAAGTGGCATTACAAGTAGACACGCACTCAACTCCCGGCCTCCCAGAGTAACTTTCTGATCCTTGCAAATATCATTAACCAGGATAATGCCTCCCCCGGTCATGATCTTGCAAGTCCTAAGCAAAGACTCAGCTACCAAACCATGCTTTAGAGCAAAAGAAACAGATACAAAACTATGGGAAGCACCACTATCAAACAAAGCTAAAGCTGGAATGGAATCAAAAAGAATAGAACCTGTGATGACATCTCCGGTGGGTTCCTCCTCTTCGACGGTCATAGCAAACGCTCGTCCCTGTCGAGCACCTCCCTGCTGTTGATGCTGGACAAAACGCTGCTGCTGTGTCGGAAGCGGTCCCCTCGGCTGTGCTGCAGGTGGTCTCGTCTGTGTCCTCGGAGCTGGAGCTGCTCCTTGAACTGTACGACGAGGACACTCCCTCGATTGATGCCCTACAGTACCACAATACAAACAAACTCCTAGCCTCCTCCTGCAAACTTCCCAGATGTGGCCGGGCTTCTTGCAGAAGTTGCATGGAGCTTGCTGTAACGGTCTCTGCTGCTGAGGTGCCTGGTGAAAAGGCGCTCTAGCTGGAGTCTGGTTCTGCTGTGGCTGCTGGAAAGGTCTGGACTGGAAATAAGGACGTTTGACAGATACTGCACTGCCGTTGGCCCCCAGAAAAGAATCACGGTCTCTCTTGGTCTTCAAACCCAGATCCCGCTCAACCTTGCGTGCCTCCGCAAGTATCTCCGAGTATGTCTCATAAAAAGACGGAATGAGAATCTTCACCTCCCAGTTTAGACCCTCTCGGAAACGAATAGCTCGAACCTCTGGTTCCCTCACCAAGTATTCTGCAAATTGGCTCAACCTACCGAACTCTGCAGCGTATTCCTCCACAGACATGCTCCCCTGAATGAGACTCTCAAATTGTCTCCCCAAGTCAAGCCTGTCTATCCGAGCGAAAAACTTTTTCTTGAAACGGTCCTTGAATACTTCCCAAGATTGTCCTACGTCAACCAGTACTGGCTCATTCCTGAACCAAGTGCGAGCGACGTCGAACAGTTGAAGTCCTACCGCCTCAACCTTCAGATCTTCAGAAAGACGGGACACCCTCATAAGACGCTCAATGTCCTCGAGCCAATCATCAACATAGATGATGCCCTCCGTCCCTTTGAAAACCCTAGGCTCCAGTTTCTTGAAGTCCTGAATGTTGCCTGGCCGAAGCTGAGCAACTTGAGGAACAACCTGCTGCTGGATCGGAACTCCTCTCTCAACTACAGCACGAGCAAGCTGATGAGCACTCTCGATGTCCTGCTGTAGAACGTCGGTCTGCCTCTGATGTGCCTCTGACTGAGCCCTCTGTGCCTCGAGCATCTCACGAAACAGTGTAAACATCTGTGACGCCTCTGCTGACATATGAGGTGGAGGTGGAGGCCCTTCAGATACAGCTGGCACAGTCCTCTGAGTAGGTGGTGGACCTCCGAAAGTAGCTGACACTCCAATCACCGGAGAGGTGACTGGTGCAGGCCCTCGGGACGTTGCAGACCTCTCGGAAACTGCTCTCCCCTGCTGTGATCTAGTCTTAGGCGGCATCCTGAGACAAAGCGAAAGAAAGAATCAATATGGCACAAGATGTAAGACATCAAGGAAAGGACAGTTTAAGGGATCAAGTATAAATGTCAAAGGAGATAGTTGAATCAAAAGAATTTTCCTAGATGTGATTGAGTGTCTCAGCCTATTCCCTATATCCTATTGCAGGCTCGCAGTAGTACAACTAAGTTGTTGCACTACCACGACATCACATACTTTGTGAAGCTAGACCTGCATGGGCCACCACCAAAAACGTGTCACGACCCGCACCCGGTGTAAGGGTACTAGTCGAAAACAACGCCCAGCCTACGCCGCAGAATCGACGGTAGAACGCTGTCTATATAGTCTATCTAACAATATAATAAACCACCAATAATGATAGTATACTCAATCACAGAACTAAGATAGAAATGAGCACGAATCAGATAAAGAATAGAATAGTCACCAAACAACTCATGAGTTTAAAATAATACATCAATGAGTCTGAAGAGTAACAAAATAAACTGGAGACAAATCCAGTACAAAAGAATACTACCATACTACAAAGCTATAACTCCAGGGTCAACTGTCTTAGTTGGGATAAGTCCCTCTTGAGCCAGGGTCTCAGAATCTAAACCCACAATATCCTGGGGTCCATAATAGGTAGGGTACTCCTCAGTGTCATCTGAAAAAATATATCCAGTCAGGAAAGGAGCAGAGTACATCTCTAACAGCAGTTCTAATTAATGATAAAAATAATGTAACAGTAAATAGCTATGGATAAACAAGATGCACAATAGACAGGAGATATATATAGATAATAAGGAAATACTGGAAATAATTACAATAAGGAACAATATGCCAATGAAACAATAATACTAATGACTAAGTGTGTGAGTACTAGCTTAACATGTGATCGGCTTGGGCAAGATGCAATGCGGCCTGGCTAATCATACGTGCGGTGCATGATCAACACTATTCGCTTACCAGTACTTTATTTAATAGGGATTTGATCACATATCTATACTAATACTCCCCACCCCCGACTGGTATAATAGATCCAACCACGGTATGCTATGGCACTAGATTCCCCAAGAAGATAGTTAGTCTCCCCGAGAATCGGTGTCTGTACATGTACAAGATAACCAATAAAACAATACTTGCACCATATACACCATATACCAAGGAATAACATCTCATGACGAGATCCGGATATACCAATCCGTGTAACCATAGTGTCAAAAGAACATGGATATCTACACTAGATACAGTGAACATAGAGGATATCATAAATGAGAAACTATCAAAGAATGTACTCGCCTGAAGTCCAATGAATAGTCTCACAGATGTCTGACTCGGTGCCTCAAAAACCTAGATATGGAATACCACATTAATACAAGGTCCCGGAAAGAGAATAAGTTAAACTAGTCAACTTCTAGGTCAATAAATCAATTCTAAGTTAAAAGTCAACTATGGTCAACTCTAAAGTCAACTAAAGTCAAACATGGTCAAACCAAGGTCAACCTCACAAGACATCTATATAAATAATATAGAATAAAAATACAACAATTAGGAATCAAGGTTTGATCCCCATTGGTACCCCCACAAAGTATACTTAAGATACAATATTATACACTCTAATATAATGTATATACAAACCAAGATTTATACAAATAAAATAATATATTACTACTAGTATTATACCTCACAAAAGCACATATATATATACATATATATATATATACAATAATAATATATAATATATAAATTAAATCGGCCCAATTGTCACTGAAAACAGTGAACAAAAACAAAGATTAAATAAAACAGGCTTATAGTGACAGTCTTGACTGTCACAGAAAATCTGTCGCAGAATTTGCTGTGCAACTGTACTGCTGACTCGGATTGCTGACAGTTAAACTGTCGCAGAAACTGTCGCTGAAACCTCTGCCTAAATACCCGCCCATTGTTATTTAATGACAGATTTGTCATTAAATACACAGAGCTTCAGCGGCTGCTGTAACAGACCAAATAATGACAGTTTTCCACTGTCATTCAACCTACTGTCACCAAACAGTAAACATATATATATATAAAACAATTTAATAACTATATACTTATATATATATACACATATAACTTACACAATTAAATACCAACATATGCACATATTGATGTACGTATTTTACATGGCTAGAAGCACACATAAAAATACATTCATTAATATACAATTAATTATATAATAATTATAAATAATATAATTTCTCATTTAAACACATAAATATATTTTATAAAAACCTTTATGTATAATTTATTTTATTAACATAAGTACATATATAATTGCATGTAAGAAAGCTACATATATATATTTATACATCATATTAGAATACATAAAAATATAGATCTAAGCTACAATAAGTACTATAATAAATACACTAAAAATAGATATATAACATATATATATTTACTAATTATAAATAAAGAATTAAAGCATAAATAATTAGATCTATACAAAAATACACACAATTGGAGAGTATCACACCGTATCCCACTAGATCTAGGATACGCATGCGACACGAGTCCAACACACAACCAATTGCACCCCGAAGGACACAAATAAGTCACAAATAATATTTATGAATAAATCAAAGTGTCAAAAGTAGATCTATGTGTCCGTGTCAAAATACGACATGTACAAAGCTCTGTGTCGGAGGAAAACCCCCAAAATGACACGTATCACCAAATAGTTGGGATACGAACCACATGTACCCAAATATGGATATGACACAAGCCCCAAACACATAAGCACATGCCCAATTGATCTATAGGACCAATTGACACACACACAAAAATATAAATTCGGAATTCCAACAAAATTGACACAAAAAGCACCATAACTTTCTCCATGGGTCTCCTATGAACACAAAATAAAGTCCTATGGATAGTACATACATATAGGTTAATTTTACATGATTAAATCTCAGATTTAAAAGCTATTTTAATGGAAAAAACTGAATTATACCTATTGGGAGATGGATTTCCAATAAAACCTCCAATTGAGATGAACTTGCTTCCAAATTGTAGATCATTGCTCCTCTTTGTAGATCCTTACTTCCTTCTTCTAGATCCTTGCTTCTCAACTTTCTAATGGTGAATTGGGAAGAATTTGGAATAAATTTGGTGGAGAATTGGAATGGGAATGGAGGGAATTTGGGAGTGGAAAAATTCTAGATCTAGATTTTGAAATGAGAATGAGAGGAGAGAGAAATCCCCCCCTCTAATATAGGCCGGCCATGCCCCCTTCCCCAAGCAATTGTAAAATGTCCAATGTACCCCTTGGGGCCTCTCATGAAGAAATAATTAAGGAAGGAAGCTTTTAGTCTAATCATTTAATTAATTTAATCCATCTCCTTAATCATGGGCTTTCTAAATGGGCCAAGTCTAACTATTTAATTCATGTTGCTCCATGGTCCAAACTAAACTAGTTGGGTCCACTAAAATAAGTCCAAAATAATTAATTAACATCTAACAATAATTAAATAATACAACAAATATTTATTTACTATGCACAATATTTAATTAAATAGGAAAAGACTAAAATACCCTTTCCTAGAAAATGTGGTAGTGACAACCCCAAGCAACATTTCACGTCTATATTATATCTGAACTATAATCTTTTTATTCTCCTCAGTAGAGTGAATCTACCACCATAAGAAGTCTATCACGTTAATATTAACTCTGATAGCATTTTGATCTTCCAACTTGCTACCTGTACTCAGTATAAGTATGCCGGGGGTAGTAAGTCCCCAAGTTTATGTCCACATTACCTCTGAACTACTTTCTTTTATTTTCCCCGGCAGAGAAAAAGATTGTTGATGTCCATATTACCTCTGAACTTCTTCTCTCCACTTTCTCCAGTAGAGTAATCTATCGCCAAAAGAAAATGATCACGTCCATATTACCTCTATCATATTTTTTTTTATCTCCATAGAGTCATATCTTATCACATCCACATTACCTCTGAGTAAGATATCTTCATAACTTTGCCATGTCCATATTACCTCTGAGCAAATATTCTTGCCTATCGAATTTTTACCACCACGTCCATAATACCTCTGATAGTGTTTGTCAACTTATCATCTGTACTTAGCCCTAAGTACGCCAGGGATGGTAAGTCCACAAACCAATTCCCCAGTAGAATTATCTCAAAACAATCAAGTCCTCCTTACCTCTGCAATATTTTCCTCACAAATATGCAATATATTATGTCCATATTACCTCTGATAGTGTTTCACCTTAAACTTTTTACCTGTACTTTGCATAAGTACACCATGGATATCAAGTCCACAAAATTTTTCCCAACAGACAAGTTCTCAGATCCAACGAAACGTAATCTTTGAGATCAACCAAAATATTCCCTTAAAAAGGATTCTTGGAGCCCAGTTGTCCTAAGGATGTCTTATTTCTAAATCCCTAGTTGGATTAGAGATATTCTACTCTCCAACAGAGAAAAAGATGGTTCACGTCCATATTACCTCTGAATTATCCTTTCTTTCTTTTTTTCAGTAGAGCTAATACGTTAAAGAAAAACGATCATATTCTCCTTACCTCTGAATTATTTTCCTTATAAATATGCAACCTATCATGTCCATATTACCTCTGATAGTGTTTCACTTTCGAACTTGTTACCTGTACTTCACACAGGTACACCATGGGTATCAAGTCCAAATTTTTTTTATTCATACTGTCATGTCCATGTCACCTCTGAGCAGATATTTCCAGTAGGTCCCTCATAAATAAGTCTATCATATCCATATTAGCTCTGAACAGATATCTTGTCTACTCTTATCTTTTATTTCATGTTCATACTTGTTACCCGTACTTTGCATAAGTACACTATGGATATCAAAATTCACCAAGCTGAGTTGTTTTAACCTATCACGTCCATATTACCTTTAATAAGTGTTAGTTTACTCTAACTTGTTACCTGTATGCCATGGGTAATAAATCCACCCAAAATACGCACATTAAATCTCAACTACTTTTATGCTTATAGTTCGAAGGATTTCAAACTTGTTTAAGTTTGAAAACTTTAAATAGGGTCTTTTAGAAGCATAAAAATGGTGCGCCTACACAGATGGTGCACTCTTCATAAAGAGCCGAACAGAAGAAAGGCGTGCTTTCTTATTTCTCAATACTATGGCGTACTATCTTAAGGTTATGAAGATTGGCGCATAATGGCCCTATCTCTCTCTCAGCATTTAATACAACAGACTGACAGTTGCAGAAACCAAAGAGATTAATTCATTCATTGTAAAAGATCTTCGGCACGCAGACCCAGGTTGTCATTAAGCGTCCAGTACAAATCAACTTTTTCAAAAGTGCGCCATTATGGATACTTCTTCAAAAGTAATCCATCATGGATACTTCCTCAAAAGTGCACTATCGCAGCTACTTCTTCAAAATTATGCCACATATTTACTTCTTCAAAAGTGCATCATTGTGCCAATTTTATTAGAAGTGTGTTGTTGTACCAACTTCATCAAAAGTGCGTCGTTGTGCCATTTCGTCAGAAGTGCCCCGCTGTGCCAACTTCATCAAAAGTGCCTCGCTGTGCCAACTTTAACAAAATTGTACCGTTGTTCCAACTTCATCATAAGTGCACCGCTGTGCCAACTTCATCAAAATTATGTCGTTGAGCCTACCTCATCAAAGTACGGCAATTTGGCTACTTTTTAAAAAGTGTGCCTACTATCTAACTGACAGTGAGCAGTTATGAGTGCGTGTATTATATGTCATACTTCTTGTGAAAAGTGTACAAATAACTGTCCCCCATGACCTATGCTTTCCTTACATAGGAAGCTACGTATCAAGCAGGCAACAAGTTGTGCACCCACTCATTAAGAACATGGGGTGTTAGTCCACCAAAAGTGCGTGCATAATGGTAAAATAGTACAGGCTATCCAAAGTGGGGGCACACTCTCATAACCTCTCATAAACTCTATAAATACATGATCAATACTGTCTGCTATTAAATTAGGATTATTTTAACAATAAACTAAAGAAAGTATAATGAGGTCCTAGATAGACAATCTAAGTATAATTTTTTTATTCTGGGGTGTGACGATGGAGATCGAGTGTTGCAATGACTCTTTTACTCCGTTGACGGTCTGACACGGGAGCGAGAAAGCACTTTTATGTTCTCTCTCCTGTGCCCGTTGCCCTTCTCTTGCCCTCCTCCTTTTGTGGAGTATGCTACCTTTGTGATTTACAGCCATCAGGCTGACGGGCTATAGATGGCTCATATGCCTATGTTTGTTGGCCGCATGGGGACTCCTTGAACAAAATACGATTATAACCGGGCTACATGCCACAGACAGGCTGCCACGTGGTCTTGGTTATGATATTTTGTTAAAGAGATCTCAAAGTTTTTGTGTGCGTGACTTGGTCATCTGGACACGTAGTCAGCACCGATTGTACGAGAAATCATCTTCGATTGTAATAGAAAGATCCTTCAAGTTGAGAGCCGTATAACATCTTGGCCGTATATCATCATGGCCGCATACGTGCTCTCATTTGGCCTTGGTCGGATGGACACTCTGGCCGCATGATAGCGATGTCGCATGGGTATATAGCCGTATGCAAACTTTCGTCTGGCCTTGGTCGGAGGACACTCTAGCCTCATGATGACGAGACTGCATGGAAACATAGCCGCATATAAATGGGCACGTGGTGTGGTGCATCTGTCGAGGCCATCAATGTGTGACGGGACTTTATATCTTTTCCTGAGACGTTATCTCGAATCTCGAAGTGCCTCAGTGTGACGAGTGATGTGCCAGAGTCTGACAGTCATCGAATGCTGTGTCAGGGGAGTTTTATGCGGCTTTTCTGCTCTGTGGTTGTTCAGGCCGCATATAGTATACTATGCGGCTTCTAAATCTTTTGTTGATCAGGCCACATATGGCTTCTCTGCGACTTGGTTGTTCATGCCGCATAGAGTATGTTATGCGGCTTCTAAATCTTGGGTTGATCAGGCCGCATGTGGCTTCTTTGCGACTTGGTTTCATTTTTGATGGAGGGTATGACCTTTATGCGGCCTGCATGATTTTTTATGCTTCTACAGGTACATCCATTAGAAAGGGGGGGGCGGAGGATGGTTTTCAATTCTTTGAAATTCAAGAACAGAAGGAGATAAATAGAAGCTTGTTGTGCCATTGTTGCCAAAGCTTTCTTATTGCCCAACTCTTCAAGTTGTTGTCACGCCACAGTCCCAAAATATCGAGGGACTAGACACGTGGCAATGGCCAGCAGCACACACCGATGGACAAACCCAATTTAATGGATCCATCAGGGTGTACTTAAGCTGTAATACAACCATAAGTGTCTAGATATACTAATCTCATCCACAGATATGAATACAACAATATCAGAATCAATAAGCAAGATCAATCACAATAAAATATAAACTCGGAAAATAACTCGATAACAAGTCTGATACAATAGTCAAAATATAAGAATAAAGATAACCACAGCAAATACTGAGTATGGAAACAGTATATACTCAGAAGATACCCTCGGGGATCACTCGTCTACTGGATCTGGTACTGCTCTAGTGCCTGCTCCTGTTCCTGTACCTGCTCCTGCTAATGCTCCTGTCCCGTGTACCTCGGGGTCGATCTCGTCTGCTAATCCTGGGGACATAATCCGGATCCAGGTCCTCAGGGGACATAGCAAGGTACAAAATAACTCAAGCCAGAAATAATGCAGTGCAGCAAATAAATAAATAAATAGGGTAATACTATATAACCAGCTAAGTGATATGCAAGATGAGAGCATCACTAGAACTCAGGCTGAAACTACTACAAGCTCTGTGTCGGGAATCTGGTAGCAGTGATATCATATGGTTTGTCTAGTCTCAGAGAGAGACAACGACGCCGTCATAATATAATCAACCTATAGCCTGTGTGTCTCTCCCCACCCAATATAATCATACGTCTCATATCCACGATGTCTCATGTCCATGTCACGTAGGATCATAACTAATGCATCAAGTCATAAATATCTAAGCAAAAGAATATATCATGAAACATGTAACCTATACAGAATTACCATAAATATCTCAGGACGATTCTGTATCATGAATAGTATCAGGTGTCCTGGGTTATAATGTACTTGATAATGCAAGCTCGAGAAGTATAGGGTCTCGATATCCATGTCTAGATGACGTTACATAACTCCGCATACGGTGTTGGCACCCGACTATTAATCGGACGCTAAGTAAGTCACACGGTCCTAGGTCAAGCATGTAACAAGAACTGTAATATTTGCCAAGGTACACTTGCCTGGGGTTCTGGCTCCAACTGTAGCTCTGGTCTCAGTGGGAATTGCAGGTACTGCTTTGTTTGCTGAAATAGACATCACCAATAGGTTCAGAAAATATCAAATAGCTTGAAACGCCTGTCCTTTGGTCCAATTTGGACACAGGGGCAAAAATGACAGTTTCTAGTCAAAGCGGGGTCCACATGTGGGCCGCTTTGCACCAAAAATGTGTCAGAACTAATGGTCTCCAAATTTGTCAAACTTAGTGTCAACAAGTCCAGAACGATGAACGAACCCAACGGAACTTCCAAAATTGGATTTCGATGAGCCGATCACAAAATTTGTCACGCCCCAGTCCCAAAATATCGAGGGACTAGACACGTGGCAATGGCCAGCAGCACGCACCGATGGACAAATCCAATTTAATGGATCCATCGGGGCATACTTAAGCTGTATATAAGGTTTACAACATCAAGTCAGAACTAATCTCATCCACACAAAAGATAATACGATCAACAGCAATAAGGAAAGTAAATTAAACATCCAGTCTCAGCAAAGTAATTCGGGGAACAATCCGATACAAAGTCTGTTACAATTATTTTAATTAAACAGAAAAGAGAATCTATATGCCATAATATCTGAGCATGAATAAGCAGTTATTCAGGAGAAGTCCTCAGCGATCACCTCGTCCTCAGGTACTGGTACTGTTCCGTGAAGTGCACCTGTTCCGTATACCTCTGAATAAACCTCGTCTGCAAAACCTGGGGACATAATCCGGATCCAGGTCCTCAGGGGACATAGCAAGGTACAAGAAAGCTCATGCCAAAATACAGTATAATAAAAAATGAAACAAAAGGGTAAATAAATAACCATCTATGTGAAATGCAAGTTGAGAGCATCAATAGAACTTAGGCTGATACCACTACAAGCTCTGTGTCGGGGAGCCGGTAGCAGTTATACTATGCTATACAATTTACTATGATATGGCCTATATATATAATCAGCCTGTAGCCTGTGTGTCTCTCCCCACCCAATGTAATCATACGTCTCATGTCCACGATGCCTCATGGCCACGTCACGTACGATCATAGCTAATGCAGTGAGTCACACTATGTCTATGAATATAACATATAGAATTTTAATATTATGTCTATGCCAATCCTGCAACCTACACAGAATTATCTTGAATATTTCAGGAAGATTCTGTTTCATGATCTGTGTCAGGTGTCCTGGGTATAACGTACTTGATAAATTAAGTACGAGAATGTGAAGGGTCACGAATGTCCATCTCTAGATGACTTTACACAACCCCGCGTACGGTGTTGGCACCCGACTATTAATCAGACGCTAAGTAAGTCACTCGGTCCTAGGTCAAACCTGCACAATAATGTATATATAGTCAAAGGAATAAATAACAAGAACTGCAGAGAATGGCAATGTACACTTGCCTGGGTTTCCGGTTCCAATTGCGGCTCTGACTTCAACGGGATTTACAGGCAGTACTCCGGTTGTTGAAACAAATATCACCATCAGATCCAAAAAATATCAATCAGTTAGAAATGCCTGTCCTTGAGTCCGATTTGGACACAGGAGCAAAAACTACATTTTTGGGGCAAAACGGGGTCCAATTGTGGGCCGCTTTGCACGGAAAAACGTGTCAGAGTCAAAGATCTCCAAATCAGTCCAACTTAGTGTCAACAAGTCAGGAACGATGATACGAACCCAACAGAACTTCCAAAATTGGAATCCGATAAGCCGTTCACAAAATCGCCCGTCAAGTGGAGCCTGTGGGGCCCACGACACGCAATTTTTCCAACGTTCTCAGAATCAAACCAAACTTGGCTCACAGGACCAGCGTATTGCTACGAGTCCGATGGTGCAAGTTTCGTCTCGATCCGACGTGTGTACACTAAGTTACAGCGAGAACCAGAAAAGTCGGATACCGGGCGATGTCCGCGGATACGCACTGATTTCGGTGTGTACGCACATCCGAATCAGCTTCTGCGAAATCCCACATGTCCGTATCAACGACGCGCACGTATCTGTGAAGACCGCACGCGACAAAGTCGTCCCGTTTGGCGGGGCATACTCAGTTCCGGGGTGAAATAGGGCATTATTTTTTCTGTTTTTGGATCGCGGTGTGCGATCACTACAGGACGCGATGCCCCGAACGGTTTGCACGGGCACCGAGGGGGTCATGCAGGCTACGCGATACAACTGACGGAATTAAAAACGGGGTTACGAGCAGAAAGTTATGGGTGCCTGAACAGGGCTCGAAAATCAGCGAATTCTCGTATCCGACACGACACTGTGTCCTGTGTCCGGCCGTGTCCGTGTCCGGCTGTGTCCTCGGTTATGGTTCTGTCTACTGTCGGATCACCGGAGGAGGGCGGCGTGGTTGGAGGCGGGTGCGCTGCGGGTGCTGGCCGGAGTCGGAGGAAGGCAGGAGGAGGAGGAAGGAGAGAGGACGACTGGGCGGTGGCTGCACAGGGACGGCGAGAGGAGACTGGCTGGAGGCAGGTTCGTTGGCCTAGAAGGTGGAGGAGCAGGAGGTAGCCGGAGGGCTGGGTCGAGGGGACAGCGGGGTCGGGTGGCGACTTTGTGGGCGGCGCCGGTGACGGTGACGGAGAAGGAGGCGGAGCTCTGGAAGAGGGGCAAATTTTATAGAGAGGTGGAGGGAGGCGGATGGCCGGAAGGGGAAGGGAGCGGTCGGACATTGCGGGAGCGGAGGCGGCGCAGGGAGGAGAAGGTCCGCCGGCAGCGTAACGGCCGGAGTCGGCGGGGATTCGAACGGTCGTTTTACAGAGAAAGGGGTTCGGGCTAATGGATCCGTGTCGGGTCGGGTTCAATTCGGATCCGACCCGATCCAATAAAAATTAAATACGGGTCGGGTCGGGTTTCGAGTCGCGGGTTTTGACCCGAATCTGACCCGCTAAGGCCGAGTTGGGTTTGGGTTGGGTTTACTGTTTGGTTCGGTTTGGTTTATTTAATTGGTTTAATTAATTGATTAATTTAAAATAGTTTTTAGGACTTTTTAAAGGCTTTCGGGGTCCAATAAATTCCCGGAAAATTACCCTATGTCTAGTTTTTCATTTTACACCATAAAATATTATTTTCATAATATTTTAATATTATTTATTATCTATTAAAAATTATTTAATAAATAAAATACTTGAATTTAATTTCAGAAAATTCCCAGAAAATTCCAGAAAATTGACAAAAATTCAAATTTAAAAATTCTTAAAAATCAGGAGGTTTATAATCTACCCCCCTTAAGAGGATTGCGTCCTCGCAATCAAAGAATAACCGGTCATCAGAGATGACACGGTTACAAACATTGTTCGTATCAGAAAATCAAGGGTTTAAACACATAGGGAAAGTCATTTCCCTAAGCAATGGAATTTTCCAAATGTGGGAAATCTAGAAAATTTATAGTTTTAGAAAACTAGTTTTATCCTTTAAAACTTATCTGGTTATCAGTTATAAAACATTCTAGGTTATTCTTTAAAAACATAATAGATTAACAATTCTAGGTTATTTAGCAAGTTCAAAATTATTTAGATTAACACTAGGTTATCAATTATCAAGTTAAAACTGTTAGGTCAGGTCTAGAGCCACGAACCAGCAGGCACGAAGTAAAGCAATACTAGAAATAGAAAACTATAAAAACTTACGCGCATTAGCTACTCCTTGGTTCTGCGCATCTTCCAAAGTCATCGCGAAGGCTTGTCCGCGTCCTTGTGGTGGATTCCTCTGCTGCTGCTGCTGCTGCTGGGCTTGTTGGAAGAGTGCTGCTTGTGGTGCCAAGAGTGGCCTTGGTTGATACCCTCCTGGTGCTGGTAGAGCTGGTTGGGTTGTCCTTGGTGCTCCTCCTCGATGCTGAGGACAATCCTTGGCTATGTGTTGATTGGTTCCGCAAATTAAGCATAATCCCAACTTGCGTCTGCAGTCCTTCTCAAAATGGCCTATCTTGCCACAGTATTGACATGTAGGTAATGTCTGCGGAGAGGCTCTGGATGGCTGGTGTATATGAGGCCTCTTTGCAGCTTCTTCTTGTGGTGCTTTGGATGATGTGGAAGACCGTTTCAGACTGGTCTCTCTCCTGGTGACGCGTTCCATGCGTCGGGCTGCAGCGAGAACGTCCGAGTAAGAGGTAGGTGCGACGGATCCAATGAGTCTCTGCAGCTCGAAGTTTAGTCCGTCGAAGAATTTCTCGGCCTTCTCTTCTTCCGTTGGGATTAAAGTAGGGCAAAGCGACTTAGACGAATGAACTCTGCGTTGTACTCCTCCACTCTCATGCTGCTCTGAGTGAGACGATTGAACTTGTCCCGAAGTTCTGATCGAGCGATAGCCGGAATGTACATCTCCTGAAAGAGTCTGGAGAACTCTTCCCAAGTGACTCGGTCTGGTCCGAGCCTGGTCTCTTCAGATAGCCACCAGTGATGAGCATTGTCCGTCAACTGCATTCTGATGGTGGTCATCCAACGTTCTCTTGGAAGTTCAGCTGCTTCCAACTGGTATTGTATATTGGTGAGCCACTCATGAACTTCGGTTGGTCCTTCTTTGCCCAAAAAGATACGGGACTTGAGTTGACGGAAATCGATGATAGACCCCGCTTCTGGTCGTCTAGCTTGTGGGTTCACTTGCTCCAAGGCGGTTACTAGGCTGGTCCTCAAGTACTCCGCCTCATGACGCTACGTCTCCTGATGAATTTTCTGTTGGGCTTGCATCATTGCGTAGATCATTTAAAATATCTGCTGCCCGTCTATAGGTTGCTCTTGTGGGAATACGGGCATCGGTGGAATGAACTGCGGAGGCGGCGGGATATCATCACGCCGGAACCTTGAATTCTGCTGGGCTGCTTGATTGCTTTGAGAAGATTGCCCTCGGTCTTCGGGTGTCACTCCTTCATCATAAGTGACCACAGCATCGTGTGGTGTACTCAAGAGATTCTCGTCTCCTCTTCTTGGATCCATTACTCTGCATCAAAAATAAAATATAAAAAACGCACAGGATTCAAGGCAAGATGCAAGTCAAAAATTAATTCGAAAATGATACAGATATCAAGAACGTTTTCAAGCAAGTGGATGAGATTCTAAAAACTTATCCTATCTTATTGCAGGCCTGTTCGGTCCCTAAGTTGAAATCGAACAATTTAGTCGGAGACCTGCATGGGCCACCACAAAAATTATGTCACGCCCCAGTCCCAAAATATCGAGGGACTAGACACGTGGCAATAGCCAGCAGCACGCACCGATGGACAAACCCAATTTAATGGATCCATCGGGGCATACTTAAGCTGTATATAAGGTTTACAATATCAAGTCAGAACTAATCTCATCCACACAAAAGATAATACGATCAACAACAATAAGGAAAGTAAATTAAACATCCAGTCTCAATAAAGTAATTCGGGGAACAACCCGATACAAAGTCTGTTACAATTGTTTTAATTAAACAGAAAAGAGAATCTATATGCCATAATATCTGAGCATGAAGAAGCAGTTGTTCAGGAGAAGTCCTCAGCGATCACCTCGTCCTCAAGTACTTGTACTGTTCCGTGAAGTGCACCTGTTCCGTATACCTCTGAATAAACCTCGTCTGCAAAACCTGGGGACATAATCCGGATCCAGGTCCTCATGGGACATAGCAAGGTACAAGAAAGCTCATGCCAAAATGCAGTATAATAAAAAATGAAACAAAAGGGTAAATAAATAACCATCTATGTGAAATACAAGTTGAGAGCATCACTAGAACTTAGGCTGATACCACTACAAGCTCTGTGTCGGGGAGCCGGTAGCAGTTATACTATGCTATGTAATTTACTATGATATGGCCTATATATATAATCAGCCTGTAGCCTGTGTGTCTCTCCCCACCCAATGTAATCATACGTCTCATGTCCACGATGCCTCATGGCCACGTCACGTACGATCATAGCTAATGCAGTGAGTCACACTATGTCTATGAATATAACATATAGGATTTTAATATTATGTCTATGCCAATCCTGCAACCTACACAGAATTACCTTGAATATTTTAGGAAGATTCTATTTCATGATCTGTGTCAGGTGTCCTGGGTATAACGTACTTGATAAATTAAGTACGAGAATGTGAAGGGTCACGAATGTCCATCTCTAGATGACTTTACACAACCCCGCGTACGGTGTTGTCACCCGACTATTAATCGGACGCTAAGTAAGTCACTCGATCCTAGGTCAAACATGCACAATAATGTATATATAGTCAAAGTAATAAATAACAAGAACTGCAGAGATTGGCAAGGTACACTTGCCTGGGTTTCCGGTTCCAATTGCGGCTCTGACTTCAACGGAATTTACAGGCAGTACTCCGGTTGCTGAAACAAATATCACCATCAAATCCAGAAAATATCAATCAGTTAGAAACGCCTGTCCTTGAGTCCTATTTGGACACAGGGGCAAAAACGACATTTTCGGGGCAAAACGGGGTCCAATTATGGGCCACTTTGCACGGAAAAACGTGTCAGAGTCAAAGGTCTCCAAATCAGTCCAACTTAGTGTCAACAAGTCAGGAACGATGATACGAACCCAACGGAACTTTCAGAATTGGATTCCGATGAGCCGTTCACAAAATCGCCCGTCAAGTGGAGCCTGTGGGGCCCACGACACGCAATTTTTCCAACGTTCTCAGAATCGAACCAAACTTGGCTCACAGGACCAGCGTATTGCTACGAGTCCGATGGCACAAGTTTCGTCTCGATCCGACGTGTGTACACTAAGTTACAGCGAGAACCAGAAAAGTCAGATACGGGGCGATGTCCGCGGATACGCACTGATTTCGGTGTGCACGCACATCCGAATCAGCTTCTGCAAAATCCCGTACGTCCGTATCAAAGACGCGCACGTATCTGTGAAGACCGCACGCGACCAAGTCGTCCCGTTTGGCTGGGCGTACTCAGTTCCGGGGTGAAATAGGGCGTTATTTTTCCTTTTTTGGATCGCGGTGTGCGATCACTATAGGAGGCGATGCCCCGAACGGTTTGCACGGGCACCGAGGGGGTCATGCAGGCTACGCGATATAACTGACGGAATTAAAAACGGGGTTACGAGCAGAAAGTTATGGGTGCCTGACACGACACTGTGTCCTGTGTCCGGTCGTGTCCGTGTCCGGCTGTGTCCTCGGTTAGGGTTCTATCTACTGTCGGAACACCGGAGGAGGGCGGCGTGGTTGGAGGCGGGTGCGCTGCGGGTGCTGGCCGGAGTCGGAGGAAGGCAGGAGGAGGAGGAAGGAGAGAGGACGACTGGGCGGTGGCTGCACAGGGACGGCGAGAGGAGACTGGCTGGAGGCGGGTTCGTTGGCCTGGAAGGTGGAGGAGCAGGAGGTAGCCGGAGGGCTGGGTCGAGGGGACAGCGGGGTCGGGTGGCGACTTCGTGGGCGGCCGACTCTGCGGTTCTGGAGGGCGGCGCCGGTGACGGAGAAGGAGGCGGAGCTCTGGAAGAGGGACGGATTTTATAGAAAGGTGGAGGGAGGCGGATGGCCGGCGGTTGGCCGGAAGGGGAAGGGAACGGTCGGACGTTGCGGGAGCGGAGGCAGCACAGGGAGGAGAAGGGCCGCCGGCGGCGTAACGGCCGGAGTCGGCGGGGATTTGAACGGTCGGTTTACAGAGAAAGGGGTTCGGGCTAATGGATCCGGGTCGGTTCGGGTTCAATTCGGATCCGACCCGATCCAATAAAAATTAAATACGGGTCGGGTCGGGTTTCGAGTCGCGGGTTTTGACCCGAATCCGACCCGCTAAGGCCGAGTTGGGTTTGGGTTGGGTTTACTGTTTGGTTCGATTTGGTTTATTTAATTGGTTTAATTAATTGATTAATTTAAAATAGTTTTTAGGACTTTTTAAAGGCTTCCGGGGTCCAATAAATTCCCGAAAAATTACCCTATGTCTAGTTTTTCATTTTACACCATAAAATATTATTTTTATAATATTTTAATATTATTTATTAATATTGAAAATGGGGTTACGAGCAGAAAGTTATGGGTGCCTGAACAGGGCTCGAAAATCAGCGAATTCTCGTGTCCGACACGACACTGTATCCTGTGTCCGGTCGTGTCCGTGTCCGGCTGTGTCCTCGGTTAGGGTTCTGTCTACTGTCGGATCACCGGAGGAGGGCGGCGTGGTTGGAGGCGGGTGCGCTGCGGGTGCTGGCCGGAGTCGGAGGAAGGCAGGAGGAGGAGGAAGGAGAGAGGACGACTGGGCGGTGGCTGCACAGGGACGGCGAGAGGAGACTGGCTGGAGGCGGGTTCGTTGGCTTGGAAGGTGGAGGAGCAGGAGGTAGCCGGAGGGCTGGGTCGAGGGGACAGCGGGGTCGGGTGGCGACTTCGTGGGCGGCCGGCTCTGCGGTTCTGGAGGGCGGCGCCGGTGACGGAGAAGGAGGCGGAGCTCTGGAAGAGGGGCGGATTTTATAGAGAGGTGGAGGGAGGCGGATGGCCGGCGGTTGGCCGGAAGGGGAAGGAAGCGGTCGGACGTTGCGGGAGCGGAGGCAGCACAGGGAGGAGAAGGGCCGCCGGCGGCGTAACGGCCGGAGTCGGCGGGGATTTGAACGGTCGGTTTACAGAGAAAGGGGTTCGGGCTAATGGATCCGGGTCGGGTCGGGTTCAATTCGGATCCGACCCAATCCAATAAAAATTAAATACGGGTCGAGTCGGGTTTCGAGTCGTGGGTTTTGACCCAAATCCGACCCGCTAAGGCCGAGTTGGGTTTGGGTTGGGTTTACTGTTTGGTTCGGTTTGGTTTATTTAATTGGTTTAATTAATTGATTAATTTAAAATAGTTTTTAGGACTTTTTAAAGGCTTCCGAGGTCCAATAAATTTCTGAAAAATTATCCTATGTCTAGTTTTTCATTTTACACCATAAAATATTATTTTCATAATATTTTAATATTATTTATTATCTATTAAAAATCATTTAATAAATAAAACACTTGAATTTAATTTCAGAAAATTCCCAGAAAATTCCAGAAAATTGAAAAAAATCCAAATTTAAAAATTCTTGAAAATCAGGGGGTTTACAATCTACCCCCTTAAGAGGATTGCGTCCTCGCAATCAAAGAATAACCGGTCATCAGAGATGACACGGTTACAAACATTGTTCGTATCAAAAAATCAAGGGTTTAAACACATAGGGAAAGTTATTTCCCTAAGCAATGGAATTTCCCAAATGTGGGAAATCTAGAAAATTTACAGTTTTAGAAAACTAGTTTTATCCTTTAAAACTTATCTGGTTATCAGTTATAAAACATTCTAGGTTATTCTTTAAATACATAATAGATTAACAATTCTAGGTTATTTAGCAAGTTCAAAATTATTTAGATTAACACTAGGTTATCAATTATCAAGTTAAAACTGTTAGGTCAGGTCTAGGGTCACGAACCAGCAGGCATGAAGTAAAGCAATACTAGAAACAGAAAACTATAAAAACTTACGCGCATTAGCTACTCCTTGGTTCTGCGCGTCTTCCAAAGTCATCGCGAAGGCTTGTCCGCATCCTTGTGGTGGATTCCTCTGCTGCTGCTGCTGCTGCTGGGCTTGTTGGAAGAGTGCTGCTTGTGGTGCCAAGGGTGGCCTTGGTTGATACCCTCCTGGTGCTGGTAGAGCTGGTTGGGTTGTCCTTGGTGCTTCTTTTCGATGCTGAGGACAATCCTTGGCTATGTGTTGATTGGTTCCGCAAATTAAGCATAATCCCAACTTGCGTCTGCAGTCCTTCTCAAAATGGCCTATCTTGCCACAGTATTGACATATAGGTAATGTCTGCGGAGAGGCTCTGGATGGCTGGTGTATATGAGGCCTCTTTGCAGCTTCTTTTTGTGGTGCTTTGGATGATGTGGAAGACCGTTTCAGACTGGTCTCTCTCCTGGTGACGCGTTCCATGCGTCGGGCTGCAGCGAGAACGTCCGAGTAAGAGGTAGGTGCGACGGATCCAATGAGTCTCTGCAGCTCAAAGTTTAGTCCGTCGAAGAATTTCTCGGCCTTCTCTTCTTCCGTTGGGATCAAAGTAGGGGCGAAGCGACTTAGACGAATGAACTCTGCGTTGTACTCCTCCACTGTCATGCTGCTCTGAGTGAGACGATTGAACTTGTCCCGAAGTTCTGATTGAGCGATAACCGGAATGTACATCTCTTGAAAGAGTCTGGAGAACTCTTTCCAAGTGACTCGGTCTGGTCCGAGCCTAGTCTCTTCAGATAGCCACCAGTGATGAGCATTGTCCGTCAACTGCATTCTGATGGCGGTCATCCAACGTTCTCTTGGAAGTTCAGCTGCTTCCAACTGGTATTGTATGTTGGTGAGCCACTCATGAACTTCGGTTGGTCCTTCTTTGCCCGAAAAGGTACGGGGCTTGATTTGACGGAAATCGGTGATAGACCCCGCTTCTGGTCGTCTAGCTTGTGGGTTCACTTGCTCCAAGGCGGTTACTAGGCTGGTCCTCAAGTACTCCGCCTCATGACGCTGCGTCTCCTGATGAATTTGCTGTTGGGCTTGCATCATTGCGTAGATTATTTGAAATATCTGCTGCCCGTCTATAGGTTGCCCTTGTGGGAATACGGGCATCGGTGGAACGAACTGCGGAGGCGACGGGATGTCATCACGCCGAAACCTTGAATTCTGCTGGGCTGTTTGATTGCTTTGAGAAGATTGCCCTCGGTCTTCGGGTGTCACTCCTTCATCATAAGTGACCACAGCATCGTGTGGTGTACTCAAGAGATTCTCGTCTCCTCTTCTTGGATCCATTACTCTGCATCAAAAATAAAATATAAGAAGCGCACATGATTCAAGGCAAGATGCAAGTCAAAAATTAATTCGAAAATGATACAGATATCAAGAACGTTTTCAAGCAAGTGGATAAGATTCTAAAAACTTATCCTATCTTATTGCAGGCCTGTTCGGTCCTGAAGTTGAAACCGAACAATTTAGTCGGAGACCTGCATGGGCCACCACAAAAACTATGTCACGCCCCAGTCCCAAAATATCGAGGGACTAGACACGTGGCAATGGCCAGCAGCACGCACCGATGGACAAATCCAATTTAATGGATCCATCGGGGCATACTTAAGCTGTATATAAGCTTTACAATATCAAGTCAGAACTAATCTCATCCACACAAAAGATAATACGATCAACAGCAATAAGGAAAGTAAATTAAACATCCAGTCTCAACAAAGTAATTCGGGGAACAACCCGATACAAAGTCTGTTATAATTGTTTTAATTAAACAGAAAAGAGAATCTATATGCCATAATATCTGAGCATGAATAAGCAGTTATTCAGGAGAAGTTCTCAGCGATCACCTCGTCCTCAGGTACTTGTACTGTTCCGTGAAGTGCACCTGTTCCGTATACCTCTGAATAAACCTCGTCTGCAAAACCTGGGGACATAATCCGGATCCAGGTCCTCAGGGGACATAGCAAGGTACAAGAAAGCTCATGCCAAAATGCAGTATAATAAAAAATGAAACAAAAGGGTAAATAAATAACCATCTATATGAAATACAAGTTGAGAGCATCACTAGAACTTAGGCTGATACCACTACAAGCTCTGTGTCGGGGAGCCGGTAGCAGTTATACTATGCTATGTAATTTACTATGATATGGCCTATATATATAATCAGCCTGTAGCCTGTGTGTCTCTCCCTACCCAATGTAATCATACGTCTCATGTCCACGATGCCTCATGGCCACGTCACGTACGATCATAGCTAATGCAGTGAGTCACACTATGTCTATGAATATAACATATAGAATTTTAATATTATGTCTATGCCAATCCTGCAACCTACACAGAATTACCTTGAATATTTCAGGAAGATTCTGTTTCATGATCTGTGTCAGGTGTCCTGGGTATAACGTACTTGATAAATTAAGTACGAGAATGTGAAGGGTCACGAATGTCCATCTCTAGATGACTTTACACAACCCCGCGTACGGTGTTGTCACCCGACTATTAATCGAACGCTAAGTAAGTCACTCGATCCTAGGTCAAACATGCACAATAATGTATATATAGTCAAAGTAATAAATAACAAGAACTGCAGAGATTGGCAAGGTACACTTGCCTGGGTTTCCGGTTCCAATTGCGGCTCTGACTTCAACGGAATTTACAGACAGTACTCCGGTTGCTGAAACAAATATCACCATCAAATCCAGAAAATATCAATCAATTAGAAACGCCTGTCCTTGAGTCCTATTTGGATACAGGGGCAAAAACGACATTTTTGGGGCAAAACGGGGTCCAATTGTGGGCCGCTTTGCACGGAAAAACGTGTCAGAGTCAAAGGTCTCCAAATCAGTCCAACTTAGTGTCAACAAGTCAGGAACGATGATACGAACCCAACGGAACTTTCAGAATTGGATTCCGATGAGCCGTTCACAAAATCGTCCGTCAAGTGGAGCCTGTGGGGCCCACGACACGCAATTTTTCCAACGTTCTCAGAATCGAACCAAACTTGGCTCACAGGACCAGCGTATTGCTACGAGTCCGATGGCACAAGTTTTGTCTCGATCCGACGTGTGTACACTAAGTTACAGCGAGAACCAGAAAAGTCGGATACGGGGCGATGTCCGCGGATACGCACTGATTTCGGTGTGCACGCACATCCGAATCAGCTTCTGCAAAATCCCGCACGTCCGTATCAAAGACGCACACGTATCTGTGAAGACCGCACGCGACCAAGTCGTCCCGTTTGGCTGGGCGTACTCAGTTCCGGGGTGAAATAGGGCATTATTTTTCCTTTTTTGGATCGCGGTGTGCGATCACTATAGGAGGCGATGCCCCGAACGGTTTGCACGGGCACCGAGGGGGTCATGCAGGCTACGCGTTACAACTGACGGAATTAAAAACGGGGTTACGAGCAGAAAGTTATGGGTGCCTGAACAGGGCTCGAAAATCAGCGAATTCTCGTGTCCGACACGACACTGTGTCCTGTGTCCGGTCGTGTCCGTGTCCGGCTGTGTCCTCGGTTAGGGTTCTATCTACTGTCGGAACACCGGAGGAGGGCGGCGTGGTTGGAGGCGGGTGCGCTGCGGGTGCTGGCCGGAGTCGGAGGAAGGCAGGAGGAGGAGGAAGGAGAGAGGACGACTGGGCGGTGGCTGCACAGGGACGGCGAGAGGAGACTGGCTGGAGGCGGGTTCGTTGGCCTGGAAGGTGGAGGAGCAGGAGGTAGCCGGAGGGCTGGGTCGAGGGGACAGCGGGGTCGGGTGGCGACTTCGTGGGCGGCCGGCTCTGCGGTTCTGGAGGGCAGCGCCGGTGACGGAGAAGGAGGCGGAGCTCTGGAAGAGGGACGGATTTTATAGAGAGGTGGAGGGAGGCGGATGGCCGGCGGTTGGCCGGAAGGGGAAGGGAACGGTCGGACGTTGCGGGAGCGGAGGCAGCACAGGGAGGAGAAAGGCCGCCGGCGGCGTAACGGCCGGAGTCGGCGGGGATTTGAACGGTCGGTTTACAGAGAAAGGGGTTCGGGCTAATGGATCCGGGTCGGTTCGGGTTCAATTCGGATCCGACCCGATCCAATAAAAATTAAATACGGGTCGGGTCGGGTTTCGAGTCGCGGGTTTTGACCCGAATCCGACCCGCTAAGGCCGAGTTGGGTTTGGGTTGGGTTTACTGTTTGGTTCAATTTGGTTTATTTAATTGGTTTAATTAATTGATTAATTTAAAATAGTTTTTAGGACTTTTTAAAGGCTTCCGGGGTCCAATAAATTCCCGAAAAATTACCCTATGTCTAGTTTTTCATTTTACACCATAAAATATTATTTTTATAATATTTTAATATTATTTATTAATATTGAAAACGGGGTTACGAGCAGAAAGTTATGGGTGCCTGAACAGGGCTCGAAAATCAGCGAATTCTCGTGTCCGACACGACACTGTGTCCTGTGTCCGGTCGTGTCCGTGTCCGGCTGTGTCCTCGGTTAGGGTTCTGTCTACTGTCGGATCACCAGAGGAGGGCGGCGTGGTTGGAGGCGGGTGCGCTGCGGGTGCTGGCCGGAGTCGGAGGAAGGCAGGAGGAGGAGGAAGGAGAGAGGACGACTGGGCGGTGGCTGCACAGGGACGGCGAGAGGAGATTGGCTGGAGGCGGGTTCGTTGGCCTGGAAGGTGGAGGAGCAGGAGGTAGCCGGAGGGCTGGGTCGAGGGGACAGCGGGGTCGGGTGGCGACTTCGTGGGCGGCCGGCTCTGCGGATCTGGAGGGCGGCGCCGGTGACGGAGAAGGAGGCGGAGCTCTGGAAGAGGGGCGGATTTTATAGAGAGGTGGAGGGAGGCGGATGGCCGGCGGTTGGCCGGAAGGGGAAGGGAGCGGTCGGACGTTGCGGGAGCGGAGGCAGCACAGGGAGGAGAAGGGCCGCCGGCGGCGTAACGGCCGGAGTCGGCGGGGATTTGAACGGTCGGTTTACAGAGAAAGGGGTTCGGGCTAATGGATCCGGGTCGGGTCGGGTTCAATTCGGATCCGACCCAATCCAATAAAAATTAAATACGGGTCGGGTCGGGTTTTGAGTCATGGGTTTTGACCCGAATCCGACCCGCTAAGGCCGAGTTGGGTTTGGGTTGGGTTTACTGTTTGGTTCGGTTTGGTTTATTTAATTGGTTTAATTAATTGATTAATTTAAAATAGTTTTTAGGACTTTTTAAAGGCTTCCGGGGTCCAATAAATTCCCAAAAAATTACCCTATGTCTAGTTTTTCATTTTACACCATAAAATATTATTTTCATAATATTTTAATATTATTTATTATCTATTAAAAATCATTTAATAAATAAAACACTTGAATTTAATTTCAGAAAATTCCCAGAAAATTCCAGAAAATTGAAAAAAATCCAAATTTAAAAATTCTTGAAAATCAGGGGGTTTACAATCTACCCCCTTAAGAGGATTGCGTCCTCGCAATCAAAGAATAACCGGTCATCAGAGATGACACGGTTACAAACATTGTTCGTATCAGAAAATCAAGGGTTTAAACACATAGGGAAAGTTATTTCCCTAAGCAATGGAATTTCCCAAATGTGGGAAATCTAGAAAATTTACAGTTTTAGAAAACTAGTTTTATCCTTTAAAACTTATCTGGTTATCAGTTATAAAACATTCTAGGTTATTCTTTAAAAACATAATAGATTAACAATTCTAGGTTATTTAGCAAGTTCAAAATTATTTAGATTAACACTAGGTTATCAATTATCAAGTTAAAACTGTTAGGTCAGGTCTAGGGTCACGAACCAGCAGGCATGAAGTAAAGCAATACTAGAAACAGAAAACTATAAAAACTTACGCGCATTAGCTACTCCTTGGTTCTGCGCGTCTTCCAAAGTCATCGCGAAGGCTTGTCCGCATCCTTGTGGTGGATTCCTCTGCTGCTGCTGCTGCTGCTGGGCTTGTTGGAAGAGTGCTGCTTGTGGTGCCAAGGGTGGCCTTGGTTGATACCCTCCTGGTGCTGGTAGAGCTGGTTGGGTTGTCCTTGGTGCTTCTTCTCGATGCTGAGGACAATCCTTGGCTATGTGTTGATTGGTTCCGCAAATTAAGCATAATTCCAACTTGCGTCTGCAGTCCTTCTCAAAATGGCCTATCTTGCCACAGTATTGACATATAGGTAATGTCTGCGGAGAGGCTCTGGATGGCTGGTGTATATGAGGCCTCTTTGTAGCTTCTTTTTGTGGTGCTTTGGATGATGTGGAAGACCGTTTCAGACTGGTCTCTCTCCTGGTGACGCGTTCCATGCGTCGGGCTGCAGCGAGAACGTCCGAGTAAGAGGTAGGTGCGACGGATCCAATGAGTCTCTGCAGCTCAAAGTTTAGTCCGTCGAAGAATTTCTCGGCCTTCTCTTCTTCCGTTGGGATCAAAGTAGGGGCGAAGCGACTTAGACGAATGAACTCTGCGTTGTACTCCTCCACTGTCATGCTGCTCTGAGTGAGACGATTGAACTTGTCCCGAAGTTCTGATTGAGCGATAACCGGAATGTACATCTCCTGAAAGAGTCTGGAGAACTCTTTCCAAGTGACTCGGTCTGGTCCGAGCCTAGTCTCTTCAGATAGCCACCAGTGATGAGCATTGTCCGTCAACTGCATTCTGATGGCGGTCATCCAACGTTCTCTTGGAAGTTCAGCTGCTTCCAACTGGTGTTGTATGTTGGTGAGCCACTCATGAACTTCGGTTGGTCCTTCTTTGCCCGAAAAGGTACGGGGCTTGAGTTGACGAAAATCGGTGATAGACCCCGCTTCTGGTCGTCTAGCTTGTGGGTTCACTTGCTCCAAGGCGGTTACTAGGCTGGTCCTCAAGTACTCCGCCTCATGACGCTGCGTCTCCTGATGAATTTGCTGTTGGGCTTGCATCATTGCGTAGATTATTTGAAATATCTGCTGCCCGTCTATAGGTTGCCCTTGTGGGAATACGGGCATCGGTGGAACGAACTGCGGAGGCGACGGGATGTCATCACGCCGAAACCTTGAATTCTGCTGGGCTGCTTGATTGCTTTGAGAAGATTGCCCTCGGTCTTCGGATGTCACTCCTTCATCATAAGTGACCACAGCATCGTGTGGTGTACTCAAGAGATTCTCGTCTCCTCTTCTTGGATCCATTACTCTGCATCAAAAATAAAATATAAGAAGCGCACATGATTCAAGGCAAGATGCAAGTCAAAAATTAATTCGAAAATGATACAGATATCAAGAACGTTTTCAAGCAAGTGGATAAGATTCTAAAAACTTATCCTATCTTATTGCAGGCCTGTTCGGTCCCTAAGTTGAAACCGAACAATTTAGTCGGAGACCTGCATGGGCCACCACAAAAACCATGTCACGCCCCAGTCCCAAAATATCGAGGGACTAGACACGTGGCAATGGCCAGCAGCACGCACCGATGGACAAACCCAATTTAATGGATCCATCGGGGCATACTTAAGCTGTATATAAGGTTTACAACATCAAGTCAGAACTAATCTCATCCACACAAAAGATAATACGATCAACAGCAATAAGGAAAGTAAATTAAACATCCAGTCTCAACAAAGTAATTCGGGGAACAACCCGATACAAAGTCTGTTATAATTGTTTTAATTAAACAGAAAAGAGAATCTATATGCCATAATATCTGAGCATGAAGAAGCAGTTGTTCAGGAGAAGTCCTCAGCGATCACCTCGTCCTCAGGTACTTGTACTGTTCCGTGAAGTGCACCTGTTCCGTATACCTCTGAATAAACCTCGTCTGCAAAACCTGGGGACATAATCCGGATCCAGGTCCTCAGGGGACATAGCAAGGTACAAGAAAGCTCATGCCAAAATGCAGTATAATAAAAAATGAAACAAAAGGGTAAATAAATAACCATCTATGTGAAATACAAGTTGAGAGCATCACTAGAACTTAGGCTGATACCACTACAAGCTCTGTGTCGGGGAGCCGGTAGCAGTTATACTATGCTATGTAATTTACTATGATATGGCCTATATATATAATCAGCCTGTAGCCTGTGTGTCTCTCCCCACCCAATGTAATCATACGTCTCATGTCCACGATGTCTCATGTCCACGTCACGTACGATCATAGCTAATGCAGTGAGTCACACTATGTCTATGAATATAACATCTAGGATTTTAATATTATGTCTATGCCAATCCTGCAACCTACACAGAATCACCTTGAATATTTCAAGAAGATTCTGTTTCATGATCTGTGTCAGGTGTCCTGGGTATAACGTACTTGATAAATTAAGTACGAGAATGTGAAGGGTCACGCATGTCCATCTCTAGATGACTTTACACAACCCCGCGTACGGTGTTGTCACCTAACTATTAATCGAACGCTAAGTAAGTCACTCGGTCCTAGGTCAAACATGCACAATAATGTATATATAGTCAAAGGAATAAATAACAAGAACTGCAGAGATTGGCAAGGTACACTTGCCTGGGTTTCCGGTTCCAATTGCGGCTCTGACTTCAACGGAATTTACAGGCAGTACTCCGGTTGCTGAAACAAATATCACCATCAGATCCAAAAAATATCAATCAGTTAGAAATGCCTGTCCTTGAGTCCGATTTGGACACAGGGGCGAAAACGATATTTTCGGGGCAAAACGGGGTCCAATTGTGGGCCGCTTTGCACGGAAAAACGTGTCAAAGTCAAAGGTCTCCAAATCAGTTCAACTTAGTGTCAAAAGGTCAGGAACGATGATACGAACCCAACGAAACTTCCAGAATTGGATTCCGATGAGCCGTTCACAAAATCGCCCGTCAAGTGGAGCCTGTGGGACCCACGACACGCAATTTTTCTAACGTTCTCAGAATCGAACCAAACTTGGCTCACAGGACCAGCGTATTGCTACGAGTCCGATGGCACAAGTTTTGTCTCGATCCGACGTGTGTACACTAAGTTACAGCGAGAACCAAAAAAGTCGGATACGGGGCGATGTCCGTGGATACGCACTGATTTCGGTGTGCACGCACATCCGAATCAGCTTCTGCGAAATCTCGCACGTTCGTATCAACGACGCGCACGTATCTGTGAAGACCGCATGCGACCAAGTCGTCCCGTTTGGCGGGGCGTACTCAGTTCCGGGGTGAAATAGGGCATTATTTTTCCTGTTTTTGGATCGCGGTGTGCGATCACTACAGGACGCGATGCCCCGAGCGGTTTGCACGGGCACCGAGGAGGTCATGCAGGCTACGCGATACAACTGACAGAATTGAAAATGGGGTTACGAGCAGAAAGTTATGGGTACCTGAACATGGCTCGAAAATCAGCGAATTCTCGTGTCCGACACGACACTGTGTCCTGTGTCCGGCCGTGTCCGTGTCCGGCTGTATCCTCGGTTAGGGTTCTGTCTACTGTCGGATCACCGGAGGAGGGCGGCGTGGTTGGAGGCGGGTGCGCTGTGGGTGCTGGCCGGAGTCGGAGGAAGGCAGGAGGAGGAGGAAGGAGAGAGGACGACTGGGCGGTGGCTGCACAGGGACGGCGAGAGAAGACTGGCTGGAGGCGGGTTCGTTGGCCTGGAAGGTGGAGGAGCAGGAGGTAGCCTGAGGGCTGGGTCGAGGGGACAGCGGGATCGGGTGGCGACTTCGTGGGCGGCCGGCTCTGCGGTTCTGGAGGGCGGCGCCGGTGACGGAGAAGGAGGCGGAGCTCTGGAAGAGGGGCGGATTTTATAGAGAGGTGGAGGGAGGCGGATGGCCGACGGTTGGCCGGAAGGGGAAGGGAGCGGTCGGACGTTGCGGGAGCGAAGGCGGCGAAGGGAGGAGAAGGGCCGCCGGCGGCGTAACGGCCGGAGTCGGCGGGGATTCGAACGGTCGGTTTACAGAGAAAGGTGTTCGGGCTAATGGATCCGGGTCTGGTCGGGTTCAATTCAGATCCGACTCGATCCAATAAAAATTAAATACGGGTCGGGTCGGGTTTCGAGTCGCGGGTTTTGACCCGAATTCGACCCGCTAAGGCCGAGTTGGGTTGGGTTTACTGTTTGGTTCGGTTTGGTTTATTTAATTGGTTTAATTAATTGATTAATTTAAAATAGTTTTTAGGACTTTTTAAAGGCTTCCGGGGTCCAATAAATTCCCGAAAAATTATCCTATGTCTAATTTTTTATTTTACACCATAAAATATTATTTTTATAATATTTTAAAATTATTTATTATCTATTAAAAATTATTTAATAAATAAAACACTTGAATTTAATTTTAAAAAATTCCCAGAAAATTTCAGAAAATTGACAAAAATCCAAATTTAAAAATTCTTGAAAATCAGGGGGTTTACAAAATCGCCCGTCAAGTGGAGCCGCGGGACCCACGATACGCGATTTTGTCAACGTTCTCTGAATCGAACCAAACTTGGGTCACAGGACCAGCGTATTGCTACGAGTCCGATGGCGCAAGTTTTATTTCGATCCGACGTGTGTACACCAAGTTACAGCGAGATTCAGAACAGGCAGATATGGGGCGTTGTTGGCGGATATGCGTTGATTCCGGTGTGCACGCACATCCAAATCAACTTCTGCGAAATCCTGCACGTCTGTATCAACGGCGCGCACCTTTTGGTGAAGACCGCACGCGACCAAGTCGTCCCGTTTGGCGGAGCGTACTCAGTTCCGGGGGAAAACGGGATATTGTTTTTCTGTTTTTGGATCGCTGTTCGTGATCACCACAGGACGCGACACACCGAGCGGGTTGCACGGGCATCGAGAGGGTCACGCAGGGTTCGCGTCACAACAGACGGAACGAAAAACGGGGCAACGAGGAGAGAGAAAATGCTACCTGATCAGGGCTCCGCGGAAACTGAATTTTCCGTGTCCGCGAGGCGACATGACACAAGGGGACACAGCACTGGGTACTCTAGCTAGGGTTTCTGTCCAGACGGCCGGAGACTCGCCGGAGGGGCTCGCCGGGGCTGGCTGGGTGGAGGCGGAGCGGCTCGGCTCGGGGTGGCATCGCCGGAGGCGGCGGGGCCGCTCCTGCTGTTGCTGGTGGTGGAGGCCGCCGGAGGAGGCGGGGGCAGCGGAGGCTAGCGAGGGCGAGGGCGAGGGCGGCAGAGCTCGAGGAGGGTGGCGGCGGAGGGGATTCTCGGTCAGGTGGAGGCGGCCGGGTTAGGGCATAGGCAGCGGGGGATCTCGTCGGAGCTGCTTGGTCGGGGCTGAGAGAGGGGAGGCTTTATAAAGCGAGGGAGGGAGCTAGGCCGCCGGCCGTTCGGGGAGAGGAGAAGACAGCACGGCAGTTGCGGAGGTGAAGCGGCGGGGGCGCTCATCGGTTACGCGGTGGCCGGAGGCGAAGCGGCGTCGGGTCTGAGGGGAGAGAAAGGGTTAGGCGGCCGGGTCGGGTCGGGCCAGCGGGTCGGGTCTGAGGGGATCCGACCCGATCCGCAAAAACATGAATTTGGGTTCGGGTAATCGGGTTTCGGGTCGACGGGTTAGACCCGGATCCGACCCGTAGGGTTCGGTTCGGTTCAGTTGAACCGGGTCTTGGTTGGTTTGGTTCAATTGAACCGGATTTAATTCAGGGTTTAATTTGGTTTATTATAAACTTGGTTTTTAGGGCTTTAAAAATGCTTGCAGAGTCCAATAAATTTCCGAAAAATTATCCTATGTCTTATTTTTCATTTTACACCAGAAAATATTATTTTCATAATATTTTAATATTAATTATCATCATTTAAAAATTATTTAATAATCAAAATACCTTAGTTTAATTAATTAAAAATCCCAGAAAATTCCAAAAAAATTGTGAAAAATCTATTTTAAAAATTCCTGAAAAATTAGGGGGTTTACAATCTACCCCTATTAAGAGGATTGCGTCCTCGTAATCAAAGAATAACCGGTCGACAGAGATGACACGGTTGTAAACATTGCTGTCAAGAGGAATCAAGGTTGAGGGTTTTGAGAAGAACACATAGGAAAAATTATTTCCCTAAGCATTAAAAGTTATACAATCTCCCATATGAAGGAGATCTAGAAGACTAAAGTTTAGAAAAACATATTAGGTTATCACTAGGTTATCCATTATTAGCAAGTTTAAAACTGTCAGGTTAAGGCTAAGGACACGAACCAATAGGCACGAGCTAAAGCAATACTAGAAACGATAGCTACGAATCACTTACGCGCATTAGCTACTCCAAGAGTCTGCGCGTCCTCCAAGGTTATCGCGAAAGCTTGTCTGCGTCCTTGCAGTCGATTCCTCTGTTGCTGCTGGGCCTGCTGGAAGAGTGCTGATCTGTTTGATTGCTTTGAGATGATTGTCCTCCACCAACTGGTGTCACTTCATCGTCGTAGGTGACAACTGCAACTTGTGGTATTCCTGCGGGAGTCTCATTGCTTGCTTGTGAATCCATTACTCTGCATCAAAATAAACAATAAGAGGCGCACATGAATCAAGGCAGGATGTAAGTCAAGAAATAAATTCGAATCCGATATAGATGTCAAGAACGTTTCAAGCAAGTGGATGAGATCCTAAAAACTTACCCTATTCTTATTGCAGGCTTGCTCGGTCCCTAAGTTGAAACCGAAGCAATTTAGTTGTTGACCTGCATGGGCCACCACAAAAACTATGTCACGCCCCAGTCCCAAAATATCGAGGGACTAGACACGTGGCAATGGCCAACAGCACACACCGATGGACAAACCCAATTTAATGGATCTATCAGGGTGTACTTAAGCTGTAATACAACCATAAGGGTCTAGATATACTAATCTCATCCACAGATATGAATACAATAATATCAGAATCAATAAGAAAGATCAATCACAATAAAATATAAACTCGGAAAATAACCCGATAACAAGTCTGATACAATAGTCAAGATACAAGAATAAAGATAACCACAGCAAATATTGAGTATGGAAACAGTATATACTCAGAAGATACCCTCGGGGATCACTCGTCTACTGGATCTGGTACTACTATAGTGTATGCTCCTGTTCCTGCACCTGCTAATGCTCCTGTCCCGTGTACCTCGGGGTCGATCTCGTCTGCTAATCCTGGGGACATAATCCGGATCCAGGTCCTCAGGGGACATAACAAGGTACAAAATAACTCAAGCCATAAATAATACAGTACAACAAATAAATGAATAAATAGGGTAATACTATATAACCAGCTAAGTGATATGCAAGATAAGAGCATCACTAGAACTCAGGCTGAAACTACTACAAGCTCTGTGTCGTGGAGCCGGTAGCAGTGATATCATGTGGTTTGTCTAGTATTAGAGAGAGACTACGACGCCGTCATAATATAATCAACCTGTAGCCTGTGTGTCTCTCCCTACCCAATGTAATCATACGTCTCATGTCCACGACGTCTCATGTCTATGTCACGCATGATCATAACTAATACCTCAAGTCATAAATATCTAAGCAAAAGAATATATCATGAAACCTGTAACCTATACAGAATCACCATGAATATCTCAGGACGATTCTGTATCATGAATAGTATCAGGTGTCCTGGGTTATAACGTACTTGATAATGCAAGCACGAGAAGTATAGGGTCTCGATATCCATGTCAAGATGATGTTACACAACTCCGCATATGGTGTTGGCACCCGACTATTAATCGGACGCTAAGTAAGTCACACGGTCCTAGGTCAAGCATGTACAACATATAAATAAGGCAAGAAAATATGTAACAAGAACTGCAATATTTGGCAAGGTACACTTGCCTGGGGTTCTGGCTCCAACTGTAGCTCTGGTCTCAGGAGAAATTGCAGGTACTGCTTCGTTTGTTGAAATAGACATCACCAACAGGTTCAGAAAATATCAAATAGCTAGAAACGCCTGTCCTTGGGTCTAATTTGGACACATGGACAAAAATGACAGTTTCTGGTCAAAGTGGGGTCCACATGTGGGACGCTTTGCACCAAAAACGTGTCAGAACTAATGGTCTCCAAATTTGTCAAACTTAGTGTCAACAAGTCCATAAGGATGATACGAACCCAACGGAACTTCCAGAATTGGATTCCGATGAGCCGATCACAAAATCGCCCGTCAAGTGTAGCCGCGGGGCCTACGATACGCAATTTTGTCAATGTTCTCAGAATCGAACCAAACTTGGGTCACAGGACCAGCGTATTGCTATGAGTCCAATGGCATAAGTTTCATTTCAATCCGACGTGTGTACACCAAGTTACATCGAGATTCAGAACAGGCAGATACGGGACGTTGTTGGAGGATACGCGTTGATTCCGGTGTGCACGCACATCCAAATCAACTTCTGCGAAATCTCGCACGTCCGTATCAACGGCGCACACCTTTTGGTGAAGACCGCACGTGACCAAGTCGTCCCGTTTGGCAGGGCGTACTCAGTTCCGGGGGAAAATAGGGTGTTATTTTCCTGTTTTGGGATCGCGGTTCGCGATCATCACAGGATGTGACACACCGAGCAGGTTGCACGGGCATCGAGAGGGTCACGCAGGGTTCGCGTCATAATAGACGGAACGAAAAACGGGGCAATGAGGAGAGAGAAAATGCTACCTGAACAGGGCTTCGCGGAAACTAAATTTTCCTGTGTCCGCGAGGCGACACGGCACTGGGTACTGTAGCTAGGGTTTCTGTCCAGACGGCCGGAGACTCGCCGAAGGGGCTCGTCGGGTCTGGCTGGGTGGAGGCGGAGCGGCTCGGCTCGGGGTGGCGTCGTTGGATGCGGGGGGGCCGCTGCTGGTGGTGGTGGAGGCCGCCGGAGGAGGCGGGGGCGAGGGCAGCGGAGGCTGGCGAGGGCGAGGGCGGCGGAGCTCGAGGAGGGTGGAGGCGGAGGGGATTCTCGATCAGGCAGAGGCGGCCGGGTTAGGGCATAGGCAGCGGGGGATCTCGCCGGAGCTACTTGCTCGGGGCTGAGAGAGGGGAGGCTTTATAGAGCGAGGGAGGGAGCTGGGCCGCCGGCCGTTCGGGGAGAGGAGAAGACGGCGCGGCGGTTGCGGAGGCGATGCGGCGGGGGCGCTCGTCGGTTACGCGGCGGCCGGAGGCGAAGTAGCGTCGGGTCTGATGGGAGAGAAAGGGTTAGGCGGCCGGGTCGGGTCGGGCCAGCGGGTCGGGTCTGAGGGGATCCGACCCGATCCGCAAAAACAGGAACGCGGGTTCGGGTAATCGGGTTTCGGGTCGGCGGGTTAGACCCGGGTCCGACCTACAGGGTTGGGTTGGGTTCGGTTCAGTTGAACAGGGTCTGGGTTGGTTTGGTTCAATTGAACCGGGTTTAATTCAGGGTTTAATTTGGTTTATTATAAACTTGGTTTTTAGGGCTTTAAAAATGCTTCCGGAGTCCAATAAATTTCCGGAAATTTATCCTATGTCTTATTTTTCATTTTACACCAGAAAATATTATTTTTATAATATTTTAATATTAATTATCATCATTTAAAAATCATTTAATAATTAAAACATTTTAGTTTAATTAATTAAAAATCCCAGAAAATTCCAAGAAAATTGTGAAAAATCTATTTTAAAAATTCCTGAAAAATCTGGGGGTTTACAGTTGTTCACATAATTCCTGTATTTCTTCATCGTCGAGTGGTCCAAGGAGTAAAGTGATCGCCCGCAGATCAGATCTCTAAATCTATACTTCTCCAAAATCAATTATACTTAGATTCATGTTTAGGATCTCGTGTACTTTTTTTTCTTTTTAATAGTTTGTAATACAAAAGTTTCATTTAAATATTTGTCCATCGCAAACAATGTGACAAACAAAATAGGCACATGCTGTGAAGGACTACGACAAAGAGTTCATGCCGCATGGCTTTCTCTGTAACATAGCCTCCGGGCTGCATGAAACTCCATCGTCCCAAACATCAAGTCTGCCATGGGAAAAAGCTCCAAAAATCAAATTTTTTTTTAATAAATTTCTCTTTAATTTTAAGTCCAAATCTAGTGAAACAAAGTTTAAAACTGCATGAAATCAAATTCTCTACCATATGGAACTACTAGTTTTTGGAAACATTAAGCTCCAAGGGATCAAAACCAAGAAAAACCATATAACCCATAAAAAATCTAACTTGAAATATAGATCTACTATAATCTATCCATCAAATCAAAAAATACCAAGTACTAAACATGTAGAGGAACTCATGGCACACAATATAGGCTAAATATTAAGTAGAAAAAAAAATCAAAGAAATAAAATACAAGGTTTCTCCATGTCATGCAAGATGTACTTGCCTAAAGAAGAAGAATGAAGGAAAATGAAGAATGAGGAGGAGAGAGAAAGAAGATGGCTTATATAGGCTAGGGTTGGATGTTTGTCCCTGGGATCAAGTCATAATTATCCTATCCACATAAATAAATGATGAACCTCATGGAAAAATATAAATGGGTCTAGCCTCCATATAACATAACAACCATGCTAGTAATAAATAATATATTCCAATACGTATTCCGAGAACGGGGAGTGGCATAGCTGCACCCCATGCATGACGTGTAGGTGCACCCAAATCTGCTAGAAATGGTAGTAGATGCATGCTCATCTTATTTCCTGTTCTGTCAGGAAATATAAATGAACTACATAGGCAAAGTAAGTATGCCCTTGTGCAACATATTATCTAAAATAATGTATTAAGAATTTGTATCAACTAAATTAAATAAGCATTAACATTAATTAATGAAAAAACATATATACCCGCGAATCATCTGTTGTATCCCGATAAGATTTGTATTCGTAAAGGTAGAACGGAGCCAAGTGAACTTTATACCGTAACTCGATCCTAAATTTGATGGTCATTGCATTCCAAGGTATGTCCATAATATTTTTCACAATCAATATACACCTATTTTGCCATATAATAATTTTTAAAAAAATTGTTACAGGATAGTCCGTCACCACTAAGTATTTATTCCGTCAGAAATAATATTACTAACTTTTCATGTAATCTAGCCCAATTAGATTTTTATTACTGAGTGAATAGTCATTATGTCATTGACTTCCGTCACTATAAACAAAATTTATTGTAGTTCAACTACCACATTAAAATAAATCCGGCAGACGTTGTTAGTAAGGGAGTTTTCATGTAAGAGTCTCTTCAATACAAATGTCAAATAAGTTGTGAAGTTGGCATGATAAAAATATTGTGAAGTTGATTGTCTAGTTCTAGACAATGCACTTGACAATGACTTTAACTCCACATCATCAATTATGAATAAAAATATTTAGAAAGAAAGGAATGAGAAAAAGAAGTTGTCTTGGAAGTTAAAAATTGTAGATTTATTGCCTTCTCAATACTTTTGCATTGGATAAATTTTTTTAACTTCATTGTCTTGTGTGAATATAATTTTGCTACAAGACAATAGGATTGGAGATGCTCTAAGGACGTATCTCTCTTTATCCTATTTGATTATGAAACATCCTTAGTCAATTCTCTATATACAATTCTTCCAAACTATTTTTTTCTATATATATATATTTAAATTATGATGCTCTACATGAAAATTGACAAACAATTATTTATATCAATAATGCTACGCCTACAACCAAATGCTTACATCTTTCTTACAATCGCCACGTGGCGCCCACGTGGCAGCCGTCCATTGGATGTGGGGTATGTGGAATCCGGTGTCCGTCATGTGGCAGGAGTGCCATGTGACAGCCATTTATTGGAGGAGAGCTAAAACCGGGTGTGGCCCACATAGCAGGGAGGGAGAAGATTGTAAGCATTTTTCTTACTTAAATAATCAATGTTTTTTTCGATGTGTGTGCATTTGCACTTGTACCGAAAGATACACCATCACTTTGGTAGTCTTTTTCTCGAGATTGAAACTTCAAACAAGCGTGGGCTGGCTTCTTTTTCCTTTGCAAGATAGTCGAGATTAATTTATTCATCATCAGAAAGTAGGTTTGCCACATCATGAAGGACGTGGACCAAGGTACATAAAGCGTGGGCTGGCTTGTTACGGCCATTTCATTCAAATGGAGTCCCTTCGTATATATCCCTCCATTTCATTTCAGGTGCTCCTTTCCCATATTGTGGATGTTGGGAAAGAACTCTTCACTGCACATTGCATTCAAATGGAGTCCCTTCGTATATATCCCTCCATTTCATTTCAGGTGCTCATTTCCCATATTGTGGATGTTGGGAAAGAACTCTTCACTGCATATTGCATTCAAATGGAGTCCCTTCGTATCCCTCCCTTCTCTCTATAAATACCCACATTATATATATATATATGCATGCAAATGCAACCATCAACCTGATCCAACCAAAAGTAGAGGAGAGCAATGGCTGCTAGTGGGAAAGAATCCACCATCACTTTGAAGCTCCTCGTCGACACCCGGAAGAAAACAGTCCTCTTCGCCGAGGCTAGCAAGGACTTCGTAGACTTCATGTTCAGCCTGCTCACTCTTCCGGTCGGTTCCGTGATCAAGCTCCTCTCCCCTCGCTCCATGACCGGCTGCATTTCCAAGCTGTACCAAAGCGTCGAGAAGCTGAACGAGACCTACCTCCTCCCCAACAAGGACAAGGCCAACCTTCTCCAGCCCAAGATCTTTTCTCCCGATGGCATGAGCCCTCTCCTCCTCGGCAGCAGCACCGCCGAGGACTCTTCTTCGGTGGTGTACTACGCATGCGACCGCCACAACACCGTAACGACCATCAGGATGACGAGCTGTCCTACGTGCAAGGTCGGAATGGAGAGCGAGATGAGCTTTGTCGTGCCTGCTGTATCGGCTTCTGCTGTCTCGGCCGACGGAGAAGGTGGCGGGTTTGTTAAAGGTGTTGTCACGTACATGGTTACGGATGAGCTCGATGTTACTCCCATGTCTGCGATTTCTAGTATCACTCTCATAAATAAGTACGGTATTAAGAAGGATTCCGTGGAGCTGGTGGAGAAGGTGGTGTCTTTTGGCATGAAGGATGTACGTACTTTATCGTGTCTGTCCGTGTCATATACACTAGGACACAGGAAATTCAATGTTCTGTCCCAATTCTCGTTTTTCTCTTATGGTTTTGCACATTTTTTTTTAGAAAATTTGAATTGTACCCCCAATTTATTTATCATAGTTCAAGGTACATCTTTATGTTTTATCGTAATATACATTTTTTTCCACTTTCGTCTATAACAAACAGTTAACTTTGATGATTGTTAAATTTTAACTGAAATATTCCTAGAAAATCATTATTATTGTCTGTTTCTCTCTCAGTCTAGGAAAAGGAAAAGAGTATTTCAGTCAAAAATTAACAGTCAATGAAGTTCATCGTTAGTTGGAGACAGAAGACGGATTGTACATTATGACAAAACAATATGGTGCATCTTTAATTATGGAAAATAAAATGGAGTGCAACTCAATTTTTTTCTCTCTATTTTCAATGCTGATTTTCAGACCGCTGTTTCAATCGCGACTGAAATTGTAGACACGTGTTCGGAAATAACTGGTCCGGATCTTTATTGTCTACGTTAGCTGGAGGAAAGCTTATGTCAGCAATTTTACTCTGATCAATCATATACTGACATGTGACATTTTTGATTTGTTTTTTCTGTTTTTTTTCTTTTGGCTGTCAAGGGAATTGCTCTGCTGAAGGCGTCTTTGGCATCAAAGACAGTGCTTACGGACGTGTTCTTTGGAAAGCCTTCTTTACCGAAATCTCCCGGCCATTCTGCTTGAGTTGTTTGCGTGAATCGTTGTGATCCTTTTTTTTTTTTTTTTTTTTTCTGTTTGTGCTTCAGTTTGTTCTACTAATGTTTATCATTACAACTGTTATCTTTCTCTCTCTGGAATCTATCTTAATGTTATCAGATGTTTTGCTGTTTAGATTTTTGTTCTATGTTATTGTATAGATACGATACAATTCTCCAAAATGTAGTAGGATATAAATGCACTATGGCAATAAATAACATAGTGCATTTATATAGTTGTACATGAATTATGAATTTTTACATTCCATATGAACACCTATGTATACTAGTACACTTCATTTCTATGGTCCACTTGTGCATTGACTCATATAGAAATATGAGTTTATTTTTTATATCCCTTTATATATATATATATATATATATATATATATATATATATATATATAAATAATTGTAATTTTATTTCAAAAGTGACTCAAATACATTACTTTCATGATCCCATGATCCCCTTATAGTATCTCAGGTACATCAAATTCAATATTGTGTACTATTCCAATAGATGGGATAATAAGGCCCTCAAAGATCCTCCTAAGTTCCCTCCGTACATGTCAAACTGTAGCCGCCAATCAAATCCTGGCCTCCATTAACCACTGGTAATCTCTTCGTCTTTGAGCATGAATCGCACCTATAATTTCATCAACCAATCTTGCTCCACCGCACCCACATTGAAGTTTCTGGACCTGCTCATCCCAGATAAACAATACAACCGAACATTGTAGGAATATATGCCCATTCGATTCATCATAGCTGCCGCATAAAACACATCCTTGATGATCCACCTGTACTCTATACCTGACGAGCTTGTCCTTTGTCAATAGACGGCCAAGCAGCAACTGATACATTACTAACTGCATCTTCCTTGCTAGTCCATGTATCCATATGAATTCATAATGATCAATAGCAAGAAACTTAGGAGAGCTCCGGAGGAGTCCCATCCCCTCTTGTGTGTCGGATCAGATGGTTTGTGCAAAGTCCTATCCAACGGATGAGGATATACAGAGCTCCAGATTCGAATATATATATATATATATATATATATATATATATATATATATATATACCCTATTCCTTTTGATTAATTTTTGAACCTGGATTTACCCCTCCCGAAATAGTGTTAAAAAAATTGTACTAATAATGGTAGCATCCCATTTTTTGTCGTGCCACATTTGTTCCCATCCTGTCATTTTTGATGGTCAATGTCGAAGAGTTACACACACGCAGCAATCCAACAATAGTCCTACAACAATGTCTCTTTCAACCTTCACCCCCTTTTGGCTATTCCACAAGTGCAGAGCAAAACTCACGTACCGGATGGTATTGTACTTCATTGACCCGCCCACTTCGACTGACTTCGGGCCCTTGGTGTCACGCCACAATCTTTCGCAAATTTGATAGTCCATACTGGACATGAGATCATCATACCAACGCTCCTGCAATGACGACAACTAGACATCATTTTCCTTTTATTTTCTTAAAAATTCTAAAGCATTATCAACTATATTTTATGATTGTCAATTTTGACCTTTTGGAGGCCAACAATTCGCTACGACCTGCAAAAGTTAGTTTGTGGACATCTAGTTTTTTTCGAACATGCAACACAACACATCTCATGCATGCACCCATCTGGGATAATACAAAACTTAAACAATTTGTATCACATTACAAATAAGACCAAAAAAAATGAAGTGACATGATTGCATTACATTTTCGTACCCAAAATAAAAATGTAATTTGTATTACTTTACTAATAACATCTGTCATGCATAGCACTATCTTATCATGTGCAACTAATATATTACATTTTCGTATTTCATAAAGTACCAAAGTTTAAGATGTGCAATTTAGCTAAATTAAGATCCAATCTAAAACAAATCAAACCTTCTTATTAGTACAACTATAGTCCTTGCTAATGGAAAAATAATTCTTTTATTTTTTGCATACACATTCCATAATTCAATATAATACATTTTATTTTCTGAATAGAGCAACAATCTTTATTTGGATAGTGCTCTGATACCAGACTCTATAATGGGAGTCATCCAGTCAAACATGGCTGTAGGACGCCTAATATTTACTCTATATCCAGGGTATATGATAGCCCTTGACAATCCTAATATCGAAAATGTTATAAACCTTTATATTCAATTACAAAATATAGTTCTGGCCAAACAAAGCAATGGCCTGTTAGTTATTGTTTGGAAACCCCTATGTGCACCTAAGTTTGAAAAATGAAGAAGAAAACTTCAAACTTTAATTTAAACTGCCAAGATATTTTCTTCAGAACTCTCAAATATTACAAAGAGGGGGTGGGAGTCTTTCAGATGATATGAGAAGAAGAAGAGGTGCCCTCTTATAGGGTTTACGATGAATCTATTCCAAAATAAATATGGAATGACCCGAAAAGACATAAAACTAAAAGAATCTAATCCAAAACATGGAATGACCCGAAATGACATAAAGCTTGAAAAGACATAAAGATAAAGGAATCTATTCCAAAACCTGGAATGACCCGAAATGACATAAAGCTTGAAAAGACATAAAGCTAAAGGAATCTATTCCAAAATATAGAATGACCCAAAAAGACATAAAACTACTTTAGGTAAAGTCGATGTGACATAAAACAGCTGGATTGGCCCACCACGTCTTTTCGTGTGCTAGATAGTCTTGCAGTCGGATATCGTCTGGGCGAGAGTATGTCAGTAGTCTACCATATTGTTGAGATTGTGTTCCTCAACAATGTCAATCACTATTCATCTCTAAGAACATCATTAATGTCTTCAATAACTTCATTAATGTTACCAAGAAGTTCATCAAAGTCTTCATCTCACTCAAGTCAGGATCTTCATTTCCCAAACTGGTATCAGAGCCAAGCATCTAATTTCATCACCTTTGATATTATGTCTTGCTAAATTTAGAGTTTGCGATTATCCTTATATGAGATGTATGCCTATCTGAGTTCTGTTTTGTTTTTCTTTCTTTTTTTCTTTTCAAATAAGCATGTTCAAACCCATATACATATCATTCTGTAGAAGAAATTCATATGCTCTGAGTTAGTTCTTTGCTTGAGAGATTTATGTACTTAAATACATCGAGCACTGGTCTTAGGTACCATTCTTCAGAATTACTGGATAGGTGGCCCTTAGGTGGCGGACACTATTAAAAAAAAGTTTTTTTTCTAAAATATTTCGAACCAGAACTTTTATTATCCTTCTCATATAGGAAAAATCACAAACGCTTCTAATAAATGGCTGATAAAAGTCTTGCCTAACAAGATATATGCATAGATATTCAGTAACAGGTTTAGCTTTAGGGATAAACCTTTATTTTTTTACTCAAACAGAAAAGTTTAGAGTAGAACAACCTCAATTATGGATTCATGACAAATCTTACAGTAAAATGATTATAGGACAAGATATTATATAAAAGTATCTTCCTATAACATATGGTTTTACTCACATAATCCTTACCACTCCAAAAGGATTATTAACCATATCCTTCTGTGATAATGAACCTATTAGTTAAAAAATTCTCTCCAGAAGCGGTGTTACCTAGGAGATCATCAAACTCAATAGGGTATGATCTTTATTCCATTGAAGAGAAATAATTGAATTACCTACAACAAGAAGTTGTACATACTGGAATAGGGGTTAAGATTCTAGAAGGATATTATGGTAGAATAACTCCCAAATCAAGATGGACTATCCAACGTAATGTTTGGATTAATGGAGGTGTCATAGACCCACATTATATAGGAGAAGTCAAGGTTTTAATGAAAAACCATGGTCTTCCACCTGTGCAAATTAGACCCGGTTATAAATTGCACAACTTATAATTGAGAAGATTTCTACCCCATAAATTATATAGGTTACCAACCTTTTTTCGAAAGAAAATAGTAGAGCCTCCTCCAGATGTTTATTTTATGACTAGTATACTTTTCAATCTAAAAGAATATACTAGTAATTATGTCTATATAGAGGTTGATATATCCTATAAAAACTATGAAGGCCTTACACTACATGCACTAGTGGATACGGGTGCTACAACCAGTGTAATTAGACCTGAGTGGGTACCTCCGGAGTACCAGCATAAGTTAGAACATGAACAAATTGTCTCTGGTATTAGTGAAAAATTTAAATTAATAAACTATGTTTCCTCCTTATCGGTCAAAATTACCATAATTAATAATGAAGTACGTACTTTCATTATTCCACAGTTGATCAATTTTCCTAACATGCATGGACATATTATTCTGGAAAATAATTTTCTTCAGACTGTCTATCCATTCGAAATAAATTTAACTTATATATCTTTTCAGAATATAAGAATACCTAGGCTTAAAGGACATACATTTTTAGCCCATAAAGATTTTAAATTAACAAAAAAAATGCGAACTTCTTTGAAACGTGGTAATTTTAGCATGAACAATACTTTAACAATACAAAATTTACCATTTTCTGAAGAAAATATTATGAAAAAATTAAAAACCTTATTTGTTCATAATCTATTACAATTTTGGGATAAGTCTCCAAGATTTTGTAAACTCACCCCAATAGATAACACTAAATTAATTCAAGTTAATTCTATTTTATACACCCTTTAAGATAGACTAGAGTTTGATAAACAATTAAAAGAATTACTGGAATTAAAACTTATTTCAAGAAACAGTAGCCCACATTCCTCCCAAGCTTTTATGGTTAGAAACCATAATGAACAAAAGAGAGGAAAAGCTTGCATAGTTGTTAACTATAAAAGGGTTAATGACAATACTAAATTTGATAGTTTCTTCATCCCTTCTATGGAAGAAATTTTAAGTCGCATTAAGGATGCAAAATAGTTTAGCAAGTTCGATGCTAAAAGTAGATTTTGGCAGATAAAACTATAAGACAAAGTTTCTAAGGAACTCACAGCTTTCTCTACACCTTCTGATCATTATGAATGGAATGTTATGCCATTCGGTTTAAAGAATGCGACCCAAAATTTTTAAAAATGGATGAATTCTATTTTTTATCTCTTCAGCAATTCTGTGTTGTTTACATTGATGACATTTTGGTCTTTTCTAAAACCAGAAAAGAACATCTTGATCACCTCAATATTATATACGAGTTATTTCTCAAAGATAGCATAATTCTTAGTCCTAACAAGATAGAATTGTGCAAAATTAGATAGAATATCTTGTAAAGAAAATCATTAATGGAAATATAAAACTATAAGATCACATTCTTAAAAAATTAAGAAAATTTATAAACACCTTCAAAACCTTAAAAGAATTACAAAGATTCCTAGGCTTACTTAATTATGGAAGAAAATATATTCTAAATTTAAGTAAGAGGATCCAACATTTGAGAACAAGGTAAAACAAAGAAACAAGATCCATAAACCGCCAAAGGATTCTATCAATAGATGTAAAACAAATAGAATACCAATTTTCCTTTCTCTCGAAGAAGAAAAAGAAATCCAAGATATAAAAAATAATTGTCATAATTTTTCTGAACTTTATTTACCCAAAAATGAAGATAAACTTTCTTTAGAAACAGATGCATCAAATTCCAATTGGGCAGGAGTTTTGTTAGCTAGGGTTTCTTCTAAATAAAAATTGGTTTATGGTTTTGTCTCCGAAAAATTTAGACCTGTAAAAATTCATTACTCCACGTATGAAAAAGAATTTCTTGCTATCTTTAGAAGTACTAAAGTTTTTAGTCCTTATTTATTTTCTCAAACATTTACAATAGTCACTGATAATAAATGAGTAGCTGAATTTCTTATTAACAGAAAAAAGAAAAAAAATGGTAGAAGAGTAAGATAGTTAAATGCTATCGATATATTTTCCTATACCATAAAATTTTCTCTGGGCTATACTAACTATTTGTCTGATTTTCTGACCAGGGAACATGAGTTTGCCTCCAGCAAATCCAAATGAATAACGTACGTCTTATGCAAATAAGGCAAAGGCCCCCTGAAAAACCAAACTTGGTTCCAGCAAAACCCCTTCCTCCATCTAAAATGAGGATAGAAAATATGGTGACTGACATCCAGTTTATACAAAAATCTCTACAAACTGAGGAGAACTTCGCCTTTTCTAGACTCCACCAAGGAGACTATGAAAGAGTCAATACTCTTTAGAAAACAGTAGGGGGACTCCCTTCCAAAGCACTAAGAATACACTTCTCTAATTTGGCTTCAGCAATGATAGTCAAAGACAGGATTATGTTTGACCTTTTATCCCAACACAGGGATAATCTTATTGAAATTTTTGCACACATTCAAAATATCCTACTAAGACAAGAAGGCAGAATTTTTGATAATTTGTACACATTGTGCAAAAAGTTTGAAATATCAAATCCCGTTTTGATAAAATAAAAATGGTTAAGATTTCTTGATGAATTAGAGGGAATATTTTCCCTTCATATTTTTGAAACTATCAAAAAAATTTCTAGAAAGATATATTTTGAAAGTTTCTTCAGAAGGAATGGATGCGTTGTATGAAAGTATAGCCAAATAGTTATATTTTCCTTATAAATAATTTTTTATGAAGTACCTATGTTTCTCAAAGAAATAGAGATGGGTAATGTTTGTTCTGTTTACCTCGAGAAACAGCCAGAATTGATAAAAGATTTACCTGCTATTTGTAAACCTATGTTATATGCTACTACTTTCATGACAAGAGCAGTACGGTGCATAGTATATGCCACCCTGGCAGAAAGGAGCAAAATAGAATTTTTCTCGGCCGTCCAAATCTTGGTATTTACTAATCTTGTCGGTTAAGACTGATATTATACCGTAGAATTTGATGAAGAAAAATGGGATAAAGAGGCCCAATGCCGCAAGCAAGCCAATAAATTCCATTGTAAAACCCCTAATTTTTAAACCCTATTAATTATTTAAATAATTATTTAATTGATTTATAGCATTTATTAGTATTTTGGAAGTAATAGAATTTATTTAATTTTTATTTCGAGGTAATTGTGCAATAGAGGATTTATGGGACAATTATAATTTTTTCTTAATTATTTTTATGTAGGAGACCCGGTGGACAGTTGATAGATTTATTGTACGCACCAATATAAATTCTTCGAATCATATATATATATATATATATATATATATATATATATATATATATATAAGTTTATTAATAGAAAATATTAAAAGAAATCATAATAAATAGTATAATTATAATAATAATAACAATAATAATAATAATAATAATAATAATAATAATAGTGATAATAATAATAATAATAATAACAGTAATAAATGATAATAATAATAATAATATTAGTATCGAAAAGAAAAAAAAGAAAAAGAAAAAGAAAAAGAAAAAGAAATGAAAAGAAAAAAAACAAATAGAATAAAAGAAAAGAAAAGAAAAGAAAGAAAACTTTCCTAACCTAAACCCAACATAGCAAACAACCCACCCCTAAGCCACAGTAGCAACCAAAATCACCCCAGACCCGCTGAAGACCCACCCCCCCCCCCCCCCCCCCCGCGCGGTCAGAACTTAATACCCCTCTCTTTCTCTATATATACTTATATATATATCCCATTTAAAACCCTAACCCTATATCTTCTCCCCCACGACCCCCTCAACCGCGCCGACCACCGAAGACACCGTCGCCGCGACCACCATGTCCGTATCAACCCCGCCCACGACCGGAATACACAGCAACTTATTCCTGTTCCCGCGCAGATTCTCGCTTCCTCGCTCGACCAAACTCGACCCCTTCTTCACCGATATGATCCCCACCTATCCCTCTCTAAAATCCGTAGATTAGTTTTTATCATACAAGCGTAAACCTAGGCGAAAATAGCGACCAAGTTGGCAAAAAACAACTTTTAGGTATCGCAAAAAACTGCGACAACTACCTATGTTCACGGACTCGTATCTCCCACTACAGAGATCCGAATTCGGTTTTTCTTTTTGGTATGCGAAGACCACTTGACCTAGTTTACTTTTTGTTAAATATAATATTTTATTATTTGTCGTAAGCTGAATTAAATTAAGTTAAAAATCTCAAAAACCTGTATTTGGTAATTTCCAGAAATTAAGATACTGAGCGCGCCCCACCAAACGGGACCGTCCCGTCGTGTACCAAGTGTACCAAAAGGTGCGCACAGTATACTCGGACATATGAGTTTTTACAAAAATTGATTTGGACGCGTGTACGCGTCGGAATCAGCCCGTATCCGCAAAAAATCTCCCATATCGCAACTTTTGTAAAAGTCCCGCGCATTTAGTGCACACTCGTCAGAATATGAAAAAACTTGGGCCACTGGACTCGTGGTATCGCACTGGTCCTGTGACCTTATTTTCACGCAATTCTGAGACAGTTGACCAAGTCGCCAATTGGCGGGCCCCACGGTTTACTTTTTGGGCAAAATTGTATTCAGCTCACCGAAATCCATATTTGGACATACCGTTGAGTTCGTATTAACGTTTAAAATTGGTTTGACATATAATTTGTCTCATTTAGAGATCTTTACCCCTAACACACTTTTTGGTGCAAGGTGGCCCACATGTGGAGCCAGCTTTGATCCAAAATTATCGTTTTGCCCCTGTGTCTAAATTGGACGAAAGGATAGTATTTTCTAGCTATCTCGCTTATTCTGGGAACGTTGGTGATGTTTATTTTAGTATCCGAAGACGTTCATTCTGAGGCCGTAGCTTCTGATCCTGTGTGTTTGACTTCTGGACATTACACCTTGCAGCTTCCTTACCAGGCAAGATACCTTGCCAAATTATTTATAGTACTTTTGCATGTTATTTATATTTTTGTATATTTATTGCATGTCTAGTTTTATTCAATCATTACTATATATTAGATATGTTGACACACACTTGACACCAAGCATCATGAGAGGACAATCATTAGGCGTATGAGCTTTAACCACTCTGATAAACTGTAGTATATAGCTCGCACTACGGACGTGTGTCGCACTGGTCGCTACCCCCGAGGTATGTCGATTTCTGTAGAGTCACGTTGGTCGCTACCCCCAAGGTATGATAATTTCTGATGTCCACTGGCGGGTGTGTGAGTTGTGAGGCTTAGATCGAGTAGCCTACCCTTGCCCATACGTCAAAAAGTTGTCCTCATTTGCATTCATATAGATTGTCTTATAAAACGTACTTATATATTTTTAAACATTATGCATGTTTACTGTATTCAAATTGGCTTGCTTCTATGTATCTTGTTACGTCCCTCTGAGGATCCGGTCCCTTTCCAAGTATAGATGTTGATAACTTTTCACAGGAGCACGGATCAGGACTTACCACTTATCTCTTCTGAGACGGTCTTACCTTCGGAGCATCTTTGATTACCTCCAGCGACGGATCGCTTCGCAGATACCTTTATATCATCATCTTACTTATATTAGAGATTTACCCTTCTTCCTCATTTTAGTATTGATATAGTCATTGGTAGTGGATTTGTCTCCACCTGACTATTAGTTTTTGATTATTCAGACTCATTATTCTAGTTTAGTTATTTTCTTTTTGGTGACTTGTTGTATGGATGAGATTTAGTATATCTGTGACTTGTGACTATATATATACCACATGTGAGTTTATCATTCATATTACAGCGTACGCATGTGTTATTGTTTCCATATATTGGAGTTGCCATATACATATGGTTGGCATGCTTAAGTGTCATAGTCCTACGTATTTTGGGACTGGAGCGTGACATATTTTTGTGGTAGCCCATGCAGGTCGAAAGCATATTATCTCGGTTACGTTACTGTACAGAGCAAGCCTGCACATAGGATTAGAATATAAGATCTCATCCACTTACTTAATCACCGTCCTTGATTTTATCTCGCATTCTCATTTGATTGCTTGCATTGCATCTTGCTTGATCCCATCTCAACGTCAATCTTCTCTCGTGCTTGATAGGGGTTAGAACGATGACTTGTACTAGGTATATACACTCTAGTAATCAATAAATACTATTAGTTAAATTTTGTAAGTTGGTAGTATGCCTCATAACCTAGTAACACATAGTCCTATTGACTCATTAATGAAGTATAAATGAATGACACCAGCTATAGACTTGCATAAAAAATAGTGTTTACCCAGATCGTAGAACTTAGAGGCCCATACACCCATTTGGTCGACTAGAGACCTTGACAAGGAGTTATTATGAAAACTGTACAGGCACAACACCGATCTTCTTGATAAACTTAGATTATTCTGCACCTTCCTCCATCATAATCAAGCGTACTTATATTTTTACTACCTCGACTTATGCTGCTATTATAACCTAGTTTTGTAAGCTTATTCTTTTATTGAGCTTGTTTATGACATATGTATTATTGGGGGCCCACACTAATACATTGTCTAAATCAGAATCAGTGTATTTTGGTCTGATCAACCGTAGTGCACTTGGTTCGCTCCTTGTATCACTACTTTATATGGATTGAGATATAGTTGACTCAATTTGTTAGACGAATATACTTGCCCTCTAGACTGGTCAGAGCATATCATGTCAGGTACATAATTGTCTTGATATAAACATGTATATAGGGATTTACCAAAATAAGATTTCAATCCACAACTGCCTTGGCAACTCCCTTTCAAATTCTCTAATCCCTTTGAATCTCGTACTTGTATTCTATCATCTCCTCCTTGAAATTCTTTATTGTTGATTTCTATCTTCCCCTATTTCGGAAAGACGAACGTTCATGCTTAGTATAAGTTGATGCACGATAGTACCAAGATCTACTCCATAGGCCAAGCACTCATGATGACAAACAATAGAGCGCAGGCACAGAAAGTCATAGATACAGGTACGACCCTTTAGTTATATTTGTCATTATATACTCATAACCCTATTGTGACACGAGATCTTAGGTGCATAGTAGACGTAGAATTATATAAGGTAGTTTAACAGTTATGAGGATGTATTGATATTCTACCCAGATGGCATACACGCGATGCTAATAAATGTCACATGTAGCAGTAGTAGTATTCTCTTCCTATCACCATCTCGCCCTCTTGGGTGGCTCATCTTCTCTTCTCTATCCATTCTGTATCTCATGCTTAACTCTTCCTATCATAGTCGTATCCTTTCGTGCCATTACGAACTGTTTAATTTACTTCAATCTCACCCTTATTTTGTTAGATAAAAAAAAAAACCAAAAAAAAACATAAATGGTCTAGTAAAGGATTAATAACTAAAGGATGAGTTCATAACGATAACCCTTATGTATATGCACTATAGCAATATCTGTATTCTTTTATTAATTTAACCCTTAAGTAGCATCTTTCAGCCCAATAGGAATCTGTTAGATTGTTGAATAAGTTCATACTTCTAATAGTTTTATAAAGTTTGTCAAGACCTTAATTGTTACCCTAAAACTTAGACTATGCCTAGGAACGAATTGAAGGCACTTGTTACAAAGTGACAACTATGACAAATTGCTACAAAGTACTTGAAGACATATTGGTCAGGTGGCATGGCAGTAGTAGACTACGATACTTAATGGTTACAAAGAAAAATCATGGTTGTGAGATTCAAGACAAGTACCCTAAGATTCTCGACCCAATAAATATATCCATCTTACAACCTAGACAATAGCCTCAAAGGACTTGACTACTGGTAGAACTCTTGTAAGTTGGGTAGTGTAAACGAGTTAGAGGATAATATGATAGTGTATGGACAATAAATGAGATGTGTTAGAATGACAGACCATGACTTTTAGGAAGTACCACTAGATAGCAATGTAGTGTAATAGTTATAGTAATTAATACTAATATGGGTTAGTGTCAATTTCTAGGACAAAATTTTTGTAAGTTGGGTAGAATATAAAACCCCTAATTTTTAAACCCTATTAATTATTTAAATAATTATTTAATTGATTTATAGCATTTATTAGCATTTTGGAAGTAATAGAATTTATTTAATTTTTATTTCGAGGTAATTGTGCAATATAGGATTTATGGGGCAATTATAATTTTTTCTTAATTATTTTCATGTAGGAGACCCGGTGGACAGTTGATAGATTTATTGTACACACCAATATAAATTCTTTAAATCATATATATATATATATATATATATATATATATATATATATATATATATAAGTTTATTAATAGAAAAGAATAAAAGAAATCATAATAAATAGTATAATTATAATAATAATAATAATTTTTGTGATAATAATAATAATAGTAATAATAATCATAATAGTAATAAATGATAATATTAATTATAATAATGATATTAGTATTGAAAAGAAAAAAAAAAGAAATGAAAAGAAAAGAAAAGAAAAAAAATAAATAGAATAAAAGAAAAGAAAGAAAGAAAACTTCCCTAACCTAAACCCCAACCAAGCAAACAACCCACCCCTAAGCCACAGTAGCAACCAAAATTACCCCAAACCCGCTGAAATCCTCCCCCCCCCCCCCCCCCCCCCCCGCGCCAGAACTTAATCCCCCTCTCTTTCTCTATATATACTTATATATATCCCATTTAAAACCCTAACCCTATATCTTCTCCCCCACGACCCCCTCAACCATGCCGACCACCGGAGACACCGCAGCCGCCGACCTCCAGCTGCCGCCGCGACCACCACATCCGTGTCAACCCCGCCCGCGACCGGAATACACAGCAACTTACCCCTGTTTTCGCACAGATTTTTGCTTCCTCGCTCGACCAAACTCGACCCTGTCATCACCGGTATGATCCCTACCTATCCCTCTCTAAAACCCGTAGATTAGTTTTTATTGTACAGTACGTAAACCTAGACGAAAACAACGACCAAGTTAGCAAAAAACGATAACTTTTGGGTATCGAAGAAAACTGTGGCAACTACCTATGTTCACGGACTCGTATCTCCCACTACAAAGATCCGAATTCAGTTTTTCTTTTTGGTATGCGAAGACCACTTGACCTAGTTTATTTTCTGTCAAATATAATATTTTATTATTTGTCGTATGTTGAATTAAATTAAGTTGAAAATCCCAAAAACCTATATTTGGTAATTTCTAGAAATTACGATACGGAGCGCGCCCCGCCGAACGGGACCGCCCCGTCGTGTACCAAGTGTACCAAAAGGTGCGCACAGTATACCCATACATGTGATTTTTTACGAAAACTGATTTGGACACGTGTGCGAGTCAAAATCAGTCCGTATCCGCAGAAAATCTCCCGTATCATAATTTTTGCAAAAGTCCTGCGCATTTAGTGCATGCTCGTCAGAATACGACAAAACTTGCACCGCTGACTCGTGGTATCGCACTGGTCCTGTGACCCAATTTTACGCAATTCTGAGACAGTTGACCAAGTCGCCAATTGGCGGCCTACGGTTAACTTTTTGGACGAAATTGTGTTTGGGTCACCGGAATTCATATTTGGACATACCGTTGAGTTTGTATTGACGTTTAGAATTGTTTTGACCTATAATTTATCCTATTTAGAGACCTTTATCCTGGCACGCTTTTTGGTTCAAGGTGGCCCACATGTAGAGCCTGCTTTGACCCAAAATTATTATTTTGCTCCTGTGTCCAAATTGGACGAAAGGGTAGTATTTTTTAGCTATCTCGTTTATTCTGGAAATATTGGTGATATTTATTTCAGCATCCGGAGACGTTCATTTTGAGGCTGTAGCTTCTGATCCTGTGTGCTTGACTTCTGGATATTACACCTTGTAGCTTTCTTACCAGGCAAGATACCTTGCCAAATTATTTATAGTACTTTTGCATGCTATTTATATTTTTGTATATTTTTTGTATGTGTAGTTTCGTGCAGTCATTACTATATATTAGATATGATGACACACACTTGACACCAAGCATCATGAGAGGACAATCATTAGCATATGGGCTTTAACCACTCTGGTAAACCGTAGTATATAGCTCGCACTACGGGCGTGTATTGCGCTGGTCGCTACCCCCCGAGATATGTCATTTTTGTAGAGTCGCACTGGTTGCTACCCTCGAGGTATGATGATTTCTGATGTCCACTGGCGGGTGTGTGAGTTGTGAGGCTTAGATCGAGTAGCCTACCCTTGCCCATACGTTAAAAAGTTATCCTCATTTGCATTCATATAGATTATCTTGTACAACGTACTTATATATTTTTAAACATTATGCATGTTATTCAAATTGGCTTGCTTCTATGTATCTTGTTACGTCCCTCTGAGGACCTGGTCCCTTTCCAGGTGTAGATGTTCATGACTTTTCGTAGGAGCACGGATCAGGAGTTACCATTTATCTCTTCCGAGGCGGTCTTACCTTTGGAGCATCTTTGATTACCTCTAGCGACGGATAGCTTCACTGATACCTTTATATCATCATCTTAGTTATATTAGAGATTTACCCTTCTCCCTCATTTTAGTATTGATATAGTCATTGGTAGTGGATTTGTCTCCACCAGACTATTAGTTTTTGATTATTCAGACTCATTATTCTAGTTTAGTTATTTCCTTCTTGGTGACTTGTTGTGTAGATGAGACTTAGTATATCTGTGACTTGTGACTATATATATATACCCCATGTGATCATTCATATTACAGCGTACGCATGTGTTATGGTTTTCATATATTGCAGTTGCCATATACATGCGACTGACATGTTTACATGGCCTAGTCCTACGTATTTGGGGACTGGAGCGTGACATATTTTTGTGGTGGCCCATGTAGGTCGAGAGCATATTGTCTCGGTTATGTTACTGTACTAAGCAAGCCTGCACATAGGATTAGAATATAGGATCTCATCCACTTACTTAATTACCGTCCTTGATTTTATCTCGCATTCTCATTTGATTGCTTGCATTGCATCTTGCTTGATCTCTTCTCAACGTCAATCTTCTCTCGTGCTTGATAGGGGTTAGAAAGATGACATGTACTAGGTATATACACTCTAGTAATCAATAAATACTGTCATGCCTCAGTCCCAAAATATCGAGGGACTAGCCATGTGGCAATGGCCAGCAACACACACCGATGGGCAAACCCAATTTAATGGACCCATCAGGATGTACTTAAGCTGTAGTATAACAATAAGGTCTACTAATCTCATCCACAGAATTGAATACAATAATATCAATAGAGTGAAAATAATCATCTGCAAGTCACAAGTAAATAAATCGGGGAACAATCCGATAACAAGTCTGATTTAATTGTTTATTAAACAAGAATATAAATAGCAACACAGACTGAGTATAGAAGAAATATATACTCAGAAAATCTATGGCAATCACCTAATCCTCGGTTCCTGGTTCTGCACCAATGTATGCACCTGTTCCTGCTGCTGCTCCTACTAATGCTCCTGTACTGTATACCTCTGGGTGGATCTCCTCTGCTAATCCTGGGGACATAATCCGGATCCAGGTCCTCAGGGGACATAGCATGGTACAAAATAACTCATGCCAAAATAAATGCAGTGCAATAATAAATGAAATAATAGGGTAAACTATATAACCAGCTAAGTGATATGCAAGTTGAGAGCATCACTAAAACTCAGGCTGAAACCACTACAAGCTCTGTGTCTAGGAGCCGGTAGCGGTGATACCACGTAGTGGGCCAAGCTCGGGTTTAGAGTCTTGAGCACCACATTAATAAGGGTTATATATATATATAATCAGCCTGTAGCCTGTGTGTCTCTCCCCACCCAATGTATCACACGTCTCATGTCCATGACACGCAAGATCAAAACTAATACATCAGGTCATAATAAGATCTAAGAATATAATGTCTGTCATAAAACCTGCAACCTACACAGAATCAACTTGAATATTTCAGGAAGATTCTATCACATGAATAGTGTCAGGTGTCCTGGGTATAACGTACTTGATAAGGCAAGTACGAGAATGTAAAGGGTCACGATATCCATCTCTAGGTGACGTTACACAACTCCACGTACGGTGTTGGCACCCGACTATTAATCGGACGCTAAGTAAAGTCAAACGGTCCTAGGTCAAGCATGTACAAGATATAAATAAGTCAAAATATGTAACAAGAACTGCAAGATTTGGCAAGGTACATTTGCTTGGGGTTCTAACTCTAACTGTAGCTCTGGTCTCAGCGGAATTGCAGGTACTCCTCCGGTTGCTGAAATAAACATCACCATCAGATTCAGAAAATATCAAATAGCTAGAAACATCTGTCCTTGAGTCCAATTTGGACACAGGGGCAAAAATGATAGTTTCTGGTCAAAGCGGGGTCCACATGTGGCCCGCTTCGCACCGAAAATGTGTCAGGAACAAAGGTCTCCAAATTTGTCAAACTTAGTGTCAATAAGTCCAGAACGATGATACGAACACAACGGAACTTCCAGAATTGGATTCCGATGAGCCGGTCACAAAATCGCCCATCAAGTAGAGCCGTGGGGCCTACGATACGCGATTTGGTCAACGTTCTCAGAATTGAACCAAACTTGGGTCACAGGACCAGCATATTGCTACGAGTCCGATGGCGCAAGTTTCATTTCGATCCGACGTATGTACACCAAGTTACAGCGAGATCCAGAAAAGGCCAATACGGGGCGTTGCCGGCGGATATGCGTTGATTCCGGTGTGCACGCACATCCAAATCAACTTCTGCGAAATCTCATACGTCCGTATCAACGCGCACACCTTTCGGTAAAGACCACACGCGACCAAGTCATCCCGTTTGGTGGGGCACACTCAGTTCCGGGGGAAAATGGGGTATTGATTTTCTTGTTTTTGGATCGCAGTTCGCGATCGCCACAGGACGCGACACACCGAGCGGGTTGCATGGGCATCGAGAGGGTCACGCAGTCTTCGTGTCACAACAGACAGCATAAAAAATAGGGCAACGAGGAGAGAGAAAATGGTACCTGAACATGGCTACGTAGACTGGGTTTCCCGTGTCTGCAAGGCGACACGATACACCTAGGTACTGTTCTAGGGTTAGGGTTTCGACTACAGGGCGTCGGGGCTTCGCCGGAGAAGGCGCTGGTGTCGTCAGCTGCGGCTAGGGCTTCGGCGAGGTCGGCCGGGAGTCTAAGGCGACTGGGGTGGCAGCTCGTGGAGGCTGAAGGCGGAGGCTGCGGGAACTCCGGTTGGCTGAGTGTTGCGAGGGTTCGACGGGGACGAAGACGGAGCTCAGGGAGTGGAGGCGGTGGAGAGAGGGAAGGCGGTGGCGCTGGGACTTCTGGGCTGAGGGTGCTGGCCGGCGAGGACGGAGGAGCAGGTAGGGCTGAGCTCGGGGCGCTGCGGGGAGAGCAGGAGGAGGAGAGGGCGGTGGAGCGGGGTTTCTAGGTCTGGCGGCGGAGGGGGTTTTGGTCGAAGACGACGGTGGGTAGCAGCGGCTAACGGTGGTTGAGACGGCGGGGAGAGGCGGTTTATATAGGGCGAGGGCGAGAGGGTCTGGGCGGTTACGGCCGGAGGAGGCGGGGGTAACGGGCGGAGAGAGGGCGGAAACGGCTGCAGGGAAGGTGGCCGGATTCGCAACGGCCGGCGAGTCGGGGGGGACGGTTACTGTAGCAGTAACTGTCGACACGAGCCAGATTCGGGTCCGGGTCGGACGAATGGGGATCCGACCCGTTCCACTAATACATAAGTACGGGTTCGGGTACTCGGGTTTTGGGTCGGGTTTAGATCCGACCCGACCCGTTAAGGTTGGGTTCGGTTCAGTTGAACCGGGTCCGGTTCGGGTTGGTTTGGTTTATTTTGAAATAAACCGAGTTTAATCCTAGGGTTTAATTCAAAATTGGTTTTTAGGTCTTTAAAAATATTTCCGGGGTCCAATAAATTTCCGAAAAATTATCCTATGTCTAATTTTTTATTTTACACCAGAAAATATTATTTTTATAATATTTTAATACTAATTAACATTATTTAAAAATTATTTAATTTCAAAATACCTTAGTTTTATTTAGTTAAAAATCCCAAAAAAATTACAGAAAATTATGAAAAATCTATTTTAAATATTTTTGAAAAATCAGGGGGTTTACAATCTACCCCCTTAAGAGGATTGCGTCCTCGCAATCAAAGAATAATCGGTCAACAGAGATGACACGGTTACAAATATTGGTCGAAGCACATTACTATCCAGAAGAATCAAGGTTGAGGGTTTTTAAGAAGAACACATAGGAAAAATTATTTCCCTAAGCATTAAAAGTTATACAATTTTCCGGATGAAGAAAATCTAGAAAACTACAATTTAGAAAAACTAGGTTATCACTTATAAAAACACATTAGGTTATCAGTTATAAAACATTCTAGGTTATCAATTATTAGCAAGTTCACAAATTACTAGGTTAAGGCTAGGTCACGAACCAACATGCACGAACTAAAGCAATACTAGAAACATATAACTATGAAAAACTTATGCGCATTAGCTACTCCATGAATTTGCACGTTCTCCAAGGTCATCGCCAGATCTTGTCCACGTCCTCACAGTGGATTCCTCTGCTGCTGATGCTGGGCCTGTTGGAAAAGTGCTGCTTGTGGTGCCAAGGGTGGCCTCGGCTGATACCCTCCTGGGGCAGGTGGTCTGACTTCTCTAATTCCCGTTTGTGGTGCTCCCAATGTTGGATAGGCTGGCCTCGGTACTGGTAACGCTTATTATTTTACCATCGGTGCTCCTTCTCGTCGCTCGAGGCATTCTCTCACTAAATGCTGATTGGATCCGCAAGCTAAATATAATTTCCTTTTGCGTCTGCACTCGTTCTCAATATGGCCTCGCTTGCTACAATATTGACAAATAGGCAGTACTTGCAGAGATGCTTCTGGTGGCTGGTGCATGTGAGACCTCTTTGCAATGTCTTCCTGTGGTGCTCTGGCTGGTGCTGATGTGGCTGGTTGATGAATCATCAATGCTTTCTCTCGACGTTCAGGGCAATCCCTTACCGAATGCTTTTTGGATCCGCAAGATAAACATAGTCCCAATCTGAGTCGGCATTCTTTAGCGAGATGGCCTACCTTGTCACAGTAGTGACAAGTAGGAAGGACTAGTGCAAGTGGTGCAGATGCTCTCTGCTGTGGATTCATCTGTGGTCGCTTTGCAACTCTTTCTTGTTGTGCTTGGTCTGGTGCTGATGCATACGGGCGCTTCTGGCTGGACTCTATCCTTGTGATGCACTCCATGGGTCATGCTGCAGCAAGAACATCCGCGTCTAAGGTAGTTGCAACGGAGCTGATTAACTTCCGTAGCTCAGAGCTAAATCTGTCGATAAACTTCTTCGCTTGGTTTTGCGGAGCTTCTTGATGAACCTTCTGATGGGCTTGCATCATCGGGTAGAACATTCGAAACATTTGTTGTTCGTCCATAGCCTGCCCTTGTGGAAAGGTAGGCATCGGTGGAGTAAACTGCGTCGATGGTGGAACGTCATCTTGCTGGATTCTCGAGGCATGCTGACTTGCTTGACTGCATTATTGAGCTGATTGACCTTCATCAACTGGTGTCACTTCATCTTCGTGGTTAACCACAATACCTTGTAGTATTCCTGGATGAGTCTATTCGTCGGCTTGTGGATCCATAATTCTGAAACCAAAAATAAACTATAAGAGGCGCACAGGAATCAAGGCAGGATGCAAATCAAGAAATTAATTTCGAATCCGATATAGATATCAAGAACATTTCAAGCATGTGGATGAGATCCTAAAAACTTATCCTATTCTTATTGCAGGCTTGCTCGGTCCCTAAGTTGAAACCGAACAATTTAGTTGTTGATCTGCATGGGCCACCACATAAAACCATGTCACGCCCCAGTCCCAAAATATTGAGGGACTAGTCACGTGGCAAAGGCCAGCAGCACACACCGATGGACAAACCCAATTTAATGGACACATCAGGATGTACTTAAGCTGTAGTACAACAATAAGGTCTACTAATCTCATCCATAGAATTGAATACAACAATATCAATAGAGTAAAAATAATTATCAGCAAGTCACAAGTAAATAAATCGGAGAACAACCCGATAACAAGTCTGATACAATTGTTCATTAAACAAGAATATAAATAGAAACACAGACTGAGTATAGAAGAAATATATACTCAGAAAATCTATAGCAATCACCTAATCCTCAGTTCCTGGTTCGGCACCAATGTATGCACCTGTTCCTGCTGCTGCTCCTGCTAATGCTCTTGTACTGTATACCTCTGGGTGGATCTCCTCTGCTAATTCTGGGGACATAATCCGGATCCAGGTCCTCAGGGGACATAGCAAGGTACAAAATAACTTATGCCAAAATAAATGCAGTGCAGCAATAAATGAAATAATAGGATAAACTATATAACCAGCTAAGTGATATGCAAGTTGAGAGCATCACTAAAACTCAGGCTGAAACCACTACAAGCTCTGTGTCTGGGAGCCGGTAGCGGTGATATCATGTAGTGGGCCAAGCTCAAGTTTAGAGTCTTGAGCACCGCATTAATAAGTATTTTATATATATAATCAGCATGTAGCTTGTGTGTCTCTTCCCACCCAATGAATCACACGTCTCATGTCCATGACACGCAAGATCAAAACTAATGCATCAAGTCATAATAAGATCTAAGAATATAATGTCTATGTCATGAACCTACAACCTACAAAGAATTATCTTGAATATTTCAGGAAGATTCTGTCACATAAATTGTGTCAGGTGTCCTGGGTATAACGTATTTGATAAGGCAAGTACGAGAATGTAAAGGGTCACGATATCCATCTCTAGGTGACGTTACACAACTCCGCGTACGGTGTTGGCACCCGACTATTAATCGAACGCTAAGTAAAGTCACACGGTCCTAGGTCAAGCATGCATGTACAAGATATAAATAAGTCAAGGAAATATGTAACAAGAACTGCAATATTTGGCAAGGTACACTTGCCTGGGGTTCTGACTCCAACTATAGCTCTGGTCTCCGCGGAATTATAGATACTCCTCCGGTTGCTGAAATAAACATCACTATCAGATTCAGAAAATATCAAATAGCTAGAAACGCCTGTCCTTGAGTCCAATTTGGACATAGGGGCAAAAATGACAGTTTCTGGTCAAAGCGGGGTCCACATGTGGCCCGCTTCACACCAAAAAATGTGTCAGGAACAAAGGTCTCCAAATTTGTCAAACTTAGTGTCAACAAGTTTAGAACGATGATACGAACCCAACAGTCCAGAATTGGATTCCGATGAGCCGGTCACAAAATCGCCCGTCAAGTGGAGCCGTGGGGCCTACGATACGCGATTTGGTCAACGTTCTCAGAATCGAACCAAACTTGGGTCACTGGACCAGCGTATTTCTACGAGTTCGAGGACACAAGTTTTGTTTCGATCTGACGTATGTACACCAAGTTACAGCGAGATCCAGAACAGGCCGATATGGGGCGTTGTCGGCAGATACGCGTTGATTTCGGTGTGCACGCACATCCAAATCAACTTCTGCGAAATCTCCTACGTCCGTATCAACAATGCACACCTTTCGATGAAGACCGCACGGGACTAAGTCGTCCCGTTTGGCGGGGCACACTCAGTTCCGGGGGAAAATGGGGTATTAATTTTTCTGTTTTTGGATCGCAGTTCACGATCGCCACATGATGCGACACACCGAGCGGGTTGTACGGGCATCGAGAGGGTCACGCAGTCTTCGCGTCACAACAGACGGCATAAAAAATGGGGTACCGAGGAGAGAGAAAAGGGTACCTGAACAAGGCTACGCAGACTGGGTTTCCCGTGTCCGCGAGGCATCACGACACACCAAGGTACTGTTCTAGGGTTAGGGTTTCGACTACAGGGCGTCGGGGCTTCGCCGGAGAGGGCGCTGGTGTCGTCAGCTGCGGCTAGGGCTTCGGCGAGGTCGGCCGGGCATCGAAGGCGACTGGGGTGGCAGCTCGTGGAGGCTGGAGGCGGTGGCTACGGGAACTCCGGTTGGCTGAGTGTTGCGGGGGTTCGACGGGGACGAAGATGGAGCTCAGGGAGTGGAGGCGGTGGAGAGAGGGAAGGCGGTGACACTGGGGCTTCTGGGATAAGGGTGCTGGCCGGCGAGGACGGAGGAGCAGGAAGGGCTGAGCTCGGGGCGCTGCGGGGAGAGCAGGAGGAGGAGAGAGCGACGGAGCGGGGTTTCTAGGTCGGGTGGCGGAGGGGGTTTTGGTCGAAGACGACGGTGGGTAGCAGCGGCTAACGGTGGTTGAGACGGCGGGGAGAGGCAGTTTATATAGGGCGAGGGCGAGAGGGTCTGGGCGGTTACGGCCGGAGGAGGCGGGGGTAACGGGCGGAGAGAGGGCGGAAACAGCTGCGGGGAAGGCGGCCGAATTCGCAACGGCCGGCGAGTAGGGGGGCAGTTACTGTAGCAGTAACTGTCGACACGGGTCGGGTTCGGGTCCGGGTCGGGTGGATGGGGATCCGACCCGATCCACTAATGCATAAGTGCGGGTTCGGGTACTCGGGTTTCGGGTCGGGTTTGATTCCGACCCGACCCGCTAAGGTTGGGTTCGGTTCAGTTGAACCGGGTCCGGTTCGGGTTGGTTTGGTTTATTTTGAAATAAACCGGGTTTAATCCTAGGGTTTAATTAAAACTTGGTTTTTAGGTCTTTAAAAATATTTTCGGGGTCCAATAAATTCTCAGAAAATTACCCTATGTCTAATTTTTCATTTTACACCAGAAAATATTATTTTTATAATATTTTAATATTAATTAACATTATTTAAAAATTATTTAATTTCAAAATACCTTAGTTTTAATTAGTTAAAAATCCAAAAAAAATTACAGAAAATTGTGAAAAATCTATTTTAAAAATTCCTGAAAAATCAGGGGGTTTACAAATACTATTAGTTAAATTTTGTAAGTTGGTAGTATGCCTCATAACCTAGCAACACATAGTCCCGTTGACTCACTAATGAAGTGTAAATGAATGACACCAACTATAGACTTGCATAAAAAGATAGTGTTTATCCAAACTGTAGAACTTAGAGGTCCATACACCCATTTTGTCGACTAGAGACATTGACAAGGAGTTATTATGAAAACTGTAGAGGCACAACACCGATCTTCTTGATGAACTTAGATTATTCTGTACCTTCCTCCATCATAATCAAGCGTACTTATATTTTTACTACCTCGACTTATGTTGCTATTATAGCCTAGTTTTGTAAGCTTATTCTTTTATCGAGCTTGTTTATGACATATGTATTATTTGGGGCCCACACTAATACATTATCTAAATCAGAATCAGTGTATTATGGTCTGATCAACCGTAGTGCACTTGGTTCGCTCCTTGTATCACTACTTTATGTGGATTGAGATATAGTTGACTCAACTTGTTAGACGAATATACTTGCCCTCTAGACTGGTCAGAGCATATCATGTCAGGTACGTAACTATTCTGATATGAACATGTATATAGGAATTTACCAAAATAAGATTTCAATCCACAACCGCCTTGGCAACTCCCTTTCAAAATTCTCTAATCCCTTTGAATCTCGTACTTGTATTCTATCATCTCCTCCTTGAAATTCTTTATTGTTGATTTTCGTCTTCCCCTATTTCGGAAAGACGAACGTTCGTGCTTAGTATAAGTTGATACACGGATAGTACCAGATCTACTCCATAAGCCAAGCACTCATGATGACAAACAATAGAGCGCAGGCACAGGAAGTCGTAGATACAGGTACGACCCTTTAGTTATATTTGTAATTACATACTCATACCCCTATTATGACACGAGATCTTAGGTGCATAGTAGACGTAGAATTATATATAAGGTAGTTTAACAGTTATGAGGATGTATTGATATTCTACCCAGATGGCATACACGCTATGCTAATAAATGTCACGCGTAGCAGTAGTAGTATTCTCTTTCTATCACCATCTCGCCCTCTTGGGTGGCTCATCTTCTCTTCTCTATCCATTCTGTATCTCGTGCTTAACTCTTCCTATCATAGTCGTATCCTCTCGTGCCATTATGAACTGTTTGATTTACTTCAACCTCACCCTTATTTTGTTAGTAAAAAAAACAAAAAAATATAAATGGTCTAGTAAAGGATTAATAACTAAAGGTGGCATTGCAGTAGTAGACTACGATACTTAACAGTTAAAAAAAATTATGGTTGTGAGATTCAAGACAAGTACCCCAAGATTCTCGACCCAATAAATATATCCGTCTTACAACCTAGATAATAGCCTCAAAGGACTTGATTACTAGTAGAACTCTTGTAAGTTGGGTAGTGTAGACGAGTTAGAGGATAATAGGATAGTGTATGGACAATAAATGAGAAGTTTAGAATGACAGACCATGACTTTTAGAAAGTACCACTAGATAGCAATATAGTGTAATAGTTATAGTAATTATTATGAATATGGGTTAGTGTCAATTTTGAGGACAAAATTTTTGTAAGTTGGGTAGAATGTAAAACTCTTAATTTTTAAACCCTATTATTTATTTAAATAATTATTTAATTAATTTATAACATTTATTAGCATTTTGGAAGTAATAGAATTTATTTAATTTTTATTTTGAGGTAATTGTACAATAGAGGATTTATGGGGCAATTATAATTTTTTTTGATTATTTTCATGTAGGAGACCCGGTGGACAGTTGATAGATTTATTGTACGCACCAATATAAATTCTTCGAATGATATATATATATATATATATATATATATATATATATATATATATATATAAGTTTATTAATAGAAAAGAATAAAAGAAACGTAATAAATAGTATAATAATAATAATAATAATAATAATAATAATAATAATAATAATAATGTTAGTGATAATAATAATAATAATAATAGTAATAATAATCATAATAGTAATAAATGATAATATTAATAATAATAATAATAATATTAGTATTGAAAAGAAAAAAAGTAAAAGAAAAATAAATGAAAAAAAAAGAAAAAAAACAAATAGAATAAAAGAAAAGAAAGAAAGAAAAGTTTCCTAACCTAAACCCCAACACAGCAAACAACCGACCCCTAAGCCACAGTAGCAACCAAAATCACCCCAGACCCGCTGAAGAACCCCCCCCCCCCCCCCCAGCGGTCAGAACTTAATCCCTCTCTATTTTCTATATATACTTATATATATCCCATTTAAAACCCAAACCCTAGACCCTAACCCTATATCTTCTCCACCACGACCCCCTCAACCGCGTCGACCACCGGAGACACCGCCGCCGCCGACCTCCAGCCGCCACCGCTACCACCACGTTCGTGTCAACCCCGCCCGCGATCGGAATACACAACAACTTACCCCTGTTCCCGCACAAATTTTTGCTTCCTCGCTTGACCAAACTCGACCCTGTCTTCACCGGTATGATCTCCACCTATCTCTCTCTAAAATTCGTAGATTAGTTTCTATCGTACAGTGCGTAAACCTAGACAAAAACAGCAACCAAGTTGGCAAAAAATGATAACTTTTGGGTATCGTAGAAAACTACGATAACTACATATGTTCAGGACTCGTATCTTCCACTACAGAGATCCGAATTCGGTTTTTCTTTTTGGTATACGAAGACCACTTGACCTAGTTTATTTTTTGTCAAATATAATATTTTATTAGTTGTCGTATGCTGAATTAAATTAAGTTAAAAATCCCGAAAATCTGTATTTGATAATTTCCAGAAATTGTGATACGGAGCGCGTCCTGCCAAACGAGACCGCCCCATCATGTACCAAGTGTACCAAATGATGCGCACAGTATACCCAGCGTGTGAGTTTTTGCAAAAACTGATTTGGACGCTTGTGCGCGTCAAAATCAGCCCGTATCCGCAAAAAATCTCCCGTGTCGCAACTTTTACAAAAGCCCCGCACATTTAGTGCACGCTCGTCAGAATGCGACAAAACTTGCGCCACTGGACTCTAGGTATCGCACTGGTCCTGTGCCTAATTTTTAATAATTTTGAGACAGTTGACCAAGTCGCCAATTGGCGGGCCCCACGGTTGACTTTTTGGGCAAAATTATGTTCGGCTCACCGGAATCCACATTTGGACATACAGTTGAGTTTGTTTTGACATTTAAAATTTGTTTGACCTATAATTTGTCCCATTTAGAGACTTTTACCCCTGACACACTTTTCGGTGTAAGTTGGCCCACATGTGGAGCCCGCTTTGTCCCAAAATTAACGTTTTGTCTCTGTGTCCAAATTGGACGGAAGGATAATATTTTCCAGCTATCTCGCTTATTCTGGGAACGTTGGTGATATTTATTTCAGCATCCGGAGATGTTCATTCTGAGGCCGTAGCTTCTGATCCTGTGTGCTTGACTTCTGGACATTACACCTTGCAACTTTCTTACCAGGTAAGATACCTTGCCAAATTATTTACAGTACTTTTATATGCTATTTATATTTCTGTATATTTATTGCATGTGTAGTTTCGTTCAGCCATTACTATATATTAGATATGTTGACACACACTTGACACCAAACATCATGAGAGGACAATCATTAGGCGTATGGACTTTAACCACTCTGATAAACCGTAGTATATAGCTCGTACTACGGGCGTGTGTCGCGCTGGTCTCTGCCTCTGAGGTATGTCAATTTCTGTAGAGTCGCGATGGTCGCTACACCCAAGGTATGACGATTTCTAATGTCCACTGGCGGGTGTGTGAGTTGTGAGGCTTAGATCGAGTAGCCTATCCTTTCCCATACGTCAAAAAGTTGTCCTCATTTACATTCATATAGATTGTCTTATACAGCGTACTTATATATTTTCAAACATTATGCATGTTATTCAAATTGGCTTGCTTCTATGTATCTTGTTACGTCCCTCTGAGGACCTGGTCCCTTTCCAGGTGTAGATGTTCATGATTTTTCGCAGGAGCACGGATCAGGACTTACCACTTATCTCTTCCGAGGCGGTCTTACCTTCGGAGCATCTTTGATTATCTCCAGCGACGGATCGCTTCGCTGATACTTTTATATCATCATATTACTTATATTAAATATTTATCCTTCTCCCTCATTTTAGTATTGATATAGTCATTGGTAGTGGATTTGTCTCCACCCGACTATTAGTTTTTGATTATTCAGACTCATTATTCTAGTTTAGTTATTTCTTTTTTGGTGACTTGTTGTGTGGATGAAATTTAGTATATCTGTGACTTGTGAATATATATATACCACATGTGAGTTTATCATTCATATTACAGCGTACGCATGTGTTATGGTTTACATATATTGGAGTTGCCATATACATGCGGCTGACATACTTACGTATCCTAGTCCTACGTATTTTGGGACTGGGACGTGACATCTATATACGATATATATACTTCAGTGAAAATAAACCCATCCATATGTACACAGATGGACTACGCTTGGTTTGCACAGACTTACACCTGGATGCAGATTTCAACATTGAGAGGGCAAATATCAACGACTTTTTTGATAACGCAAAATTTGGGCCGATGACTAAAGAAGTTTTAGAAGAATGCCACCAAGCCTTCGCACTTCTAGAAGCAGATGATTTGTTCCCAATCAATAGTGAACAATCTGAACATGATGATCCATCCGAAGATGAAGATCCTAAAAATCAGCTAGGAGATGGAGATCCTGACTTGAGAGATAAAGACTTTGATGAAGTTCTTAATAACATTAATGAAGTTATTTAAGATATTAATGAAGTTCTTAGAAATGAAGAGCTCGACGTTGTTGAGGAACACAATTTCAACAATATGACAGACTACTAACATACTCTAGCTCAGACGACATCCGACTGCATGACTATCTAGCACACGAAAAGACATGGTTGGCCCATCCAGCTATTTTATGTCACATCTAGTTTACCTAAAGTAGCTTTATGTCTTTTCGAATTATTCTATATTTTGAAATAGATTCCTTTAGCTTTATGTCTTTTCAAGTTTTATGTCATTTCGGGTCATTCCATGTTTTGGAATAGATTTTTTAGCTTTATGTCTTTTCGGGTCATTCCATATTTTGGAATAGATTTGTAAGCCCTATAAGAGGGCACTTCTTCTTCTCAGATCATCTGAAATACTCCCACCCCCTCTTTCTAATATTTGAGAGTTCTGAAGAAGAGATCTTGGCAGTTAAAATAAAAGTTTAAAGTTTTCTGCTTCATTTCCCAAACTCTATATTTCTATTAATAATTTTCTTTTCAATGTATTCTACTTCATTTTGCCCAATTTTATCTTGTTAGGACTAAGAATTATGCCATGTTTGAGGAATAACTCGCATATAATATTGAGGTGATCAAGATGTTCTTTTTTATTTTTAGAAAAGACCAAAATATTATCAATGTAAACAACACAGAATTGGTGAAGAGACGAAAAAATAGAATTTATTCATTTTTGAAAATTTTGGGACACATTCTTTAAACTGAATGACATAACATTTCATTCATAATGATTGGAAGGGGTGTGTATGCACCCATTTGGGATAGTACAAAACTCAAATAATTTGTATCACATTACAAATAAGACCAAAAAAATGAAGTGACATAATCGTATTACATTTTCATACCCAAAAAAAAAAAGTAATTTGTGTTACTTTACTAATAACATTTGTCATGCGCACTATCTTATCATGTGCAACTAATAAATTACATTTTCGTATTTCCTAAAGTACCAAAGTTTAAGATGTGCAATTTAGCTAAATTAAGATCTAATCTAAAACAAATCAAACATTCTTATTAGTACAACTATAGTCCTTGCTAATGGGAAAATAATTATTTTATTTTTTATATAGGCATTCCATATTCAACATAATACAATCGAATAAATAAGATGTATTGTATTCTAATAGTATAACTAACATAAAATTTGTATCTTTCAGAACCTTTTGTTTTGTATTTGCAAGTACCAATCCTTGTCAAATTTTGTACTTATGTACATCTTATTAAATGTGATGGAGCAGTTTTTTTAATTGAAGTGATGAAGCAGGTAAAACAGTGTCCATGGATCAGAAATCAAGATGCGTTGTGCATGAAAACAGATATGGTTTATATGCTATTTAATCGTTAGACAAGGACTTGATTTTCATAGTTGTCCTTTTTATAAATATGTTATCTTTTTTTCTTTTATATTTATTGACATGCACATGCATACTATGGTGACATACGGGTAGAGCCGAAGGCTTCTCTAAGGATTCATTATATCAGGTATACTTGGATTTCATTTCTTAAACATGATAAGCATTAATGCAATGTTCAATTGGTTGGTGTTTTCACTTGTATTTGAGAACTTTTACTCCTATATTTGAAAACCACCGTGAGGTATATCTCAATATATAGTTATGCTTAGTATTGGTATATACACATGTGGTGTGGTGGTCCATGTGGATTAATTCTCCTAGAGGGTCAAGTGTAAGTTGTCACGCTCAAGAACTAGAATACTGGAGAGCGGGGACAGACGAATTGCCAGCTACGTACACTAGAATACTCTATACCCCGAGATACGGTCACGACTGTCTAGACATATGAGGGTTTACTCTACTAGACAGTGCATTAATGTTATAAAGCATAAAGTAAGCAATTAGACATAAAACAAATTATACACGTATTATATGCTTATATCGGATACGTATACTAGAACAGTGAGACGAGTCTCACAACTCTCTTCTCCTTGGAGGAGAGATGGGACTGGGTGTGGCCCACATAACAGGGGGAGAGAAGATTGTAAGAATGTTGTAAGCATTCCGTAGTAAACTTAGCATTTTCCTTACTTATACTAGTATATATGCACGTGCTTTGCACGTATATTGGAGTGAATGATGTTGATGAGTTAGTTTATTTCTACTGCTTTTAATTATATAGGTTAATGGTTCAACCCTTCGAATTATTTGGTAACAATTTAAATGACTTAGCAAGTAACATGAACCCTTTGATTTCCGTAAATGGTTGTTGGAGTGAATGATGTTGATGAGTTAGTTTATTTCTACTGCTTTTAATTATATAGGTTAATGGTTCAACCCTTCGAATTATTTGGTAACAATTTAAATGACTTAGCAAGTAACATGAACCCTTTGATTTCCGTAAATGGTTGTCATTATTACATCTCTTAAATGGTTTTCAGTGAAATTTATTGTAGGTATTCTTTTTAATTACTAAATATGTTGAAGGGTATTTTTGGAATGAAAAATTTTCACGGTGAAGTCTAGTTTTGACATTATATAGAGGAGATAATCAATGTTTTTTTTTTGGATGTGTGTGCATTTGCACTTGTACCGAAAGATACACCATCACTTTGGCAGTCTTTTTTCGAGATTGAAACTTCAAACAAGCGTGGGCTGGCTTCTTTTTTCTTTGCAAGATAGTCGAGATTAATTTATTCATCATCAGAAAGTAGGTTTGCCAAATCATGAAGGACGTGGACCAAGGTACATAAAGCGTGGGCTGGCTTGTTATGGCCATTTCATTCAAATGGAGTCCCTTCGTATATATCCCTCCATTTCATTTCTGGTGCTCATTTCCCATATTGTGGATGCTGGGAAAGAACTCTTCACTGCACATTGCATTCAAATGGAGTCCCTTCGTATCCCTCCCTTCTCTCTATAAATACCCACATTATATATATATATATATATATATATATATATATATATATATATATATATATATATATATATATATATATATATATATATATATATATGCATGCAAATGCAACCTTCAACCTGATCCAACCAAAAGTAGAGGAGAGCAATGGCTGCTAGTGGGAAGCAATCCAGCATCACTTTGAAGCTCCTCGTCGACACCCGGAAGAAAACAGTCCTCTTCGCCGAGGCGAGCAAGGACTTCGTAGATTTCATGTTCAGCCTGCTCACTCTTCCGGTCGGTTCCGTGATCAAGCTCCTCTCTTCCTCTTACCGAGATCTCCCGGCCATTCTGTTTGAATTGTTTGCGTCGATCGTTCTGATGGTTCCTTTTGTTTTTGCTCTGTTTGTGCTTCAGTTTGTTCTAGTAATGGTCATCAACACAGCTGTTATGTTTCTCTCTCTGGAATCTATCTTAATGTTGTTCTTATTGGATGTTATGCTGCTACTCTGGTCTTTTGTTCTATGTTATTGTATGGATACGACACAATTCTCCAAAATGTAGGATATGACAAATGCTCCAAGATGCACTATGACACCGATATATACATGTTGGCTAATGTCTATTTTCTACACTCTCCCATTTGATCAATTTTTGAACTTGGATTTCAACCCATGCTCATTTCTCCCTTCCATATCTAGAAAATGCTAAAAAATGCTGTTGCGATCATGTTACCATCTCCATTTTCTGTAGTGCCACACTCGTGCCCATCCTGTCATTTTTTTTTGTTGCTCGTTGTCGAAGAGTTACACAGCACGCAGCAATCCAACAGTAGTCTTCCTACAACACTGTCTTCTTCAACCTTCACCCCTTTACTCCTGCTATTCCACAAGTGCAGAGCAAAACTCTCGTGCCGGATGGTACCGTACTTCATCGAAACCCACTTCGGCCGTCTTCGGCCTCTCGGCCCTTGGAACAGCTCGTGTATGTTATTCCAGTCCACCGGATAGAACGCCGCTGGCGGCAGCACGCCGAACTCGAAACCCGGCCTCCCTTCGACTCTCCGCACCACCCTCGAAACAAGATACGGCCCGTTGAACCCCCACCTGTTGCCGTTGAACGTAAGCGCGAACTCCTCGATGAACTTGTACAGAAGAGGGTGGCCCCTGTCGAATGCCAACACGGCGTTGTTCAGCCTGCTCCAGCCCCCGGTCCCCGCGTCGACGGCCTGCGCGCCTATGACGTTCTTCAGACGCGACAAGCTCTTCAAGACAATTATGTCCATGTCGACATAAATCCCTCCGAACTTGTAGACGAGTGCGAGGCGGAGAAGGTTAGAGAGGTTCTGGCCTAGGGGGACCTCGCCGGGGTCGACATCCCCGTGCCGGAGACCGTCGAACCAGGACACGGCCGGCGTGTTTTCGAGGAGGAAGTGGTAGTCCGGCGACAATGCGGCGACGCGGAAGCCTCTGTCGAGGAAGGGTTTTACGAACATTGCACCCTTGGAGGAGTCCATGGCGTCGGACGCTATGAGTAGGCAGGCTTTCGGGTGGGACTTGAATAGGCTCTCTATCGAGAGTAGCTCCCTTTGGCCGAAAGAATCGAGCCGACAGATCCAAGTCATGAAGAAACGGATCTCGCAGCGTCTCCCACGGAAGAAGAACTTGGAAGCTCTAGCCGAGAAGCGGAGGGACATGGCATTGGGTCGGAGCAAGCAAAGGGAAGTGGACTTACCTCTCGAATTTGTTGTCACATTGTTGGGGATGGATGAACAATTGAGCTCATGAGGATGTGGTTCTTTAGTTGAGGACGACCGGACGAATGAGCCGGTAGCTAGTAGTAGTACGGAAGAGTTGTTGAGAGAGAAGCGAAGGATTGCGAGAGCCATGAGAGTTGTGAGAGTGAAGAGGATGAAGATGGATAAGCATTGCTTTGGCTTTGAGCTGGCCATGGCAATGGTATTTGATGGGCTCTTCATTTGCCAGTGCACATTTTGGTTTTGGTTTTGGTTTGTGGAAGGAACAGCACTTGTGGAGGATATGTAGGGCAGGGGAAGGTGTACAGTGCGTGGTTCGTGATTATAACTGTTAGAAAACCTTGTGGGAGGTGACTAATGTGTTATTCATGATTATAACAGTCCCTCGTAATTACCAGATAAATCTTAATTACTCTTGAATTTCCACTTTCAAAAAGAAAAAGAAAAGGAGAAAAAGGGGAAAATGTAAAAATATCCAAACCCATACCCTAATCCGTCTTCTTCTCCCTCGTCGCCAACGTACTCTATCCCGTCGTCGTCGTCGTTGTCAGACTATCTCGTCGCCCCTGTTGTCCAGCAAACATTATCGACACCTTGAATCTTTTTCCTATAACCACAACCAAGATTCTTTGTTATCATTGCCATCATTATTGCGGTTGCAATTAGCAAGTGACGAGCGTGGATTGGAGGAGATGTGCGTCGATGGTATGTGTTGGCATCATCGAGGAGCAAAATATGATGGTTAGGTTTTTTATTCTTTCTTTTAAGTGAAATTATATGGTTAGGAGTAATTTTTCATTTGACTGGTGGCAAGAAAGTCATAAATCCGCTACGCTTGAACAAATAATAACAGTTGGAGTAACTTGTAAGAACTTCGAAAGTTCACAGTCAGTATCACTTTGTAAAACCTTGAAAGTTCATGGTATTTAGTCATGAAAAAGAAACTACTAACTAGGGATGCTATGGGGTTGAATCTAATCAATGGACAAGGGTAGTATCAGACCCGAACTTCTAACACTTACGATTGCATGATTTGGATCCCGAGGCTGACCCATACAAGTTAGTTTTGAAGTGTGGTCTCTCTGCACAAGGTTGGTACTCTACATTTTCACTATATACACAATTTGTGTCCAACCTGGCCAAGTTCAAAAAAAAAAAAAAAAACTGTTATTCTTTATAATAATTAGAATCTTACAATTAATCTATCTATCTTCAATCTTTTGTACGGGAACGGGGATATGGTCTCAATAGGACAAGGTATAATTTGTCTATGAATTGTACCAATCAAAGTGGGGCCTGGATTCGGCTATAGTAAAAGTGGATGGTGTTAGGACCATATTATGAGATACAGTGTTTATATATATACACACACTTATATGTATTTAAAAATTTTGGATATTCACGCACCTATGTGTTTATTTTCGTATTCCATCCTTACATGATATTGGGATTAAATTATATTTATAGTGATTGGCCATGTAACTTAGGCCCTAAGTTAATATATGGATGTATATATATGTAATATCATGATGAATGAAATACCTAGAATATTATCTCCTATCACTTCTTCACATGCTATCAGAGCATGACGGCTATGGCACGTTTTCTTCGAGCGGCGGCGGTGGAGGTATGTCGAGCGGCGACGGCGATATAACGAGCGGCGGCGGCGGCGGAACTTCTACGCCGGCGGCATCGCGGATCGATCCCACATCCCCGTATTACCTTAGTTCTAATGACAATCCGGGTAATACAATTACGAAAGTGGTGTTTCGTGGGGAGAATTATGAGGAATGGTCGAGATCTATTCTATATTCTCTACGGACTCGACGAAAATTTGGGTTTGTTGATGGGTCTATCAATAAACCTTCAGAGAAGGATCAATTGGAGGATTGGTATTGCGTCCAATTGATGCTTGTGCAGTAGATTTTGCATACTATCGACGCTTCGGTGAAGAAGACAATACCCTTCTTTGAGAAGGCGAAACCACTGTGGGATTCGCTCAATGTCCGATTTAACGGACATGCGGCTGGTGGTGGACGTGGACGGGGTACGAAATTGTGTGCGGCGGTGGCAGGACGTGGCTTCGTTACTGCACAACCGCGGATGGTAGATGATGGTGCAGGCAGTGACGGTGTGCCGGGATTGACCCCGGACCAATGGCAACAACTTATTTCTATGCTTGGTAATTCTTCGGCTAAATCTCCGGAGGATCGTATGGTGGGTAAGTCCATTGCACCTTGGATTATTGATACAGACGCTTCGTATCATGTTACGGAGAATTTGGATTTAATATTGTCGGGGGTGACGACAATGGAGGAGTGTCTGATTGGACTCCCGGACGGACAGACGAACTGCGGCTGCCTCGTACTGCGGGCGTGTTGCTATTGCACCAGGCATGGTTCTCACTAATGTTCTATTTGTACCTCAATTACATTACAATTTAATTTCTGTGGCGCATCTTATTGATGATATAAATTATGTTGTACAATTCACTAAAAAATTGTGCGTGATATAGGACCCCAGTTTGAGGACCCTGATTGGCGTCGGTGAACGGCGGGACGGACTCTACTACTTTCGTATTGTACCGAAGACTCAGGCCTTGGTAGTGAGTGGGATGACTTCTCTGGATATTTGGCATCAGCGACTTGGGCATCCTTCTGATAAAGTAGTAAAGTCACTTCCTGTTGTCAGTAGCTCTAGTAGTTCGGTGAATAAGGCATGTGAAGTTTGCCATCAGGCAAAGTAAACTCGAGGTATCTTTCTTGTCAGTGACTCTCGGGCTGTTTTAATTTTTGATTTGATACATTGTGATCTTTGGGGGTTGTATCCTACGCCTTCTTCGTGTGGAACTCAATATTTTTTGACGATTGTGGATGATTTTTCTCGTGCTATTTGGATATTTTTGTTGAATGATAAGACTGAAGTATACAAGATATTCTCGTCATTTTTTTCTATGATTGAGCGGCAATTTAATTCCAAAGTTCGCATTGTGCGAAGTGATAATGGTGCTGAGTTTAATTGCCTGCGCGACTAGTATTTTATTTCAGATATCTTGTATAGGTAAACCTCGACAGAATGTGAGGGTCGAACAAAAATATAGACATATTTTGAATGTGGCACGTGCTTTATGTTTTCAGAAAAATTTGTCAATTTCTTTTTGGGGTGAGTGTATTTTGGTGGCTGGTTATTTGATCAATCGAACTTCTTCGAGCCTTCTTGGTTTTAAAAACCCCAATAAAATATTATTTGGTGCTCCTCCTTCTTATGATGAATTACATGTTTTTGGTTGTCTTTGTTTTGCCCACAACCAAAAAGCTAAGATGGATAAGTTTGCTCCTCGCAGTCGAAAGTGTAATTTTGTGGGATACCCCCATGGCAAGAAGGGTTGGAAATTTTATGATCTAGCTACTGGTAATTTTTTGTCTCTCAAGATGTTAAATTTCATGAGAATGAGTTTTCCTATTCTATTGAAGATGATCGTGGTGATATGGCTCCTATTACTTGGCGCCCCTTGTCATGGGCGATAATGCTTTGGGGTTTGATCTACCTCATATGGATGGGATAGCTATCGTGGAGGCTGAGACCACCGTGGAGGACAACGTGGCTAAGGTCGAGGCCGCCGTGGAATATACGGCAGCGGAGGCCGTCGTGGCGGCTGCGACAACAGAGGATGAGGCGGTGGTGGTGTCGAATGGTGAGGGTGCACTGGGGCGTGGCATGCGTACCAAGATTCTATTTGTGAAGCTCCGGGACTTTATTACAAATACAATACGAAAGTTGTCTCATAGTCCTTCCTTCCAACTTTCTACCATGTCCAATCACTCCTCAGGTACTCCTTATCATGTAGCACATTTTTTGAATTGTGACCGATTTTCTCTAGGATACAGGAATTTTCTTGCAACTATAACTGCAGGTACAAAACCGACCTCCTTTAAAGAGGCGGTTAAAGATGTAGGGTGGTGAGAAGTTATATAGAAGGAGATACAGGCGTTGGAGGATAGTGGTACTTGGACCATGGAGATGCTTTCGGCTGGAAAATGTGCTCTGGGAGCCGGTGGGTGTACAAGATAAAGTACAACTCTGATGGGAGTGTTGAACGGCTTAAAGCCCGTTTGGTAGTTTTTGGAAATCATCAGGTTGAAGGGATTGATTACACTGATACTTTTGCTCCGGTTGCAAAAATGGTTACTGTTCGTGCCTTTCTAGCTGTAACCGCAGCAAAGAATTGGGAGCTACATCAGATGGATATTCACAATGCCTTCCTACATGGAGACCTTACCGAAGAAGTATATATGAAACTACCACTTGGTTTCCAAACCAAATACCCTGGTCCGTATGTCGGCTTCAAAAATCTCTTTATGGACTTAAACAGGCACCTCATTGTTGGTTTGCGAAGTTGGCATCTTCTTTGCGGGAGTACGAATTTTTCCAATCGTACTCTGACTATTCGCTTTTTACTCTTCATAATGGCGATGTTCAGATAAATGTTCTTGTGTATGTCGATGATTTGATTCTCTCTGGCAATAATTCTGCTGCTCTTACTGCCTTTAAGAATTATTTGAGTACATGCTTTCACATGAAGGACCTTGGGACATTGAAGTTTATTCTTGGTGTTGAGGTAGCTCGAAGTGCGGAAGGTATTTTTCTATGTCAACAAAAATATACACTTGACATTATCTCTGAGACAGGATTGTTGGGGGCGAAACCAACAAGCTTTCCCATGGAATAACATCATCAACTGGCTGATGGGGAAGCATATCGACGGCTTGTGGGATGGCTGATTTATCTTTCATTTTCTCGGTCGGATTTGGCTTATGTTGTTCATATCTTGTCGCAGTTTATGCATGATCCCCGACGTGGTCATTGGTATGCTGCTTTGAGGGTTGTTAGATATCTGAAGGGTTATCCCGGTCAAGGCATTCTTCTTTGCTCTGACTGTGTTTTGCAGCTCCGGGGGTGGTTGATGTAATTCTGATTGGGCGAGTTGTCCCATCATACGACACTTTTTGTCTGGTTGATTGGTTTTTCTTGGTGATTCGTCCATCTCTTGGAAGACGAAGAAATAGGTGACGGTATCCCGTTCTTCGGTCGAAGCAGAGTACCGTGCGATGGCGGCGGTCACGTGTGAGCTTAAGTGGCTCAAGGGGTTGCGGCAGTTTAGGGGTGCAACATTCGTGTGCTATGAATTTGTTTTGTGATAGTCAATCTGCTTTACATCTTGCGCATGTTTGTGGTATTAAACGAAAGAATGAAGATGTATTCAATATGGGATTTACACAGAACCCGCCTTCTTTTGTTTACAAACAAACTTGTACAATTTGATCCTATACGAGGATATGGGAGTACAATTTATTTAATCTGGGTAGATATTGCTATAGGTGTCTGATCTGCAGTCGACCACTTTAGCCCTTGGACCGCACGATGTTGAAGAAATACCGTAGAAGACAGGAAGCAGCTTCGAAGGTTGCAGGAGAGGGTGGATGCACGATGCCAAAGTCGTCGATCCCTACTCTTCGCCTGAGCTCCGGGTGCTCTCTCTCTCTCTCTCTCTCTCTCTCTCTCTCTTTCGGGTTCGATCTTCCGATTCTTGTTGACCTGATTCGATCTTCAAGTTTTCAGTTTCTCGACCTCGGATCTGATATTGGCTTTCTTGACCAATTTTTCCACCTTGTTCCTCATTGATAGAGGTCTCTATTTATAGAGTTTTAGTGACAGTGACCACTCCGTCGGTGTAACAACCGAGGAGTGGAAAGTACAGCACCCTTTTACACAACGGTTAAAGTAACCAATGCCTGCGTATAGATGATCATTTGAATGAGCGTGTGATGCGGGTCCAACTAAGGGACACAACGCGTACTATTGCTACGAAGATCACGGCGTAAAAGCCACGTAGGTAGGTATCCATTATGTAGAAGAGGTTGGCATAGAAGCCAAATGTCTGTCACCATGGCATAGAAGCCAAATAGTTATCAAACCGGCATAGGAGCCGAACAGGCGTAGAAGCCGAATAGGCGTAGAAGCCGAGTGGTCATAGAGGCCGAACAGGCATAAAAGCCGAGTGGTCGTAAGGCCGAACAGGCATAGAAGCCGAGGGGTCATAGAGGCCGAACAGGCATAGAAACCGAGGGGGCACAGGGGCCGAACAGGCATAGAAGCCGAGGGATCGTAGAGGCCGAACAGGCATAGAAACCGAGGGGGCACAGGGGCCAAACAGGCGTAGAAGCCGAAGGGGCACAGGGGCCGAGCAGGCATAGAAGCCGAAGGGGCACAATCGTTGGATGGGCGTAGAAGCCGCTGCGTACCGTGCCACAGTGCTGACGTGGACGTCTTAGCCGGAATTACGGCTTTTGAAGATATAATCAAATCTCTCGCATTAAATGCCGAGATTTGCCATTATCTCGTGCATTAAATGTGGAGGCGTGTTCTTTGACGGCCTGCAACCCTTTCTGCGCATCAGTCGCAGAGACGTGCCTCAAGAAACTGTCACCGCATTGTGCATTAGGCGAAGAGACGTGCCTCGAACCTCATACGGAGTGCAGCTTTTGGCGTAGCAGGCGGTTTGTCTACTGCAGAACGTAAACAGCTCGCGTTTTGCCTGTATAAAATGTCATGCCCCAGTCCCAAAATATGTAGGACTAGGAATACGTAACACGCCAGCCGTATGTATACGAACTCCAATATATGGAAACCATATACACACGTACGCTGTACATGAATATCCAATCCACAGTGGTAATATATGTCATAACAAGTCACACGCAGTTCTATATCTCATCCACAGCACAAATAATAGAATAATGGAAATCAATAACTGAATATCAAAGAAGCAGTCTCAAATAGTAATCTCAAAATGTGATAGTCGGGTGGAAACAAATCCACTACAAATCGACTATAATAAACTACTAAAGAGAGAAGAGAATAAACTCTAATATAAGAATAAATGTCTCGAAAAGAATAGCAACTAAAATCTCTAAACAGCTGCAATGAATTACATATAATCAGAATGTAAGATCGTCTCAGACTGATAGGTAGCGTCAGGTCCAGGTCCATACTCCTGCGGGTACTCCTGCTCACCTATATCTGGAAGGGACCAGGTCCTCAGAGAGACGTAACAAGATACAAAAAGCACATGCCAATAAAGTACTGAAAGTAAACATCCATTGGGGTCGCCTAACCGTCTAAGTGAATGCAGTTAAGAACACCTTTCCCCACAAGTGAGCTATCTGGCTGAAAAACTGGGATTGGCATGGTTCTCTATTGGAGATCCAGGGGCCTAAAAAGGCACGACGACTTTCGAACGCCGGAGGCCCGCCTGATAATAATATAATATATAGTGGTCATCACCACCCGTATCTCCGGCGGAGAATCCGGGCGCACAATAGATAAAAGTACAAAGGAGCTCAAATGCGATACTTGTTGTTCTTCCCACCCAATGCTCTAAGCATGTCATATCTATGACACGATAAACCTCTAATAACCGCCAGGTCTACTAGCATGCAAAGTTTCTATTGGCAGTTATCCCTATCCGTCGCACGACCTATACGTACCAGTGGCCAGCCGAGTACACAAGTCCGTGTCCTACATGTGACTCACACCCGTGTAAGAATAGTGTCATGGCCAATGAAACATAAATGCCTCATGAAAATAGGATAGTCTCATAAAGTAGGTCTAATGCATATACATAAATAAAAATATAGTACGACGACACCGTCGTTGCACCCAAGTTTCCTTGGACGCGCAGTTTATATAGCAGTTAAAATAAATAAACTAAATAAACAGAAAATAAATATGCATGCCTCATATGGAATGTAAAAACAGTACAATGACAAGGTATACTTGCCTGACAAGAAATCTGTAAAGTGTACGCGCCCAAATGTGAAGGACACAGAACCTGGAACTAAGGACTCCGAACAAACGTCTCCGGATGCTGAAATAAATATCACCAACATTTTCGAAATGAGCAAAATAGCTAAAAAGCACATCCCTTTCGTCCAATTTGGACACAGGGGCAAAACGGTAATTTCGGGTAAAAGTGGGGTCCATGTGTGGCCCACTTTGCACCGAAAAGCGTGCCAAGGGTAACAGTCTCTAAATAGGACAAACTATAGGTCAAACAACTCTAGATGTCAATACGAACCCAACGGTATGTCCAAATATGGATTCCGATTGGCCGACCAGAATTTTGTCCAAAAAGTCAACTATAGGCCCGCCAATTGGCGATCTGGTCAACCATCTCAGAAATGCGTGAAAATTGGGTCACAGGACCAGCGCGTTACCACGAGTCCAGCGGTGCAAGTTTTGTCACAATCTGACAAGCGTGCACAAAATACGCACGAGTTCCACAAAAGTTGCGATACGGTGTGTGTCCGCGGATACGGTCCGATTTCGGCGTGCACACGAGTCCGAATCAGTCTCCACAAATTTTTACGTGTCCGGTTATGCTGCGTGCACCATTCGGTACACTTGGCACACGGCGGGGCGGTCCCGTTTGGCGGGGCGCGCTCCGTTTTCCAACTTTTGGAAAATTGGAAAAAGTGGGTGCGCGCAGTTTTATGACGAATTTAACTATGTCCACAGCAACTAATAGCATAGGGTTATTTAACAGAAATTAAACTAGGTCAGGTATTCTACAAGTATCAAAAAGAATCACTGAATTCGGATCTCTGTGGTGGGAGATACGAACTCGGCAACATGGGTGGTCATTCTGGAATTCTGCGATTCCAGAATTGGGTCTGTCCGTCCACTTTGGATGCTATTTTTTACCTAGGGACACACGTTTTCCGAGGTTGGCTATAAAACAAATATTGGAGAGGGTTAAGGGATGATCATACCTATGAAAACGGAACAGCGTTTGGTTGAGCGAGTCGACGGAAAATCATTCCGGAGCGAAGGTGCCTCGAGTGGGATTCTGCAGGATGCGAGGTCGGCGTCGTCGGGATGGTTGGATAGCTTGGTGGGGCTTCTCTGGCTGCGGTGACGGCTCTAGATGAGAAGAGGAGGTCTGAAAATTTAGGTTAGAGTTTTTGGGAGAGAAATATATATATATCAATATAGGAAGAGAGAGGGGTGGATTGGGTTTCGGCCGCGTGAAGGAAGGGTCGGCAAAGGGGGTCTGGATCAAATAGGCCAATAGGCGGTTCCTGTTTCCAATAGGCTGAAGGCAGGGACTTAGTATGCAGCAAGTTTTGCTGAAGAGAAATATAGCAACACTAAGTTGCTGCTACTTAATATAGTAGTTATTATTATACTATTATTATTATTATTAAGTTCTTATTTAATTCTTTTACTTAATTTTTCTTTTCCTTTATAAAATATATACATATATATATATATATATATATATATATATATATATATATATTTGTATATACATATATATATATATATATACTCATAAGAAAATTTATAGATTAGGGTAATTCACACAATTAGGCTAGCAACTGCTCAGGGGGTCTCCTACATGGAATAAATTCTGAAAAATTTCTGATGGTCCCATAAGTCATCTAAGTGCCCGAACACCTAACATAAAAATTATTAAAAATCTATTTCTCCTATTTAGACCTAATTACTATAATTTAAATTAATAATTAATAAATAAAAGGGTATATACGATTTTCTAGGAAGGGAGTTTTACATAAAATAAGGCAGCGTATCCCCTCGTGCTTTTGAAAAAGCAGTTTACGCGAAGGGGATGGCGATATTTGACAGCCTGGATGGCAGTGCTGTGCTATCATTATAGCCGTCACTTGGGTAGTCGAGCTGTATCCCTTTGCCAAAAGTCCAGACGTCAGGTTCTTTGCAGGCTCTGACAGGTCCATTGCAGGATCTAACAGGTTCACTTCGGAGAATACGAAGCATCTCTTGTACACCTCCATGCTGCGTATGAAAAGGGGATGAGTTTAACGCCCTGGAGGCGATGAAGCACCCTGTTTACGCTGAAGCGGCTTGGACGTACTGCCTTACGCGGATGGCCTTTTGAGCTTTTTATGTTTCACGCTTTGTTCTAGCGGAAAAGGCTCTGTTGCACGCTTGATGGCTCTTTAAGGCCTCTGCCTATGCTGCTCTGCACCGATATGCCGCGTAGTCATCTGGCGTATTTTTTATGCTTCTACAAGACCCCCTTCAAAGCTTTCAAATTCCTCGAAAGTTGGAACGCTTTGAATGAAGCATGAACCGCACCTCGTGACTCGAAACATTTCTGAATGGAGTGTTGAAACGGTCGATGCTGACTTTATGGCGGATTTATTGGGGACCGGTATGAGCCCTTTTTGCCTATAAAAAGGCTGGGGGAGTTAGCTTGTTCTTCCCATATTTTCATCACCACGCAGAGATGATCGCCGGAGTTCGCCGGGTCGATTTGAGGAAGAAGGAGATCATATTCTTCCAGCATGTAAGGAGCCAAAAAAGACAAAATCTTCGAGCAAGTGTCCACTGCAACGATTGTCCACTGCAACGATGGATCATGGAAGGATATCTTAGCCTCCCTTGCTCGGGATAATCAGTAACTTTGTATGGCGTTGCCCCAGGAGAGAGGAAGGGTCGTCTTTGACCACACAGCTTGCAAGTGCTGTCTTCTCTCGTTGTCTCCGGTGACGAGAGTCAGACAGACTCGCTCTGTCCCGGCTTGATCTGCGCACGGAGCATGGGATCTGTAAAATCTATGCAGGCCCAGTTCTGTATCCGCCCGCCGTTGATCATTGCCATGTCAGTCAGTTTGCGGCAACCGACTGACTGCTGGAGAAGATGGATGAAGAATTGAAGCCCAGGGAGAACCTGTCAGAACAGCTTCTGGGCAATCTTCAGACAATGATAGGAAAACCCTCATGTCGACGGAGTTTCCCTCAGTTGTAATCATGAAAATGAAAAGAAAACCCTTATAGATTGGATTTCTCTCATATGTAATCATGACTTTGATCTTTTAATAAAATCGTCTTACTTCTTCATATGATCATCTTGCCATATGTTGCTGTGAAGTCCGAATATGTGTAGCTTCGACACGTCTGAATCTTTACGCCGACTCTGTAGAAAAAGTGATAGGTCTTGTCTTTTACGCATAGCGAATAGTCCATAGAACGCTGTAGAGCATTTTGAACATTTTAGAACTGTCCTGTTGCTAGGACTGAGGAACCGCGTAGAGCTCTGAACTTCTGATAAACAGAATTTTTGTTCAGACTTCGTCTTCAAGAATGACTTCCCGAAAAATCCCTTGGAACAGGGTCGAGAAATGGCTGTCTAACTGAGTTGCCATCTTGATAGACGAGATATTCAGACTGGAGTCTGGATGAACCTGCAATTGACCCGAGAAGAGTAATTTCTCAATGTTTGAACTCTTGTATGCTTTGGGTACTTGGGATATGTTGAGGCCAAGAAGGAGTATCTTCTGTATGAACTCCTGTAATTGACCGTCTTGAGTTCGGATATGTGGAAAGTCAGATATCCGTAGAGTAGATGAGCTGAAAATCTTGAGTTCGTAGGCCTATTGAGCGTAGAAAGCCACCGAGCGTGAGATCATCGATTTGGAGCTGCTAAGCATGAAGTCGTAGGTTTGTAGCCTCTCGAGCGTAAAAGCTACCGAGCACACAGGCATCCGGGCATAAAACCATAGACTGATAGCTTGCGAGCATAGTACCGTAGATCTGTTGCTGTCGAGCGTAGAAAGCTCCTTAGCGTAGAATTGTAGATTTGTAGCCTGTGAATGAAAACAATCTTTCGAGCGTAGAGGTTGCGGATCTGTTGCCTCCGAGCGTAAACTAAGCGCCACCGAGCGTGAGATCATTGATTTGGTACCTGCTGAGCGTAAAAAGTCATAGGTTTGTGGCCTCTCGAGCATAAAAGCTACCGAGCACAAAGGCATCCGGGCGTAAAACCATAGACTTGTAGCTTGCGAGCGTAAAACCGTAGATCTGTTGCTGTCGAGCGTAGAAAAGCCCCTTAGCATAGGAACCGCTGACCTGCTTTTGCGCAAAAAACTCTTCGAATCTGCTGACTGTCCGTCTTTCGAGAGTAGTGGGCTGACGTAGCACCCAATCATAACCAAATATTAATTTGTGAGATTTGGTTGGGGGTTTCGAGGAGCCGCCTGAGGATTCGAGGAGTCAACCCGAACTCTATATATATCCCGAGCTTTGGAGAGAGAAACTTTTTATCCGTCTTCTGTGAGAGAGAGCTTTTGATTTTAAGTTTTTTTCCCCTCGTTCTTTCCCCGAGCACTCCAAGCTTCCAGAAATGGCGCCGAAACAAACCCTTTCCAACAAGGGAAAGAGCATAGGCTCTTCTTCTCGTCCTTCTGCCCCGACGAGGGAGTCTTCGGTTGGGCGAGGCGAACTTCCCTCTGAGCGAAGCATTCTTCCGCCGAGTAGCGCACCCGGCCTTAGAGGTATAGCCATTTGGGAAAGACAAAGAACTATGAAAAAAATTTCGCACACGTTGAACGTGACCGCGCCAGGTCATCTTCTGTGCTGATAGACTCTTTGAGGAAGATGACGCACGGAGATGTTTTCATCTTTTACGCCCACATTTCTAATGTGTCAGCGTAAAAACTCTACGTCTTCGTAGTTATGAGCGTAAAAGCTCTGGCTGCCGAAGACTTTGGTGTATACTATAAAATTTTAGTTTTACGCTTTGGATGGGACCTCCAGCATAAAAACTAGATTTTTGGCAGTCTGGCGTGAAGCACGGACGGTATACTACCAATTACGCTTTCGGGATATGACTCCTGGCGTAGGAGGACCAAATTCTGTACAGTCTTGGCGTAAAGCACCGACTGTCGCTTCTTGGCCCTTATGTTGCAAGGTTCGTAATGACGTATTTTCCTTGCGTTTTTGCAGTCGACTTGCAGGAGTCTTCGCTGGCCGAGGTGATGGGATCCGCTGCTGGGATGCTGCACTCGAACTACTTGGAGGATCTGTCGCATGTGACATTTCCTATCTCCGGACCCCAGTATCCCGAAGGGAGGAGGATCTTGATATCGGCTCAGGGCGAGCGAATGCTGCTGAGTATGATCAACGGGGAGCCCCTAACGTACGTAGATGGGGAGCAGTACATCAAGCTGGCCTTTCTCTTTGGGGACATGATAGACAAACAGTCCCAGACGAAGCCCAAGAGAGAACCCTGGGTTTTCCCTGCCGAGAGCGTGGTCTTGTATTTGCCCACGATGCCGAGAGATTATCCCATATCGGCTTTCTTCCATGCCACACATCGCAGGAGGATGTCGGGACGCTGACTCCTGATCTTCACGGGAAACCGGGGAAGATCTTTTATCTGAAAGGAGCCGACCGGGGGTCGTTTGTCAGCCGCCCCACTGGCGTCGTGACGTTGTTCTGGGGACTGTGCCCGGGCAGCGTCCCGAGTGAAGACAGTTCAATGATCCAGCCGGTGCAATTGCCGACTTTCTGTAATGACTTCATGGTGTGAGGGGGGATATACCCCAAGGAGAATCCTCGGTGCAATGGGTGGATTACCCCAACAAACCTCCGATGGTCCTGCCTAGTTGACTGGGCTTTGAAGCATTTTCGGAGAGAGCTGGAAGTCATCGGACTGTATGTCGCCGTGAGCGTGACGAGTGTTGGGTTGCCTCCCAACCCTAACCTCTTTCTGGCGCTGATGGAGCGATACATTTCGCTCACCGGGACCTTCGCCACTCCACTGGGGGAGTTAGGGTTGGCCCTCCACGAAATGGCAGCGATCTCGAGACTGCCGATGGGGGATACCCCGTATGAAGAGTATGTTCCTACCAACCGGGAGTTGGAGGATTCGGATCCTCGGGTGGTGGAGGTGTATCAGGAGCTGATGTGCCACTACCTTGCGTGCACTGCTTTTTATAATGAGCCCTCTGACTTGGCTCACACCACTAAGTGGATGTCCTACCTCTTCTTCCACCGGGCCAGGGCCGTCAAGTCGGTGAAGGTTTCGGGGGACAAGCACGAGCCCGTAAACTGCTTGGGCGTGCTCAGTGCTGAGGTCGTTGTGGATCTTATGGAGGAGGCTAAAGCTCCAGATCATTTCCTCGCTGACGGGGTAGGAAAGTACCCTGAAGGCACTAAGGCCTATAGCTACCTGAGGCGCTGCCGTGGGCCTTTGTCTGAGGAAGCCAAGCTGGCTGGCTTTCTCTCCCTATGGCTGCATCGAGTAGTGGTGATTGGCACCGCGTCCGCGGACCGCATTCATCGGAACATCTTGTGGCCTGCCGTCCATCTGGTGTTCGGGGCAAGGCTGGGCTTGCTTCTTGCCATGGTGTATCGTATACAGGCTGGCCTGAGAGCCATGGCTGACGGACTGCTCGTCGACGAAGCTCGGCGTGAGAGTTTTCTCCGGGTGGAACTATCATACCTGTATTTGATGGGATGGTTAATTCTCCACAACCCCCGGGTGATGTCTCCCGGTCCTGGTAGCAGTGCGGGGGGTAGTTTCTTGCTGAACTACAAGGGCTCCCTCTGGAACGTGAACACAGTCGTGGACTGTCGGCTGACGCTGGGCCTTGGCCATTGTTGGAAGCTCTTCTGCACTATCCCTTCTGTACATCGTAATCAGTCGGGGATCAGGCTCGAGGATTTAGGCGAAGAAAAGACCAATCGTTCTCCGGAGGCCTTTAATTGGTTGGTCTGCATCAGACCCTCCCACTTGTTGTACAGAAGCGAAGATCATTGCTTCTTTGAGCCTTACTTGCCCAGTCGGTTCGCCAGGCAGTTTGGGTACGATCAGCTGCACGTGGGCAATGCCATTACCAGCTTCAGGTCCCGGGGCGGACTCATTGATGGAGCCAGGGGATGGCGGTACTTTATCACGGGTTGCACGGGAGCAATCTTCATTGTGCCAGTCGCCACCCTTTCCACGGAGCTGCGCATCCTCCATTCGTATACTCAGTTCTACGTGGCGATCAACACCCTCCATCATGATTTTGACATGCGTGGAAGCTTCAGGGTGCCTTCTTCCAAGCCTGGGGGAAGAATCGAAGTCCCCTCGATTTTATCTGACGAGGGTGAGGAGTCCGTCATTCCGGATGAGCCTCTGGTGTCGGTGCCGAGGTGCGAAGTGCCTCCGCCTGCGGGGGCACTGGCGATCTCAGGGAAGCAAAGGGCTTCTGTCTCGAAGCAAACTTCCCCTCGTAAGAGGAAGAAGAAGACGACTGGCCGCCCTCTCCGAATTCCTGGCATAGAGGCTCCTAGAGAGGAACTTGCTGCCTCTCCTGTTGGGGATGCCTCTTTGATTGGAGACTTCTGGCCTCTCGGAGAGGGACCCTCAGTTTCGGCTGGCGGTGTCGGAGAACTCCTGCTTGAGGCTGCAATTGCTGCCACTGCTGCCACTGCCTCTGGTAGTGGAATAAAATCGCCCGCGTGGCCGAGGCAAATGGAAGAATCTTCCTCTAGGCCAGCAACGGAGGAAACTCCTGCTGTGCCCGTGAGCATGACCAGCGAGGTTCCAGCTGACGAACCTCGAACACGTCTCGGCAGAGGCTTGGTGGAGCTCCAGGCGATGTCGGTTGGCCCACCTCCTTCTCCAGGTATGACAGTTCGTATTGCGTTATTAGGACGCGATATAGCTACATCGGCTGCAGACGCGGCATATATACCGTTGGCTACGGGTAAAGGTCATCTTTATGTCTCCTCTTAGAAAGATTACTATCATATTGATGTCAACTTTCTTGTCCTCTTCTCAGGGGATGGCGCCCACGGGGAGTATAGCGTTGAAGCGCATTCTGGCTCCGCTCGGGCTCCTGACGATGATACGGAGGCGTTTGACTTCGATGAGGAAGTGGCTTTGGGGTCCAGTATGCCCGGAGTAGTTTCGTCACCTCAAGAGGAGGACGAACCCGTCGTCGTGATCTCGCCTCTTGTGAGTATGGCGATGACTTCGACCGTCGTTGTCGCACCTTCATCGGTCGCACCCCCTGTCGAGGTGGCGGCTGTGGCCACCTCGTCTGCAATCGTCCTTGGAGGGGAACTCGCCAATATCGCGGCCACTCCTGGCGTCCAACCATAGTTAGTTGTTTAGGGGGGTTAGCTTAGGGGCTTAGTTTGGGCTTTAGGGGTTTAAGGTGTAGGGATTTTTTATTAGGGATTTAGGATTAGGGTTTTAGTTTTTGGTTTTCTTTTACTGATTTCTTTTTATTTTCTTTTCTTATTAATACTATTTATCTCTCTCTCTCTCTCTCTCTCTCTCTCTATATATATATATATATATATATATATATATATATATATATATATATATATATGGTATAAACATCCAAAAAAAATATTAGTACACTCAAAAATAATCTATTATCCTTCTACCAGGATTCCTAAAATAAAATAAAATAAAATAAAATAAAATAATAGTTTTGTTCACCAATTCTAGATGAGTATTTACCTAGGTAATTAAATCAATAAGTTTTATATTCTAATTAACTAAGAAATAATATAATTAAATTTAATACTTAATTAAATAAATATAATATTTAAAATTAAGGGGTTTTATAATATACTACTCCACAACCATAGCGATGATATCCTGTAGATCATCAGGGGCAACGACAGATGAAGCAGTGGCAGGAGCCGTCGAAGGAGATGAATGACCCATCGATGCCGTCGAAGGAGCTGAAGCCGTCGAAATAGCTGGAGGACCAATGTATCATAGAATTCCTTCGCATTAGGATTAGGATCCTCCGGATCAAAACTTGGACCGGCGGCATCAAATACTAACTCATGCGCTAGGATTTGCGATCGATATTCAAAGTTATCTCCAAGAGTGGATTCTTATACCTCCGTATTGAAGGAGGAATGATGATATTGCAAAAATAAAGGTTCTCTTTGAGCCGTCCACTCCTTGTAGTTTGGTACGAAATCTTTCTTGTAGAGATGCTCACTCACGAGATCCACCTCTTTGAATGGTATATTACGATATTTGACACAAGGACACTTGATGAGCCTCCCATCCATGAAATGAGGTTGACTACGGGCATATTTGAGAAATTTCTCAACGTCCACCATAAAATTATCTGTCAAACCAATCATATTCTCATGTCGCTGATTGTACATCCATGATCGGTCAACTAAGTATCAACTCATTGATTCTGCATGTACCATATATATTAATTCAAACAATATGGATTAATTAGATTCTAGATGAGTTAATATATTTGCTAAATGATTAGTTAGTTATGATACTTGATGAAGAAGTCTCATAAAGAACTAAATATTGTAAAAGCTAGAATTAGGATACTTGTTTTACACGTATCCAAAATCATACTTCCTCGACACTCATCCGAATATGGCCGATACATGCCTTAGCATAGTAAGGTTGTAAAAGCAAGTAAAAATAAACTTATCTATCACTTGTAAACTAATCGACAAGGGTGACTACTATTTCATTCAATTTTAAAACTACTAAGAAACAATACTAAAAATACTTAAAATTATGCCTAAATGTATGAAATATATTTTCTAAAATTTTATTAATTTATTAATAATCATTTGTTTTCCAATACAAAAAATCTAATACTTCGATCCGTAACCGACGATATGGCCGATACTCTGATTCGCAATTCTATATCTACTTTTAAGTACTTATACCTAATTATAGTAACTACTAATTACTATTCATATTAGTATTCTAAAGTATAGCTATAAACGACTATAATATAATTCAATTTTTTGATCGGTTTATTTGCGCCTTTTTTTCTAATATATATAGTAACTAAATATACCAATTTTTTAAAACAGAACTGAATAATGCTCACTGGGAGGTGGAGTGTGTGTGGGTATTCGTGTTCTAGTGTCCGTGTCCAACGTATCGTGTGTGTACGTGTCCAGCACCCAAATTTCAAATGCAAAAATTATGTATAACCCCTAAATACCAAGTCCAATAATTAAACAAATAAAAACTAGGATTAGGGTTTACCTTCGAGGAGCGGTAGTGGAGAGGGGTGTCGAGGAGAGGGCGGGTCGAGAAGGTGGGGGGGGCGGAGTGGGGGGTCATGGGTGTCGAGGAGAGAGGGGCGGAGGGTCGGAGATCTGGAGGAGGTGGAGGAGGAGGATCGGGGGTCAGGGGTGAGAGAGGAGAAGCTGCTGCCGGAGGAGGAGGAGTCGGGAAGCTGTCACCGGAGGAGGAGAATGAGGAGGAGGGTCGGGGGTCAGATGTGAGAGAGGAGAGAGAGAGTGTTTGGAAAAAAATAAAAATGAAACTGGAACATTTAATTTTAACGTTTGGAAGCGACGAAATTTTTTGTCGCTATTCCGTCGCGGAGAAAAAATCGACACTACAACGACGGAATAGCGACAAAAATTAATATATGTTTATTATATAAATACATTAGTCGCTATTCGTTGGTTTTCTGTCGCTAACCCAGTGACGGAATTTGATCCGTCGCCGAGATTCGTCGCTATTTTACAGTATTTTTGTAGTAAATACCCATGTGATGGAAAATTAATTTGAGGCATCTGGATGGGAGCTGCAGGTCGGATATTGTTGTGCTGGTGCAAACTTGGATTAACGGTTCGTGTTCAAGAGTGGACATTCGGGTCGGATGTGGATCTTCAAAATGTGATGTGACATTCGGTCATGATGTGGCATTCAGACCAATGTAGTCTTCGGACTGCGTCTACAGACCCTCAGACCGAATTTGTAGGCCTTCAAACCAAAATTTGTATTAATTACCAAAAAGTTAGTAATAAAATTATCATTCTTCAAAAAAGAAGAAGAAAATATTGGTATAAAAAAATCGACTGACAAAAGAGATGCACACCATAGTAAATATGAAGAGTCTATTTGTTCCTTGAGATCTAACGTAATGGCCTAAATACTAGGGGTGAGCAACGGTTCGGTTCGGTTCAAACCGAACCGAATATCTAAAAACCTACTGAACCGAAAATCGCTTTTTACAAAACCGAAAACCGAAGCGAATTTGTAAAGACCGAAAAAACTGAACCGAATTAAATCGGTTCGGTTCTCGGTCGGTTCGATTTTTTAGGTCCAAGTGGTGAGTGTATACCAAATTCATAAAAACCAAAAAAATCATACCTAACTGAGAAAAACCAAAATTGTGTACCAAAAATAACAATAAACTAATTTTATACCGAGTGGTGAGTGTATACCAAATTCATAAAAATCAATTTTTTTTTTATAATGTAGTGATTCGATTTTCGGTTCGGTTCGGGTTTCGGAATCCAAAACCGAAAACCAATCCGAAAATCGAAATTAATCAAATGATAAAACCGAAATCCGAACCGGTTGATTAAAAATCGAACCAAATTTCAATTTCGGTCTGGTTCGGTTCAATTTTCGGTTAAAAATCGAGAATTTCTCAACCTTACTAAATACCTTATTATAAAGACTAAAATCTAGCTTAACTTATACTTTGGGGTTTCCGACGTTGAAAAGATCCTTTTGAGCCCAAAAATAAATAAAATATTAAAAAAAAATTCTTTCGAAATAAAAAGATTTTAAGCTTGTCCTTTGAGTTTGGAACCAAGAAGCCCCACATAAAAATAAATCCAAACTAGTCTTAATTAGCCCAAAGCAGTATTGATTAAATCATTGAACTCAAAGCTTGTTAGTCCCGAAGCCAAATTAAAGTAGAGGAGGTCCACAAAGTAGAGACTTACACAAGACTTCGTCTCTACAAAAGTTGGTGCACTACGAGTCACTCGAGAGTGCCTCTACCGTGATACACAACACTACAGCAACATTAAACCACGAACATGTTACAAACTGACAAATGAGAAATTAAGAGAAAAAGCAAACACTGCAAGAAACAGAAAACCGTTCTTCTCTTTATGTTCGTAGACGCTACAACGAGAAGGAACAAGAACAAGAAAAGAAATACAAAGAATGGAACTCCTGCTGGTGTGATCAAAACCACCGGTACTCAAGGCAAGATTCGCGCTATACGACGAACTGCCCCCAGGATCCAGCAAGTTCACACAAGAACTTCTGCAACGCTCTTGGTCACCTTCGTATCACTCGAAAAAAACTTTGTAGGAGGATGCTCACTGTTGCCGCATAAGGCTCTGGTACTCTCTGGTTTTTCTGGTACAGTAGAAATTTCTCAACGCTCAAATAAAAGAGAAGCCCCTCTATTTATAGAGAAAATCAGCACCTACGCGGCACGAGAAAGCACGTGCCGCATATGCGTTATCTGACCAGATACCAAGGCATGTGTGCCGCCTTCGCCGCCTCCGTCGCATGCGCCGCAAAACACCAAAAGTAGCTACAGAGATCAGACGGCCGAAAGCAATAGCGTAGCACAGAAAATTATGTGCCGCCGCACGCTGCCTGCGCCGCACGCGCCACACGACGTCTCCAACAACAGATTCTGTCCCCTCCATATGCGACTCGTTCATACAAGCTCGTTGGGCGCATAGCTCCTGGCCGCAAAGTACAAAGTGCGCCAACAAAGTGCCACTTTGCGCCCTTGAGGCCGAGTCCGATTCCGAGTCGCTTCAGGGCTTAGCTCCTAAGAAGTTTTTTTCAAATGTGATGACAAAATAAAGATTGTCGTAATGAAGTTCACACTTAATTCCTCTAGGAAAATCAACCTACATGGACCACTATTCCATGTGCATATATCAATACTAAGCAAAACTATGAATTGAGATGTACACATAGGTAGTTTTTTGATGTAGGACTAAAACTCCCAAAGCAAAATGAAAAGCACCAACAAAGCTCTCCCGTCAAACTACTTGTGATCGAATTCTGGATCGATATGAACAGGGTTGACCCCGAGGATTGGGTTGTCCTATAATCCGAAACTAATTTTGGTTGTCCCTTGATCTTATTGTGGGGTCGGTCGTGGAGGATCTTTCGTCACTCCGATCTTCGATGAGATCATGCTGAATCTAGAAATTGTTCTAGCAGAGAGAAGTTGTCTAAGTTCAAAGTTTTGTTCGACTTATCTTAGAGCCGGCACTGGATATGAATCAGTGAACTAAATTTTTTAGGACACTAGTACTTAAGGAGGATATGTTCTAATAAAGACATTTTAACTTTCACGTGAAGCATGTGGAGATTTTGACTGACCATGGGAAATTAAGTTTATCCACAAGAAAGAAAGCAAGCAAGCAAGCAGATAAGAACTCTTCTTCTTTACGAAAAAGGAGGGAGGATTGAACTTATCTATTGCATGCATATAATAGATAAGTGTTTTACCAAAATGATCAAGTCAACCTAAAGATATGTACTAGCAGGACTTTGTCCTCTTCTTTAACTGACTCAATGTCCCCAACTATATATTCCCAGTTTTACACTTTTTTTTTTAATACTATAGCTAGTCGAGTCCAAAATCACTGACAGCTTCAGGTCCCGGGGCGGACTCATTGATGGAGCCAGGGGATGGCGGTACTTCATCATGGGTTGCACGGGAGCAATCTTCATTGTGCCGGTCGCCACCCTTTCCACGGAGCTGCGCATCCTCCATTCATATACTCAGTTCTACGTGGCGATCAACACCCTCCATCGCGATTTTGACATACGTGGAAGCTTCAGGGTGCCTTCTTCCAAGCCTGGGGGAAGAATCGAAGTCCCCTCGGTTTTATCTGACGAGGGTGAGGAGTCCGTCATTCCGGATGAGCCTCTGGTGTCGGTGCCGAGGTGCGAAGTGCCTCCGCCTGCGGGGGCACTGGCGATCTCAGGGAAGCGAAGGGCTTCTGTCTCGAAGCAAACTTCCCCTCGTAAGAGGAAGAAGAAGACGACTGGCCGCCCTCTCCGGATTCCTGGCATAGAGGCTCCTAGAGAGGAACTTGCTGCCTCTCCTGTTGGGGATGCCTCTTTGATTGGAGACTTCTGGCCTCTCGGAGAGGGACCCTCAGTTTCGGCTGGCGGTGTCGGAGAACTCCTGCTTGAGGCTGCAATTGCTGCCACTGCTGCCACTGCCTCTGGTAGTGGAATAAAATCGCCCGCGTGGCCGAGGCAAATGGGAGAATCTTCCTCTAGGCCAGCAACGGAGGAAACTCCTGCTGTGCCCGTGGGCATGACCAGCGAGGTTCCAGTTGACGAACCTCGAACACGTCTCGGCAGAGGCTTGGTGGAGCTCCAGGCGATGTCTGTTGGCCCACCTCCTTCTCCAGGTATGACAGTTCGTATTGCGTCATTAAGGCGCGATATAGCTACATCGGCTGCAGACGCGGCATATATACCGTTGGCTACGGGTAAAGGTCATCTTTATGTCTCCTCTTAGAAAGATTACTATCATATTGATGTCAAATTTCTTGTCCTCTTCTCAGGGGATGGCGCCCACGGGGAGTATAGCGTTGAAGCGCATTCTGGCTCCGCTCGGGCTCCTGACGATGATACGGAGGCGTTCGACTTCGATGAGGAAGTGGCTTCGGGGGCCAGTACGCCCGGAGTAGTTTCGTCACCTCAAGAGGAGGACGAACCCGTCGTCGTGATCTCGCCTCTTGTGAGTATGCTGCACCTTCATCGGTCGCACCCCTTGTCGAGGCGGCGGCTGTGGCCACCTCGTCTGTAATCGTCCTTGGAGGGAAACTCGCCAATATCGCAGCCACTCCTGGCGTCCAACCAGATCTGGTTGCGCTGACTGAGCTGTATACCGGCACCTTCTACGCCAATTTGAACACGCTGATAACAATGGTGTTGGCAAAGAATCTGTATTTTGAGAGCCTGAAGAAGGCTTCCCAGTTTTCGATTGGGGCCATCAGAGCGTTTGGCAATTCCGGGGTAGCTGACGCCCTGGAGGCGATGGTTAACGGGTTGGAGCAACCCATTAACGAATACTTGCAGCTGACTCGGGGCAGTTTTGAAGCTGAAGTCCAGGCCAGATATGACTCCATGACTGCGCGGCTTACCAAACAGCTGGAGAGCTTGGATAGTTCCATCAAGGCGCATGAGCTGGAGAAGGATAAAAGAAAAGCCGTCGTGGAGGACGATCTTGCTGTTGAGACGCGGTGCCAATCCGATCACGAAGGGAACGCAGCGAGGGTCAGCAAGTTGAAGGAGAAACTCGCTCGGGCAGAGGAGTGGGCTTCTCAGACGCTGGCAGGTCTAGGCGTAGCGTCCGGTCGGCTGAGCACTGCTCGACGGGAATTGGTGTAACACCCCGTTCCGCTCAAGCGGACTGCCAACTCAATCGGCAATAGTGTAACTGTCCCGACCCGCTTTGCCTTGATCAAGAAGCAAAGGATATCCAGACTTGTCCCTACAGGGATCCGGCTTGGACTTTCAGAGGCTCGCTGAGACGTATCGCTCTACCGAGGCGAATCATCGCTAAGGTGGGTGGCTACGGTGAACTTGTCTTTGCTTAGCCAGCACACATAAAATCTGGAATATTATGCTAGTCGCTAGGTGATTCACCCCTGCATGCTAATAAATCCAACGCACCTAGCTAAGGGAATAATCCCAACTCATATCGCTTATGCTAGAACATGGAAATTGAAATACTGCTTATGTTCAGACCCTCGCATGCTAAGTCCCTTAACGATTTCAACTCTCGGCTTACCTTCGGGTCCGAGCAACGTGCCTGCTTATGTTCCTTAGAAACGCATGCTTGTCTGCTTAATGTTTGCCTTGTTTTCATCCAAACCCCGGGAGACTACTAAGTAGTCGTCCCGTGCGTGATTGAACCTGCAAGTATCTAAGACCGTTGGGTCATCAGGCAGTCCCGAACCAGGGGAATGCATCAAGACAAGTCAATCACTGTACAGAATCAAGATTCAAGTATCTCGTGTTCTCGTGTTCAAAGTGCATTTGCGTCCTCAATTCCAGTGCACTCTTGTTCCCGTGTATCCCGTGATAACTGACTGACCCAACCACTGCATGTCGCGGACAACCTGTGCACAAGGTATTGAACGTTCAAGTTCCTGCGGACGGCTACATCGGGGCACCGGAGCCGATCCGATCCGGACGGAACTTTCTGATAGTCTAACGTGAGTGGGCGGCATGGAGTGAACGCCCCTATGGCCTAGCGTCTCGCTCCATACCGTCCCGGGCGAGGTGACGTGTAGCGATACAAGACCTCTCGCACCCAACCGCCCAAGACTATAAACGGTCCTTTATGGCTTTGCCAGCGACAACTGTTCATATAGATAAGTCATCCTCGCTTAGCGGCTATCCGCGTGCGAGTCATTGCATCGTGTCAAGAAACAACTAAACACCTGAACGATCAAGACATAATGACTCTCTTGTTGCATATGCTATTGGTTTGGTTTTCATCAAGTATGCCTCCTGAACGTTTTATACTTGCCCGTGCTTAAATCAAAAATGTTTGCCTTGGACAGGGAAGGTCAAATGGTAAGTCTCGCAGTGTTTCCTCTCATATCGCACGGCGCACTGCCGACACGATTTAGACTATTCAATATTTGCATGAAACTGATCCTAAGGCAACTAGAAAGATAACTTAATAGTTGTGCACGAAACCTGCATTACGTGTTTGGATTTGTCGAGCGGGCGAGTAGCTTCCCCACCAGTGCATTCAATGTACTGATAATCCACCAGTTTGTATGCAGGGTGCGGGAGAACCTCGTTCGGTGCGGACACCTCTAACGTGCGTGCTAAGGCGTGGACATCACTCCGAAGCAACGGTACATCCGGAACTGAAGCACATATACAAGACATAAGTTGTGAACATCGCCTGACCATCGCCTGTACAAATCATTCCAAATTGTAGCCACTTGGCACGCTTTTACTGTTTCAGAGAGAGAGGCTTGAGCAACTTGTAATCTCGGCTATACGCCGCCTGTAATACTTGTTCATATCAATAAAGAGATTACTTTACTTGTGTTTCAATGCTTTCGCTATATTCGTCAACTCAGAGAACTTGTTACCGAATCGCTATGCGTTCATGACTCCGCTGCACTCGGACAATCTGTCCGACTCTGTGGCTTAGAACTCTTACCGCCAGCCAATAAATCACGGCCTTGCACGGGCGCGGTTCACGCTCGTGCGGCATCACGCCCGGATGGGTCAAGCGATCGTTCTGCGGGAGCGCTGGCGAGGGTGATTCCCGCCTAGCGGGAACGGTCGATTTGCCTGCGGGAGATCGGGGCGTGACATGTTGGTATCAGAGCCTGGTTTCTACGCCTTTGGACTTCGATTCGATATCTCTGTTTCGAAAGCTCGTTCGTGGGTTATATGCACACTCTCTCTCAATGCCTCGATGGGATGTTCCAACAATAAGTCTAAATACCTTCAAAATACGCTTTGAATGATATGCTTGCTTGTCTGGTTGTATGCTGCGAGTGGCCTTTGTGCCAACCTGTGCGAACCACTTGAGAGTATCGCTAGTAGCTTGTCCGATTTTCACTAACCCTAAGTTTGGTTGAATGTATCTATTCGAGGGACGCCTTGAACTAGTGCACCATCCAAGACTTAAGAAAAGGTGAAACTCGAGTGCTAAGACTTCGCTATCACTAAGCTGGTTGACGTGTTCACACTAGAAATGCATGTCGAAGGTGCGCACGATCCAGTCTAAGCGGTATGCTGATTTTGAAGCTTGTGCAAGTGAATATCCAAATGAAACAAGTACAAACGACTTGTCTAGGATTGCCTCAACCCTAGATTACTGCTTGTCCTTAGTAAGTCTCGAGGACGAGACTTTTTCTAAGTTGGGTAGGATGTAACACCCCGTTCCGCTCAAGCGGACTGCCGACTCAATCGACAATAGTGCAACTGTCCCGACCCGTTTTGCCTTGATCAAGAAGCAAAGGATATCCAGACTTGTCCCTACAGGGATCCGGCTTGGACTTTCAGAGGCTCGCTGAGACGTATCGCTCTACCGAGGCGAATCATCGCTAAGGTGGGTGGCTACGGTGAACTTGTCTTTGCTTAGCCAGCACACATAAAATCTGAAATATTATGCTAGTCGCTAGGTGATTCACCCCTGCATGCTAATAAATCCAACGCACCTAGCTAAGGGAATAATCCCAACTCATATCGCTTATGCTAGAATATGGAAATTGAAATACTGCTTATGTTCAGACCCTCGCATGCTAAGTCCCTTAACGGTTTCAACTCTCGGCTTACCTTCGGGTCCGAGCAACGTGCCTGCTTATGTTCCTTAGAAACGCATGCTTGTCTGCTTAATGTTTGCCTTGTTTTCATCCAAACCCCGGGAGACTACTAAGTAGTCGTCCCGTGCGTGATTGAACCTGCAAGTATCTAAGACCGTTGGGTCATCAGGCAGCCCCGAACCAGGGGAATGCATCAAGACAAGTCAATCACTGTACAGAATCAAGATTCAAGTATCTCGTGTTCTCGTGTTCAAAGTGCATTTGCGTCCTCAATTCTAGTGCACTCTTGTTCCCGTGTATCCCGTGATAACTGACTGACCCAACCACTGCATGTCGCGGACAACCTGTGCACAAGGTATTGAACGTTCAAGTTCCTGCGGACGGCTACACCGGGGCACCGGAGCCGATCCGATCCGGACGGAACTTTCTGATAGTCTAACGTGAGTGGGCGGCATGGAGTGAACGCCCCTATGGCCTAGCGTCTCGCTCCATACCGTCCCGGGCGAGGTGACGTGTAGCGATACAAGACCTCTCGCACCCAACCGCCCAAGACTATAAACGGTCCTTTATGGCTTTGCCAGCGACAACTGTTCATATAGATAAGTCATCCTCGCTTAGCGGCTATCCGCGTGCGAGTCATTGCATCGTGTCAAGAAACAACTAAACACCTGAACGATCAAGACATAACGACTCTCTTGTTGCATATGCTATTGGTTTGGTTTTCATCAAGTATGCCTCCTGAACGTTTTATACTTGCCCGTGCTTAAATCAAAAATGTTTGCCTTGGACAGGGAAGGTCAAATGGTAAGTCTCGCCGTGTTTCCTCTCATATCGCACGGCGCACTGCCGACACGATTTAGACTATTCAATATTTGCATGAAACTGATCCTAAGGCAACTAGAAAGACAACTTAATAGTTGTGCACGGAACCTGTATTACGTATTTGGATTTGTCGAGCGGGCGAGTAGCTTCCCCACCAGTGCATTCAATGTACTGATAATCCACCAGTTTGTATGCAGGGTGCGGGAGAACCTCGTTCGGTGCGGACGCCTCCAACGTGCGTGCTAAGGCGTGGACATCACTCCGAAGCAACGGTGCGTCCGGAACTGAAGCACATATACAAGACATAAGTTGTGAACATCGCCTGACCATCGCCTGTACAAATCATTCCAAATTGTAGCCACTTGGCACGCTTTTACTGTTTCAGAGAGAGAGGCTTGAGCGACTTGTAATCTCGGCTATACACCGCCTATAATACTTGTTCATATCAATAAAGAGATTACTTTACTTGTGTTTCAATGCTTCCGCTATATTCGTCAACTCAGAGAACTTGTTACCGAATCGCTATGCGTTCATGACTCCGCTGCACTCGGACAATCTGTCCGACTCTGTGGCTTAGAACTCTTACCGTCAGCCAATAAATTACGGCCTTGCACGGGCGCGGTTCACGCTCGTGCGGCATCACGCCCGGATGGGTCAAGCGATCGTTCTGCGGAAGCGCTGGCGAGGGTGATTCCCGCCTAGCGGGAACGGCCGATTTGCCTGCGGGAGATCGGGGCGTGACAATTGGATCGTGCAGAAGCTGCCTGAGCTGGCTCTCTCCGTGCAAGGGCCGAGCTGGCCTTTACGAACAATCCTGAGGCACGGTTGGAACGGGCTCGTGCTGATGCCTTGGTTTCCATGGGCGAGAAGGTAGCTGCACTGGCGAAGTTGATTCGCGATCTGACTGCTCCCCCGCAATGATGTACCCTTCCTTGCTCTTAGCTTCCCCAATGTAATTCTGCTCTTTTTGAAAATAAAACGCATCTTTTCTGACTTTTTGGACCCATCATTTCGGAATATAAATGACAGGTTTAGGTGAGAGTGATATCAGAGGTAGTATGGACGTGATAAACTTTCGATAAACTTCTAGCAGGACATATTTATTCAGAGGTCGTACGGACATGATAGAATATGACCTAACTATCTTCGTTGTGGAAGTAGTTTTGTCAGAATTGGGATTCCCGCCGTATTCTACCCTGGGGTAGAGGAGGTTAAGCCTAGTACCTCTTCAGGAATTTACCGTTGATATGAGCCATTAATAGGTCTCCATTAGGCTGGGCTAACTTGTAAGCGCCATTCGAGAACGTTGTCTCGATCACATAAGGGCCTTCCCACTTGGGCTGAAATTTCCCTTTACTCCTGTGAGTGAGAATCATCGGCCTTCTTACGGCTAAGACTAGCTCGCCGATCTTGAACACTCTTTCCTTTACTTTATGATTGAAAGCTCTAGAAATGCGTGCTTGGTAGAGCGCGATGCACTGTTGAGCTTGGAGGCGTTTCTCGTCTAATCCTTCCAGCTCTTGAAGCCTTAACAGGTCATTCTTTTCTTGGTCAGCTCATTAGTTACGGCTATCCTGAGCGACGGGATCTGGATTTCGATAGAAAAAACTGCTTCGCTCCCGTAGACCAGTGAAAAGGGGGTACAACCTGTCGGTGTCTGTACCGTTGTACGATATGCCCAGAGACATTCGCCCAGCTTCTCGTTCCAGTCTCTTTTGTTCGAAAAGACGAACTTCTTCAGGAGTTTGATAATGGTTTTATTGAAAGCTTCCGCCAAACCATTAGCAGCTGGATAATATGCCGTAGAGGCAATATTACGTATTCGATTTTTATCGCAAAATCGATGAAACGCTTGGCTGATGAACTGAGGTCCATTGTCATGGATTATCCTTCGGGGAATCCAAAAGCGATAAATGACGTGGTGTTTGATGAAGCTGATTACGTCAGACGCTTTTACCTCAGCAATAGGGATCGCCTCCGCCCATTTGGAGAAATAATCCGTGATGGCTAGTATGAATCGGTGACCTCTGGAAGAAGACGGGTGAATAGGACCAACGATGTCCATACCCCATGCCTTGAAAGGCCAGGATGCAATCGTAGGATGTAGATATTCAGACGGTTGATGTATGAAGTCTGCATGGACCTGACAGGCTCTGCATTGTCTTGCATAGCTGATTGCGTCTGTGATCATAGTGGGCCAGTAATAGACCATTCTCCTAATACGATCCTGCAGCTTAGGACCGGGCTGATGCGCTCCGCATATGCTGTCGTGAGCTTCCCGGATAATCTGCTGTGCTTCGTCGTCTGAGAGACATCTTAATAGCAGTCCGTCGTAAGTCCGACGATATAGGCATTATGAAGATGCATCGAAGTAGAAGCGTAATGATCTTCTCTTGACGGATACTGCTTCTCTGGGGTCCTCTGGCAAGATTCCGTTGCGACAAAATCTATGAAGGGACTCCTCCAGTCTCTTCCAGGAGGATCTGTGTTCACAGCGTGGCTGCGTTCTATGTGAAGGTTGTTCTTTACGCAGAATAAATCTCTGTTAAGAAGGATTACCGAATTCTGTCTTCTTATAGGAGTGGCTAAATCCGTCGCTAGACTGGCTAGGACATCAGCTTCCAGATTCTGGGATCGAGGCACATGCTCTAGGAAGAATCCTTTGAATGTTATGGCTATCTCGACCGTCGCTTGGTGATAGGGGATGAGGTCTGGATTCTGGACTTCATATATTCCTCTGACTTGATTGACGATAAGCAGAGAATCACCGAAAGCTTCCAGGGACCCGACCCCTAGCTCTTTAGCGACTTGGAGTCCAATTAACATGGCGTTGTATTCTGCCACATTGTTGGAGCATGGTTTGTTAAGAGAATATGTCCGGTAGATGACGAGTTTATCAGGAGTGACTAGGACGATTCCTACCCCTGAAACCACGTTTCCCTGGGGACCAGTCCTGGAGGCACCGTCGAAGAACAGTTGCCATGCGTCACCTTCCATTGCGGAATTACATTCTGCAACTTCGTCGGGAATATCTTCGTATAATTTGGAGGCCTCCGGGATCGGATGAGCAGCTAGGAAGTCGGCCAGCGCTTGGCCTTTGATGGACTTCTACGGTACGTATACCATGTCATATGGTGTTAACAGCATCGCCCAAGTTGCGAGTCGGGAATTAAGAACGCTCGGCTTGCTCATCAATACTCGAAGATGGTTGATCCTGGAGATGATGTGGATAGTATGGCCGGTGACGTAGTGCCGCATCTTTTGGATAGCGAACATCAGAGCCAAGCATTCTTTCTCCACTGGATTGTACCGGTGTTCGGCTTCGACCATCATCCTGCTGAGGTAGTAGATAGCCTGTTTATGCCCTACATCATTCTTCTGTGCGAGAAGAGCTCCTAGCGAATGATCCATTGCTCGGACGTACAGCAAGAATGGTCTTCCCATGATGGAAGGCACCAGAACTGGCGGACTGGTGAGGTAGCGTTTGATATCCCCGAATGCTTGCTGACAAGTTTTGTCCCATACGAAGGATACACCTTTCTTCATGAGATGCGAAAAGGGCTGACATCTCCCCGAGAGGTTAGATATGAAGCTCCGAATATAAGCCATACGGCCTTGAAATCCCCGGAGTTCCCTCAGATTACGGGGCGGTCGCATTTCTACGATTGCCTGGACTTTGTCAGGGTCCACCTGGATGCCTTTAGCGGTAATGACAAACTCCAAAAATTTGCCACTAGATACACCCAGAAAGGACTTCGTAGGGTTCATCTTGAGTTGATGTTGGCGCATTAACTCGAATACCGTCCTCAGGTCTTGAATGTGATCATCCTTGAGGCAGCTCTTGACGGCTATGTCGTTCACGTAACATTCTACTGTTTTGCGTAAATGCTCATGGAATATGTTACTCATAGCCCGTTGGTATGTAGCCCCGGCGTTCTTCAATCCGAAGGGCATGACCGTATAGCAATACACTCCCAACGGGGTACGGAAAGCAGTGTGCTTCTCATCTTCAGGATGCATCTTGATCTGATTGTATCCCGAGAATCCGTCCATGAAAGATATGCATTCAAAACCGCAGGTGTTGTCGATCATGATGTCCGTGATGGGAAGAGGGAACTCATCCTTGGGGCAGGCTGCGTTCAGATCTCGGTAATCGATGCAGATACGTACCTTCCCATTTTTCTTCATGACTGGGACAATATTGGCGACCCAGTCGGGATGTTGTTCTTCCCGGATGAAACCACAGGCTATCAGCTTCTTGACTTCAGCTTTAATGGCGTCCATCATGTCCGGGCGGAACCGGCGTTGGTGGTGCTTCATAGGCTTCGAGTCGGTCAATATATTGAGCTTATGAGTAGCCACCTTCGGGTCAAGGCCCGACATGTCCCCATAATCCCATGCAAAGACGTCGACGTATTCCTTCATCAGCTGTATGATTTCTTTCCTTTCAGCTGGGGGAAGATTGTTACTGATAAATATCGGCTTTGGCGAAAGTTCACCTCCAACATCGATTTGGATAACTTCGTCTTTGGTGGGAGGTTCTCTTTGCTCGAAGCAGAATTCCCACTGCGTATCCATTTGCTGAGCCCAAGAGTCATTCTCAAACGGCTCCGAATCCTGCACATCTGCTCCTGAGGGATCTGTCACCACCATATTTACTGATAGTGTTTGTTCGAGAGCATCAGGTGAGTCGGGGGGCGACGAGCCGTTCTGGGAGGAGGAAAAGATGTCCTCATCTGACTTAAAATTCGCAATGGCGGTGGCATATCCTAACCCAAAACGGGTCTGCTGATAGCGGGGGTCGCCGCGCGGCGGTGTTCGTCTGCCTCTTCCGTAGTTGAGGCCTGGCTTCCGCTTCAAGTCGTAGCCCATGTTTTGCATGATCTTCAATGCCTGCGGGCTGTATCGGTGAACTTGCATTTTTACAGTATCATCATCGAAAGGATCTTCTTGGTTAGCCGGTTGATTGCGCATGCGACCGAAGAATATTGGGCGCTGACTGCTGCAGGTAGGTGGGACAACGAAGATAGAATCCTCATGGGGTCCATACGTTGTGATAACGTTGGATGATGACGCTACTTCCCAGACATACGGACGGTAGGAGTTTATAGCTTCCAAGAATTTTTGTGCTATGAGTTCTACCTCGTCATGGTGCGGTGATTCCTGATTTGGAATCTGAGCATTAATGTACTGGAAAAGAGGGTATTTATTATCATCTGGAACTCCGTTCCTGGTCTTGTTGAATTATTCGGAACCCAACATCAGCCCATAAATTCAAATAGATTGTTGCACTTTTGACTTGACACGCCAATTTAGGCGCTGGATTTTTCCGTCACTCAAAATCCGATTTCCTTGTACTCTAAATTAATTACACAATTTTCCGTAACCGAAATTCCATATTTAATCCCGTGTCGGACACCTGTGTCGTTGCCATCAATTTTGAGACACCAACTTAACCCGTCGAGCTGGACCAACTAAAGGGTCCAAGACTGCCTCCAAGTCCACACCATTTTTGACCTTTGTGTCACTCCCAAATTGAGACCCCAAGTGCCCCCATTTAATTAAAAAGCACGGGACATAATTTTTTCTAATTAAATTGGGAATACCAACTTTGACTAATCCCATTTTAATCCCTATTTAATTATAATGGCCAAGATTGCCTCCAATTTCGATTGGAATGCACAACGATACAAAATTGGAATTTATTTAGAATTTAAATAAACGTCAGCGATGATTATTGTGCGGCTAAAATGAAGCACAAGAGAGCATAATTGTGAGTTACAAAAAATGGCAGAATGGAAGGCGGGCACGTCTAGGGCAATGTTGTAAAATTTGTTGGAAGGCAAAAGGTAGGATAGCGCTCCAAATATCGAAGCAACGGCAGCACGCAATAATTAAATAAATTTACGGTAGTTAATTACGACATCCAATAATTAAATCCTAAATAATGTAATTAAATACACAATCCCCATAATTCTGTCAGGTGTTCGTCTAGTGGGCTTCTAGGTCAAGTCTACCAGCTCAAACATTAATGAACACTGTAAATAATAATATATTTAATTACACATCTCACGAAATTATTTAATTTAAATACACCTATCGAGAAATCATTTAATATAAATACCATAATATTAATAATATATAAAAAGTCGAAAATATCCTGTTTTCAGAATGTGGTAGTGACATACAACCTGAGTCATGTGGTGGATCTTGATCAACTGGACCTAAAGGCAGACTTGACTTATGTTGAACATCCTGTGCGGATCTTGGATCGCAAAGAGAAGCTGCTTCGAAGTCGTTCGGTTTCTCTCGTGTACGTGCTTTGGAGAAATTATTTGGTTGAAGAATCGACTTGGGAGCTTGAGTCTAAGATGAAGGAAAGGTTCCCTTCATTATTTTATAGTAGTAGGTTCTATTCCTAAGTTTCGTGGATGAAACTTCCTATTAGTTGGTTAGGATATGGTGCCCCATTTTCCCTATTCGGGGAGCGTGGCTAAGAAATACAAGTCGGTATCATTCGATCAGGATAGAATGAATCAAGATCTTATCCTTGTTATGGATTTGCTTCTTCAGAATCGATTCCCATATTCAGTGGACCGTGTCCCGAGGATGGACTTAGCGGCAGAGTCAAGAGGGACCTCTCCGCTGCAAGCTTTCTTGCCTAGTTTTCGCTGTTGCTTTCGTGCTTTTGAGTTAGTTTTTAGATTTGTATTTTCTTAAAGGTTTCGATGGATTCATTGCTTTCGTTTATTGAATTACATTCTATTCCGAGCTTGGAAAGAGTAGAAGAGGTATTCATCAGCTGTTCGTGGTAATACAGGTGATCGTGCAGTAGACGTCGTGCGAACGGAGTCTTGAAGCACCTCTTTCCTTTTCTTTCTCCAACCAACTTGTGAGTAGCTATATTTAATTCATTTGACCCTTCTTCCAAGTCTTCACATCTAAAATCTTGTATTCTTGCTTGTTCCGATCAAACAATACCAAAATAACTAAAAGATGTCAAGATAAAAAGGAATAAGACTTGGATTATTTGTGCTCGTCAATCAACTTGTGAACGATTACCTTATTGCATGCTAGTTCGTTTAGAATATTCTTTCTATGCTTCAATTTTAGTTAGAATGTATATTTCTTCTATAAATTATGCTATGTATAGAACACACATTGTCATGCAATAAACTAATCAGGAAGATTATGCAAAATAGATCTTGCCCTGTTACTTGTCCCATGCTTGTATTGCCTTGAATTGCCTCAATTGATAACTTAGTAGACTCTGCTTGATCACGGATAACTTGTGAACAAGGTCATAGTTCATGCGGACGATCGCTGGGACATTGGCACCGATCCGATTCGGACGGAACTTCCTGTTTAGTCTCCTGTGCAAGGATAGAATGCCTTGCAGCGTATCATGTGCTCTCGTTACATACCATCCTCGTCAATGACTAAGATTGGTCCACTATGACATCATGCTAGTGATCCCCTCGTATATTTAAACCTGTGCAAGCTAACTTATGTCTTCGTGGCAGGGAAGGACATGGTAAGTATTGTGCAAGTGGTTCAGACGGGCAGGTAAAAGTCACCGAATTGTGGCATGTTTATTCGATAGATTTTTATATCTAATGCTTACTTGTAAAATAAACTAAGGCAAGATAGAAAGACCAAAAAATAACTTGCATGCTTTATATAAACCACTTGTGATTTGGTATAGTTGGGTTATCCCGCCTTCACAAGTGCATTTCGATGTACTGACCCTCGTTGAAACAGGTTTCCCATACCAAGAAGACCCTGCGAGGAGCAAAGGCTACTTTCCAATCCAGTCCATAAATTGATGCACCCTGATTGTGCCTCGAAGAAGTGTTTTAAAGTTTCTAGGAGCTCGTCCACAAACTTATGCAGCTCCGTGGGAAGGCGAATGCTTCACCAGAAGGTCTTTAATATTTTGAAGTTTTAGTAGAAGGATGTAATGTACAGGATGGCTATCTCATTTTGAGTTCACTTTTGTTAGCCCGTGCGGCAATTATCTGACTCATTCAATAGTTTGTAAAAAGATGTTCATTTTCAATAAAGAGAACTTTTTTATGTTTCAACTTTGTGTTTTAGTTATCTGCGTACTCTGAATATGTGCTCGTTATGCAAAAATATCTTGGCCTTGTGCGTTGCGTAACCTAGGCACGCACGACATCATGCCCGGGGGACGACTATCGATTCCACGAAATCAGGGCGTGACATCCACGAGGACCCTGACAAGACTAAAGTAATCCGAAGAACCTCAGAGAACTTCGTCGCCTTCAAGGAAGACTGGTCTATATTAGGAGGTTCATATCGAACCTCTCTAGGCATTGTCAGTCGTTCACTCAGCTCATGAAGAAGGGAGTCAGAATACCTCATGAGCCCTCCAGTATTGGTAGCCCCAGTTATGGAAAAGCCATTTCTGCTCTATGTAGCAATGGATCACTTTTTTGGCGCTATGCTAGCCTAAAAGATTGATGCAGGTCACGGGCAGGCCATCTACTACCTCAGCAGGATGGTGGTCGGTGCAGAGCACAGATACAATCCCGTCGAGAAGAAGTGCCTTGCTTTAGTCTTTGCTATCCAGAAAACTCGGTATTACGTGATAGGACAAATGGTCCATGTTATCTCACGGGTTAACCCCCTCAGGGTCCTCATAACCAAACCCGGGGCACTCAACTCCCTCCTGGCTACGTGGGCAATATTGTTGTCACTATACGACATAGCGTTTGTTCCACAAAAAATAGCCAAGAATTAGCTGACTTCCTGGACTCCCACCCGATGCCAAAAACTTCAAAACTCTACGAGGAGATTCCCGACGAAGTCACAAACTCCAACACCGAGATGAGCACAGAAGATGTTTGGCGAATGTTCTTCGACGGTGCTTCGAGAGTAGGGCCCAAAGATGATATCATCGTTAGAGTCAGGATCATGTTGATATCCCCTGACAATCTGGTTACCAACCGCACTTATTCTCTCACAGAGCCATGCTCCAATAATGTGGCAGAGTATAATGCCCTTGTCATTAGACTCCAGCTCGCTAAGCAAGTAGGAGCCGACTACCTAGAGGCCTACGACGATTCATAGCTAATCGTTAGTCAGGTCAGGGGCGAGTAAGAAGTCCGGCATGAGGATTTAATTTTCTACCACCAAGCGGCGCTCGGTATAATCTCCACCTTCGGGGGGTTCTTCATAGAGCATGTCTCTCGACTACAAAACATTGAGGCTGACGTCCTTGCCTGGTCTCGCTGCCTCCTTGGTCGTCCCTACCAACACTCACCAGTTGATCACCGTGGTCAGCCAAGAGCCAGTCTATCCTAAAAACAACCTCTACATGTATCTAAGCTATGCCGTAGAGGCAAAAACTGGCATCCAAAACTGGAGGCTCCCGTTTATCGACTACGGAGTCTATGGAATCCTCCCTGAAGACCCGAAGGAAGATACTTCCATCAGAAGACGTTCCCTCCAATTCTACTTTGACATGACTACCAAAATATTGTATCGCCGTTTGTATGATGGACTTCTGCTATAGTGCCTATCAGATACAGAAGCCAAACAGGCACTTCGGAAAGCCCATGACGGCGTCTGTGGTGCCCACCAACCTAGTCCTAAGCTACAAGATCGTCTCAGGCGTTTGGCTATTACTAGCCAACGATGGTAGCAGATGCCATCAACTATGCCAAGAAGTGTAGGATGGGTCAGATTCATGCTGACTTTATCAACCAGCCCTCGGAATTCCTCCACCCAATGGTAGCATCCTGGCCATTTGAGGCATGGGGGGTGGATATCATTGGACCAATTAGTCCATCTTCGTCGAAGGGACATCGTGTTCATCTTGGCCATCACTGACTACTTTTCCAAGTAGACAGAAGTTATTTCGCTCTCTAAAGTAAAGACGTCAAACATGATCGGCTTTGTCAAGCATCACGTCAATTACCACTTCGGCTTACCATGAAGGATCATCCATGACAACGATCCACAGTTTATAAGTCAAGTGTTCTACCAGTTTTGCGACAAAAATTGGATTCAAAATATAGCGTCAACTGCCTACAACCCTGAGGCACTCAATAAGACCATTATCAAGCTCTTCAAGAAGTTCATGTTATTTAACAAACGTGACTGGAATGAGAAGCTAGGTGAATATCTTTGGGCCTACCGCACAACGGTCCGGAGGCCAACTGGTAGCACGCCATTCTCTTTAGTCTTTGGGAGCAAAGCAGTCCTCTCCCTCGAGGTCTAAATTCCATCGCTCTGAGTGGCTCTCTCCAACCGGCTAACCGTCGACGAAAATCACCACCGACGGCTACAAGAATTGGAAGCACTCGACGATAAGCACCTCTTAGCTCAATAATATATTAAGTTGTACCAGGCATATCTTTTTGGAGCCTTCAATGAATGGGTCAAGGAGAAAACTTTTTAAGTGGGTGACCTCGTCTTGACGGTAAGAAGATCGATGGTTATGACCCACAAGACGGCCGACAAATTTCAGCCTAAATGAGAGGGCCCGTTCATCATGGAGTCTGTATTCTCCAATGGTGCCTACCGGCTCACAAAATCCAACGGCGACTTGTTCATGATGCCCATCAATGATAAGTTCCTAAAAAAGTACTATGTCTAAGCTAGGCTTGTACTTCTTTCTATCCCTAGTAGGATAACAAATATATATAAGGTTCCCACTCCTTGTTCATCCTCAACGAGTGTCTATGCACGACATTCCTCAATATGCCATTATCGGTATTTAAGAGACCTGGATACGCAACAGATAATGGATCCACAAAAGCTCCCCAGCGGAGCAATCCTCAGGTCCACCGGCACACTTCGGCAGGGACCACTCAAAAATTAGTCTCGTTAGACGCTAGCTATGTCCATATTACGTCTGAGCTATCAGCCTACCAATCTCTCCAGTGGAGTAACTCTCAGGTCTATCTATATTTCGGATAGACCACACTCATCCAATAACTCCTCAGTGAGTTCTCAGATATGGGTTCACGTCAATATTATCTCTAAACTACTGTCCTAATATTTTTTTCGGTCGTGTTTGCCATGTCCATATTACCGCTGAGCAAACCTCCTGGGTTTGGCTATCGATTATTATGTCCATATTATCTCTTATATTGTTTGTCATCTTAATTTATCACCTGTACTTAACTCTAGGTACACTAGCGGTATTAAGTCCACAAAACCTGCCACGTCCATATCACCTCTGGCAGGGCTTGTCTCGAACCTACTACTTGCACTATATTATGCAAAAAGTAATAGGTCCACCTAAGTCCCCCAGTGGGATATCCTAAACAAACTGCGATATTGTACTACGTCCATATTACCTCTGGTACGATATCCAAACTCCACAACATATAATATGACAGTACAAAAAAATCTAAAAAATGAGAGACTTTATTGAGTAATATTCAAGATCATGAGTACATATGATAAAAATCCATTACATTCAAGGGTTTTTTTTATTAGTATTCAAGGTCATAGGAACATATGATAGAAATCTGTTTAAAGGGCTTCCATGAAGTCTCGCTGATACGAACCTTTTTCATTAGAGGCGTCCCTCTATGTTGTTGTTGCTACTGACACAAGTCGAGCCCGTAGCAGAACTCAATGCTTTCTGGATCCTCCCTCCGTCGTACAAACCTCAGTATATGGAAAATAATCCATATCGACGGATAGCAAGGAAGAAACATGAGCAGGCGCTCTACAATCATGTGGGAAAATCTAAGACAAGAATGATAATTAATCTAAATTCTGTTATCGACACCGTAGGCCCCTAGCCGGTAGCAAGCCGCATAAAGGGAAGAAACACAACTAGAATGCAGCATAAACAAGGATAGCTCAGCGCATGACGCAGGACGTTCATCCTCGTCTCTTGGATTAGTTCTTGCCGAACTGTCCTTATCTCCTGGATCAGTTCTTGGCAAACCGTCACATAAAGTTGGTCTTCACCCTGAACAACGGGTGTTATGATATCCTTCCATGCTCCATCATGAGTAGCACGAGGGAGGACAAATCCTGCACAAAGAAAATATATGGCATTAGCAAACAAAGACAATATAAAATCCATGCGACAGATCCTAGTCGGCGTATGAGGTACCTTCCATGCGGTAGAGCCACGATGGTCACATGTTGGGTCAAGCCTCTATCCATGCGGCAGAGCCATGATGGTCGCATGTCAGGTCAAGCCTCCATCCATGCGGCAGAGCCACGATGGTCGTATGCTGGATCGAGCCTTTATCCATGCGATAGATTCATGGTTGTTGCATGTCCAGTCGAGCCTTCATCCATGCGATATGATCTTAGCTGCCGTATGATGGTTGCTTATCCATGCGACAGACAAATGAGGAAAGCCTGCGCATATTCGTGATGATCTCTCATCCATGCAGCAATGTTGTATAAAAAGTCTGCGTGTGTTCTAGATAATTTCTCATCCACGCAGCAAGACTGTGTACGGGTGTTTTTATGTCCATGGAAGCCCAACACAAAGAACGCGTGCTCCCCTACATGCGTGTAAAGCATCAAAATCAGGGGGCCAAGGATTAAGACCACCCCTGACGAACTCCTCAACGAGAAGGGCCGCAACCTGCGGCATTCTTTGTAGGAAAAGGAGAAAGAAAGCAGAGAGATAAAAGTTCCTTCTCCCCTTGACTGCCTATTTATAGGCTCCAAAACTGCGTGAAGGGATCAAGACAATGAACCGAGTGGTTAATGAGATAAACCTGACACCTCAATCTGAATGATCCTCTCTAATGTCCTCAAAAACCGATGCCTCGAGCCCCGTGTCAGGAGACGACACAAAATCCTAAGAGATCAGGTCAAAGATAGAGCAAATATCCTCATTAAATGATCGAACAGCCTGTCAGAAACAACTATACGGTAACATGGCTATGCGATATGTCACCCCTATACGGCCAAAAGTGCTCGATCATGCTTCTTATTCAAAGTATTCCAAACTTGTCATTTTGGAAACGTTGAAGAGGGTCTTGTAGAAGCATAAAAAATCAAGCAATCCGCATAAAGGTCATGTCCCCCATCAAAAATGAAACCAAGACGCAGAGAACCACTATGCAGCCTGAACAACTAAGTCACAGAGAAGCCACATGCGGTCTGATCAACCAAAGATCTAGAAGCCACATAGTATACTTGTCACGACCCGCACCCAGTATAAGGGTACAAGTACGTGGGTACGTCCAGCCTATACTGCAGCATCGGTGGTAGAACGCTGTCTAGGTCATCAATACTATCTAAATATCTCATACAATAAATATAATGTATCTGTCAATGATATCTCAACTCCAAATAGAGAAATAATATAATATATAATAAATGCTAACCAATACTCAATCATAATATAAACTAAGGAGGATAAAAGCACGATATAAAAAAGAAGAGAGAAATAAGGAGTCATAATACATCACAAGTCTAAATCCACAAGTCTATGCACCATATAAGTCTCAAGTAATATATATATGCTAAAAGTCTAATAATGAGACTAATACGATGTCTGAAATAATGTCTAAGCCTCCTCGGTCACTAGCACTAAGTCTTCCTGCTCTAGGGGAGTACCCACTAGTGGCTCACCGTCCTGCGACCCGTAATAAGTGGGACACAGCTCCTCTAGCCAATCATCTAAAAATATATATCTAATTAAGATTAAAACGAAGTACAAAACTCTACAAACAGTTCCAAATACATGATAGAGAATATATATGACAAGCAATAGAAAAGAATACAAGATACACAAGTAACTAGAAATGGAAATATAGCTGAAACAGGCAGATAAATACAATATGTACTGGAAAGATAAATACAGGCAATATGAAATAATTGTAAGTAGAGAAACTGGAATACTAGCTATATGGTTTAGAGCGCAAGTTTGTTATGTGATCGGCTTAGGTTGCATATGAGGTAAATACGATAACTCGATTATGCGTGAGGTGTATAATCTACATACACATGAGGTAAATAGGGCTTGATCATATAACAACTTCTACTCCCCCTCCCCAACCAATACTCATTGATCCAATCATGATACGTTACGCACATGAATATGATATAGTCATACTAGCACATGAAATAGTGGTTGCACATGAAACACATACAAATAATACCCGATGCACACGATGAAATACATGTGTAAGGAGTACCAATTAAACACGGTAGGAGATAACATCTCCTGACAGAATCCATATAGTACTAGTCTGTGTAACAATGTATCAGAGTCAAGTAAATCAATTCTAGAATAAGTGATATATACACTATCATGAAATAAAAACTAACAGAGAGATGTACTCGCCTGTGGTCCGGAGCAAAAGTGGTAACTCCGTGTCCGAGCTGGTGTCACACAACCCTATATAGGAATATCAATGTCACTTGGGTGCAAAGGATGATAATAAACCAAAATGAGTCAAAAATACTTTTCTAGGTCCATACTAGACTAATACCCTGATTCTAGGGTCATAACTTGCTTCTAAGTCCAACACAAGGATATATTAGTTAATACTACGTGATATCAAGTCTTGGTTGGGTTTCTAAGGTTTACCTTAAAGTATTACTGTACTAGATAATGCTATGAGTAACTTATATTTATATATCTATATAGTTAATAATACTAAGTAGTATATATATTACCTAGTAACTATTATCTAACACCCTCTTAGTTAAATAATACCTTAACACCTATGCTTCTAATTAATTCTATTCATACAACATAACCTTAGTGTTTAGCCAACCTTACATTGCACTTAACCATTACCTTACTCAAGTATCAGCTGAACCTAAAGATACACTGATACGTCAGTATCAATGCTAATACAAAGAACTAAACCTCAACTCCCTTCTCTACCTGGACTACACACTACAGTGTGTACTCTCCAGACTACTTCTAAGGCTCCCCAATACCAAGCACACAACTGAACACTTCTCAACTAATCATCAACTTACCTTTCTAATATCCAACACACTACACCAGTACTTTGTAAAACGCCATATTTTTAAATATTTTTATTTAATTAATTAATTAATTATTTAATTTATCTATATTATTTCGTAGTTATTTAGATAATATATACGTAGTGATTTAAGTACCTAGATAATTAATCATTTAGAATTATTGCACAAAGTCCTATTATTTTATTTTTTGAGTATTTGTAGAAGGGTGATAGAATTTTGTAGAATTTATTTTGGGTACGGATGTATTTTTATATTCCTTAAATATATATGTAAATAATAAATGATAATAATAATAATAATGATAATAATAATAATAATAATAATAATAATAATGATATTATTATTATTAGTAGTAGTAGTAGTAATAATAATAATGTAATTAAATAAGAAATAGAAAAGAGAAAGAAAAGAATAAGAATAAAAGAAAAAAAGAAAAAAAACTAATAAAACCTAAACAATAAATCTCTACCCCATCCCGCGAACAGAAGCTTCCCTCGCCACGCGCCCAGACCCGTATCCTTGCTCCCCTCTCACCCGATCTCTCTCTCTCTATATAAGCTATATCCCCCAAACCCTAATCCTAATCGCCTCCATCCCTCGCCGACCCACCGCCGCCTGGAGTCCCTGCGCCACCGACCGGAGTGCCACCCGCCGCGTCCACCCACGCTCACCCCAGCAAATCGCAGCAGTGAACCCCTCTTCCCACGCCATTTTCTGTCGCATTGCTCGACCAAATTCGTTCCCGTCTTCACCGGTATGATCCTCCATATCCCTCTCTAAAATCCGTAGATTAGTTTTCATCGTGCAGCGTGCAAAACTAGGTAAAAATTGACGCCAAGTCAAAAAAAAACCCATATTTTTGAACTGCAGAAAACTGCCCCCATCGACCCATGTTCAAGGACTCGTATCTCCCACCACAGAGATCCGAACTTAGTTTTTCTTTTTGCTATAAAAAGATCACCTGACTAAGATCATTTCCTGTCAATTATATTATTTTATTATGTGTTAGAATCGAAAATAAATTAGATTGAAAACTTATGAAAAACTGTTTTTAAAAATGTAAAAACTTGTGATATGGAGCGCGCCCCACAAACGGGACTGCCCCGTCGTGTACCAAAAGGTGCGCACGGTATACCCAGCATATGGGCTTACGCAAAAACTGGTTCGGACGTGTGTGCACGTCAGAATCAGCCCGTATCCGCGAAAAGTCCCCGTATCTCGACTTTTACAAAATACCGTACCATTTATTGTACGCTCATCAGAATGTGATAAAATTATGCCATTGGACTCGTGGTAACGTGCTGGTCCTGTGACCCAAGTTTCACGCATTTCTGAGATAGTTGACCAAGCCGCCTATTTGCGGGCCCCACGGTTGACTTTTTGGGCGAATTTGTGTTCGGCTCATCGGAATCCAAAATTGGACGTACCATTGAGTTCGTACTGACATTTAGAATTGCTTTGACCTATAATTTTCCCCATTTAGAGACCTTTACCTCTGACACACTTTTCGGTGCAAAGTAGGCCATATGTGGACCATATTTTGACCCAAATTTACCGTTTTGCCCCTGTGTCCAAATTGGACGAAAGGGTAGTATTTTCTAGCTATCTCGCTTATTCTAGATATGTTGGTGATGTCTATTTTAGCATCCGGAGACATTTATTTTGAGGCCGTAGTTTCTACTCCTGTGTGCGTGATATCTGGACGTTACACTTTGCAGCTCTCTTGTCAGGCAAGTATACCTTGCCAAATTATTTATAGTATTTTGCATGCTTATTATATTTGTGTATATTCATTACATGTGTAGTTTCTTTCTGTCATTACTATATATTAGATATGTTGACACACACTTGACACGTAGTATCATGAGAGGACAATCAGTAGGCGTATGGGCTATATAACCACTCTGGTAAACTGTAGTAACTAGCATGCACTATGATAGTCGTGTCCGATGGTCGCTACCCCACGGTATGTCGATTGATGGTGTCACGAGGGTCACTACTCCCGCGGTATGACGGCTGATGATGTTCTAGACGGGTGTGTGAGTTGTGAGATTAGATAGAGTAGCCTACCCCTGCCCATACGTCAAAAAGTTGTCCTCATTTGCATTCATATAGATTGTCTTATACAGCATACTTATATATTTTCAAACATTATGCATGTTTACTATATTCAATTGGCTTGCTTCTATGTATCTTGTTATGTCCCTCTGAGGACCTGGTCCCTTGCCAGGTATAGACGATCAGGAGTATCCGCAGGAGTACGGGCCGGGACCTGACGCATTACTTTCTGCCGATGAGGTCTTACCTTCTGAGCATCTTTGATTATCTCCAGCGATGGATCATTAACTGACACTCTTATATCATCATCTTATTTTATATTGGAGATTCTATACTCCTCTCTCATTTTAGTTTTGGATATAGTCATTGGTAGTGGATTTGTCTCTACCGACTATTATTTTGGATTATTTAGACTCATTATTCTAGTTTAGTTATTTCTTTTCTATGACTTGTTGTGTGGATGAGATTAGTATACGGTGACTTATGACACTACATATACCACTTGTGAGTTTATATTCATATTACAGCGTACGTGTGTATTATGGTATCCATATATTGGAGTTGCCATATACATTCGACTAGCATGCTTACGTATTCCTAGTCCTACGTATTTGGGACTGGGGCGTGACATATTTTTGTGGTGGCCCATGCAGGTCGAGTTAGCCGTTTCGGTTACGTAACTGTACCGAGCGGGCTTGCACCTAGGATTAGAAATTTAGATCTCATCGACACTTGAATATAACTTACCTTTCTTCCAACATGTCCTACTTAAGTACTTGCAACCTGCTTGATTCATGTACTCTTCTTAATCCTCCGTCCATCTCTTACAGAGAGATGAATTTGAGTAACGAACATGCCACCACCGGGGACAACACGTCCCCAGGGGTCAACGGCCAATCACCAGGAGAGGCCTCAACGACTCCTCTTCTTCCGGGACCAGATGGACTGACCAGCAACCCAGTTCCATCAACTCCTTCCACGGTGCCTAATGGGACTGTCCCAACTCCACCAGCACCGCAGGATATCCAGACACAGCTGTTCCAATTCTTTCATATGATAATGCAGGAACAGAATCAGCAGACAGCCGCGCAGGCTACAGAGCAGAGGCAACAAGTGGCAGAGCAGAGGCTAGAATTTTTGGCAGCACTCGAGAGAATGGCCGCACTAGCCCCTGTACCAGCCCAGGACTAGTTTCAGTACCACAATCTCGAGTTGGTTCAGTCAAGGACTTTGTGGAGATTCCCCAAACCATATAAAGGCAATGATTGTCTAGAGGAGACCACGAACTGGATTGCCAATACCAAGAAGTTGTTAGAAGTATCACAACTACCTACCAATTTATGGATGACAGGCATAAGGACTCAGCTAGAGGGTAACGTGCATCACTGGTGGGAATCAATGGAGCGCCAGTTGGATACGCGTCAGACTTGGAAACAATTCTTGGAGTGCTTTGAGAGGAAGTACTTCCCGGATACTGTAAGGTATGCGTTGTACGATCAGTTCCTTCATCTGGAGTAGAAAAACAAAACAGTTGACGAGTATGATATAGAGTTTAGCCGCCTCAGTAAGTATGGCACTGTCCTAATACCTAATGACTTGGAGAAGACTAAGAGGTTTTATCGCAGGCTGAATCAGGAGCTCTAGCACTACACTAGCTCACAGTCCCGGATCTCTTATGTCGAGTTATTGACAGAGGCCAGGATCCAGGAGGCCATCAGCAAGGGAAACAAAAATTAGCAGAGAATTCACCAAGGACCGGTAAGGACACAGCCAGGAGGACCCATTAGACACTCTTTGACACGCCAGCAACCATATAGTGCCGTACCATATCCAACCAAGGAGCTCCATACTTGTCATTATTGTGGTAAGACAGGTCATATTCTAAGAGACTGTCATCGTCGATTGGGGCTGTGCATGATATATGGATCAAGTCAACATCAATCCCGAGAATGTCCTCAGCAGAACCAGAGGCCTATGGCATTAGAATCAGGAATACCACATACACCCTCAAGTATAGGAGACCAAAGGGACCCACCACTGCTTCTACAGTCTGCACAAATGGAGGAGGCTAGACCCCAGCTAAATGACCAAGGACAAGGCCAAGCACTCATGATGACAAATAAGGGAGCGCAGGCACAGGAAGTCGTAGATACAGGTTCGAACTTTTAGTTATATTTGTCATTGCATACTCATAACCCCATTGTGATACAAGATCTTAGGTGCATAATAGATGTAGAATTATATATAAGATAGTTTAGCAGTTATAAGGATGTGATGATATTCTACCCAGATGGCATATACGCGATGCTAATGGATGACGCGAGTAGCAGTAGTAGTATTCTCTTCCTATCACCATCTCGCCCTCTTGGGTGGCTCATCTTCTCTTCTATATATTCATCCCTTATCTCGTGCTTAACTCTTCCTATCATAGTCGTATCTTTTTGTGCCATTATGAATTGTTTGATTTTTATCAACATCACCCTTGTATTGTTAGTTAAAACATAAATGTGTTAGTAATGATTGATAACTAACTGATGAGTTAATACTAATAACCCTTATGTATATACACTATAACAATATCTGTATGCTCCTATTAGATTAACCCTTAAGTAGCATCCTTTAGCCTAATAGAAATTTGTTAGATTGTTGAAATAGTTCGTACTCCTAATAGTTATAAAGTTAGTCAAGACCTAAAGTTTGCCCTAAAACTTAGACTATGCCTAGGAAAGAGTTGAAGACACTTGTTACGAACTGATGACTATGACAAATCGCTAACGAGGTAGCGACAGTTGCAGCCAGACGATTATGGTAGAGTAGTCGAATTACTTGCAGCCATACTGGCCAGGTGGCGTGGCAGTATTAGACTACGATACTTGACGGTTATGGAAAAAAAATCATAGTTATGGGATTCCAGACAGGTATCCCAAGATTCTCGACCCAATGAATAAATTTGCCTTACAACCTAGACAATAGCTTCAAAAAACTGTGACTGCTAGTAGAATTCTTGTAAGTTGGATAGTGTAGATGAGTTAAAAATAGAATAGTGTATGGACAATAAATGAGGAAGTGTTAGAATGGCAGACCATAACTTTCAGGAAGTACCGCTAGATAGCAATGTAGTGTAATAACTATAGTGATTATTATGAATATGGGTTAGTGTCAATTTCGAGGACAAAATTTTTGTAAGTTGGGTAGAATGTAAAACCCCATATTTTTAAATATTTTTATTTAATTAATTAATTAATTATTTAATTTATCTATATTATTTCATAGTTATTTAGATAATATATTCGTAGTGATTTAAGTACCTAGATAATTAATCATTTAGAATTGTTGCACAAAGTCCTATTATTTTATTTGTGGAGTATTTGTAGAAGGGTGATAGAATTTTGTAGAATTTATTTTGGGTACGGATGTATTTTTATATTCCTTAAATATATATGTAAATAATAAATAGTGATAATAATAATAATAATAAATAGTAATGATAATAATAATAATAATGATAATAATAATAATATTATTATTATTAGTAATAATAATAATGTAATTAAATAAGAAATAGAAAAGAGAGAAAAGAGAAAAGAATAAGAATAAGAAAAAAAGAAAAAAAAACTAATAAAACCTAAACAGTAAATCTCTACCCCATCCCACGAACAGAAGCTTCCCTAGTCCACGGGCCCAGACCCGTATCCCCACTCCCCTCTCACTCGATCTCTCTCTCTATATATAAGCTATATCCCCCAAACCCTAACCCTAATCGCCTCCATCCCGCGCTGACCCGCCGCCGCCCGGAGTCCCTGCACCACCGACCGGAGCGCCACCCGCCGCTCGCCGTTCGCGTCCACACGCGCGCACCCCAGCAAATCACAGCAGTGAACCCCTCTTCCCACGTGATTTTTTGTTGCATCGCTCAACAAAATTTGATCATGTCTTCACCAGTATGATCCCCCCATATCCCTCTCTAAATCCCGTAGATTAGTTTTCATCGCACAGCGCGCAAAACTAGGTAAAAATCGACGCCAAGTCGAAAAAAACCATATTTTTGAACTGCAGAAAACTACCCCATCGACCCATGTTCAAGGACTCGTATCTCCCACCACAAAGATTCGAACTTAGTTTTTCTTTTTGCTATGGAAAGACCACCTGACCGAGATCATTCTCTGTCAATTACATTATTTTATTATGTGTTAGAATCGAAAATAAATTAGGTTGAAAACTTATGAAAAACTGTTTGTAAAAATATTAAAACTTGCAATACGGAGCGCGTCCCACCAAATGGGACCGCCCCGTCATGTACCAAGTGCACCGAAAGGTGCGCACGGTATATCCAGACATGTGGGCTTTCGCGGAAACTGGTTCGGACGCGTGTGCGCGTCGGAATCAGCCCGTATCCGCAAAAAGTCACCGTATCACGACTTTTACAAAATATCGTACCATTTATTGTACGCTCGTCAGAATGCGACGAAACTTACGCCATTGGACTTGTGGTATCGCGCTGGTCCTATGACCCAAGTTTCACGCGATTCTGAGACAGTTGACCAAGCCGCCTATTTTCGGGCTCTACGGTTGACTTTTTTGGCGAATTTGTGTTCGGCTCACCGGAATCCAAAATTGGACGTACCGTTGAGTTCGTATTGACGTTTAGAATTGGTTTAACCTATAATTTGTCCCATTTAGAGACCTTTACCTCTGACACGCTTTTCGGTGCAAAGTGGGCCACATGTAGACCCTACTTTGACTCGAATTTATCGTTTTGCCCCTGTGTCTAAATTGGACGAAAGAGTAGTATTTTCTAGCTATCTCACTTATTCTGGAAACGTTGGTGATTTCTATTTCAGCATCTGAAGACGTTTATTCTGAGACCGTAGTTTCTACTCATGTGTGCGTGACATCTGAACGTTATACTTTGTAGCTCTCTTGGGAGGCAAGTATACATTGCCAAATTATTTACAGTATTTTGTATGCTTATTATATTTCTATATATTTATTGCATGTGTAGTTTCTTTCAATCATTACTATATATTAGATATGTTGACACACACTTGACACGTAGTATCATGAGAGGACAATCAGTAGGCGTATGGGCTATATAACCACTCTGGTAAACCTTAGTAACTAGCACACACTATGATAGTCGTGTCCGATGGTCGCTACCCCCGCGGTATGTCGATTGATGGTGTCACGAGGGTCGCTACCCCCGCGATATGACGGCTGATAATGTTCTAGACGGGTGTGTGAGTTGTGAGATTAGATAGAGTAGCCTACCCCTGCCCATACGTCAAAAAGTTATCCTTATTTGCATTCATATAGATTGTCTTGTACAGCATACTTATATATTTTTAAACATTATACATGTTTATTGTATTCAATTGGCTTGCTTCTATGTATCTTGTTATGTCCCTCTGAGGACCTGGTCCCTTGCCAGGTATAGACGATCAAGAGTATCCGCAGGAGTACGGGCCGGGACCTGACGCATTACTTTCTGCCGAGGAGGTCTTACCTTCTGAGCATCTTTGATTATCTCCAGCGATGGATCTTTTAGCTGACACTCTTATATCATCATCTTATTTTATATTGGAGATTCTATACTCCTCTCTCATTTTAGTTTTGGATATAGTCATTGGTAGTGGATTTGTCTCCACCGACTATTATTTTGGATTATTCAGACTCATTATTCTAGTTTAGTTATTTCTTTTCTATGACTTGTTGTGTGGATGAGATTAGTATACCGGTGACTTGTGATACTACACATACCACTTGTGAGTTTATATTCATATTACAGCCTACGTGTGTATTATGGTATCCATATATTGGAGTTGCCATATACATACGGCTGGCATGCTTACGTGTTCCTAGTCCTACGTATTTGGGACTGGGGCGTGACAACTTACCTTAACCCGAGCCCCCTAGATGTTGACACTGCTGCTGTAGGAGTTATAGTATCAAGCTATAATTGATACCTGTCTAGACACATATCCCAGGTATCCAAGACACCTGAACATCCCCTCTCCCTTACTGAGTTGCTCACCTTTATTCATCATTCTATTGTTGCTACTGTATGCTCGACTCCCCCCCCCCTTGGTCTTCACGACTGCTACACATTCTAGTCCGACTGCTGCTGCCATTGATACTCTTCCACACTGGTCAACAACAGCTGGAATAATCTCCCCCAAACTTGCAGACCTACACATCACTTGGCATGCTATTGCTTCAGTCATTGTCGCTCCTGCTGCTTGCCATTGTTGTTATTGCTTGTTGCATTGTCTGCTACTACTCGAGCTTCTCCCCTTACTTCTTCTCACACAACACACCACTGCCACACATACTCCATACATAGGCATCTCACATATGATAACACATCCTAATTTCTAACACTCCTCACTCACTCACCTCACATACACACTGTCACAGTAAGCACATCTCCAGTTTTCTGATACACACCTTCAATTCCTAAAACACTCAAACCCACACACCTTCATACACACAGGCACTGCCACTCCTCCTCGAATACAACACACACTCATACTAGTACATAGTCACACTCTCATAGATGCACACACACCAACCAATATATATATATATATATATATATATATATATATATATATATATATATATATATATATATATATATATAAGACACACACACCGTATACCTATATACATGTGCACTATTGTTAATTAATCGAAAATCTATAGTATATAGTTGAGAATCTCATGATACGTATCCAAATGAAGAGTCAAACCCAACTTCTTCACAATTATTCATGTATACAACCCAATATCATCACAATACAACTAAAGCAACTAATTATAAAGGAAAATAAGGAGAAATTATACTAACCATGCATAATACCCAATTTGGGCTCCCATATCACGAAGTATCATACTGTATCGTGATACAGCCTACTCGTATCCAATTATGAACACGTACCTAGTCCCACAAGCCCGATCTAAGTCTAATTAGATCTAGTTGGTCTCATGACAAACAATTGATGTGTCAATTTCGTAATTTCCACTATTTGGACACAAATCACTATGTAACTTTCATAATACAAGTCATATGGACCCAACTCTTGATCTTATGAGTAGCCCTAAGCTAATAAGTGATTTCTAATGGTTAAATGCATGATTTGGAACTCAAATTAGAGATAAATTCAGATCTATACCTATTGGGAGATTGATTCCTAATAAAATGCACAATGGACTCGATTCGGACACGATCTTCTTATCATAAGCTCCTCTTCTAAGTGCTCCTTGCAAATCCAAGCTCGAATGCTCCTTGCTAATAAAATTAAGGGAAAAAAGGGTGAATTGGTGGAGGGATGAGTGAATTAGGGATCTAGAGAATTGGGGATCTCAAAATGAATGAATAATTAGAGGAGAGAGAGTGAAGAGCCTTTAAGTGGCCGGCCCTTGCTATCCCCTTCTCCAAGCAATTCTTAATGACCAAGTTGCCCTCACTAATTAAATATGAAGAGCAATTAAGAAGGGCCATATTGGAAAGGTTTCTAACTAATATAAATTAGGCTAATCCTCCTAATTAACTAGAGAAAATGGGTCTAACAGGCCTAGTCCATGTTGGGCTCAATAAATTGTCCTGACAAGTCTAATTGGGTTCACTAGTGTCAAGTCTATTTAATGGCTAGCCCACTACTATAAATAAATAATACAAGCACAATTAAATTAAATAGTACTATAATATTTATTAATCACTAAAAATAAATTGATATTCAAAATGATCAAAATACTCTCATTTGAAAAAGTGGGGGTAACAAACCTACCCTCCTTAGAAAAATTTTGTCATCAAAATTTAAGGAAGGAACTAACTACAACAAGCAATCAAGCAAGAAAGAATTATACCTCACGGCTCAAACAGATAAGGGTATCGCTCGCGCATATCGGATTTTCTCTCCCAGGTAGACTCTCCCATAAAGTGATGCCTCCATGCGATGCGTACCAAAGGAATCGTCTGGTTTCGCAGCACCTTCTTCCTGCGATCCAGAATCTCCGCAGGCTGCTTTGGGTAGCTCAGAGTCATACCCACCTCGATCTCCGATTGATCTAATACATGGCTAGGATCTGCCGCATACCGTCTCAGCTGTGATATATGGAACCCATTATGCACTCCCTCTAGTGCAGGCGGCAAGTCTAGTCTATAAGCCCCTGACACCGAAGGGTCCGATGTAGCGTGGACTAAGCTTCTCACCTCTACCAAAGCGAATGGTGCCATATGTCAGAGAAATCCTCAAGAATACCAGATCACCGACCTAGCACAAACTATAGCCTTAGCATTGTAGCAAAAATAAGCAATCACAATCAATATAAATGAAACATATACCTCAAACTCCAATGGTCTCTGGTGGCTATCGATCTAATGTCGTTGTCTATCCTGCACCACCCGAAGTCTATCCCTGATAAGCTTCACCTTCTCCGCTGCATCAATGACCATCTCCGGTCCTAATAAGGCTCTCTCACCAACATCATCCTACAATAACGGAGTGCGACATCTCCATCCATATAATACCTCAAATGGTAACATCTCAATACTGGCCTGGTAGCTGTTGTTGTAAGCAAACTCTACTAGGTGAAGATGATTCTCCCAAGAGGCTTTGAAAATCCAAAACACAGGTGCGAAACATATCCTCAAGAATCTGAATAATCCTCTCCGACTGTCCGTCCATCTGGGGGTGATATGCGGTACTAAACTTAAGCTGGGTGCCTAAGCTAGCCTGCAAACTCCTCCAGAAGTGGGATATGAAGCGACTATCTCAATCCGAGACTATGCTCACTGGTACTCCATACAATATGACTATCTGTCGCACATACATCTCCATGAACTTTTTCGTAGACGTACACACTTTAAATGGCTAAAAGTGGGCCAATTTGGTCAACCTGTCAACGATGACCAAATTTGCGTCTTTACCTCCTGGAGAACGTGGAAGCCCTGAAACAAAATACATCGTCACATGCTCCCACTTCTACTCTAGAGTAGGTAAAGGCTGAAGCAATCTACCTTGCCTTTGTCTCTTTGCCTTTACCTGCTGGCATACCAAGTATCTGGATACGAAGCTCACTACCTCCCGCTTCATACCATACCACCAAACATGCTCTCTCATGTCTCTATACATCTTGTTGGCACCTGGATGCATAGATTACTGAGATCGATGTGCCTCCTGAAGAATATTTTTGCGCAACGCTCCACTCAACACACACAATCTGGTACCATGTCGCAATGATCCATCCTCAGCAATATTGAAGTCCTCTATCAATCTCATCTGAGCCTGCACTCTGATACTCCTCAGAGACTCATCCTTGAACTGTGTAGCTCTGATCCGGTCTATCAACTCTGACTATACCTGAAGTCTCCATATTTATGCAATAACTCCAGGAACTAGTACCTCAATACCCAAGCTATCAAGATCGGCCAATAAATATATGTCCCTCGTCAAGTACATAGCTACTGGATACATGCTCAAGGCATCAGTGACTATGTTGGCCTTTCCTGGATGGTATTGTAAGAAAATATCGAAGTCCTTTATCAACTCCAACCATCACCGCTGCCTCATGTTGAGCTCTTTCTGTGTAAACACATACTTCAAGCTCTTGTGGTTTATAAATATCTCCACACGCACTCCGTATAAATAGTATTTTCACAGCTTTAGAGCAAAGATGACTGCTGCCAACTCCAAGTCATGGGTAGGATAATTCTTCTCATATGGGCGTAATTGCCTGGAAGCATAGGCAATCACCTTTCCGTTATACTGTAACACACATTCCAAACCCTTATCCGAAGCATCACTGTATATAAAAAAATCTCATATCCCCGATGGCAACGTCAACACTAGAGCTATAGTCAACCTCTTCTTTAGCTCCTCAAAGGCGACCTGATACTCCTCTGTCCAGACGAACTACATGTTCTTCTGGGTCAGCCTAGTCATCGGCTCCATAATCCTGGAGAAGTCCTGAACAAATCTTCGATAATAGACTGCCAATCCAAGAAAGCTCCTGATCTTTGCCACTGAACTCGGGGTAGACCACGACTCAACTGCTAAAATATTCTTCGGGTCCACTGAGATCCCATATCATGTAATCACATGCCCGAGGAATTCAATCTTATCAAGGAAGAACTCACACTTTGAAAGCTTGCCAAACAGTTTCTCCTTCCTAAGGGTCTCCAGAACTATCCTTAGGTGCTTCTCATGCTCCTCCGAGGTCTTCGAATATATCAATATATCATCAATGAAAACTACCATAAACTGATCCAAGTACTGATGAAACACCTTATTCATCAGGTTCATGAATACCGTTGGGGCATTGGTCAACCCAAATGGCATCACCAAGAACTCGAACTGCCTATACCGAGTCCTGAAAGCTGTCTTCGGAATGTCTCCCTTCTTCACCTTCACCTGGTGGTACCCCGAACTCAAGTCTATCTTGGAGAATACCTTTGCTTCGCTCAACTGATCAAATAGATCATCAATCCTTGGCAGCGGGTATTTGTTCTTGATAGTGAGATTGTTCAAAGCTCTGTAGTTGATACACATGCATATAGACCCATCCTTCTTTGGTACAAATAATACCGGAGCACCCCACGGTGATGAACTAAAGCAAATGAAGCCTTTGTCCAGTAACTCATCTACCTGCTTCTTCAGTTCTTCCAGTTCGCTGTTGTTCATCATATATATATATGCTGGGATATTGGCTCTACGTCTGGCACCAAGTCTATAGAGAACTCCACATCTCTATCTTGTGGCAACCCCAATAACTCCTCTAGAAAGACATCCATAAATTCTGCAATCAACGAATGTGGCAGTTCCTTCTCTTCCACCATGGCTCCATATGTAGTACCCTCTCTCTGCTCCACTGCTCCTCTGGCGATCTTAAACTCTGGCTCTCTTGGCGGTCGAAACAATATCCTTCTCCACGATAATCTATACTAGCATGGTGCCTACTCAACCAATCTATCCCTAGTATAATATCGTAGCCCGAAAATGGCATTACGAGCAATCATGCACTCATATTCCGGCCTCCCAGTGTAACTCTCTGATCCTTGCAAACATTACTGACTAGGATAATGCCATCCCCAATCGTGATCTTGTAAGTCCTAGCTAAAGATTCAGCCTCTAAACGATGCTTAAGAGCAAAAGATACGGATACAAAACTATGGAGAGCATCGAAATCAAATAAAGCATAAGCTGAAAAAGATTCGAGAAAAACTGAACCTGAAATCACATCTCCCACTGGCTCGGTCTCCTCAACCATCAGGGCAAATGCTCGCCCTGTTGTGCACCTCTCTGCTGTTGCTGGTGCTGTACAAACCTCTGCTGCTGTATCTGCAATGGAGGTCCTCTCTGCTGACCCGCAGGTGGCCTCGCGGGTGCTCTCTGAACTGGAGCTTCGCCCTGAGCTGAATGAGCTAAAGCCCTAGGACAATCTCTCAGCTGGTGGTCTACTGAGCCAAAAAACAAATATTGGCCCAGCCTTTTTTGTAAACATTTTACACATGCCCTAATTTCTTGAAGAAATGGCAAGTAGGAGCCGGCTGAGCTGGTCTATGTATATGGTGCGCCTGCTGTACTGGTGCTCTGATCGGCACAAAAAATTATTGTCTCTGTTGCTTGAAATGGGGTCGTTTGGCTGGACCCGTACTGCTACTGCCACCAAAGATCTTTCGATCCCTCTTGGGCCTCAAACTCAGGTCTCTCTCGACCTTGCGGGCCTTCTTCAGGATAGCTGAGTATGTCTCATGGCTCAAGGAAATGAGATCCTTTACCTCCCAGTTCAGGCCCTCTTTGAATTAACTCACCCAAATCTCAAGCTCCCGTACCATGTACGCAACATATTTGCCCAATCTGCTAAACTCTGCGGCATACTCCTCGATCGACATGTTCTCCTGATAAAGGTTCTGGAACTATCGCTCCAAGTCTAGTCTCTCTGTAGGCAAAAATAATTTCTTCCTGAATAAGTCCTTGAAGTCCTCCCATGTCAATCCTGGATCGGTCATCTGCGGCTTATTCTGGAACCAGGTACTAGCAATGTCTGACATCTGTAACCCTGCCGCTTCGACCTTCATATCCTCTGTTAGGCGAGATAAGTGCATAATGCGCTCGATCTGCTCAAGCCAATCATCATCATACATAATACCCTCTGTCCCCTGGAAGTTGCGGGGATCCAACTTCTTGAAGTCTTGTACGTTGCCCGACCTAGGCTATGCATCCTAGGGCTACGAAGGAGCCCCTCTCCTGACTGCTGTAATGGCCACCTGATGGGCATTCTCAATGCCCTGTCTTATCACGTCGGACTTTTGGTTATGCGCCTCAGCCTGGGCCCTCTGGGCCTCCATCATCTCTTTGAAAAGTGCGAATAACTGTGTAGCATCCACTGGCACTGGAGGTGGTGGGAGAAGTCCCTCGGAAGTAGCTGGGACTGTCCTAGGAACTGGAGTAGGAGCACCCCCAAAGGCTGTTGCTAAAACCTCCACCTGGACCGGTGAGGCGACCCTCTCAACTAGAAAAAAAGCAATAGTAGCTGCTGCCCACTTTGCAACAGGCCGAGAAGTAGCTGAGGAAGTTGTCCCCGCTCCGAGCGAATAAATCTGATCTTCGAAGACATCCTGAAGATAGATTAAAACAAAGAAGTCAATACTGTGCAAGATACGATATCATCAAAGAAGGACAGTAATATTTCAAAGAAATCAAAAATTCAGAATGATAAAGACTGCAAAATCAATATATTAGAAATGTTCCTAGTTGTGATTGAGTAAACTCTCATCCTAGATCTTAAATCCTATACCTATACCAGGCTTGTAGTAATACTCCAAGTCTGAGTACTACCACATTGACCTGCATGGGCCACCACAAAAATATGTCACGACCCACACCTAGTGTAAGGGTACAAGTACGTGGGTACGCCCAGCCTACTCTATAGCATCGACGGTAGAACGCTGTCTAGGTCATCAATACTATCTAAATATCTCACACAATAAATATAATGTACATGTCAATGATATCTCAACTCCAAATGGAGGAACAATATGATATATGCTAAATGCTAACCAATACTCAATCATAATATAAACTAAGGAGGATAAAAGCAAGATATAAAATAGAAGAGAGAAATAAGGGCTGACAATACATCACAAATCCAAATTCACAAGTCTAGGCACCATATAAGTCTCAAATAATATATACTTGCTAAAAGTCTAATAATGAGACAAATACAATGTCCAAAATAATGTCTAAGCCTCCTCGGTCATTGGCACTAAGTCCTCCTGCCCTAGGTGAGTACCTCTAGTGGCTCACCGTCCCACGACCCATAATAAGTGGGACACAGCTCCTCTAGCCAATCATTTGAAAGTATATATCAAATCAGGATTGGAGCGAAGTACAAAATTTTACAAGCAGTTCCAAATACATGGTATTGAATAAATGACAAGCAATAAAAAAGAATACAATATGCACAAGTAACTAGAAATAAAAATATAGCTAGAACAGGCAGATAAATACAATATGCGCTGGAAAGATAAATACAGGCAATAGAAAATAATTGTAAGTAGAAAAACTAGAATACTAGCTATGTGGTTTAGAGTGCAAGTTCATTATGTGATCGGCTTAGGTTGCACATAAGGTAAATACGACAACTCAATTATACATGAGGTGTATAATCGACATACACATGAGGTAAGGGCTTGATCACATAACCAACTTCTACTCTCCATCCACAAACAATACTCATGGATTCAATCATGATACGTTTATGCACATGAATACGATATAGTCACACTAGCACACGAAATAGTGGTTGCACATGAAGCACATGAAACACATAAAAATAATACCCAATGCACATGATGAAATATATGTGTAAGGAGTACCCGTTAAACACGGTAGGGGATAACATCTCCTGACAGGATCCATATAGTACCAGTCCGTGTAACAATGTGTTAGAGTCAAGTATATCGATTCTAGAACAAGTGATATATACACTATCATGAAATAAAAACTAACAGAGAGATGTACTCACCTATGGTCCAGAGAAAAAGCGGTAACTCGGTGTCTAAGATTGTGTCACACAACCCTATATAGGAATATCAATGTCACTTGGGTACGAAGGATGATAATAAACCAAAATGAGTCAAAAATGCTTTTCTAGGTCAATACTAAACTAATACCCTGATTCTAGGGTCATAACTTGCTTCTAAGTCCAATACAAGGATATACTAGACGTGATATCAAGTCTTGGTTGGGTTTCTAAGGTTTAACTTAAAGTATTACTGTACTAGCTAATGCTATGAGTAACTTATATTTATGTATCTATATAGTTAATAATACTAAGCAATGTATATATTACCTAGTAACTATTATCTAACATTTTCTTAGTTATACAATACCTTAACACCTATGCTTCTAACTAATTCTACTGATACAACATAACCTTAATGTTTAGCTAACCTTACATTGCACTTAACCATTACCTTGCTCAAGTATCAGCTGAACCTAAAGATACACTGATACGTCAGTATCAGTGCTAATACTAAGAACTAAACCTCAACACCCTTCTATACCTGGACTACATACTGCAGTGTGTACTCTCCAGATTACTTCTAAGGCTCCCCAATACCAAGCACACAACTGAACACTTCTTATCTAATCATCAACTTACCTTTCTAATATCTAACACACTACATCATTATTTACCTTAACCCGAGCCCCCTAGATATTGACACTGCTGTTGTAGGAGTTACAGTATCAATCTACAACTGATACCTGTCTGAACACATGTCCCAGGTATCCAAGATACCTGAATATCTCCTCTCCCTTACTGAGTTGCTCACCTTCATTCATCATTCTATTGTTGCTACTGTATGCTCGACTCCCTTCCCCCTTGGTCTTCATGACCGCTACACATTCTAGTCCTACTGCTGGTACCACTGATACTCTTCCACACTGCTTAACAACAGCCGGAACAATCTCCCCCAAACTTGCAGAACTGCACATCACTTGGCATATTATTGCTGCAGTCATTGCCACTGCTGCTGCTTGCTATTGTTGCTATTGCTTGTTGCATTGTTTGCTACTACTCGAGATCCCCCTACTCCTTCTCACACAACACACCACTGCCACACACACTACATACATAGGCATCTCACACATGATAACACACACTAATTTCTAACACTCCTCACTCACTCACCTCACATACACACTGTCACAGTAAGCACATCTCCAGTTGCCTGATACACACCTTCAATTCCTGAAATACTCAAACACACACACCTCCACACACATACAAGCACTACCACTCCTCCTCAAACACAACACACACTCACACTAGTACACAGTCATACTCTCATAGATGCATATACACCAACCAATATATATATATATATATATATATATATATATATATATATATATATAAGATACACCCACCATATACCTATATACATGTGCACTATTGTCAATTAATCGAACATCTATAGTGTATAGTTGAGAATCTCAAGATACATATCCAAATGAAGAGCCAAACCCAACTTCTCCACAATTATCCATGTATACAACCCAATATTATCACAATACAACTAAAGCAACTAATTACAAAGGAAATTGAGGAAAAATTATACTAACCATGTATAATATCCAATTTGGACTCCCGTATCACGAAGTATCATACCGTATCGTGATATGGCCTACTCGTATCCAATTATGGATACGTACCTAGTCCCACAACCCCGGTCTAAGTCTAATTAGATCTAATTGGCCTCATGACACACAATTGATGTGTCAATTTCATAATTTTCCCTATTTGGACATAAATCATCATGTAACTTTTATAATACAAGTCATATGGACCAAATTCTTGATCCTACGGGTAGCCTAAGCCAAGGGGTGATTCCTAATGGTTAAATACATGATTTTGAACTCAAATTAGAGATAAATTTAGATCTATACCTATTGGGAGATGGATTCTCAATAAAATACACAATGGACTTGATCCGAACACGATCTCCTTGCCACAAGCTCCTCTTCCAATGCTCCTTGCAAATCCAAGCTCCAATGCTCCTTGCTAATAAAATTGAGAGAAAAAAGAGGGTGAATTGGTGGAGGGATGAGTGAATTAGGGATCTAGATAATTGAGGATCTCAAAATGAATAAACAATTGGAGGAGAGAGAGTGAAGAGCCTTTAAGTGGCCGACCCTTGCTAACCCCTTCCCCAAGCAATTGTTAATGACCAAGTTGCCCTCACTAATTAAATATGAAGAGCAATTAAGAAGGACCATATTAGAAAGTTTTCTAACTAATGCAAATTAGGTTAATCTTCCTAATTAAATAGAGGGAATGGGTATAACGGGCATAGTCCATGTTTGGATCAATAAATTGTCATGATGAGTCTAATTGGGTTCACTAGTGTCAAGTCTATTTAATAGCTAGCCCACTACTATAAATAAATAATACAAGCACAATTAAATTAAATAGCACTATAATAATTATTAATCACTAGAAATAAATAGATATTCAAAATGACCAAAATACCCTCATTTGAAAAAGTGGGGGTAACAATACTCTATGCGGCCTGAACAACCACAGAGCAGGGAAGCCGAATAAAATTTTTCTGACACAACATTCGATGACTGTCAAACTCTAACATATCACTCGTCATACTGAGATGCTTCGGGATTCGAGACGACAGCTCAGGAAAAGATAGAAAGTCACGTCACGCATTAATGGCCTCGACAGATATGCCACGCCACGTGCCCATTCATATGCGGCTATGTTCCCATGCGTCCTCGTTATCATGCGGCCAGAGTGTCCATCCGACCAAGACCAGACGAAAGTTTGCATGCGGCTGTATACCCATGCGGCCTCGCCATCATGCGTCCAGAGTGTCTATCCGACCAAGGCCAAACAAGAGCACGTATGCGGCCACGACGATATGCGACCATGACGATATGCTGCCAAGAAGTTATTACGCTCTCTACTTGCAGGATCTTTCTGTTACAATCGAAGATAATTTCTCGCACAATCAGTGCTGACTACGTGTCAAGATGACCAAGTCACGTACGCAACAACACCGAGATCTCTTCAACAATATTTTATAATCAAGACTACGTGGCAGCCTGTCCGTGGCATGCGGTCTAGTTACAACTATATTCTGTTGAAGGAGCCCCCATGCGGCCACCAAACAGAGGCATATATGGCATATATAGCCCGTCAGACTGATGACTATAAATAGCAAGGGTAGCATACCCCACAAGAGGGCGAAAGAGAAAAAAGGGCACAAGAGAGAGAACATAAAGCGCTTTCTCTCTTCCGCATCAGACCGTCAACGAAGTAAAAGAGTCACCGCAGCACTCGATCTCCATCGTCACCCCCCCAGAATAAAAAATTGTACTTAGATCGTCTGTCTAGGACATATTTGTACTTTTTTAGTTTGTTGTTAAAACAATCCCAATTTAATGGCGAACTTAGACGGCTAGCTTTTTTAAATTTTTTTTATCTCTACTCTTATTATGAGGCTTCAAAATGGCTCAAAAGTGAGTCATCTAAGTCGTTTGTAAATCCTCCACCATTTATTTAAAAAATAATACTACGTAAAAAAAAATTGTTGAAAAAAATAAATAAATTTGTTATAAATAACGCCATGGGGAATCTAAATTGACCAACCAAGGAGAATGTCTCCCACATTAACCACATGAGCTAGAAGAGGTGTTTGACTATAGTTATATAATATTATGTAGTTAAACTAGTTAAAATTTATTTATTTATTTTTTAATTTTTAATTACGTGAGGATATACGTACAACTTAGACGGCTAACATTTCCAAGACTTTTTTTTTTATAAAGAGTAGAGATATATCCATAACAAATTATAATTAAAATATATTTAAACTATTTTACAATATTATTAAAAAAATTATTTTACGTGTAACACACATGTATTTACTAGTAATAGTAAATATAAAGATAGAGAAGAGAGAGGGTTAGCATTCTAAGATGTTGGTCCTGTTTGGATAGTCATTATAAAGCAACTTTCCGATTTTAAACTTCAAATCGAGTTGAAACAGCGTTTAGTATGAATTTTTTGAAGTGTGAAGTTCCAAAACTTTTTCCCCAAACCTGCTTTTAAACATACATTTGAGAGAGTAACCTTTAGTTGTTTTCAGAGAGTAGCTTTTAATGTTTGACACTGTTTGGCGGGTCCCCTCTCCTAACGAACCCCGCTTCTCTCTTTTTCAAAATTCTCTCTCCTCTTTCAGTTTTTTTTTTCTTCCTCTCTTCCTCTCCCGAGCTCCACCCCCTCCCCCATCTCGTCGTCGAAAATTGGAGGACGATGACCTAGGTCGTCGACGACAGGTTGCAGCTCGCCATCGAGATGACCAAGCTCCAAAACCCTAGATCCAGCTCGTTGTCGAGGAGGAGGACGTCCTAGCTCATCGACGACCAGTTGTAGCTCGTCGTCGAGGACGACGACCTAGCTGTGCGGCGGTGGTCCTTCTTAACAGAGGAAAGGGCCTCCTCGTGGGCGTCGATGACTCATATCCGATCTCGAGGAGGTCGGTGTCTTCGACCAGTTGCAGCTCACCCTCGCGGCCGACCTCGGCACGTTGCAGCGCCTGTCGAGGATCGTGGGCTACGGGCGGCTGCGCGAAGCTCTGACACTGGCGAGGACTCACTCGCACTCGACCACGACGTCCTCAAAGCCACGTCCACCAGTGGAGAAGGGGCCGGTGAAGGCGGCCTCGAAGAGGAGGTTGGCATGGAAGTGGACGAACTCGACAGAGCTCGGAGATAGCTCAATGTGGTTGGGGTTCCCGTGGTGGAGGGAGGAGTACTCGTGGCACGTCACTGACTCCTTCATCATCCACAACGCGCGGTTGTGATTCCCGTGGCGGAGCGCGTTGAGGGCGCACTCGCACTCGCAATCGCACTCTGCCTTCACGTCGGCCGTCGAGCTCCGGATCTGGAGAGTTTGGGTCTGGACACGGTCATAGAGACCCAAAATTATGTAACAGTGTCGGATACGACTGGACACAAAATTCTGTAACAGTTAAAAATTTTGGATACTAGAGAGTTTGGGATCTGGACAAGGTCATAGAGACCCAAAATTATGAACATAGGACATTCATAATTATTTTATAAAATTTATTTAAAAAATATTTTCTGAATTGTTTTAGCAAACATAATTTTTAACTTCTGTTTCTCGAACAGTTTTTCGAATAAAGGTAACCAAATACAAAGTCAAAATTTATATACTTTTAAAATGATTTTATAATTTACTTTGAAAAAATTTTCTGAAAATTCATCCAAATTCTTTTGGCTGTTTATAAGGGCACTACTAAATTTACTCGGGGCAGCCCAAATGTTTACCATTGATAATTACAAGTTTGCTACTCCCAAAATTTACTCGGGGCTGTCCACTCTTGATTTTTTTTTATAATCAGAACTGTCAAAATTTTGACAGTCCTACAAATTGTTAGGACTGTCAAAATTTTGACAGTCCTTCCAATTGGTAGGACTGTCAAAATTTTGATTTTGACAGTCCATCAAATTGATAGGACTATCAAAAATTTGACATAATTTTTGACAGTCATAATTGGTAGGACTGTCAAATTGTTAGAACTGTCAACTGATTATAAAAAAAATAAAGAGTGAACAGTTTCGAGTAAATTTTGGAAATAATAAATTTTTTATTATCAATGATAAATATTTGGACTGTCTCCAATAAATTTAGTAGTGCGTACCATCTTTTTCATCGTACAATACTCTACTTGGACTGTTGGACCCAAGCCTCCCTTGATCCTGTTATGTTCTCCTCAAATTCCTTCCATAACCATCCGTTTACTATGTCTTCTTCCACCTCCTCCCACCACTTCTTCCTCCCCTCGCCCTTCCTCCGCCACAACCCCAAACCCCAGCCCAAACCCAAACTCCTCCTCCCCATCCGCTCCTTCTCGCCCGACCCCGTCGTCGCCGACATCGCCGAGAAGCTCACCGCCTCCCCCTCCCCCCACCTCCAGCTCCTCCGCGACCGCTCCTCCCGCTCCCTCCTCTCCAAGTCCTGGCCCTCCACCAAGGACGAGCCCTTCCGCTTCACCAACACCTCCTTCCTCCGCTCCTCCGACCCAGTCCCGGCCCCCTTCTCCCTCTCCCTATCCTCTCCCCCCTCCGTCTTCGCCGGCTCCATCGCCGACCTCCCCGAATCCCACAACATCTCCTCCTTTCTCAGCTCCGATCCCGACGTCATCCACTGCACCGGCGACTTATTCTCGGATCTCAACGCGATCGCCGCGGAGGACGTGTCGGTCGTCTACGTTCCGGCCGGAGCCAGGGCGTCGGACGGGCCGGTGCACCTGAGGTTCAGCTATGGCGCCGCGGAGGGGGGAGGGGACGGGGGGAGGATGCCCGTGTCGAGCCCTAGGGTTCTGGTCGTGGTAGAGAAGGGCGCGGAGGTGGGTATTGTGGAGGAGCATGTCGGATTAGGGGAAGGGAAGGAGGGGGAGGAGGATGGGGGGCGTTGCTGCTGGGCGAATTCGGTTGTGGAGGTCGTGATAGAGGAAGGGGGGAAGGTGAGACACAGCTACATCCAGTCGATGCCGCTTGGGTCGGCGCATACCAAGTGGACTTTCGTTCGGCAGGTATTGCCGCCGCCAGAGCTTTATCTGTGCCCATTTTTCTATATAGTCAACTCACACTTGCAAACAAAAATGAAAACTTTAAAAGGCTATTGCATTGTTGTCATCGGATTCGATCCTCATTTGTATAGTTAAACCAGTGTCAACTATCACATAACACTAATAAATTACAAAGAAAATTAATTTCCATGGATAATTTTTGAAGGTTCCGGATACTATTTGACATCATTTATATAATTTGGATGTATCTCTAAGCAAGGTTGTAAAAGTCGCTAGACGGTAGTCGGGTGGACACTGGACGTCTAACGCCTAGTCCTGTCTAGGCGCCGTCTACTTCTAGGTGGTCTACATTTTTTTTTTGATAAAAATTGTCGATAAACTCCAAATAACGTGCATAATCTTACATAGTCAAACATAATTGTCAAATTCAAAGTAAAAGTACAAACAAGAAACAAAAGTTATAAAATGCAATAATAAGAAACTCTCTCATCTCTTTCCTCTAAGTGTTCGTCTGCATGCCCACGCACTCCACTTCTTCAACAAATACTGTAAAAGGACCATCACATTCACACCCAACTTCTTCGTCTCCCTTGTCTTCGGTGCCATCGTCTGATTCAACTTCTTGTACTTCGCCCAACAATATTAGTACGTCTTCTAGGTTGTAAGTAGTCATCCGCATCCGATGTTTGTGCAACCATTGTCCAAGTAAGTCCATAATGTGTTCTGCTATCATCTTCATCATCATCACCACCACCACCATCTATAACCCATCCTTGAACATGTCTTGGTTCTTTAGCATATAGCCCAATAGTCACCTTTTTTCTCTTCTTGTTGACGAGTTTCCCATTGAATTGCATATATACCAGATTGTTCAACCTTTCCATATCTAGCCTATAACCTTTCTTTGTATGTATCTACATCAAAAAATCAGACAAAGTTAGATATTGGTTGGAATGAATAACTACATATTATGATTATATTATAGTACTTCCCTCAAAGGTGATTCAATTTCTCTCACATCCGGATGAACTTGAAATTAAAGCGAGAATTCTTTTTCTTGCAATTCTTAACAAATTAGGAATAGAACCTCCATAGTTTGACCATCAAATTATTATTGGTACAAATAAATTGCAATTATTAGCAAATAGCAATTCAATTTCAATGAAACTTAAATCCAATCTTAAATAATTCTATAGTTCTAATTTTACCTGGATTATACTTCTCATCATTGTTCACACATCCTTTTAATGTCAAGTCTCTTCCAAATAAACCATATTTCATCTTGTCACTGGCACAACCAGCTTGGGGCTGAGGTGGGCTCCAGCCCACCCAATTCTTTTTCTCTACATATGAGGCAGTCAACACCCCACCCCACCCTAGCTTGAATTCCTGGTTTCGTCCAGCCCATCCCAGCTCGAATTTTTGATTCTACCTTTGCATATTTTACTTGTCCAACTCCTAATTCATTATTTGATCTCACATGTCCAAATCACCGGGGAAGAAAGTCTCAACACATTGTATTAGCCCATTATTAAGCGTTGGATTACCAAAGCTACTATTTCATTATATGTATAATAAAGATTCAATAAGTAGTCCACCAAATGCAATGGACTATCGAGGCGACCTGTGACTTTCGAATTAATAATATCTATGATCGTCATGTAGTTAATCTTATTGTTCTGAAACACAACTTTTATTTGCTCCCTTACTTGCTTAAGCTTCCCATAAATAAATTCGATTCTTGGCTTTTTATCTCCATCGGTTAATCAAAGTAACTTCACTAATAGAGCAAACATTTTCAAGCATAGTGCTACGTCAACCCAAAAGCTCGCACTCACAATGGTAGCATATACCTTCTTCCCTTTCGAGGTATTATGACACAATTTCAAAATATTTCGCAGTCAGAAGAACTCACCATTGCATGAAATTGATGTCTCTTCTCGTACAAACTTTGCAAAGTCAAGAAGGTTGTTGCAAACCGAGTCTCAGTCAGTCTCACTATGTCACGCATTTTTGTGTATTTTCTTATTTTGGCCTATGTCCTATGATCGAGAAGAACACCATGCACGTCTTTGCTTTCTCGATTACTTCTCTGAACTTTGGTAATTTTAGCAATCCCTTCAAGTATGAGGTATATCGTGTGAGTGGTATACGAGCTCCAAAACGTAGTAAGCCTCTTCTCTTTCAGCAACTTGGCTGCCGCCATGTTATTGGACGTGTTATCTATCACAACTTGAACTACACTTTTTTGGTCCAACTTTGTCAACATATTGAAATATGTATTACCAAGTATGTGTATATGTTGGTGCTTCCTATGAAGAATGGAAACTTGTGCCTTCAACACAATTGATGCACAAATTCATAATTCTTTTCCTCTTGCAGTTGGTCCAAGCGTCAGTCATAATTGCACAACCACTTTTAAGTTATTCTTCTTCGTGTTTCTTGAGCATTTTTTTTTCATCTCTTTATTCAAAAGTGGTTCGATAGTCTGGGTGCCCAATTACTAAAAAATGATGCACAACTTCTGTTCTTTCCTTCAACAATGCCTTATTGATATTGTGTTGCCTTGTCCTCTTCGCGAGTTTTTCCCACTCTCGGGATTGATTGCTGAAGCCCACTTGTCCATAGCTCCAAGGAAATGTGTATTTTTTTTTTTGATTCTCCAATTTCAATTTCTTTATCTTCTAGCTCATCAACTTGTATTTCTTACTTTATAATTCTCTCTTGTTTTCTCTTCCCCTTCTTCCTGACTTTGCTTCCTTCAATAGCCTTTGTACATTTATCTTGATCTTCTTTCAAAGACCTTGGACATGTGGCCATATTTCTCTTATTGTGTACTATGTGCTGCTTAAGTCTATATATCCCTTCAGAACTAACTTTGCTACATAATTTGTATTTTAATTTGTAGGGTCAACCAGTGGAGGAACGTTTAGGTACTACAGAACTTGAAGTGTTGTCAGAGAAGGTCGTATTAGATCCAGACATTTTTGGCCACTTTCACTGTTTAACATAACAAAAACAACAAGGGTTGACTACAAACACAATAAATTCAGACATTTCATGGAATCAAAGTAAAAGAAAAGAAAACCCAAAAAATCTCAATAAATGGCAAATCTCAAACCTAATCTGGAAAAGGAGTGCTCGACTGTGAAGTTGAGGATGTCGACCGTTGCAGACTCCTCCTGTGCAGTAGGGGTGGTCGACATCGACTCGCAAGGGGGGAGAGGGGGGGTGACAGTGCAGATCGTGCCACTCGTCGTTGCTTGGCTGCTCGCGGAGTAGTCGGTCGGTGTTGCAGACTCGCGAGGGGGTGATGGTCGACGACAGACGCGTCCGTCGGGAGTGGCAGATGTTGACAAACTCGCCTGTATGGGGTGGTGGCTCTCTTCTTGGTCGACAGACTTTTTTTTCAACCCTAAAAGTCTGTCGACTTTAGGAGGAAGTAGACAGACAAACTTTTGGATATTTAGTCCAGGCTTTAGAAAAAAAGACTGACTACATCTAGGCAGATGACTACTGGAGTCGGTGACTACATCTAGGCGTCCGCCTACTCTCCGGTCAACCCATATTTTTTAGGACCGCCTAATTCTCCGACTCCGGTTGAAACTTAGGTGTCCCATTACCGTCTAGCGCCTAGACGCCGACTAACTCTACCTTTTAGAACACTGATCCCAAGAGGCTAAAACTCGTTCACCCTTCTGTGGTTTCTTGTGGACGAGTGTATCGTTCCGCCCGTTTGGTAGAAAACTGATACAAAGCATATGGAACTCTTCTACTCCCACTATCATTTCATTCTTCAAATGGATTTCCGTTGGAGTTCGGTTGTTTGGTAGAGTTCTACAAATGAAATCTTGCCCATGCCTGACAGTGCTTCAATGTGGGAAGGCAACCTGAGATGCGTTCCTTTTACTTTGTCTTCATTGGTTGACCATTAAAATGAGTTCTTCCACTTATGTGCATCTGGCATTGACCAATCTGATGGTATCTAGAGTATCAGCATCCTGATAATTGAATACTGACTACTGACTACTGACAGGTGGTGCATTTGTAGATGTGTTTACCTATAGCTGGATAATGATAAATCTAAAAGGTAAACAGGATTACTCAGGGTCCCATATCTGAGTATAAAGTATAGATGAATATCTTTTCTAGATGCAGTTTACTTGCAAACATGGCGAATGATACTCACTCCAATTTGTTAAGAATTAATCGCTGGACAAATGAAGCTTACAGGTAAATAGTACTATAATCATTTAGAAGACAACTGCAGTGGTTTGTTTTCTCTTATCCCAAATCGATCACTAATCACTTGATATACTCTTATCTGATGTAGTGTATTTTCCAAGGTCTTCTGCAGGTTATGTATCTACTGTACCAGTCCTTTCAATATACAGAATCTCCATCTTTGCTACAGTTGCCATTCTTCCATAGCACTTTCCTTAAATTTGAATAAGCCTGTTTAACTTTTCTTCAAGTCAGCTATGTTAATAAATACAATTTTCTCTAAATAACCTGCTATGCACATTTCTTATAAGACCAGGAGAAGTGTTGCTATTAGTGAGAAAATATTTCCAGTCATTGCTGCCGATTTCTTTTGCACAATATTGTGATATTTTCCAGACTGTTTCATGTCCATTCTAGCATTTCCCTTCACATGGTCCTCAACTTATAATTGGAGGTAAAATACATAAGTAATAAATTGGACACAACAGTCATGAGACATTCAGGTTTTGAATAAAATGAGAAGTGAGCTCATGCCTAAATTTGTTGTAGAAAGAAAGAAGATAAAAAGAGGTTGAAAAGGATTACAGTATAGGAATTATCACAAGAAGCCCCTTTTCCCTTTGCATGATCTAGCCATTTTCTTATGCATATTATGAGCAAATACACATACATGACTTTATAACAAAGAATAAAAATGTTGCAAATATGGACATCTTAGTTTGAACTTTGACGTTTATCAGTGTGCTAATGGAAGCCAGAATATTAAATCTGACAATGTTTTCATTCATGACATAAATTAGCTGGAATTTTTTTTCAACAACCATAAGCAAAAGCCAATAAAAAATCTTAATCAGAAAGATTTGGCAGTAAGAAATGATGTTTCAGGATCTTCTGGGAATACTTTAAAAGTCAGAAATTAACCTATTATTTTCTACTCTAATTACTATATCATAGGATAAAATTTAAAATCGAGTAGAGGAGAAATTCAAAAGGATTAGAATTTTTGCAAGAACATCTAGCAAGGAATATAAGATATTTGTCATATTTATAGAGAGGGGAAGGTTGAGATAATTTCCCCGCATGAAGCAGATCATTGGATATGCTCCATTTAATGCTAAGCTTCATATTTGCTTATATTTATATAGGTTATCCTTCATATATATTTTTTATAGAGCTGCAGCTCACATCTTAAGTCACCTGCCAAATTTTAAACTAACAGCTCATTAAAGTATGAAAATATAGATATTAGCTAGGTTACATAGACATGGATATGGATTCAAGTATAAACATGATAGATATTCTAAATACGGTATTTTTTTTTTTAGGATACTGGTACGACGTGGATTGGTACGATGTGGATACGATTATATACACACATGAAAAACATATCTATTTACATATTTTATGTATTATATCTTAGTAAATCTTATATTATGTGTGTTTTGGATAGTATCTAGATTCCAGAAGGTTCTAGAAAGGATCTGCTACACAGAAATATTGTTTTCTTGTAAAATATATTTGACACGATCACAATCATACCAAAGCGCTCTCAACCATGTTTTGGGGCCTAGAATGGGCGGCTCGTATCTGCCAAGGAAGTATTGTGTCCAATATGTGTCAGATACAAACAAAGATGCTGTCCTCTAGAGGAGTATCCTGTATAAACCTAGTCCTCTGGAGGAGTATCCGATATGACCTAGTTGAATCAACAAATATGAACAAGTTCATAAGAGGAAGGAGTGGAGGTGAAATACAAAATCTAACATAATTTTTAACAGTTACCAATTATTGGATCATTATGGTAGTTACTGTGTTGAATCCATGCAGTATCCTTCCAGTTATATTATTTCAATATAGCTCCCTACATGTTATCATGTCATCAGGATTCGAGTATTCCATACCTGGAGGGCCAAAGTTTTAGAAGGATTCAAAAATTTAAAGTATAATGTGCAATATGAGTTTACTGATGTAAAAGTCACTATATGCCAACAAATTTATACTAGTAATTGCGAAAAAAGGAAGTTCGGAAAGGATATCAACATCATTCATTTTCTATAACATATATAGAATTGAATTATGAAACAAATTTTGACACCTCGTGAAATGTAATAGTATTGATAATTTGACTTTCACAGAACAAATTTACCAAAAACTAAGGGGAAAAATAAATAATTTGACAAATCTAGTGTCTTTTTTTTATTTTCAAGAGAGATGATAAAGTTGGGCATGTCCTCTTTGTTAGAATCATAATCATTATACAAGCCGTCTCCCATCGGAATGGGGTTTGACTATGAGCATAAGAAAGTTCCAAAAAGGATTTTTGGAGCGATATTTCTAGCCAAGGTAACTATCAGCATAAGAAGGTAATGGCATAAAACCTACCCAAGATAGGCCTACCATTCGGATTTTTAAGCTCATGCAACCAAGGAGGAACCTTGAGTTCCATGGACTATAAAGAGTCCAGGACTCCAGAACAAGAGGTTAGATGATAATTTTTGCTATAGGACCTCTTTCTACAATATTAAAGATCTTCTAAACCTCCTAATTCTTGATTAACACGCCCAAAGAACATTTTGTTCAGATCTCTGCAAAATTTCAATTTAATAGTTAAAAAAGATTACCATAAAAAATGTTTCCAATGGATAAACAATTTGATGAAATTGGTCCTCAAATGTAATGTATTGGATAGTTATAATTTTATGACAGAGTTGTCTTTGTTAGTGAGATGAAACCAAGGGCAATGGTGGCCTAAGGTTCAATGAATCCCAGATATAGAGTACAAATGTACAACAATTTGCGAGTCACAATGTTCCGTGCATAAAGAGGATATCTCCTATAGAACTTTAAAGTGAATTCTAATTAGCTAAATACATACTTTTTATGGACACCTGGAGATTGCTGATGGTGAGGTTCCCAATGATGAAGGTTGGTAGTTACCTTTTTTTCCTTCTTTATTTAGTTTTTTTATTTTATTTTGGGAATTGGATACAGGAGAGCATACAAGTCATGTTTATATATTTACACCATCAAGATTATATTACCACACCTTTATAGTAACAAAGGACTATCCTTTATAAGAGGGTAGATATGCTAGGTTACACCCTACTTTAATGTCTTAAGAGAGGACAAAACATAAGATGGATTGATTTTTATCAAACCTCCTTGGAGGTTCACCTACAGGCAATCTGTAGTCTTCTAGGTGCCTATACGTCCTCCTCCCAAAAACATTATTCGAGATGGGAGAACACGTACTGGATGCTGATGGCAAATGGCAAACCTTTGAGATTATTATAGGGTTCTTGGCAACAGTAGCGATAGTCGGGGATAATGTGGATAAACGTTGTTTGTCACCTTTGGCTTGCTTAAAGCACATGGTCTGGTTAAAATTCCTGCAATTGGCTGGATGATGCTCGAATACAGTGGAAATCTGTTTAATTTTTTTTTTTCAAGAAAGAGAGCTATCACAAAGATGCATTCTTACTTCTTAGCTTCCAAGCATTGGTCGTGTTTTTCTTAGAGTTAATGTGTTTGTTCTCCTTCAGTTTAAATATAGTACACAAGCTTCAATCGCCCTTAATCTCTACATCTTATTTATTTGACTTATACCCTTGCCTAGGCTATTATTTCAACAGTCTTCTAAGTGCTCACTATGGTCGAAATACTTTTGGACTTGTAACCATTCTCCTTGAGAGGATAAACTAATGCATAATTCCTTTAGACGATTTTCGTGAAATTGCTTGGCTGTTCAGTAAGAGCTTGATCATCTCTTTGCAATATTTTGTAGATTTGATTGAACATACTTGGTTCCCTCCCTCCTATTACTACCCCTTTTGGACATTTGAGATCCCTTCCTTTTAGGAATCTATGAGCTATGTGCCATATGCTACATAGAAGTCTATTACTTTAGAACCACAAGGCTGATCCCTGCAAAATTAGTTATAAACTGCTACAAAAAACTAATTTAACAGCACCTGAACTCCATTTAATCCTTTTCTTTAAAATGAAAAGGTGGGAGCGTACTCTACCCTCACCTTTTTTAGTGTGAGTTATCTTCATGATACACTCAACGAATCTTAAATCCATTGACATGAATTACGATGTTCAGGAATTCACAATGACAGGATCTTACAAATGCTGTCTCATCTAAAAATGCGATAAATTTCTTATGTGAATTCCTGTTATGATCTTGTATAATTCTTCAAATTTGTTTATGGATTCATGTTCTAGTTTTAATGGCAAGTTTAGTTTCAGTCCTAGCTTACGATTAATTTGATCCTTATGGCAGAGATTTACGTCCGGGGTAGATCAATTTCTCGTGTCTATTTCATGATAAATTTATGTTGCTTGAACACAAAAGATGGCTTTTATGGAAAGATGTATATGTGATGCATGTATGTCGCACAAGTTTTTATTAATGGCTAGGCCTAAATTTTGTTTTAAGAATTAAACTGGCAGGATGTTATGTGAAGAAATCTATGTGGAAGCACTTAAGTTCCATACATGTTTGACCCTTTATATTGGGTCTCAAGATTCCATCAAGCCAATGCTAATAATAATTGTGCAAAGAGAAGCAATAAGTAGACTTATGTTAACTTATTTCATGTTGTAACTGAAAACAGTACCTAGTAGAGTAACTATTAAAACTAAATTGTATTAATCATTTGCAGGAAGCAAGTAGCAGCTATGAGTTCACAGAGATATGTACCGGGGGAAGATTGAGCAGGCATAGTCTCCACATTCAACAACTAGGCCCTGATACTTCTACAGAATTGTCATCTTTTCATGTATCTCGGAGCAATCAGATTCAAGATTTGCATAGTAATATTGTCTTGGACCATCCAAGAGGGTTTTGTCGTCAGCTTCACAAGTGTATTGTATCTCATTCTTCAGGGCAAGCTGTATTCGTTGGGAACGTTAAGGTCAACAGGTATTTGCTTGTTCCTACATAATATATATAGTACAAGTTGTTTTTATGAATTTATGAACTTTTTCTTGTATTTTTTTTTTTTGCTGGATGATTTTGGTTTGGCCTTGTATGGGTTGAGCATAAATGTGTACATCTTAGGCAGAGTTGACCTAGCATTATACACAAAGTACCTGACACATTGCACTAAACCCTACTTCAAATGTTCATATAAGAAGCGTATGTATACATTTGAAATAAAGGCTTTGTTGTTGTATGTATGTGTGCATGCATGGATGCACTTGAGAACTTGGCAAACATTTCACAAATATATATTGAACTTCTCATGTTCTTACTTCCCACTTATTCATTGTAATACTAAATCATAAATTTTTTGTGTTCATTTATTTAAATAATTTTTAATTTTTAAAATCTATCATCTTAAAAGTTGGAAGTGATACCTCATGTGTACACAAAATCTTACCACTGATAAAATGACTGAAAGTTAGAAGTTTTGCAACTTTAGGTTCTTCCGTAAACAGATGAAATACCAGGATTTGTGGAACATATACTTGGCACACTTCAATATGGACTTAGATTGTCTAGCATGGCAACTCTCTAAAATCTAAAAACGTGGGCATGTCTCTATCTATGCATCATTGCTAGCATCCATATTTGTTGCAAGTTAGCCATATATTTAACATTATCATTTATATAATTTAGTTGTATTAAAGAACCTGAAAGAGCAAAACAGTGGGAAAAAAATTGCTGTCTTGGGGAAATGATACCTTTGATTTGGTTACATTTTATAACTGTACAAAGGTAGCAAAGGTTCTATATATCAGATATTTGACCAGTGTCGGGGACACACTTTTGTTGGGTTGGACAGAAGTACGCTATGGATCTTAGTAAGAGAGAACCCTCCTACTTATATAGTCGCAAGCTAATGTACTACAGCTACATTAACTCATATTATCATGAGACACTTGACTACAAGTGAACATACTTTTGGGCTATGCATAAAGCCTCCCAGTCTCTCCTTTTTCTGTTATTGTTTGTTTGACTAGTTACCACTCAGAGTGTTAGCATTTTGATTGGTAATAATTATGGAGGACTGCATAACCTCTCTTCCACTAACAAGTTTTTAAAAGAAATATTAGACTAAAATGGTATCCTTTTCTGTTCATCCTTGAACTATGTTACACGGACACGGGTATGGCTGACACAGTAAGGACATGATGACACGGATATGATACCTATTTTGGTGTGTCCTGGTGTATTGGAGTGTACATGGTGTGTCCAATAGGTGTCCGATACTCATCCAAGAAACAAGGCCCTTTTTTTTGGGTGTCTGTCTTTCCTAGCCCCTTTTTTTTTTTTTTTTGACTTCCCGGCATAATGCACGGGGCCCGGCATAACGTTCGGGACTTTTGTGCACACTGCATGGCCCACTGCCCCCCCAACTCTCACCATTTATAAATGGAAGAAATAATACAAAAGTAGATCATCGCTACATGCCAGGCGGCTGTTTTGGGAGGAAAACAACACCACAACGCATTGCATAATCTATCTCCAGATTATCATTTATGTTGTTTTGGAATATGTTGGCTGGCATATATGAATTTGGCCGCAGTATTGGCCAATATCTGGAGTATTGTATAACCCCAAAATCACCAAACCAGAAGAGAACCATGTTCTCTCAGTTCCTTCTTCTCTCATATCTCTAGAACATGACCCCGACGACTGCATTGGCCACCAACATCTTGGGTGGCCACTAATAATACCATAGCTTCTCCTGAGTTCTCTATTATCTTCTCGTCTCTTCTTATTTGACGATACCCTTAGTTTTTGAGATTTCTGTTTGACAACTCAATGGTCTTAGGATCTTGCTTCTTTATTTTCTCATACACTTTTTGAAAAGAAAGATTAGGCTATTGGAAGAAAGTTGGATATTTGTTGACTCTATATACTTCTACTTCATGAAGGATATAAGTGCTTCATGATCTTAGAATATCATATAGGTTCTTCTTTTTGTTTCTCTTTGTACCTCAGAAGTGAAAATAGATAATCGAGAATCATTGCATATTGTGTAGGGCGACTCTTCTGTCTGGGAGGCTTGGAGAAACTGGACGGTTTCCCTTTCTAGCTCTTGCACCCTATCGGTCTTACTTCCTGGCATGGTCAACTCCCTTCGGTCACCTCACTTCGATATATCTCGTCTCACTTCAATTATTCAACATCACCTTTTAGTGCAATGCTTTCCCCAAACTGTACAAGCTTCTTCCAAAGCATACACATTGTAGTTGATACTTACTAGATATTTAGTCTTTGTCGCATAATTGCATTCTACAAATTACTATTGCTTCCATAGTTTGCGTTGCCTAGGAAGTTTGCAGTAGCGTATAGCTTTACAGAGTGACACCCAGCCCATTTCCTAGGAAGTTTGCAGCAGCATATGGCCTTATAGAGTGACACCCAGCTCATTCTGGTCAGAAGTGGTTAAATAAGTACGAGTTTCATACTTGCTAGATATTGTAGTCTTTATTGCATACTTGCGTTCTACAAATTATTATTGCTTCCATAGTCGGCGTTGCCTAGGAAGTGTGCGGTAGCGTATAGCCTTACAGAGTGACACCCAGCCCATTTCCTAGGAAGTTTGCAGCAGCATATGGCCTTATAGAGTGACACCCAGCTCATTCTGGTCAGGGAGTGGTTAAATAAGATGAGTATGAGTTTCATTTTTTGGTCTGGGAAATAATCTCTTATAGTAATTTCTTTCAGGAATTTAGGATTCTGTTTCAGTTTAGTCTCTGGCATATACAGTATCTTACTGGTCAGGTAGTTCCCTGCTCTTACGTCATATTTCCTCTTTTTTAACTTTTTCTATCAGAGAGGAATTTTAGGGTTGATCACACTCACCTGTATACAGGGCCGGCCCGCGGGGTTGGGTTGCCCTAGCAGGAGCTAATTTTTGTTGCCCATTGCATATCCGGTCCCACCACAGCCAACGATGCATCAATAGTCTTCTATGTTATTAGATGTGAATTTGTTAGGTTCTGATCAACAATTTCTATCTGGGTTGCATGAACAGTCCATGGTAACCTGAAAGTTTGGATATAAATATTAATTATCTCTGTTATATATTTTTTCTCTAATTTGCTGGCTCCTTTGTGGACGAATAAGAGCCAGAACTTGGGATATCAGAATCTTTAACATCAACATTGAAATGCTCGTCTCTATGAGTGAGTCTAAATGACTATTGCAGTTTGTATCTCCAGTCGTCTACTGGGATTCTATTTATCTTCTGTTTTGATCAGTGACGTGTCCATGAATTTAATTTCGACACAATCCTAGTTTGATACTTGTGACAAGAGAATTGTCTTCCACTTTCTTCAAGGTGAGTTCTATAAACATTCGTTTCAATTGAAAAAGGCTAGTAGAAGACGTCAATAAAAGTTGTCTATGGATGGACCACTTGTTACAGCTTCAGTATGAAGATGTTGCTCTAACTGCATCTTCAGCATTCTATTTCTTGACATGCAGCACATTCTAAATAGTATTTCTATAATCTTCATTGAGTGAAAGCAAGCCCAAATATCCATGCCATACTTGGTAAAGTTTTCATAATTGATAATTCTAATTCTACAGATTGGCACAACAAACTGATGCTGGACAACTAGCGAGAACTATACTGTTGGCACCCAATGTTACAGTCACTGTGAAGCCCAGCCTACAGATTATCGCTGATGATGTGAAGTGTTCGCATGGAGTAGCAATTGGCGACCTGGAAAAGGACCAGCTTCTCTATTTCCGAACACGAGGTATCGATGAACAGACAGCAAGAAATGCACTTCTTTTTGCCTTTGGAGCAGAGATAGTCTCTCGCGTCCCCTTTGAGAAGTTCAGGAAGAGCATAACCAGTGAGGTTCAACGAGTGCTGGATTCCCAACAGACATCTTCCCTGTAGCAACTTCTTTCAGTGTATTTGTTTCACATGGATTCTTTTTCAGTATAGAGTTAATACTTCTGTATCTATTGCTTCTAATTTTCTAATGGAAGCTTGATTTTCTTTTTCCTTAGAAACACTGTCACCCCGAAAGGGTAGAAGAACAAAGTGATGATGTTTGCACCTCAAAGCAGAATTCAAATTTTGTTGTACCCCAACGCTGTATACAAGTTCTTAGAATTTATTTCATGCATTATATTACCAACGTGATAATTTTAATTTGTGATTTTGCCCTCGGTTAGGATCATGAGATTTGAGTTTCATCTATAACGAGCTGATCCTTTGTGAAATGCAGAGAGCTTATATTGGTGGGGCTCTATTCAGTAATGTATTAACAATTTACTAGTATCAGATAAGAGATTATGTAAGCTTGTTTAGAAGTTAGAAATCCATAATCTAGAGCAGAATTTACAGCCTATTGACTATTCAATGTAAGAAGATCAGTTCACCATATATATATACAAAAAAAAAAAAAAAAATTGAAAATGACTAAAAATGAACCCTCTAAACAGTACTAGTAAATTTATATACTAGTAAATTTACATAGTAGAAGATTGTGTTGCACATATCAAAAAAAAATCTATGTTATTATTAAAAAAATAGATAGTAATTTAAATTCTATTAGAATATTTTAAATATGATTTGAATATATTTTAATTATAATTTGTTATAATTTTTTTTTTGACTTTCCGACATAACGTATGACGTAATGCTCGGGACTTTTTGTGCACATTACATTGTATGCCTTTGGGCCCACTGTCCTCCAACTTCCACCATTCATAAATGGAACCCAGCCAAGGTCTTATACCTCTCTTCGGTAACTACAAGAGCCACTCGAGTTTGGTAGGATATGTGTTTAATTAGATAATACCTTGTAGTTAGTTTAAATATAATTTAGATTTTGAATATATTTTAGGATGTGTTATATGTTCAGGTGGTTTTCAATTTTTCTCAACTATGCAAGAAAAAATGGTCATTAAACTTTTTATATTACTAATTGATAATATATATACGATTTAGACTGTTCATTTTTAATTTTTAAGCCGTATTATAATAGTAGAGATGCATATATTTACGTAATTAAAAATATAAATAAATTTTAACAAATTATTTAACTATCTAACATTATTTAACTATAGTGGAACACATCTAACTAACTCATGTGGTTAACCTGCGATGCATTCTTCTTGAGTGGATCGATTCTTGGGTGGATGGGTTCTCGAATCCATTTGGTAACGGTATATTTAACAAATTTAAATTAAAAAAAAATTCAATAATTTTTGTTACGTCCGTACAGTACAAAGTTACTAGTTTTTATAGACACTTCTTTTTGGCATGGTGGTTATTATGACCAAATCGATCATGTCTGGGTATCCCGAGGGAACCTTGCCGGTCCTCTCTCCGAAATATGTGTCCGCGCCAACCTTCAGAACGAGAACGGGTCGTGTCTGGACACAACTTCAACGTGTCGTGTCCGATTCTGCGACATTATCGGCAAGTCCCTCAATCAGCTCTTTCTCAAGGTGTATATCAACGACATGGCCGCAATCTTGGGGCCAGACCTCTCCACATTGACCTTAGAACTTTTGAAACCGGAAGACTTGTCCAAGCAACGGGTTGGTGGGATGGGAATTTTAGGCTCAAAAGTCAAAACTGCTACTACATACATCCCTTTGGATCTCAACTCTATACACACTCCACTATTGTCGGTCGGAGGGATTTTGGATCGAGCACATACTATAACCTCTCCAAGGCACATAGTACAATAATGGTATCACTCAAGCACATACTAGAATTTCCTGGAATCCGATTATTTTCTCCCAAGTGAGATCCTAAAATTTTCATCTCCTCTAGCTCATAATCATCGTTCCCGGTATTGTTATCATATACAACCACTAGTTTCCATCATCAGGCTTTGCATTCCTATAAATCATTCTAGGTCATGATCAACAGTCCTTCTAGCTCTTAGTACTTCCAAGATCACTGCTACCTTAAGCACGGGTAGGGTACTACTGGGTCCAACTCTCTTGCCAACCTTCCACACTAGTTCTAGAATCCAAAGAACCCATCAATCTATCCTAATAAGGTAACAATCTTCTCCGAGAAAGGTATACGAATTATGTCTCTTGTCGTCTGGTCTTCGATCTTCTTCTGGAGGAAAGTCATCAGTCACAAGCATTCGTCTCCCGGAACAATAGGGGACAAGAAACAAGGATAGCGATATTGACGAAGATTGAACGAAGGGAAAGTGGGAGTCCAAGGGCGATAATCACATACAAAGAGTTTTAAAATCGATTATGGATTGAGATCCTATTCAACAATCATAACATCTATTCCTAATTTGCAGGCTCGCTTGGCACAGTCAGGTGACCAAGACGATTTAAATCGGACCTGCATGGGCCACCACAAAAATATGTCACGCCCCAGTCCCAAAATACGTAGGACCAGGAATACGTGACACGCCAGCTACGCATTCGACCAGACTCTGGTCTGACTCGAATACGTATAAGCTGTAATATAAAGGGCACTATCTAGATATTCAATAACTGTAAACCTCTATGTCTCAATCCACAATGTACAACAGTATACAAGAAAGAGCTATATGTGCTAGAGTCGGCCGCCCAATAACACACTAACTCGAATAGACTCGAGAAGAAGTATGAGTCTATAAAACTAGGCTACAACAGCAGATGAAATAAACAATGTAAAATAATCATAATGCCGATAGATATAATGTGAGTACCTGGTACCATGCCCGCAAGACCTGCAACTCCAATAGCAACTCCAAATGCTCCGTAATCATCTATGCTGCAAAACTGGCAGGGAACCAGGTCCTCAGAGGGACGTAACAAGGTACAGAAATACAACATGCCAAGTAAACAGAAAGTACAAGTGCACGACAAGGTACTCTATCATAACCAAACTAGTGTGACACAGTTTAAAGACAATGTTCGACGCGTGGACTTTCTAAAATAAAACCGTAGCTCCGGACACGGAAACACACGGCACGTACCGCAGCTTCGGACAAAGAGTCACACGGGTGAAACAGCTACACTAGATACAGGTATCACTACAAAATACTACATATATATAAGCGCGTGCAGAGTAGCCCAAACGTCTAGTAACTGTCTTCCCCTTCCCAAGCGGTCAACGATTGTGCGTTGAACCTGAACCTCTAACTACAGTCTCGACACACAGAATTTAACTCAACAGACACGACCCTAAGGTCGTCCCAGTCTCTGGCCATGATATCAGTATCAGGATACAGGAATCTGGCACGATCACAGTGTATAAGTGTGTCCTGGGGTATCGATGTACTCAGGTACGTGCATCGAGGTGCTGTGAAGCATCTAGCAATTATTCTAAGACGTTACGTCGAATGTCAACACCCGGTTGTGAACCGGACACGGAGTATCGAACGTTAACATAAATAAGCGCACGAGTACATAAAGAACAACAATATTTGTAAACTGAAATACAGGGTGGCAAGGTACACTTGCCTGCGTGCGGCTGCTGATGACGGAGATCTGGTACCGCGTCCAAGTCCTCAGGTCCCGCAGTACCTAGAGATGAATTACAAACCAGAATCAATAATCTATTTTACAACAGACAGGTGTGCTACACACATCTACACCTAAACTCAGTCTCAGCTACGACTCACAGGGACAAGTCACTAGGGGGTTGACTACAGTTGACTATCGGTACGATGGTCAAATCAGTTAATCATCAGTACCATATCATCAAGACATCCTCAAACACAGTTTATGAGTTTAATTCTTTTGTTTAAAAATATCGTTGTTACCAATCACCAGGTGCCTCCCTAAGTTAAACACCTTAAATTTCCAGTTCTAAATTATCGATCTCACTAGTCCTCAATCAGTCATTCACCTACTATCCTTACTAATCATACATTTAAATCGAGCATTTACATTACACATAAACCCTTCCTCAATTAATTCTCATTTAAGTAAGTTAGCTTTTACCACCACGAAATATATATCCCGATCCTTCATTTAACGATAAAAACTTAAATCTCCATAAGCCGATGTCTAAAATAAATTGGTTTAATTCATGTTGATGACAGACCCTAACCTAAATTCATCCTATCATTAGACACCTCCACAACATCCAAGTGTATATACTCATTGTAATAACCCTAAGATTTTTCCATGCATTTATAAATCCTACTCTCCAAGTCCAGCCTCTTAAACCCTAGTCATCCAATAATAACTACACAACACTATAACATCACCACACTATGCTAACACATACTCTAGCAATAAACACTACATATTATATAAATGTAAAGAGAGGGGGAGGAGTATACCCAACGTGGCCGGAGCGAGGAGGTGTTGGCCGGACAATGGGGTATGGCCGGTGGTGGTGGAGACGAAGGCGTAAGCTGGTGGTGATGGTGGTGGTAGGCTAGGAGTGATGGTGGTGGTGGTGGTGAAAGTGTATGGACGAACATCGGGGGGGGGGGGGATCTGCAGTGCCGGCGGGAAGAGCTTCAGCGGGAGAAGATCTGCGTTCGGCGGCGGGGACGTACAGCCCCGGGGAGAGCGGCCGGTCGGGCAGGGTACTGCGCCGGCTGGACAGCAGTGCAGTCCGGCGGTGGGTCAGGGTGCTTGCACAGCGGGGGAGGAGTCCACAGCGCCGGAGGGTCGTCAGTGCAGTCCGGCGGCGGGTCGGGGTGCTTGCACAGTGGGGGAGGAGTCCACAGCGCCGGAGGTTCGGCAGTACAGTCCGACGGCGGGTCGGGGTGCTGAAGTCGGCCGGAAGTAGGCAGGGGTCGGTCGGTTGGTTGGTGCTCTTCAAGAGGAAGAAGAGACTATGGGAGAAGGAGAAGAGAAATATAATGGAGGGAGGAGGAAGAAGAAGTTTGCATGGGAAATTAATGAAGGAGTGAGGAGAGAGAGAGAGAGAGAGAGAGAGAGAGAGAGAGGAGTTTCCTTGGGATTAGGGCCGGTGGGAATGTGTTGAGGGTGGGATGAGGTGTTACTTTATAGGGTGTGTGAAGGAGATGGAGGGTTGTGATCAATCTATTCAAAATGGAAGGTTGTGATTTGTCATGAAGGGGGAGTGGGTTTCTTCATGAAGGGGGGTGAGTGGATGGTGAGAATATGACCCTATTTTGGGACCTCTCCATAGTTCAAAGCCAATAGGGTGATGACACATAAATTCAATAATTGCAACTTAGCCCCTTCAATTCGAAAAATTGCATGAACACATAAAATGACACAAAAATTGTGGAAAAAAATATGTTTAGCAATTTTCATGGTGAGAGGGTGTTGTGCGTTAGGCACGGGTTTAATTAGAAAGGCATTGGGATTTATTTAGGATTAAAAATAGGATTTACAAAGTTGCTATCCCCGATTTAAATAGAATTAAAGTGTCCCGCAAATTTAAATTAATTGGGGGCACTTGGGATCAAAATCCAGAAGTGACGCAAAGGTCAAAAATGGTGGGGGCTTGGAGTCAGTCTTGGACCCTTTAGTTGGTCCGGCTCAACGGGTTAAGTTGGTATCCCAAAATTTAGGGTAATGACACAGGTGTCCGACACGAAATTAAATATGGGTTACGATTTTCGGAATGTTGCACAATTAATTTAGAGCACACAAAAATCGATTTTAAAAGACGGAAAAGTCCAGTGCCTAACTTGGCGAGTCAAGACGAAAGTACAATATCCCGATGAAATTTATGGGCTGAAATTGGGCTCCGAAAAATCAGACAATGATAGGGCACGCCAAGGGTTTTAATTAATTGAATTAAATACCAGATAAAATTATCTCCACTCTAAACCTCGACCTCTGCTACCAAAACTAAAATTTTTCCAATCCACTCTAACTATCTACAGAATAAATCGAGGGGGTTTACATACTTAGAGACACATATTGTAGAAGGTGAACCGATGTACCCTCACTTTATATCAGAGTTTGAGGATGTGTTTCCAGAGGATCTTCTAGGCCTCCCACCTAACAGAGAGATAGAGTTCACTATAGAGTTGACTCCCGGAGCCGAGCCAGTTACTTCTCCCGTCTACAGACTAGCACCGAAGGAGTTGGTTGAGTTGAAAGTCCAAGTAGATGATCTCTTAGATAAGGGTTTCATTCGGGCTAGTATTTCTCCATGGGGAGCACCCATCTTATTTGTGCCAAAGAAGGACGGGATAGTACGGTTGTGTATCGATTATAGGGCATTAAATGCTGTAACGATAAAGAACAAATACCCATTCCCGTGCATCGATGATTTATTTGATCAGCTTAGTGGTACATGTGTCACGCCCCGATCCCGAAAGGGTCGGTCGTCCTCGCTTGATCCTTTACGGAACTGATTCGTCCTCGCTTGGGGCGTGATGCCGTACGAGTCTGGAGTTGCGCTCGTACAAGGCAAGAACTTGCAGTTATAGGAACCCATTTTGAAACACAATTTATAAAACACATTCACAGAGATTTGAACACAGTGCAGGAAGAAACATGCTTTTTCATTGATAATTCAGAGTAATTTACATAGAGTTTACATTGATGCGCCTCTCGGCTACTTGATTTGCATTACAAAAGATAAACTCAAAAGGCAGGGCGCGCTCCATCAGATAGTCCACGTCGTTCATACATTACGCCCTTGTATAGGTTGAAAGTCCAAGCCTCCAAAATGATCTGACTCCAACTATACTTCAAAATAGAGGTGCTCCTAACGCCTCCTCGTCTATCCACTAGCGTTGCACCGTCTGAGTGCCTGAAATAGTTGCCCACAACGTGGGTCAGTACTCAACTTGTACTGGTGAGCGGGATGAACCCACTCGACTAAATCGACACTAGCTTATTAGGGGCGAGCTGCATTAAGATGACTTCTATAAAGAGGCAAGTGAATTCAATTCATATCAGTTGCATGTTTTGATAGGAATGAAAATAATATCGAATCCAACCAGTGCATCGATTGCTTACTCAACCGATACACGCCTTCCCTGCAACGAAACACAAGTATACTTACCATCTGCACAAGACAATAAATTAGCATGTGTTCTAGTCTATGCGGTCATTGGTGTGATCGACACCTTAGGGACATATTCAAACATTAGGGGCGCGCCCTATCAGCCCGGGTAGCAAGCCCTGCTGGAGGTCCCGCAATGCATCGTGACGAGCACGAATCAATATTTCCCTCCGGATCGATACGGTTCCAGTGCCCCGGAAAGCCGTTTCGAGGAAATGATAAACCTTGTGCACAAGTTGTCCCAGACCATGCAAATGCATGAACAATTCATATATCATACAATGCATCGATTGAAACAAAAGAAGTTAAGCAGCAATATATATATCTCATGCAACAGTTCATATTTTCTCAACGCGGTGTTCCGATTTTGATATCCCATAGGTCCAAACTCCGTCCGAGGCACTAGGCCACCACCAACAACCAATCCCCATTATAAACAAACTCAGTTATAAGGTGTGCAAACATATAAAAATATTAGTCTACAAATCCCCTGTTCCTTTCTTAGTGGCTGGCATGCATTGTGGCAAGGATTTTCTAGGCGTCCAACCGGGCATCATCGAGTGAACGTTTGAAACATTAAAGATGTTGGCGTGAAGAAGTAGGAAAGAAGGGTCCAAACCACTCACTGGTTAAGGAAAAGGTAGCTAAAACAAAGATTCCCGCCTAGCGACGATCAAACGTCAGTTACGCGGACCTGCACAGCACGAGCACCAATTAGAATCCTGCCTATCCTTCCTTGCCGAACTCCCCAAGAATCAAAGCTCTAAACGATAAAACCAGCAGCGAAAACCAAGCAAATCGAAAGTAACACCAAATCAAATCCCAAAGCGGCAATCAAGAAAACCAAGCAACCAAACACGAAAACTATTGGACTCGTTTCAATAGAGGCCTTTCCATGAGTTGGAAAGGATCATCGCATTTCGTCCGTGGCAAGAAGATGCCGAAGTTCTAAGTTATGACTCAAACGGACTAGCCACAAGCCCAATTACGTAGTGCACATCCCGGTCGGATCGGGATTTGAGGCACTACATAATATACCACTAAGAAAAAGTTTTGACCCGAAACTTAAGAACAAGGCCGACCCGAAACGTAAGAACAAGGCCCTACCTCCGACTGAATGAACAATGAAGGGTACTTCTCCTTCATCTCCGATTCCATTTCCCAGGTTGATTCCCCAGCTGAATGGTTCCGCCACAGCACGCGAACTAAGGACATCGTACGGTTGCAAAGTACTTTTTCCTTACGATCCAGGATCTGCACCGGTTCTTCTGAGTATGACAAGTCCGCGCGCAGTTCCAACTGTACAAAACTAACCACATGACTTGGGTCATGCACATACTTCCATAGTTGGGACACATGGAATACGTCATGCACTCCTGCCAAGGCGGGAGGTAGTGCTATCCTGTACGCCACAGCTGCAACTCGTTCCAGTATCTCAAAGGGGCCGACAAACCGGGGACTCAGTTTGCCCTTCACGCCGAAACGCATCACACCTCGCATCGGCGTCACTTTCAAGAAGATATGATCCCCGACCAAGAATTCCAAGGGTCTTCTATGTGCATCAGCATAACTTTTCTGTCGGCTCTGTGCTGTGCGGAGTCTTTCCCGAATCAAGCGAACTTTTTCAACTGCCTGCTCTACCAGTTCTGGCCCGAGTACCTGCCGTTCGCCGACTTCGTCCCAACAGATTGGAGATCGACACTTACGCCCATATAGTGCTTCATACGGTGCCATCTGGATGCTCGATTGGTAACTGTTGTTGTAAGCAAATTCCGCCAAAGGAAGATGCGTGTCCCAACTAGTCTTTAAATCGATCGCACACAGCCGTAACATATCTTCAAGTATCTGATTTGTCCTCTCTGTCCGTCCATCAGTCTGCGGGTGGTATGCGATACTGAACTGTAGCTTGGTTCCCAAAGCAGCTTTTAGACTAGTCCAGAAACGAGATAAGAAGCGTCCGTCACGGTCAGAGACGATTGAGGCAGGTACTCCGTGTAATCGGACGATCTCATCTATGTAAATTTGTGCTAACCGATCGACGCTCCAAGTAACTTTTATGGGAAGAAAGTGGGCTGATTTGGTCAAACGATCAACTATGACCCAAATCGCATCGTGCCCCCGTGGCGTCTTCGGAAATCCCACAATAAAATCCATAGTGATGTTGTCCCATTTCCACTCGGGAATAGCGAGGTTCTGCAGTTCCCCGCCGGGCCTCTGATGCTCAGCTTTCATCTGTTGACAGGCCATGCACTGTGACACAAAGGTCGCCACATCCCGCTTCATACCGTGCCACCAGAAGGTCCCGCGCAAGTCCTTGTACATCTTAGTGCTCCCCGGATGTAAAGAATACTTCGCGTAGTGTGCTTCCGCCATAATTTCCCTCCGGAGTTCTGGGTCGTCAGGAACACATAGCCTCCCTTTCATCTGTAAGGTCCCATCTTCGCCTGCCACAAAGTCAGACGTCTTCCCCGCCGAGATCAATCCGCGCACCTTCGCTAAGAACTGATCGCCCTCCTGAGCTGATTTGATTCTACCACGTAAACCCAGTTCAAGATGGAGTGGTGCCAGCTGCACTCCTGGATGCCGAACTCGAAACTCGATGTCCATCGCCTCTAGATCTCGAAGTAAACGGTTGTCTATAGATAACGAGCCCACGTGCTTCCGACTCAGAGCATCAGCAACGATATTTCCCTTGCCCGGAGTATACGCGATCGTTAGGTCATAGTCCTTAATAAGTTCTAGCCAACGCCGCTGCCGGAGGTTCAATTCCCGCTGGGTGAATAGATACTTGAGGCTCTTGTGATCTGTGAAGATTTTGCAAGCAACACCATAAAGATAATGCCTCCACAACTTCAAAGCAAATACAATCGCCGCCAATTCCAAGTCATGCGTCGGGTAGTTCTTCTCGTGCGGCTTCAGTTGCCTGGAGGCGTACGATATTACCTTGTCCCTCTGCATGAGCACACACCCTAAGCCGAGTCCTGAAGCGTCGCTGTATATCTGAAACTCTTCTACCCCATCTGGAAGTGCAAGGATCGGAGCTGAAACAAGACGCCGCTTAAGTTCCCGAAAGCTGGCTTCGCAGTCATCACCCCATTCGTATGCAATCCCTTTCTGAGTAAGGCGAGTCATAGGCAAGGCCAGTTTAGAGAAATCCTTCACGAACCTACGGTAGTATCCCGCAAGGCCTAGAAAGCTTCGAACTTCGCTGGCTGACGTAGGTTGTTTCCAGTCCACCACCGCTTCTATTTTCTTCGGGTCTACGGCGACGCCTTCGGCCGAGATGACATGACCAAGGAACGCCACGCTGTTCAACCAGAACTCACACTTGCTGAGTTTAGCGAACAACTGATGGTCTCGTAATGTCTGCAGCACGATCTTCAGGTGTTCTTTGTGCTCCGCCTCGTTCTTGGAATAGATTAGTATGTCGTCTATGAACACGACTACAAACTTATCCACAAACGGTCGAAACACACGGTTCATCAGATCCATGAAAGCTGCAGGGGCGTTCGTCAAACCGAACGACATCACGAGGAACTCATAGTGTCCGTAACGGGTTCTGAAAGCAGATTTTTGAATATCCTCTGATTTGATTTTCAACTGGTGATACCCTGACCTGAGATCAACTTTAGAGAAAACTGTGGCACCTTGCAGCTGATCAAACAAGTCATCTATTCTTGGCAAAGGGTACTGATTCCGCACGGTCGCTTTATTCAGTTCTCGGTAGTCAATGCACAGCCGCATGGATCCATCTTTCTTTTTCACGAACAGCACCGGAGCGCCCCAAGGAGAAACGCTTGGACGAATGTATCCTCGGTCCAACAGGTCTTGCAACTGAACTTTAAGTTCCTTAAGCTCTGCTGGGGCCATACGATAAGGTGCCTTTGATATCGGTCGCGAATCCGGAAAAGTGTCAATGCTGAATTCGATCTCACGATCAGGAGGCATTCCAGGCAGCTCGTCTGGGAACACGTCGAGGAAATCTGCAATGACTTCAGCCTGAGCTGCATCTACACATTCCCGCCGGGTGTCTCAAACAGAAGCTAAGTACCCTTCACAGTCCGAATGCAACATACGCCTAGCCGAAATTGATGATATCACCATTGCCGTCTTCGGTGCAGCGCTGCACGAATAGTAAAAGTCTGCCTCGCCGGGTAGACGGAATACGACTCGCTTCTCCGCGCACTCGATTGTTGCATGGCAAGCACCCAACCAGTCCATACCGAGAATAATATCATAATCCTTGATGTCTAGTACAATGACATCTAAGGAAAGCTTCCTACCTCCGATGCAAATGTAACCATCCCTACAGATCGCATGGGCGGGCATATCGACTCCCGAAGGGGTACTTACGCAGAGGTTCATATTTAAAGCAGTAGAAGCTAATTTATGCTCAACAGTAAAATCAGCAGATATGAAACTATGCGTAGCACCTGAATCGAATAAAACTCTAGCGGGTAATTCTCGGTATAGTAGAGTACCTGTTACAACAGTGTCGGATAGCGATGCCTCATCCCGAGTCAATGCATAGACTCGGCCCTGAGCACCCTGGCGTTGTGGATTCACTGGCACAGCATTGGCATCACTTGCTGGAGGCCCTTTGTTTTGATTTTCATTATTCTGATTCGGCTTGCCCTCTCTGCAGTTAAACTGTTTGTGACCCAGGCGACCACATTTGAAACATCCTTGAACCCGACATTCATTCACTTTATGCCCTAATTTGCCGCACCGACTGCAGTTCAGTGATTGGGATTGGCCCCTATTATCAGACATATGCGAACGCTTGTGTGCTCCAGACCCTCCCGTTTCATGAGGACGTTTATTGTTATTGGTACGGGGGGTTTGCACCTCGGTCTTTGGGAGAGGGCGCCCAAAGATCCGTTCGCTGTTCAGAGCCGCTTCATAACATTCCCTATATGTTTGGCATCTTTGGTTGATGACGTCCCTACGCAAATCGTCATTCAAACCTTTCTGAAATCGATAACACCACGCCTGCTGATTAGGCAAGAAGTGCCCTGCGAACTTAGCCAGTTTAGCGAATACTGAGTCGTAATCGTCAACAGACAAACTTTCTTGCACCAGATTACTGAAGTCGTCTTCTTTTTGTTGACGCACGGCTCGGGGAATATATTGTTCAATGAAGGCAGATTTGAACATTTCCCAAGTAATTTTGCAGTTGGGATTGGCATCGTAAATTCCTTGCTTCGTTGCCTCCCACCAATCATGCGCACGCAGTTCCAGCTGAACCGATGCACAGGCAACTCGCTTGGATCCCCGGATGCCAACCAAGTTGAAAAGTCCCTCCAGCTTAGCAATCCACCCCAATACCACGTCCGGCTTCGCTCGTCCGTTGAACGTAGGGGGATGCATTTTTGTGAACTCTGCTGCACGGCAGGAGTTCCTTGCTGTAGGCTGAGTCTCTTCTGACTCGTCTTCTACCGCCACGGCTGGAGGCATGACAGGCGTCGCTGCGGATGTTCCGTTGCTCGGTACCAGGGATGCAATCAGTTGCATCATTGTATCCATTTGCTTCTGTTGAGAAGCAAACTGCGCTTGTATGTTAGCTTATTGGGTAACAGCTTGTTGTTGCTGCGCCTCCATGAGGTGCATAAGCCGTTCCGCCATTTCGGTTGAACCCGCTCCTCCGGATTCTCCAGAGCTTGCTGGATCGCTCTGAATGGGTTGAGCACTGCTGGCAGTTGCAGTGTTCTTCTTAGCCATGGCTACAAAAGAGAGTAGCTTGTTAACACTCCAAAACGATAGATTTTATATCTATGGGCTCATTGTATAAGCGACTCTTCCCATGCAGCGGACGCCGAACGCAACTCAATTGAGAGGTGCATCAAACTCCTTTATAATCTTTTGAAATCCCGTGGAAGTAAAGCCTCGGCTCTGATACCAATATGTCACGCCCCGATCCCGAAAGGGTCGGTCGTCCTCGCTTGATCCTTTACGGAACCGATTCGTCCTCGCTTGGGGCGTGATGCCGTACGAGCCTGGAGTTGCGCTCGTACAAGGCAAGAACTTGCAGTTATATGAACCCATTTTGAAACACAATTTATAAAACACATTCACAGAGATTTGAACACAGTGCAGGAAGAAACATGCTTTTTCATTGATAATTCAGAGTAATTTACATAGAGTTTACATTGATGCGCCTCTCGGCTACTTGATTTGCATTACAAAAGATAAACTCAAAAGGCAGGGCGCGCTCCATCAGATAGTCCACGTCGTTCATACATTACGCCCTTGTATAGGTTGAAAGTCCAAGCCTCCAAAATGATCTGACTCCAACTATACTTCAAAATAGAGGTGCTCCTAACGCCTCCTCGTCTATCCACTAGCGTTGCACCGTCTGAGTGCCTGAAATAGTTGCCCATAACGTGGGTCAGTACTCAACTTGTACTGGTGAGCGGGATGAACCCACTCGACTAAATCGACACTAGTTTATTAGGGGCGAGCTGCATTAAGATGACTTCTATAAAGAGGCAAGTGAATTCAATTCATATCAGTTGCATGTTTTGATAGGAATGAAAATAATATCGAATCCAACCAGTGCATCGATTGCTTACTCAACCGATGCACGCCTTCTCTGCAACGAAACACAAGTATACTTACCATCTGCACAAGACAATAAATTAGCATGTGTTCTAGTCTATGCGGTCATTGGTGTGATCGACACCTTAGGGACATATTCAAACATTAGCGGCGCGCCCTATCAGCCCGGGTAGCAAGCCCTGCTGGAGGTCCCGTAATGCATCGTGACGAGCACGAATCAATATTTTCCTCCGGATCGATACGGTTCCAGTGCCCCGGAAAGCCGTTTCGAGGAAATGATAAACCTTGTGCACAAGTTGTCCCAGACCATGCAAATGCATGAATAATTCATATATCATATAATGCATCGATTAAAACAAAAGAAGTTAAGCAGCAATATATATATCTCATGCAACAGTTCATATTTTCTCAACGCGGTGTTCCGATTTTGATATCCCATAGGTCCAAACTCCGTCCGAGGCACTAGGCCACCACCAACAACCAATCCCCATTATAAACAAACTCAGTTATAAGGTGTGCAAGCATATAGAAATATTAGTCTACAAATCCCCTGTTCCTTTCTTAGTGGCTGGCATGCATTGTGGCAAGGATTTCCTAGGCGTCCAACCGGGCATCATCGAGTGAACGTTTGAAACATTAAAGATGTTGGCGTGAAGAAGTAGGAAAGAAGGGTCCAAACCACTCACTGGTTAAGGAAAAGGTAGCTGAAACAAAGATTCCCGCCTAGCGACGATCAAACGTCAGTTACGCGGACCTGCACAGCACGAGCACCAATTAGAATCCTGCCTATCCTTCCTTGCCGAACTCCCCAAGAATCAAAGCTCTAAACGATAAAAGCAGCAGCGAAAACCAAGCAAATCGAAAGCAACACCAAATCAAATCCCAAAGCGGCAATCAAGAAAACCAAGCAACCAAACACGAAAACTATTGGACTCGTTTCAATAGAGGCCTTTCCATGAGTTGGAAAGGATCATCGCATTTCGTCCGTGGCAAGAAGATGCCGAAGTTCTAAGTTATGACTCAAACGGACTAGCCACAAGCCCAATTACGTAGTGCACATCCTGGTCGGATCGGGATTTGAGGCACTACAACATGTGTATTCTCGAATATTGATCTCAAATCCGGCTATCATCTGATCAAGGTACGAAGAGAGGACATTCCGAAGATGGCTTTTCGGATGAAGTACGGGCACTATGAGTTTCTAGTCATGTCGTTTGGTTTAACCAACGCTCCAGCAGTATTTATGAGTCTGATGAACAATATTTTCCACCAGTACTTAGATAAGTTCGTGGTGGTATTTATCGATGACATCTTGGTATATTTCAAGAGCCAGGAGGAGCATGAGAGACATCTCAGGATCGTGTTGGAGACGCTGAGGCAGGAGAGGTTGTATGCCATGCTCAGCAAATATGAGTTCTGCTTTGATAGAGTACCATTCCTTGGACACATAATCACCGGAGATGGACTATCAGTTGACCCAGAGAAGATCGCTGCAGTGGAGACGTGGCCTACCCCTACATCAGTTACAGAGATTAGGAGTTTTCTCGGACTTGCCGGATATTATCGAAGGTTCGTGGAAAACTTCTCGAGGATCGTTGCGCCTATGACGCGACTGACGCATAAAGGCGAGGAGTTTATCTAGACTGAGGAGTGTCAGACGGCTTTCGATGAGCTGAAGAAGCGTCTGACATCAGCACCAATTTTGACACTTCCTTCAGGATCAGGAGGATTTATAGTATATAGTGATGCATCTGGGAGCGGGTTAGGATGTGTACTGATGCAACACGGCAACGTGATAGCCTACTCATCGAGACAGCTAAGAGTTCATGAGAAGAACTATTTGACGCACGATCTAGAGCTAGTTGTAGTGATATTTGCACTAAAGCTATGGAAGCACTACCTTTATGGAGAGCGTGTTAAAATTTACACAGATCATAAAAGTCTGAAGTATGTCTACACTCAGAAGGAGCTCAACATGAGACAGAGGAGATGGCTAGAGTTGATGACAGACTATAATATAGAGTTGTAGTACCACCCTGGCAAGACGAATGTAGTAGCAGATGCTTTAAGCAGGAAGCCCATGGCATACTTTTTGATAACTCAGCGACAATTGTTAGAGGATCTTCAGGAGCTCAGGATAGAGATTATACTGTCAGGCATGGATGGACATATGGCCAGTCTCGAGGTTCAGTCTACTTTGGTTGAGAGGATCAAGGCAGCCCTGCCTACAGATGTGAGATTCCAACGACTGCGAGAGAGGACAGAGGCCAACATGCAGACGGGACTCAGGATTCATGAAGGCGGAACATTGAGGTATGGAGATCGCCTATACATTTTGAGTGGCAAGCTACGCCAGGAGTGATGATCGAGGCTCATAGCTTGATTTATTCTATTCATCTCGGGGGTACGAAGATGTACCGAGATTTAAGACAACACTACTGGTGGCATAGGATGAAGAGGAAGATGGCGAGATTCGTGGCGAGATATTTGGTCTGTCAGCAAGTCAAGGCTGAATATCAGAGGACTACAGGACTATTGTAGCTACTTTCCATTCCCGAGTGGAAGTGGGAACATATTACCATGGACTTTGTAACAGGATTCCCGAGGAGCCATAGCAGGAAGGATGCAGTCTGGGTTGTCGTAGACCGACTCACCAAGTCTGTACATTTCTTACCCCTTAGAGTTGGGCAGTCCACAAAGATATTAGCTGACATGTATATGAGGCAGATAGTGCGACTACATGGAGTGCCTGTCAGCATTGTATCAGATCATGATTCCAGATTTACGTCATATTTTTGGCGGAGTATGCAGGAGAGTCTAGGAACTCGTCTCAAGTTCAGCACTGCATATCATCCACAGACTGATGGTCAGTCAGAGTGCACGATTCAGATACTAGAGGATATGTTAAGAGCATGCATGAGCGACTTTGGAGGATCTTGGGAGGACCATCTACACTTGGTGGAATTCTCCTACAATGACAACTACCAGGCCAGTATACATATGGCACCTTATGAGGCACTGTATGGCAGGAAGTGTAGGTCACTGGTATGTTGGAGTGACGTAGAAGAGCGTCAGATACTTGGTCCAAAGTTGGTGACACAGACAGTAGAGAAAGTAAAGCAGATTCAGAGCTACCTGCGTGCAGCACAGGACAGACAGAGGCATTGGACAAATGCGCACCGCAGACCTTTGGAGTTCAAGGAGGGTGACAATATATTTTTGAAGATATCGCCAACTCGTGGTACCATCAGATTCGGGGGCAGAGACAAGCTAAGTTCGAGGTACACCGGACCTTTTGACATCTTGAAACGAGTTGGCAAAGTGGCTTATCGTCTTGTATTGCCTCCATCATTAGAAGGAGTGCACGACGTATTTCACGAATCGCAGTTGAGGAGATATGTAGCAGACCCTAGCCACGTGCTTGATCATTTAGAGATTATAATCGGGCCCAGTTTATCATATGCAGAGCAGCCAGTGGGGATACTCGATCGCAGTAAGAAGATTTTGAGGGGTCAGACTATTCGACTGGTCAGGGTCGCTTGGAAGCATCATTCAACAGGCGAGTCTACCTTGGAGCATGAGGATTCCATTCGATAGCATTTTCCGTATTTATTTGAGGACCAAGGTACAAATTTATGTACTGCATTCGATTACCTGTTTACTTTTAAATTCTCGTAGCTATCATTCGTGCTATACTTTTAATTTTGGGGACAAAATTTTTCTAAGTTGGAAAGGATGTAAACTCCCTCAATTATTATTTAAGGTAGACTAGTTAGGGTTAGAAATATTATTGTAACGACAGGGTATTTGAGGTTTAGAAGTTTTGTTACAGTTGTCTAATTCTTTATTTTAACCCTTGGTGCACCCTACCGTTGTTACAATATTCAGAGCCCAATAATAGCCCATAATTTCCAACTTATTATTGTACTCTTGACTTAACAAGCCAACCTAGGCGCTGGACTTTTTTGTCACTCACAAACACAATCCCTTGTACTCTAATTTAATTGCACAACTTTTCAGTCCCAAAATCTATTCTTTAATCCTGTGTCGCGTACCTTTGTCGTTGCCATCCATTTTGGGACACAAACTTAACCCGTTTAGCTGACCAAACTAAAGGGTCCAAGACTGACACCAAGCCTACACCGTTTATGACCATTGTGTCACTCCAAATTGAGACCCCATGTGCTTCCATTTAATTTAAGAGCACATAATATTTTATTTTAATTAAATTGAGGATGCCAACTTTGACTAATCCTAACTTAACCCCAATTTAATCCAATACCCCATTCATTAAGCCCATGCATAACACACAATACCCCCTCACCCTATATTACACCAAACACCACTTCCCATACCAAATCTCCATTATTTTTTATGCTTGTGCAATTATCCAAAGGTTAAGGGGCTTATTTGCAAATATGGAAATAGGTGTCACCACCCTATTGGCTAAGGCCAATGAAGAAACCCCCTCTCCCTCTCTTGACCGGTCAAATCAACCCCCTCTCTCCCCTTTGGATGTACATTTTTTTCATGTAAAATCTGGACCCTCCATTCAAAATTGAAACTCATCCTCACCACACACTCAACTATATAATCTCTCCTTCACCTCCCTTTCCCAATGTCGACCCTAATCCCAATGAGCATAGAACCCCCCTCTCTCCTTCCTCTTCCTACATTCTCAGCCGAATACCACCCCTCCCTTTTCTCTTCTTCTTCTTCTTCTTCACTTCTCCTTCCATAACTCGATCGGCCTCCCTCTACTCCGGCCAATCAGCTGCCACCCACCGTATCTCCTCCGACCACCCACTGCCACCCACCTCGACCGGCCACCCAACCTCGACCGGCCTCCACATTGATGTTGTTGCCGACCATCCTCCGACCAGCGATGGCCACCCACACCATCACCTCCGTTATCTCTACGAACCAACACCGGCAGAACCTCCACTCGTCGACCATCCACCATTTCTACCACCGCCTCCACCGGCCTCCAAACCTCGGCCACGCATCCTCCGGCCGAGAAACTACAGCCTCGACCAACCTCGACCACCTCCCTCTATTTTCGGCGGCTAACTGCCACCCGACCACCGTCTACTCCACGCTCCATCACAACCTCCACGAACCACCGCGTATTCTCTAACCTCCTCGCATCACAGTTATCATCATCGACACTGTCACCTCCTCGGCCATCCACCTAGCAGCCGACTACCCACTACACCGAAGCCCCCTCGACCGAGCAGCTGCCACCATACGCCGCCACCGAGATAACCTCTCCTCCATCTCCTTGTGTATTGTAGTATTGTTTATTTATTATATAGAACTTAGTTAGGGTTAGGGATATGAAAGCATGATATGAGATTTTAGGGTTTCATTCAATTGTTATATGCATTGTTGATAGGTTGATTGAGTATATGTTGTGATATCAAAATATCGGTCATTTATTAAGAGATGATAAATAATAATAAATTTATTTGAGGAGTAGCTAGGTAATTGGGAAGCGGTGTTCAATTAATTAAATAACGGTTTTTATAATCGAAGGTTTAAATAATTAATAATTATTTTATTCGAGGATGATATATTTAAACGTGCATGATAACGTCTGTGAATACCAGGGTGAAATCTGAGGATCGTGAGTTGAACTACTGAAAAACACCATGATGAATATAGGGGATTGAGGATTTGGTCTGATGATATTATACAGGTGATTGATCGTATTATATGTAACGTACCTCTAGTCAACTGTGGTCAACCCTCTAGCTTAGTGACTATGTGAGCTTGTAACAATGACTGAAGCCTATGCTAGATGTGTGTCACCTCTTATTTTAGCATCGTGATAGTTTATTGATTGAGCTTGTATCTCGTCTCTAGGTACTACGGGACTCGCGGACTTGGATGTTGTACCGGAGACCCATCTTCAGCAGCCGGACCCAGGCAAGTGTACCTTGCCACCCTGTATTTCAGTTACTAAATTTTTATTTATTTTATTATATGCATTGTGCGCATTTTGGATCAGAATCGTTACTTCGCGTCCGGGTCATAACCGGGTGCAAACGTTCGTCGGTAACGTCTGGTAATGATTGATAGATGTTCGTAACACCTTGATGTACATACTTAGTTACATCATAACCCTAGGACACATTCAGACATCGTCATCATGCCAGATTTCCTGTATCCTGATACTATCAACATGACCAGAAACTGGGATAACTTTAGGGTCGTGATTGTTGATAGTTACTTCAATATGACGAGACTGTTAGATAGAAGGTTCAGGTTCAGCGAACACTCGTTGACCGCTTTGGGAGGGAAAGACAGTTACTAGATGTTTGGACTCCTCTGTACGCGCTATATATATGTATACATCCTATTTATGTAGTATTCTTGTATCCGGAGTAGTAGTATCACCCGTGTGACTATTTGCTCGGAGCTGCGGTACGTCCTATGTGCCTCCGTGTCCGGAGCTACGATTTTATTTTAGACAGCCCACGAGTCGAACATTGTCTTCAAAGTTGTGTCTCACTTAGGTGGTTATGCTAGATTATACCGGTATTGCACTTGTTTCTTTCTGTTATACTATGGCATGCTGTATTTTTGTACCTTGTTACGTCCCTCTGAGGACCTGGTTCCCTTCCAGGCTTAAGCGAAGAGGATTACCCGGAGGAGTACGGACCGGGTGCACATTTAGGAGCAGGACCTGTCGTAGAGGACGAGATCCTTCCCGAGGACTTCGTTTGATCTCTGGTAGTGACTTTACCCTGGGACGGTATTACTTTCTAGCTTTCCGATACCGTTCCTAGTTATCTTACTACTTTCCTTCATTTCAGTATTTGTACTAGCGGGTTTGTTCCTGTGTGACTCTTCTAGTATTTGTACTATGAGACATTTCCCGTATTATTTTCTTTCTGCACATTAATAGTTATGTTCTTCTCTATGTGCTCTTTATATTTGTTGTCTGTGGATGAGATTTAGTTTTACTGTCTATTGTGTTATGTGATAGATTTTATCATTGTACTTTATAACTTAGGTGCACTTCGTCGGGTCCATTAGATTGGGATGTCCGTCGAAGTGTACCCGCTGGCCATTGCCACGTGGCTCAATTCCTTATATTTGAAACTGGGCGTGACAACTATCACTCATAAACTGGACTTCCAATGTTTTGTTTTAGTCGTACGACATTTGCGACACAATTGTACACACATGACACATATATATCCTTTTCTGTTGCGGTCGATTTTAATACTCAATACCGACTCAATTCTTTCTGCAACCTTGACATTCCTGAGCCTAACTGGAACCTACTCACTAATGATACAACGGTTACTTCCAAATATACACACCCATGCTCCGTATAGACCCCGCAGCATTCGTGGCATATCTCCTTCTAAATCCTATATCCAACTCCGTTGCAATTGAATTAAATTATACATAGGCAACCAAAATATCCCAACCACTGATATACTCTTATCCTATTCATGCCAACCTACGTTAGTGACACTTGTGTTGTATTAAATTGAACTCCTTATACTCTTTACACAATACTAAACACCTCGATGAGTTATATCACCTTTTGACGCTTATTGCTGAACCATTCATCGGCATCCATGATATGCAATGAACAACTTCTCGGTACCATATCACCCTAGTAGTATTTGGCTATGATATTTCCTATTGTCTTGTAGACTCATGACCTAATTAGAAACAAGAAGAACTTGTAGAACTTTCTTTATAGAGTTATTGACTTATTAACACCAGGGTAGTACATATATTTCCTTTGATAGGCTGTGACAACGGTCACAAAATTCTTACCACCTCGAATCCCTCCTTGAAGTTAGATTTTCTAAAAATTCTTAGAAATATGATCATGATTATAGTTTCTGCGGCCAACTTCATTCTTATAAGTTGGGTAGAGCCTTGATTAAGCGTATCTTATTCTTAGAATACGACGTCAAATTAGGACTCTATTTGGTAACTGCGTCCCCATCTTTAGTGCAACATTCTTAACTAAAATCTTTTCTACTATGTTTATTTTTAATTTCGAGAACAAAATTTTTATAAGTTGGGTAGATTGTAAGCACCCTAATTTTTGAATTAAATTTTTAAATTTATTAATATTGGTATTCTGTAATTTTTGTGATTTAGAAAAATTTTTATTTTATTTTTAGCTAATTATAATATAATATTCATGAATTTATAATTATGTGGATTTAATTAATTATTATTATTGTACAAAAAATATATTTTTGGGTGTAAAACTATTAATAGTATATTGTATAATTTTTCTAAAATTTATTGAGGTCTAAAACTATATATATATATATATATATATATATATATATATATATATATATATATATATATATATATATATATATATATATATATATATATATATATATATATAAAGGAAATAAAATAAAAGAAAATAGAAATTAATTAATCAAAACCCATTAATCCTAAACCCTACCCAAACCCAATAACCCAAACCCTACCATAGGGTCCCAAACCCAAATCTACTAACTTAAAACCCAAAACCTAGTACTAAACTAACACCCCCCACGCACAACACATGAGCTTTCTTCTCCCCCCCCCTATATATATATATATATATATATATATATATATATATATATATATATATATAAACCCAAACCCTAACTCTAATCTCAGACCACCCACATCACCACCCTCCACCATCACCCACCGTCGGAGCCGCGCCGTCTCGCCGCCGCGCCGCCGCACCGTCGTCCGCCCCCCACGCACATGCACAGTAACAACTGCGACCCCTACTTTGCGCGCACCCTCCGCCCTCCTCGCTCGTCCTATTTGCGTCCTGTCTTCGCCAACCTAACCCTCTAGGATTTTCTTCAAGTGGAACGAATTTAGGCACCCCAGTTTGATCGAAAAATCGACCGGAAGTTGGCCGAAAAACTATTCGAAAATAGTTTAGAATTTTAGTCCAAGTACCCCTGTTCATGTCCAATTTGCCACCAACTCATTAATTATTTTTAAAATATAATTAAAGGGACTTCTTCACAATATAATCAAGATTTTTACTGTTCTTTTAGTTTTAATTAGTTTATTTTAATGGTTAAATTATTCTTGTTCCAAAACGACCAAAAATTTATTTTTAAAATACCCAAATTCTCGCGATACGCGGTGCATCCCACCAAATGAGACAACTTCATCGTGTGTGAGTTACACCGAAAGGTGTGTATCGTCAACGCGGACGTGTGGACTTTCGCGAAACTTGATTTGGATGTGCGTGCACACCGGAATCAACGCGTATCTGCCAAAAAATATCGTATCGACCTGTTCTGACACTCGTCGTAACTTCGTGTGTGCTTGTCGTTTTGTAACAAAACTTGTACCATCGGATTCGCAGCGTTACGCTGGTCCTGTGACCCAAGTTTGGTTCGATTCTGAGAACGTTGACGAAACATCATTTTGTAGGCTCCACGGTTCCACATGACGAACGATTTTGTGATCGGCTCATCGGAATTCAGTTCTGGATATTCCGTTGGGTTCGTATCATTGTTCTGGACTTGTAGACACTAAGTTTGATAAATTTGGAGAACTTTATCTTTGACATATTTTACGGTGCGAAGTGGGCCACATGTGGAACCTACTTTGACCAAAAATTGTCAATTTTGTTCCTGTGTCCAAATTGGACTTATGGGTAGTCAATCCTAGCTATTTTTGGTATTCTGAGAACAATGGTGATGTTTGTTTCAACATTAGGAGGTGTGCGTACAGATTCCACTTTTCCAGGTGTAGTTGACGGAGTTCAAAATCCAGGCAAGTGTACCTTGCCATGATGTATTACAGTTCCTTGCCTATATTATATTATTTAGTTATTATAGTTATTTTATATGGTAGATGTGTGTGTTTACCCTAAGACCGTAAGACGTTGCTTAGCGTCCGAACAAGATTCGGGTGTCGACGTCGTACGCGGAGTCGTGCAACATCACTTAGAGAGTTGATTTCGTGATCCTATTTTTACGTGCTTGCTTTACCAAGTACACCATACCCAAGGACACTTGGCACTATTTCATGTGACAATCTTTCTTGAGTTATTCATAGTGATTCTGTATAGGCTTACAGGATTCGTGATACGAGCTTTGCATTTTATATGGATATTATTATGACTCATTGCACTAGCTAGAGGTCATGTTCTTGCGTGTTATGGACATAAGACGTCGTGGACATGAGACATGTGATTACATTGGGTGGGGAGAGACACACAGGCTACAGGCTGATTATATACATATATATTTATTATTGCGGTGCTTTAGCCTATATTCCAAAGCTTGGCCTATTACTTGATATTCCTGCTACCGGCTCCTCGACACAGAGCTTGTAGTGGTTTCTGCCTGAGTACTAGTGATGCTCTCACGTGCAAATCACATAGATAGTTACAGTAGTTTACCCTTGAGGGTGCAGCATTATACTGTTTTACTTTTGGCATGTTGTTTCTTGTACCTTGTTACGTCCTTCTGAGGACTTGGTCTCTGCCAGTTTTTGCAGCATAGACGGTTATTGAGCCTTTGGAGTTGCTGATGGAGTTGCTTGTCTTGCAGGCATTGGTATCAGGTACTTATATCTTATCTACCGGAGTTATGCTTATTTATTCATATTGTTTATTTATCTGCTGATGTAGCCTAGTTTTATAGACTCATATTTCTTTTTCGAGTCTATTCGAGTTTGTGTGTTACTGGACGGTCGACTTTAGCACATGTAGCTCATTCTTGTGTATTCTGTTCATTGTGGATTGAAGCGTAGATATTTATAATTACTTGATTATTTAGGTAGTGACCATTATAATACAGCTTATACGTATTCGAGTCGGACCAGAGTCTGGTCGAATGTGTAGCTGTCATGTTACGTATTCCTAGTCATACGTATTTTGGGACTAGGACGTGACAGTGAGTGAGTGGAGATGTCTGCAATTTGATATTATTTTTAGGGTATCAAATTGATATATATAAAAGTTGATAGTATAAAGTTATAATTTAGCCATTAATTAATTAATACTAGTTAATGTTATTAATTGTGTTAATTAATAAGCACCCCCTTGGGATCCACCAAAGCCAAATGTTGACGCACAAAAAAATCACCTCATAATAGTCCTTTCCTCCTTTCCGGCTGAGCCAAGCAACAGCAGCTCGCAACCAAATCTCCACGTTCGGTGTGTGTGGACAAAGAAGAAGGTGACGAAGAAGACCCAAACGTGTCAGCGCGCCAAAACCTCAACAAAGTCTTCTTCCTCTTCCGCGCGACGAAACAAGGAAAAGTAGACTCTCTCTTCTTCTAATGCGGTGTCCTCCCCCTCCTCCTCTCCTTGACCTCGTCCCCTCCAAACCCTAGATCCAACCTAGAAAACCCTAATTCCCTGGAGATCCATCCGAGCTTCTTCGCTAGATCCAATGGACTCGGTGTCGATCCGGGTCCCGTACCGGAACATCAACGACGCGGATCTGGAGATGATCCGCCTCGATGGGGAGATCGCCCACGCCGAAGACGAATCCAGGCCTCGGTTCTCGTCCTCTTCCTCTCCTTCGTCGCCGTCCGATTTGAGATCCGGTCAGGGGACCAGCATGAAGACGCTGGTCCTCGGGTCCATGGTCGGCGCCGGGGTCCAGTTCGGCTGGGCCCTCCAGCTCTCCCTTTTGACCCCCTACATCCAGGTCAGATCTCTCTCTCTCTCTCTCTCTCTCTCTCTCTCAAATTCGAGCGCTTTAGGGAAACTACAGATCCGACACGCCAAACTCAATGTCGTGTCGTGTCACATTCGTGTCCGTACAGTACATATCGGAAGATACGATGCGATTTAATTCGTATGGGGTTGCTAAGGAACTGTTTGGTAACAGGAAGCGCAGTTCTTGGATTTGCACTTCTTGGCAAAGTTTGTTAGGTTGGAGGTGGAAGTGTCATTGCGGTGGTTGCTGAGTGATGAGGAGGAGAAAAAGTTCAAAATCTTTTTGCGGGTTTTCCGTTAACAGTGTCATGGTGGCAACTTGCTGATAGAAATAGTTCATGGTAAGCAATTTGCTAAAACCTATAAGTTGAAGATGTTCCAAGTGCAAATTAACCAAAAGTAAAAAAATACGGAGTGGAGAAAGAGATTGCTTCGGTTAATAGTAATAAGGAGCATTTACTGTATTTGGAAGAACACTTCACAGAGGGAAGATACGATGCGATATAATTCGTATGGGTTGCTAATGAACTGTTTGGTAACAGGAAGTGCAGTTCTTGGATTTGCACTTCTCGGCAGAGTTGTTAGGTTGGAGGTGGAAGTGGACACTGAGGTAGTGTTACGCGCTTCTTCTTGCTTAGCGAGGGCACGCGTAACTGGACGATGGGACGAAGACGATGAAGAAGCCGTCTGGTCTTGTGACTGGTCGGCCTTGGTGTTGCGTCTTGTCGCAGGCGCGGGCGCTTCTCAGATCGGAAGAAGTACCGTCTATGTTTTGATTGAACTTTTCTTTTCTATCTTCTCAAGAGAATTCCCTCATCTATATATAGATAGAGGATGACTACAATTGCTAACCATAATTTGTTGGAAAGGAAACTAAATCATACTAATTATTGCTAATAATATTACTAGTAATTTCTTTCCTTGAAAGAAAAGATATTATTAGCAATATTGCTAATAATATCTTCCTTGAAAGGAAACTAATTATTGCTAATAATATTACTAATAATATTGTCAAGTAATATCTTTCCTTTCAAGGAAAGACATTATTAGCAATATTGCTAATAATATCTTCCTTGAAAGAAAATTACTATTGCAATATTACTAATAATATTGTCAAGTAATGCCGTCGGCGAGGTATGGACAACCCTAGCCGGATGTTGTATGTATTTTTCTTTGGTCGGTCCATGTGAGTAACGAGTATAGGTTCGCCCTAACCGACCCGTAACAATACTCCCTCCCTTCAAACCCAGCGCGTCTTCGCGCTAGAAGCCGGGTTGAAGGCGCTCGAGGGTGTCGTGTTGGACCCATGTAGCATCGTCAGCGGTTTCTTCCGTCTAGTGAACGTAGTACTCGCGGGTGTCAGCAACCATCCGAGTATCAAGTAACTCCGCTGGGACCGGGTGTTCGCTTGGTGTAAGGCTGGTACTACCGTTGGTGGTGGACCACAGAATGGCTTGAACAAGGATACATAACATTGTGGAGGCGGGCGTCGGTTGGAAGCTCGAGTTGATAGGCCACCGTGCCAACCCGAGCAGAGATTCGGAAGGGCCCGAAGAAGCGAGGAGTGAGCTTGTGGTCAGTTGTGTGCCTCAGAGTGGATTGTCGATGTCGTTGGAGGCGCACTCACACCCAATCGCACGGGCTGAAGATGATCTCCCAGTGGCGAGCATCATATACTTGCCGCATCCGATTCTGAGCATTGTGAAGGCGCTGTCTTGCTTGTTTGAGAACCGTGGCACGATTATTGAGGTGGTTGTCGACAACATCAATCACGGAGGCGCCGACCTTATAGGGAAGCATGGCGGGGGAGGCCGGCCGTATACGAGCTCAAAAGGGGTAGTGCGGTGGGCCGAGTGAAATGAGGTGTTGTAGCAGAACTCAGCCCACGGAAGCCAGTAAGTCCACGTTTTTGGTTTGTCAGCTACGAAACAGCGGAGGTACATCTCCATTGTCCGATTGACCACTTCCGTCTGGCCATCTGACTTGGGATGGTATGCTGAGGACAAGAGCAACTTAGTACCGCACCGCCGGAAAGTGTCCTGCCAGAAGGCGCTGGTAAATACGGGATTGCGATCGCTGACGATGGTCTCGGGAATACCATATAGACGCACTTCAAAGAAAACCTGTGCGACTGATGATGCCGAAAAATGGTGACTCATCGCCATGAAATGTGCATACTTGGACAATTGGTCCATTACTACCAAGACGACGGATTTGTCCTTGGAATGGGGCAACTAAGTCACAGTCCACGGAAATATCGGCCCACATATGTTGTGGAATTGGCAGGGGTTGTAGCAGGCCTGCAGGACTGAGAGTGGATGTCTTGTTGCATTGGCAGGTGGCACATGCGGCCACGTACTCCTCAATAGTGTGGCGTAGACCGGGCCAGAAAAACTCTTTACGCACTCGCTCCAGCGTCTTAGTACTGCCTTCATATGTGCTGTCGTGGAAGTGGCTGATGATGCGGGGGACCAGTGGCGAGGACTCCGGAATGAAGAGACGTTCGCGGTAGTAGATAGGCCGTCAGTCTCCTTCTTGCCGGCCTCAGACTGAGAGGTCGAGATGGTTGCCTGTCGCGTGACGACCGCCTCGTCGGCAGTAAGCGCGGAGAGCCACTACTGCTCAAGTGAGAGCACCGACCGGAAAAGTGCGGCGCATTCGGGAATATCGATGTCAATGCGGGAGAGTGCGTCGGCCGCTTGGTTGAGTTTGTATGGCTTGTGCTACACGTGAAACGAGAAGCCCATGAGTTTACTCAACCAATGTTGCTGCGGGGGTGTGACGAGGGCCTGCTCGAGCATGAACTTGAGACTGTAATGATCTGTGCGGACGCAGAAATCCTTGTTCCATAAGTACGGACGCTAATGTCAGATGGCCTTGGAGAGGCCGATGAGCTCCCTCTCGTAAGCTGCCAACTTGGCATGATGTGCCGCAAGCTTCCGACTAAAAAATGCTACTGGATGGCCCTCCTGATGTAAGACTGCGCCGATGCCGTCCCGATATGTCGCACTCGATGACGAAGTCGGTGGAGAAGTTTGGAAGACGCAAGACGGGAGGCGACATGAGGGCGGATTTGAGGTTGTTGAAGGCGGTGTCGGCGAGGTCCGTCCAAATGAATGCGTTCCGCTTGAGCAGGTCGTTGAGTGGTGCTGTTATCTCGGCGTAGCCCCTGATGAATCACCGATAGTAGCTGGCGAGGCCAAGAAAGCCCCGAAGAGCCCGCACGCTGGTCGGACGCGACCATTCGGCCACGGCGGCCAGTTTGGCCGGGTTAGCCGCTACTCTGCTGATGGAAATAATGTGCCCCAAGTAGGACACCTGCCGCTCTGCGAATGTACACTTGGTCATCTTCAGGTGCAACTAGTGATGGTGTAGTGTCTCGAACACTGTCTTGAGGTGACGAATGTGCTCTTCCATGGAGGGGCTGTACACAAGAATATCGTCGAAGAAAACAAGTACAAACTTTCGTAGAAAAGGTTGGAATACCTCGTTCATTAGGGCCTTGAAGGTCGAAGGGGGCGTTGGTGAGACCAAACGGCATTACGAGGAACTCGAAGTGCCCGTGGTGCGTGCAGAAGGCTGTCTTGTCGATGTCCTCGTCTGCCATTCGAACCTGATGGTAGCCCGAGCGGAGGTCGAGCTTGGAGAAGAAAGCTGCGCCATGGAGCTCATCGAATAACTCCTCCGCCACTGGGATTGGGAACTTGTCTTTGACGGTATTGTCATTGAGTTGGCGGTAGTCCACGCAGAAGCGCCAAGTGCCGTCGGTCTTACTGACGAGCAACACAGGGGAGGAGAAGGGTAATCGGTTGGCGCGAAGGAGACCCTGCGCTAGCATCTCGTCGCATTGCCTCTTTATCTCGTCCTTCTGGCGGAACAGGTAACGGTATGGCCGAACTACGACCGGCTCAGTGCCTTCTCTGAGGTGGATGCGGTGATCACAGGAACGATGAGACGGTAGTGTGGAGGGCAGCTCGAAGATGAAGGCGAAGTTGTGGATGATCTGGAGAGGTGGTTCGTCGCTGGCATGGATGATCGCGACCGTGAGGGCTGATCATCGTGACGGGAGAGTCCCGAGAGCAGGATGTCGCGGTCTTGGAAGGTGAAACACATGATAAGGTGCCGGAAGTCCCACCCGATATCGCCCAGTATTTCGAGCCATTCGACGCCTAAAATGACATTAAAATGATCGAGAGGGATGACCATGAAGGGGGCTGCGAAGGTATGGTCCGGCACTGTAAATATGCCGAGCTCCCCGAAATAAGGCAACTCCTTTCCGTTTGCAATCCGGACCGTTCTTGCTGCTCCTGGTGTCGTGCGCAAGTCGAGTCTTTGTGCAGCATAGCAACTAACAAAGTTGTGAGTGCTTCTCGAATCAACTAAGCAAAGAAGTAGCACCTCGTGGATTTGAAGCAGAAGCTGCACAGTCCCCTCTTTATGGCCATGGATGACTAAGGCAGAGATTGACGGTCGGCCGTCCTCGTCGAACTCTTCCCCTAAGAAATCGGCCTCTTCGTCTTCCGGTACCTCTAGATAAAAGAGGTACTTATAGCGGTGTCCGGGGGAGTAGGTCTCGTCGCAGTTGAAGCAGAGGCCCATTGCTTTGCGCTCGGCCATCTCAGCTGCGTTGAGTCGACGGGGAACATGTCTGGGCGCCGACGAGCCAGCGGAAGTGGCCTGGACGGCCGTCCCTGAGGTGCCGGCTGGTCCTGCCGCCGAGAGCCCTGGAGTGTGGGACCCGCGTAGCGCGGACGGGAAGAAGAGCCATGGTTTGCTGAAAGAGGGGCCCGGGATGGCCGGTCTCTGCTGGGGTGCCGCGTAGCGCGGGGACGGGAATCGCCCACCGCGATTGAGGCAACGGCTGTGGTACCGCCGTCCGTCCACCTATGCTCCGTCTCGTGCGCACCGCATGGCCTGTGCGAGGGTCAATGGCCGGTCGCGGTGCACATCCTGGCTCATGGTTGTAAAGCCGGAGATGTAGATGTCGATTTCTTCGTCGCTGGACATGCGCGGAACTCGAGACAGCAGGGATTAAAATTTTCGGTTGAAGTTCGCGGTCGTGCCCGTCTGCTTGAGGGATATGAGATCCCCAACGTCCCGCGATGCGTGGAAATGCTGAATCGGATGAGAAGCTCGTCATAGAAGTGCCCCCAGTCGATCCAGTCTACCCGTCGTTGCTACCCGTCGAGCCAAGACTGAGCCTCGCCTTCAAGTTTGAGTCCCACCATCTGGACTCGCTCCTCCTCTGGAACGCGGTGGAGTTCGCAGAACCGCTCGCAATGACGCACCCAAAGTAAAGGATTGCCGGTGCCGTCGTAAGGTTGCAAGTCGAGACGTGGAAAGCGCGGTAGCCATCGTTCTTCGCCGACGTCGTCTCGGCCTCCACGACGTTCGGTCCCCTCGTAGAAGTGGCGAGGGTCGGGCGGACGGCGGTATCTGTCATTGTCGCAGAAGGGGTCGCGGTAGTCGCCGCGAGGTGGGTCGTGGCGAGGTGGGTCGCGGTAGTAGTTGTTGCGGAAAGGAGCCCTGTGCAGGGGTTCGCCGTAATGAACTCCTCGTGGGGGGGTCTTGGTGGGGTGGAGGGAGGACCCAGGGGGTCTGTCGAAGCGGGGGAGGACCTGCGGGAGGCTGTCAGGCCCATGGGGGGGTCCTGTCGTCGGCGTGCGTGTGTCCCCTTTGTGGGCTGCCACTGCCGTGTGGGCCCTGCAAGGGGGTGCTGGTACTGCGAGGGGGTGAGGTGCCTCGGCCGGTTGTGGTGGTTGTCGAGTTCGCGAGCAACGCGTTGATTTTTGCTGCAAGGTCGGCGATTGAGGTGTGGGTTGCAGCGGTACTCTCGGCCTGGGTGTCGAGACGCTTGCGGATGCCGTCGATGGTGGCCTTGAGTCGAAGGAGGCATTCGTCGTTGGATGGTGGTGTAGGCGCCATGAGGTCGGGAGGATCGAATTCCTCTGATACCAACTTGTTACGCGCTTCTTCTTGCTTAGCGAAGGCACGCGTACCTGGATGATGGGACGAAGACGATGAAGAAGCCGTCTGGTCTTGTGACCGGCCGGCCTTGGTGTTGCGGCCTTGTCGCATGCGCGAGCGCTTCTCAGGTCGGGAGAAGTACCGCCTATGTTTTGATTAAACTTTTCTTTTCTATCTTCTCAAGAGAATTTTTACCTCTATATATAGATAGATGATGACTACAATTGCTAACCATAATTTGTTGGAAAGGAAACTAAATCATACTAATTATTGCTAATAATATTACTAGTAATTTTTTTCTTGAAAGAAAAGATATTACTAGCAATATTACTAATAATATCTTCCTTGAAACGAAACTAATTATTGCTAATAATATTGCCAAGTAATATCTTTCCTTTCAAGGAAAGACATTATTAGTAATATTGCTCATAATATCTTCCTTGAAAGGAAACCACTATTGCTAATATTACTAATAATATTGTCAAGTAATGCCGCCGGCTAGGTATGGACAACCCTAGCCGGATCTTGTGTGTCTTTCCCTTTGGTCGGTCCATGTGAGTAACGGGTATAGGTTCGCCCGAACTGACCCGTAACAGGTAGTTGCTGAGTGATTTTTTTTTTTTTTTCTGACATAAAGATATTAACTTTATAGATTAGAAGAACAAATATTTCCCGTATCAGTGTTTATATGAGCTAAAATACATGGTGGAGGATCTTGATGCATACAAGATACTGGAATATTGGACAAGAGAGAGAGAGAGAGTTGTTGCTGAGTGATGAGGAGGAGAAATAGTTCATCTTTTTGCGGTTTTCCGTTAACAGTGTCATGGTGGCAACTTGCTGATAGAAATAGTTCATGGTAAGCAATTTGCTAAAACCTGTAAGTTGAAGATATTCCAAGTGCAAATTAACCGAAAGTAAAAAATACGGAGTGGAGAAAGAGATTGCTTCGGTTAATAGTAATAAGGAGCATTTACTGTATTTGGAAGAGCACTTCACAGAGGTAAGATACAATGCGATATAATTCGTATGGGTTGCTAATGAACTGTTTGGTAACAGGAAGTGCAGTTCTTGGATTTGCACTTCTTGGCAGAGTTGTTAGGTTGGAGGTGGAAGTGGCACTGCGGTAGTTGCTGAGTGAATTTTTTTTTTTTTTTTTGATGTAAAGATATTAACTTTATAGATTAGAAGAACAAATATTTCCCGTATCAGTGTTGATATGAGCTAAAATACATGGTGGAGGATCTTGATACATACAAGATACTGGAATATTGGACGAGAGACTGAGTTGTTGCTGGGTGATGAGGAGGAGAAATAGTTCATCTTTTTGTGGTTTTTCCGTTAACAGTGTCGTGGTGGCAACTTGCTGATAGAAATAGTTCATGGTAAGCAATTTGCTAAAACCTGGAAGTTGAAGATGTTCCAAGTGCAAATTAACCAAAAGTAAAAAAAAGACTGTAGTGGAGAAAGAGATAGCTTCGGTTAAGAGTAATATGGAGCATTTACTGTATTTGGAAGAGCACTTCGCAGAGGGAGGATGCTCACTTCATGGATCTGGGAAGGACACTTTGTTGCACTGTTGGGCCGAACCAAATGCATGAATTTTAGGGGATATGAGAAGAAGTGGGCACACACGACACTTCTTCTTCTCAGTACAACGAACCAAACAAGCCGCAAGGGCTAGTTCACGTCATACATATTATGAAATAATGGTAGGTCCAATACATATTATCAAGCAATACATGGACATTGAGTTTTTGTTACTTTTCATTTGTATGAAAACCAACAGCATGTATGTACGAGAGAATTATAAATAAAAAGTGGGAAAGGAGAAAAAAAAAGTCACAGTGTTGATCTTTTTCTCCTGCCAGCTGGTTTGTGTGAAATAGATTTGGAACACTAAAATCCAAGAAATAGATAGTTTTTTTTTGTTCTCTCAAATAAGAAAAGATAATGACAATCTAAAGACCCTTAAAGTCTATTTGGCAATTGTAGGGGTAGCGGTTATGAGGTGTTTTTAGAGTACCGGTTACGAGGGATCCGATTTTGGGTGATTTTAAATAGCAGCTTATAAATCAGTCCAACCAATGCTTGGTAATTCATTAACTAACGGTTGTGAAAGTTTTTTACACGAATAAAATTACATATATGTCCATGCAGTGCTTAGATGGGGAACCGCCACCCGAGCATGGGGAACTACCACCCGAGAGCAGAAACTGCTACACAGTTCACGTCTCGATCAGGAGGTAGAAGTCCATATCTGATCAAAATAATAGAAACGTCTAGATAGAAGTAGGAGACAAAGATTTTAAAAACATACCAGAAAAAGTAGCCGTAGTTTGGAAGAAGTAGAAGAGAAACACAGATAAGAAAGAAAAAATAGGGTAGGGTGTTAGTAATTATAATTATATATTTATGCGGATATAAATGGAATAAAATAATAAAACCTCTCAAAATCCATCGATTTATAAATACACTAAAATTACATTACACCGGGTTTGGGGGTTTTTGAGCCGACCAAAACCAGTGCCTCAAAAAATTGCCAAGCACGGGGTTTTAAAACACTTTATAAACGGTCGGTTCAAAAACACCCCAAAACTGGTAAAAATAGTGTTACCAAGCTGACCCTCAAGGTTGTTGAGTTAGCATATCTACTACGTACCTTTCTGAACTAGAATAGTGAGGATTTTATGTTTGGAAGAAGTTTAATGCCCTATCCACCAATCTTTGTACATGATTACAAAATTATGGACATTAGAAATGAACTTAACATTGAAATTATCTGTCATGGACCAAACTAATGCGAATACATAGACACAAACTAACTTGAGTACAAAATCATATGTTAAGATTGTATTTACTTTCTTTTTTGCCAAGTGTCAATTGTTTAAGGTTCCAATTTTTAATATCATATTGTGCACTAAACCATTGATAATAGAGCCACCCATTTTAACGAAACAAATACAAACAACTTGTGCTTATATCTCTTTTAAGAATTCTTTTATTTTTATATTTATATCTTTTGTGGTTTCTTTTCTGATTTTAAGGGATGTCTGTATCATCTTTTTATTTTGGTATAAGATACAAGATACCTGTTTATTCATTTAACATTGTTTTTCTTTGTGATGCAGACATTAGGTATAGAGCATGCCTTTTCCTCGTTCATTTGGCTTTGCGGCCCTATTACTGGATTAATAGTAAGAGTTTAACCCTTTTTTACTTCTTAATTGTTGGTTTTTTTTTTTTCCTTTTCAAAAATAAGTGTTAATTCTCAACGTCATGCTTCTGAAGAAGTGTGTATTCATTGGAAACATGTTGGGAGTTGAGCTCCTCATGAATAATTTGTCCCTACCAAGTTTGTGATTCAACTGATTCTCTCGTGTTTAGGATAATTTGAATTTTTTTTTTCTGACCAGCATATTAACTTTCATCACCTGTACATTTATATGCTTAAACTGTTTACTGCTTATAAAAACTGCATCTCACCACACTGGAAGTTACAGTTACCTAGGGAGTTTACCTTTCCCTTAAAACTGGACAATCTAAACAAAAGTAATACGTAGAGAGAACTAAATATACTTTAGCTGCCTCTCCCATGTGGGATTCGTTTGTTTGCCAAAAAAGAAAAAAGAGTGACCGGTCTCTAGGTTATGCAATTTTCCGTAATAACCACATCTAACCTCATAACTTGAAGGATCTATTTTGTCAACAGCCACATACTAATGTCCCTCCATGTAACCCTGGCTCTTATAACAGCAGTGTGGATGGGAGCTCTTTGATGTGTCAGAATAAGATAAGAGATCCGTGGTATTTAGAGTGACTCAATTTTAAAACAAGGATATAAATTCTATAACATGTTTTTTTGCCAATGTGTCTGTGGTGCTGTAGTCAGGTATGCAATCGGACTTAAATATGATGCTTTTTCGCCTGATATCTACATTAGCACCTAAAGAGTATCTATGCAGTCTTGTGGTCTAGATTATGTTGCCAATGTCTTTGTTCCTTCTTTCTTCGGTTGCTTGAAGACCCTTGAGATACTGCTGCACGACTGTTTTTTTTTTCTTGGAAGTTTAGTGCAATTTCCTTACATTTTGATCTACACTTAACTAGTAAGAGACATTGTCATTCTGCAATATGGTCACATGGATTGTGTATTCCTTCTACTCTCCGCAATAATGACAAATATCTGATTGTAAGCTTTTGTGTTTCTCTATTATACACTCATTGAAAGTGACTGTTGTTTCAAAGGCATGGTTTGAAGAGATATAACTTGTCAAACCCATCTATACTTTAGAGAAGTCATGATGGAACTAATATATACTTTTCAACCACTTTTTTCTAGGTGCAACCATGTGTTGGTATATGGAGCGATAAATGTCACTTAAAATTAGGAAGAAGGCGACCATTTATTTTGGCTGGATGCATCATGATCTCTCTCGCTGTAAGTATTCTAATTCTGTGTGATGGTATTCCTGTGCATTTGTTGCATACTTTTCTTTGTTTACAATGATTTGTGCCATTATCTAGGTCACCTTGATTGGGTTTGCTGCTGACATTGGATACGTATTAGGAGATACCAAGAAAGACTGCCTGTAATTTTTCACTCCTCCTTTTCACAATGAACGCAAATTGAAGGCTACTGATATTTTTTACGTAATACAGTACTTATAAAGGTCCCAGATGGCGAGCAGCTGTTGTGTTTATCCTTGGCTTTTGGATGCTGGACCTTGCTAATAATACAGTGCAAGTAAGCTTCTTCCAACTTTGCAGCACTCTTTATTGCTGGCTTATATTGGTTACCATCTTGCCTACATTCAATAACTTGACGGAGCTTAAGTGGTCTGTTGATTCATCAGAAAGTTTGACCATAGATTTTTAAAATTTTGTTTATTATAGGGTCCTGCTCGGGCTCTTCTGGCTGATCTCTCAGGTGAGTCTATGTCCATTTCCAACTTATTGCTGCTGGATAGGTCAACCTTCATCTATATAATTATTTAGGAAAAGGCTATTTTTAATCATACAAAAGCTGTGAATTTGACACTATGTTTTCTGTAGGCCCTGACCAACGTAATAATGCAAATGCAATATTTTGCTCATGGATGGCTCTTGGAAATATTCTTGGATTTTCATCTGGTGCCAGTGGAGAGTGGCAGAGGTACGTTGAAATGGGTTTTATTAATTTTGTTTTTACTATGAAACACAGAGAGGATATCTTGTACTAGAAACCATATTGTCATAGTATTAGCCTGTATTTAGAGATCAAATCAAGAGTTTACCTTTCCATACTAGTCTATTAGCCTATATTTGTATTTTTGATTTATTAGTCTTTCCATATTTGTGATCTAGAGTTATTATAAATAAAAATGAACTCTTCTCTATAGATTATGCTGCTTATTCCCTAATCTTATTCTCCCCACCTTATTAGGGTTAGCCACCATCCCTCCCCCGCCCAACACACAAATAGTTACTTCTTACCACCGTATATATCTGTGTATATGTCTACTCCTCAATTCAATGTTGTATATTTTGAAATTGATAGGATTTTGTATCAAATTTGTTTCACAGATGGTTTCCTTTTTTGACGACAAAAGCTTGTTGTGGTGCTTGTGCAAATCTCAAAGCAGCCTTCTTAGTTGCTGTGGTGAGTTGTTTTCTATTTTTTATGGATTTTAATATAATATGTCACCTTTTACATCTCCAATTCTATTTATAGCTTTATTTAGAATAATAGTTCATTTTGTACACTTGTGCTTATTGGTGGACCAAAGATGTCTGACCACTCAATAGTTTCACAGGAAATTTTGCTTTATTAGTTTCACAGGAAATTTCGCTTCAATAGTTTCTTTAGCTTTGAAATATTTAGTGGGTAAAGATGGAAGTGATATTGTGTTTCTGGTACTGCATATAATTGTAGTTTAAGCCCCTTGCTCTGGGGAATATATGAACTATTAAACTTGAACTGTAAGTCAAGTCCTTGCATATATCTGTTAGTCCTCCTGAATTTTAAGGGAGGGGACACTTGATCTCCCTCATTTAAAAAATAGGACATGGGAATGCCTTAAACTTTCTAGTGGCCCTAGGAGACGAGGAGGAAAGGGCAATAATATGCCCATAACCTTTCCAGCAAATGTAAGAAGCCTCAAAAACTTATTGTAAAGGTTTTGAGAAGTAAATAAACCCGTATAATTGAACAGTAAAAGGTGTTCAGGCCTAAATTGATTCAAATAAATCGAATTCCACTGAAACTAGTAACAGGTCGGGTCAAACTGACTAATTATATACCAAACCCAGGTACATCAGTCTCTCTGCTTCTCCACTCATCCTCCTCTCTTTCTTCCCTTCCAACCACTTCTTTTACTGCACTCCTAAAGTATTGGATGCTGCAGAGGAGTACCCCTTCTCGCTCGCTCTTATAGCTACTATCTTGGTCCCACGCTGTAGGTAGATTGGGCAGCACATGGCACAGAAGAATGCCACCCGATCTAACAATCTGGCATGCTTGTCAACTTGCCGGCAGGGGTACAATAAATATAGATAGAAATGTAGAGAGATTCTCTAAACAATATTATTTTGCTGGCTAATTATCACATCGAGATTTTTGAGATTACCGTTTAGTCAAACTGTATGTAAGCTTGTGTAGTTTATCTAAGCTAATCATGCAATTGCCGGAGACCCGTAAGACCTCTCTCGCCACTATACATGTTAAGATACAGTCCCAGCCCGCTAGTCAAAACACAGTATGGAGCCTAGAGGTATTAGCATCTTATTGGTGCCAGTCATTTTCATGCACATACGCCACGCTCAGTATTATTTATGCATCAAGCAATACAAGCCAGCACATTCCTACTTTTTTCAATTCTAGTACTAGCTCATCATTTCTCTCACTACCATCATCGTCATTTTTTTTCACCATTAGCAGAGTGGGATGGATATGGAGGATCCACAGAATTGTACAATTTGTAACTGTCTATCAACCTGACAACAACCGTCTCAAGATGGTGTTTATTTTTGGCTAAGGGAACTATAGACAATAGAACGGCTTCATATACACCTAGAAGGCTAGTATATAAGCCATCTCTTGTCTTTGTTAATTTAAATGCTTTAGGATAAAGAACCATTATTCGACACCACAGTTGAGTGTATACATTGTCTATTTGTTGCAATTTTTTTCCAAAAACTTGTTTCACTTATGCAGGTGTTCCTCATGTTCTGCTTGCTTGTAACACTATATTATGCTAAAGAGGTCCCACTAGAATCAAAACCTGCACAACAGTCATCTGATTCTTCACCCTTATTGAAAGAAACTCGGCAAGGTGGTCACAGGCTATCACAGACAACCTCAGGGAAAGATAATAGTTATGAGTCTGATATTAGTATGGTGGCTGGCAAACCTAGCTCTAATGGAAACCTTGACCACGGCAATGCTGAACATAACGCAGCTGATGCACTTAGTGATGGACCATCAGCTGTTCTGGTTAAACTCTTAACTAGTTTGAGGCATTTGCCACCTGGAATGCACTCGGTGCTTCTTGTAATGGCGCTTACTTGGGTACGTGATTTCAGAGCTTATAATCAGTCTGGTTTTTCTTATGAATTTATATGTTGCATAAATGATTTCCTTTTTCTCATTCTTGTACATTCTTTTTAATCAATCTTGAATATTTTGAACGCAGACATCATGGTTTCCTTTTTTCCTTTTTGATACTGATTGGATGGGGCGTGAAGTCTACCATGGGGATCCAAATGGGAGTGAAGCTGAAAATAATGTTTATCAAAATGGTGTCAGAGAAGGTGCATTTGGTTTACTATTGAATTCAGTAAGAACTCATGCAAACAGTTCACTTCTTTTAGCTCATTCTAGATTTATTTTATTATAATATTTAACATAAGCTGACATTTATAGGAAACTGAATAATGTCTTACTTCTCTCAGATTGTTCTTGGAGTTAGTTCTTTCCTTATTGATCCCATGTGCCGGAGGTTAGGTGCGAAATTAGTTTGGGCTATGGGAAATTTTGTTGTGTTCGTTTGTATGGCAGCTACAACAATCATTAGTTTGTTGTCCGTTAGTGATTATTCAAATGGTATCCAGCATGTACTTGGAGCAAATAAAGCAATTAAGATCACATCTCTGGTTATATTTTCGCTTCTTGGGTTTCCTCTGGCAGTAAGTAAACACTACAGTTATTTTCTGTTCTTTTATTGCTTACTACTGAATATATTATTAACATTATGCTTGTTCCAGATTACATATAGTGTGCCATTTTCTGTAACTGCGGAGTTGACTGCTGGTACAGGAGGCGGACAAGGTTTGTGTGATATTGACCTCTCATATATCTTTCAGTTCTTTATCTGAATTGGATCTCTCTTATTGCAGGATTGGCTACTGGGGTTTTAAATTTGGCAATTGTGGTTCCTCAGGTATGCTTATTTTATGTACTTTCATGTCTGTTCCTCAAATAAAAAACATAATCCAGCCTTGCATTAGAAATCAAAAGATCGGTTTGGAATGGTGTTTCCTATTAGTCTCAGCTTGCACATTAAACAGTTTACAGATTGGGTTTCTATGTAGAAGTTTCCAAAGAGTATATTGAACTTGTGTTTCATGTAAAAGTCACCCATCATGATTTTCTTCCCCAGTTACATATTTGAGGCATACCTTCGAAACATGATTTCTTCTCTTGTATTTATGCAAGATGGGATTTTGAAAAATCTGGGTTAAGAAATAACCAGGTTCATAATACAGATTGCATTTCTACACCAATACCTAAAGCGAGAGGGTTCGTTGCCCGGTAATTTCAATAGCAGGCATCAAATACTATTTGCTGATAGTATACAATTCTAATCTCTCTTCTTTAATTTCACGAAGTTCCAAATGAATATTGTCTAAGAAATGTTGTTTTCCTTTATTACCATAGTTTGCAGCATCGGTTGATAACGATCTGATACGGCTGATACCGGTACGGTTTGGCATGTTCCAATCCGATATCAACCGATATCCGTTATCGATATTGGGGGTCTCTTTTCCGGTCAATTCGGCAAAAAAAATTGAATGAAAAAGACCCATCATCAAGGGTGTAAGGTTGTCAAAGCATGTAAAAGACGAAAACTTCTATCACGTGTAAACCAATCGACAATGGTGACTACTATTTCATTCAATTTGAAAACTACTAAGTAACAACATTGAAAATACTTAAAATTATACCTAAATGTATAAAATATGTTTTTCTTAAATGTTAATAATTTATTTATAATTATTTGCTTTCTGATACTAAAAAATTCGATACTCTGATCCGAACCCGTCGATACTGACGATTCTGTCGATTCCGATACTCAAAGTAATGGTTCGATACCGATACTACGAACCTTGTTTCTTACAAGGCATTGAGGAGTTTAAAATGTATGTCAAAGCTATATGTAGTAGTTATTTCTTAGTTGCTGCTAGTTTTTATTGTTGTCATGTCTGCACAGCTATTGCTAATATATTCAAATTTTTTTATTTATGTAGATGATAGTATCTCTTGGCGCGGGTCCTTGGGATGCTCTGTTTGGAGGAGGGAACATCCCTGCCTTTGCCCTAGCTTCCATCTTTTCCTTCGCGGCCGGGATTGTTGCAGTTGTAAAGTTACCTACTATTTCGAATTCCTATACATCAAGTGGCTTCCATGGATTTGGTTGATTTGTGTATTGACAGTGCTTCCCGATCTTATCAGGACATTTGTCCTTAGCCACCACATTCATTCTTATTCATTTATATTATTTACTTTCACGCTTATATTGCATTTAGTCAGTGTATAGTTAAATATAGGTATATCCCTATTGTAAAAGAATTGACCCAGAGAAAATCGATCACAATAATAGTAGCAATCATGCAGTACAAATTACATTCACAATGCAATACTTACATATTTCTTTGATCATGTACCTTACATGACATGTAATTTTTCCTAATACTTGGGGCTAAATTTCTAGTATACTGTGGGCTAGGATTATTTTTTGATGATTGTTGAGAAGTTTTTGATGATTGTTGAGAAGTTGACTTAGTTTGTTTGGAAATGAAGATTACAATATATAGAGTAGGATGACTCATCAATTCAAGTGTGTTTTTTCAATGTGGGACTAAAAGTAAACCTAATACAAAGAGTCATACAAATGGATTAAATATCTTCCACATTCTCTTGCAAGTTGGAGCCTAGATGTTGAGAGTTGCAAGTTTGGAGAGAGAGTGAAGATAAAAAGTGGGCAAGGCAGTGCCTTAGTATGGATGTTAGCGATTTGTGTAGTGGCATAGACACTTTGGAGCTGAACCTTGAGAAGTTTGGTGTTCTTCCGATTGAAGTGACAATCAATTTTAATGTCTTTGGTAAAATTAGGTTTTCAAAAGTGTAAATGCTTGCCTACTAGAGCTAGAGAAGAGAGCAACCCCAAGAATAATAGTCTTTTCAACCATATAGAACAATACTCAGCTTCAGTAGAAGATGTACAACAACAATTTGTTTCTTCTTCCGTAAGTAACAAAATTTTTCAAAATACGTGCAGAAATTACTCGTTGAGCGATAATCATCAATCGAACTGCATAATCAACATATGTGTAAGTAGTCAATGAGAGACGAGGAAGGATGGTAAACCAGACCTTGTCCAGGAGACTTCATCACGTAGTGAAATATCGGTTCAATAGCTCGAAGATGAGATGTCCCAGTAAGATTGCATATCCTGGTAACAATGCTGACATCAAATGAAATCTCAGGACGAGTTACAATCAAATTTATCAACTTGCTCAAAAGGCAACGATGGTAATTAGGATTGGGCAGTGATGGGTTTGATGCAGAGATAACTTATAATTTACATTAATATGGGTACCAATTGGTTTGCACCCAAAATAACTAGAGTAATGCAAAAGATATATACAATATTTTCCATGAGAGAGAGAGAGAGTGATGAGATCACCATATCAAGCAACATGGATTGATCCCTAACGAAGGAGACCAAGATCTTTAGTATGAAAATGAAAAGACAATTGTGCTTTAATCATGAAAATATCTGAAGTACCATCCTTACTAATAATAATATCATCAACATAGACAAAAAGAATTAATGACGAATTAATGACTACTGTTGTCGTCAATGGGTAAAAAGAGAAGAATTAGCAATACTTCGAGTAAAACCAATCTTTTGGACTGCCTGGCTAAACTTGTCGAACCAAGCACGAGGAGACTACTTAAGACCATAGATAGACTTACATAAATGACAAACAAGACTCTCCCGCAGTCTCATAACTAGGAGGCTACTACATATAGAAAATCTCAACCAAATCATCGTTTAGAAATGCATTCTTGATGTCTAGATAATATGAAGGCCATCTACGATGCACCACAAGAGAGATCAACACATAAACAACTTCCAGCTGACAACCGAAAAAATTATTCCCATAATCAATTCCATATTACTAAGTAAAACCTCGAGCAAAAATCGCGCTTTCAAGCGCTCAACAGAACCATCAAGATTATGTTTAACTGTGAACACACATCGACAACTAATACGAGAATGACTAGGTGGTAGAGAAACCAATTCCCAAGTATCGTTGGAACAAAGAGCCTTCATCTCTTCATCGATCCATGGTAGTCTTTACCCCGGATGCTGAAGTGCCTCTTGTACAAAGGAAGGTGTAAAAATAGAGGAAATAAAATACACAAATTTGCACAGTGGAGTGTTGGGAATCAAGTCTGCTGAAGGAGGGCAGAGTTCGGTCCGAACTAGGTCCCTGTCCGAGTCGGGCCAAACTCGGTGTGGTATTCCAGAACCTTTGAATCGAACTCGGTCCGAGCTCGGTGTCGGCGGCGGCTGCTCGGGTTTTGGAATTTTTATATTATATTTTGGATTGTTGGATGCTAGTGGACGGCTGAATCTTATGGTTGTCCTATAAATAGGTTTCTTATCCTAACCCTAACCCTAACCCTAAAATAGGTTTCTTATCCTATAAATAGAGAGGAGGGTGGAGGCACAAAGAAAAACACAAGTTGGAGATTCATGGTGCTCGTCCACAGAAAATCTAAGAGAAAACTCGTGCTTTGCTCTTAGGACTTCGCCATCCAAGACAAAAGGAAGAAGGAGATCTAATCGAGGAGTCATCAACTTCGGTTAGGGAGATTGCTACAGGTTGGTGAGTTATTTAAATTGTAATCTTCTGCCTTTCTTCTTGAGTGTGGTGAGTGAGTTGAACCTATTAGAACAAATGATTTCAACATTAGTTTTTGCAATCTTGTAATTTCATCTGAGTTATAAAGGTTGGGATTTGTCCAGGTGACGTAGTTACCACTATATACTTGTCTTCATCTGTGCTTGGTGTTCGTAGATTGGTTTGGTCATCTCAGGTGGGTTGGCAAAGCTCTTCTTCTGCTGCGCGTCCAATACGTGGTATCAAAGCCAGGTTCTTCTCGAGAAGGAAGGTACAACTATATCTACGGAGAAGATGAACACTCGTATGATCACCCTCACAGGAGAAAATTGGGCGATTGAAAGCCAATGATGGAGGATCTACTCTGGTGCAAGGACTTGCATGGTCCGTTGGAGGACGACAATGCAAAGACGACGGACAAATATGCTGATGACTAGAAACGGCTGGATCAGAAGGCTGTTGGATTCATCCGCCAATGGCTGGACGACTCAGTGTTTCACCACGTGTCCATGGAGAGTTCTGCAAAAGCATTATGGGAGAAGCTACATTCGTTGTACGAAAGAAAGACGGCTGACAACAAGGCATTTCTGATTCTCCAACTCGTCAACTCGAAGTACATGGAGGGTGCACTGGTGGCACAACATCTGAACGAGGTTCAAGACATCATCAATCAACTGACAGCGATGAAGATGGTGATTGAGGATGAGCTTCATTCCCTTCTGCTTTTGAGTTCTCTACCGAAAAGCTGGGAGACATTGGTGGTGTCGGTGAGCAACTCCGCTCTGATGGAGTTGTCACGATGGAGGCAGTCAAAAGCAACTTATTGAACGAGGAGATCCGACATAAGCAAGTATAATCGTCGTAGGAGTCCGCTCTGGTGGCTTCCTAAGGGAAGGGAAGACCCAAGTCACAGGCGAGGACATGGGGGATTTCTCGAAATTTTACGACTGTGGACCGCAAGGAGGACTGCTATCACTGTGGCAAAATGGGTCATATCAAGAGGAACTGCATGAAGCTCAAAGCTGAGAAGGCCAAAGGCAAGGATGATCAGGAGGTTCTCATGGCTATGAGAGATCTCATCATCGTAGCAACCGACACAGAGGAACCTTAGTGGCATATGTCATGTGTCATGATGACGACTGGATCATGGACACAGGCACGTCGTATCATTCCACTCCATATAGGAGGATCTTCACGTCATACCGCAATGGCAGGTTTGGACGTGTGAAGATGGGCAACAAGGGGACGGCTGCAGTTGTAGGCATCAGTAATGTGCACTTGACAACGGAGCTTGGTAAGAAGCTCGTTCTCAAGGATGTGCGACATGTACCGAGTTTGCGCTACAACCTGGTTTCGGTAGGGAGGCTGGCGGATAATGGCTGTCGCAGTTTATTTGGGGACAAAGATTGGAAGCTTACGAAGGATTTCCAACAGCTGGCTCGAGAAGATTTATGTTGTGGCATGTATAGGCTTAAGCCACTGAGGTGTACAGGCAAGACACAGACACCTAATGGAGGCTCGAGGGATATTCGACAAGAGGTGGATCATCAAAAACTTGTCTTGGAGGGGCTTCGAGATACTTTGAGGGATACAGAGGATTCGGTTCGTCGAAATAAAATGACGAATGATGATGAGTCAAAGATTAAGGGTCAGTCTGTCGGTCCCATGACAGCTGGTTGATCTCCACGTGGGGGTTGTTCCACGAATCCGGTTTTGGCGACTGGTGGTTTGCCAAAGCTTCACGGAGCAACATTGATTTCAGTAGTTCGAGGCCATGGAGGATATCAATGTTTGTAATAAACTCAATCTGAGGCAGGAGCATCATCATTCACATAGTTCAGGGGAAGCGGTTGGTCATCGACGACATGCACAGTACGTGATGATCTGCTCTAGGATGCATGTGTATGGGGGAGCTTCAAGTTCAGAACGAAGGTGGGCAGATTCAGGAGTTCAAATCTTGGAAGAATTATACCGTCCGCTTGGTTGGGCCAGTCAAGGGTGAAGAAGCTCGTTAGAACGTTAACACGTTCCGGTGGAAGACGAAAGTCGGGGACATACAGCCAAGACTCATGGTGAGACTGATCGTCAGGGACTTCGGTCTTGGCCGTGTCATCGATATCGGCATGATCTAGTAGCGCAGGAGGTGCTACGCATGATAGCTAGCGTCGACGTGACGGTTGAGGATCTGGAGATGACGGAAGATGCAAAGCAACTCGGGGGATCGGAGATTGATGGCATGAGAGAGCAGAATTTCTGTCACGGGACGACATGTATGGAGTCCAGTTGAGGAGCCATGGAGCCAATACCTCTCATCAGACTGGAGGGAGAGATTGTTGGGAATCAAGTATGCTGAAGGGGGGCAGAGTTCGGTTCGAACTCGATCCCTGGCCGAGTTCGGGCCAAACTCGGCGTGGTATTCCGGAACCTTTGAACCAAACTCGGTCCGAGTTCGGTGTCGGCGGCGGCTGCTCAAGTTTTGGAGTTTTTATGTTATATTTTGGATCGTTGGATGTTAGTGGACGGCTGTATCTTATGGTTGGCTAGTTTTAGGATTTTCTAACCCTAAAATAGGTTTCTCATCCTATAAATAGGGAGGAGGGTGAAGGCACAAAGAAAAAGCACAAGTTGGAGATTCGGGGTTCTCGTCCACAAAAAATCTAAAAGAAAGCCCGTGCTTTGCTCTTAGGACTTCGTCATCAAAGACAAAAGGAAGAAGGAGATCTAATCGAGGAGTCGTCAACTTCGGTTAGGAAGATTGCTACGGGTTGGTGAGTGATTTCAATTATAATCTTCTGCCTTTCTTCTTGAGTGTGGTGAGGGGGTTGAACCTATTAGAGCAAAGAGTTTCTACATTAGTATTTGCAATCTTGTAATTTCATCTGAGTTATAAATGTTGAAATTTGTCCAGGTGACGTAGTCACCACCATATACTTATCTTCATCTGTGCTTGGTGTTCGTAGATTGGTTTGGTCATCTCAGGTGGGTTGGCAGAGCGCTTCTTTCGCTGCGCGTCCAACATAGAGAAGCTAGACGCTGCTAACAAGCAAAATAACTAATAAGATGCATAGTACAAGTATATTTGTAAAACCCCTAAAATTCTGAAAACTGTTTTATTTATTTCTAATAGTTATGAGCTAAATAGAGAGAATAGATTTTATTAGATTTATTTTGAGGTTTTCAGCACTTAGAGGATTATAAATTTTTTTCTAATTTATTTTATGTAGGAGACCCTTTTGACAGTAGCTAGCTTAATCGTATACACCAATATAATTTTTTAAAATTTTCTATATGTATATATAAATAATTAGAATAGAATTCCTATTGGATCTCAACCGAAACCCAAACTCCTAAACCACTACCCGCTTGTCCTTTTTCCGCGCGTAAAGAAGTGAAATATTAGCAGTAAGCAGTAGCAAAACCTACCTTGCTTGTCCCTTCTTCCCGCGTAAAGTTAGAATTAAACAACAGCAGTAGCAAAACCAACTTTTCTTCCCTCCGCGCGTAAACCAATTCCACCGCTTAATTCCTTTCACCGCGCGTAAAACAACCCCCTCCTATGACTCATCCCCTACCGCCTCTTTACCTGTTGTTACTAAAAACTCCTCAACTGAAACCTAAACCAATGGAAGAACAACTGAAACTAGAGCCAATGAAAGCAGCAGCAGTAATTCTTAATCCCTAAGTTTCCCCACCGCCTCCTTATTTCTACATATATTACAGCTCTCCCCAAAATCTAATCCCACTTCTTTCACCAAAACTTAAACACAATATCATGATGTGCACTATACGAAGTCTTGCTCAGGCAAGTATACCTTGCCAAATCTTTACTGTTTAAATTATAAATTGTTGCATGTTATCCTGTTGCAATATACATATAACAGTGTGCGTCCGAGATTGACTCGGGTGCAGTCAACAAATACGTCGATATGTAGTATAACTGACTTAGACATTACCAGACTCACCTATAGATGTGAGGGTATTCTGATATCCTCCTAGACCCTGACACTTGTACACGCATCACGATTGTAACTCATGTTGGGATGCGGGTTCGCATACTCGATTAGCTACCGGTGCGTGGAACACACATCACGGTTTAGTACGTAGTCAGAATTATCTAGAAAGTTGTGATTTGGCATATAGCTACGTGGTATGCACATTGTGTATTCGACTTGTATATCCGCATTGGGCGAGGAAGACAACTAGTAGGCGTATGGGATACACACATTGGATTCCGTAGTATCCGGAGGAGCCACGGGTCCAATGACTTCCTTTATTGCAGACACCGCGCTCTTCGGAGTGATACAGACGTATATATATTGCAGATACCTCATTCTTCGGAATGTTGGATGTTACAAATACCATGCTCTTCGGAGAGTGGACGATATGCCTACGCCTACCCATACGTACCAAGGTTGTCTTTACATTGCATTCACTTAGATGGTTAGCACACCCTTTATTTATTTTATTCAGTATTATATATGACATGCTTTTATGTATCTTGTTATGTCTCACTGAGGACCTGGTTCCCTTCCAGATTTAGATGAGGCATACTATCCCACGGTGTACGAACCTGGGCAGAAGACGAGGTACGCATCCGAGGAGAAGCTAGAGGTGCTGCCATCCGAGTTTCTCTGATCTTGGGTAGACTTACCATCTAGAGCTGGAGCCTCTTTATCTAGATAGCCGATGCTCTAGTCATGTTATATTTTAGCACTCTTATTTTAGTTTTTGTAGTGGGTTTATTCCCACCAGACATATCTGGGTTGTACTATGATATTTCAGACTTAGCACTTATATTCCAGTACTTATTTCAGTATTCCTTGATATATTGTGGATGAGATTAGATGTTACCTGTTCTATGCTAGTACTAGACTTGTTAGTATTTTAGGATAGCGTAGCACGTCTCTTTGGGTCCAATAAATTGGATTTTCCTTCGAAGACGTGTCAGTTGGCCAATGCCACGTGGCCTGGCCCATATTATTTTGGGACTGGAGCGTGACATGGTTTTAGTGGTGGCCCATGCAGGTCTAGCTTATATTGTTTTGGTTACATAACTGTACCAAACAAGCCTGCGTATAGGAATAAAAGCATAAGGATCTCATCCACACTTGACTAAAACCTCTTTCTTCCTTTCAACTATCCTAGGTTGGATAAAACAAGTTTTACGCCAAGGCCAATTGACTGTCTTGATTGGCGTAAAAGCCAAAACAATAAGCCACGAAGGCAATTGCCCAACGTAAACTTGATGATTCCTGATTAATAGACAAACAACGTAGAGTACCCTGATTAGGCGTAAACTACAAAGATAATGATGTGAGCGTATTAGTCATAGTTTTAGCTTTCCCAGTCATGACAAAGGATAAAATCTCGTGCATTAAATGCAGAGATGTGCCTCGAGCCCTGTATAAAAAGAAACAGCTTTTAACATAGCGGCTAAATTTTGTCTTATCTTGAGTGTAAAAACTCATTTCTGTCTTGAGCGTAAAAGCTCATAGAATAGGCAGCGTATTCAGGAGACTCAAAATCTTCTTCCTTTGAGTGGTGTATCAAATATGTCACTAAACGACAACCTGGGTCTCTGTGCAGAAACATCATCACCCACCCTCTCGATCATCCTGCAGTACTTTTGTCAGATGTCAGGTTCATTGATTGTCTGACAAATTTATTCGAGGAAATACAAAGAGTTCCTCGTACAGACTTTACGCTGAAAACATATACTAGACTTTTACGCGCAGATTTTTGGCAGATCTTTTTACGCGAGTTTTGTGCAGACTTTACGCTCCAATAAAAACAACGTATGTTAGATTTTACGCAGGCAAGCCTTATGCACCCAGATTTTTACGCACAGACTTTTAGGCAAACTTTACCCAGGAAGTATAGCAGACTTTTATGCAGATAGCTCTGAAGCCATGATTTACGCCAGATAGTGAATCCTTACTTTATGCCAGACAGCTTGAAACTCTGTGTTACGCAGACAATTTTAAAATCTCTATCTCTACTTTACGCAGACAGTCTCGAATCCCTACTTTATGCGGACTATCTAGAATCTCGATTTTACGGACCGCTCTGTAGTCTTAATTTATGCCAAACTTCTTTGAAACCCTATTTTACGCAAATAATTTATTAAATGCTTGCATCCTGTTTGTTTCTTTTTCCCCAGAAATATGGACGTACCCAATGGACACATAGATGATAGGATTGATCAGGCAACAGACACCTCGCATGATGTCAATAGAACCCCGACTACCCCGAGAGACCAGTCCCCGAGACGGACACTGGTTTATCTATCAACCCCATACCTCCACAATGGTCCTACTCAGGAAGCTGCACTAGCTCAGCAAGAAGGACAGACCTCCCAGGCACCAACACAACAGGCAGATACACCTTTGCCTCCACCTCCACCCTTTTCAGCCCTGATGCCACAACTAGTGGGACAGCCACAAATGTTCCAATTCTTCCAAGCCATGATGCAGACACAATGGCATCAGATTGAGACCTTGAGGCATAGCTTAATGACAGCTCTGGAGAGAACATCTACCCCAGCACCTGTCCAACCAGCTGGTACTGTCCGAGGTTTTCGCCAGATGGGCCCAGGAACCTTTTCGGGCAGCGAAACTCCGGAGGAGATCTCAAATTGGGTCTCCAACATGGAGATGCTACTGGAGGGTTCACAGATACACCCAGACCTTTGGATGACCGCGGTGAGGGCCCAACTCAAAGGAAACGCCCATCATTGGTGGGACTCCATAGAACGCGGCGTCGGCAAGAACCAGACGTGGGAACAATTCTTAGTATACTTCAATGTAAAGTATTTCCTGGCTACGGTCAGGAATGCTCTATACTCCCAGTTCCTACACCTGGAACAAGAAATAATGACCGTAGACGCCTACGACGCAGAGTTTAGTCGACTTAGTCGATTTGGTGCCGTCCTGATACCTAACGAGCTGGAGAAAGCCAGAAGGTTTCATCATGGCCTTACCTTCGAGCTACAGAGGTATACCACCACACAGTCAAGGATCTCCTATGAGAAGGTTCTTTCAGAGGCAAGAATCTAGGAGGTCATTGGCAGAGAAGCGAGGCGCTCTAGCACGACCATACCAGCCAAAGCCCAACCCAGAGCAGGAGGGCCAATCCATCGTCCAGGAATGCAGGCACAAAGGATATTGCCATATCAACACAAGGAGCTTCCGACTTGTCATCATTGTGGCAAGAAGGGATATTTCGTCAGAGACTGTCGGAAGAAGCTTGGATTGTGCATGATATGTGGAGCAAGTCAACACCTGGCCAAAGACTGTCCACAACGCAAAGAGGCAGCATCCCATACCGGACAAAGGCCAACAGCACCAGTCCAGAGGATACTACCCCCGACTGGAGGCCAGTGTCCACCAGCCCCCGGAGGGCAGAGGCATGGGCAGGACTTTGCCTTAGCAGCAGTTACGGAGGAACCAGAAGGAGAAACTATCACAGGTACTATTTTAGTTGCGTCAATACCTGCAACTGCATTATTTGATTCTGGCGCTACGCTATCTTTTATATCTAGTAGTTTCGTAGCCATGTATAGAGTAGGTACTTCTCCCTTGCCTAAAAGTTAGAAGATTCTTACCGGAGGAGGCATCGTACCGGTTACCAGCACTATTAGAACATGCTCCGTAGTCGTGTGTAGTAGGGAGATGAGAGAACGATTTTTAGTACTCCCGATGCCAAACTTTGACGTTGTTTTAGGTATAGACTGGTTGAGCCAGTACAATGCTATACTAGACTGCCGGAGAGGTAGCATCACTTTTAGACCACTAGATCACCCAGAGTTCGAGTACATACAGGGCACCATTGAGCAAGGAGTAGGCCAGACACCTGGAGCTTACATAGCTATGAAGATGGCTCCACCAACTATTGTTGCAAAATTCGAGGATGTATTTCCGGAGGAGTTGCCAGGCCTACCGCCTGATAGAGAGGTAGAGTTCATTATTGAGTTAGTGCCCGGAGCAGCACCGGTATCTTCAAATGTGTACCGGTTGGCAAAGAAGGAGCTAGACGAGCTAAAGCTACAGTTAGAGGAGTTGCAGATCAAGGAATTTGTTCGTCCTAGTGCATCACCCGGGGGAGCACCAGTATTGTTTGTACCAAAGAAGGACGGAATATTTTGTATGTGCATTGATTACAGGGCCCTTAATGCTTTGACAATAAAAAACAAGTACCCTCTGCCGTAGATTGATGATCTGTTCGACCAACTGACAGGAGCGGTGGTGTTCTCAAAGATAGATTTAAGATTAGGTTATCATCAGGTAAAAGTACGGAGAAAAGACATTCCAAAGACAACATTCAGGACTCGTTATGGTCACTACGAGTTCTTGGTGATACATTTTGGATTGACAAATGCACCTGCCGTATTTATGAACCTGATGAACAGAGTATTCCATCAGTATCTAGACCGGTTCGTGGTAGTCTTCATCGACGACATCTTGGTATATTCAAAGAACCACGAGGAGCACGGAGAGCACTTGAGGCTAGTGTTAGAGACGCTAAGGCGTGAGAGGCTTTATGCAAAGCTGAGTAAATGCGAGTTTTTCCTAGATCGTGTCGCTTTCCTTGGACACATTATCTCAGGAGATGGCATTTCGGTAGATCCAGCAAAAATTTTGTCAGTAGAAACATGGCCGACCCCTACCAACGTCTCAGAGGTGAGGAGTTTCCTAGGACTTGCCGGATATTACCGGAGGTTCGTAGAGAACTTTGCAAGGATCACGGAGCCGATGACTCGCTTGACCCGCAAGGAGCAGGAGTTCATCTGGTCAGAAGAGTGTTAGATAGCGTTCGACGAGCTAAAAAAAGTGTCTGACTACGGCACCTATCTTGACCATACCTTCAGGATCCGGAGGATTCGTAATCTACAACGATGCATCCGGAAAAGGTTTAGGTTGCGTCTTGATGCAACATGGGAAGGTTGTGGCCTACGCCTCTAGACAACTGAGGACCCATGAGAAGAACTACCCCACTCACGACCTGGAGCTTGTGGCAATCATCTTTGCCTTGAAGCTTTGGAGACACTATCTATATGGAGAACGAGTGAAGATATTCACTGATCACAAGAGCCTAAAGTACGTCTACACCCAAAAGGACTTGAACCTTAGACAAAGACGTTGGCTCGAGGTAATGACAGACTTTGAGATTGAGCTGCAGTACCATCCGGAAAAGGCCAACGTAGTAGCCGACGCTTTAAGCAGGAGGCCCATAGCATTCTTTTTGACTACCAAGCAACATCTATTGAGAGACCTAGAATAGCTGGGTATAGAGGTCATTGTGCCCGAAACTGACGGCCAATTATCAAGTTACTAGTTGCAATCAACATTGGTCGAAAGGATCAAGGCTGCCCTGCCAACATATGCCAGATTCCAGAGGCTTCGACAAAGGACCGAGGTCAGAATACAGACAGGGTTGCGCATATACGAGGACGAGACTTTAAGATATGGAGATCGCCTCTATGTCCCAAATGGAAAACTTTATTAAGAGCTGATGGCAGAAGCGCATAGCTCAACATACTCTATTCATCTAGGAGGCACGAAGATGTACAGAGACCTGAGACAGTACTATTGGTGGCATGGAATGAAGAGGGAGATATCCCGCTTTGTGGCAAAATACCTGGTATATCAGCAAGTCAAGGCTGAGCATCAAAGGTCCGCATGCTTACTCCAACCACTCCCAATACCCGAGTGGAAATTGGAGCACATCACTATGGACTTCGTTATGGGCTTTCCAAGAAGTTCTAATGGTCGTAATACGGTATGGGTGATCGTAGATCGACTCACCAAGGCTGCCCACTTTTTACCCTTCAGGGTTGGGCAATCCACAGAGGACTTAGCAGATATGTACATGAGAGAAATGTGCGACTGCACGGAGTGCTAGTTAGTATCATGTCTGACAGGGATACGAGGTTCACATCTTACTTTTGGTGAAGTATGCAAGAGAGTCTTGGTACCCGCCTAAAGTTCAGCACATCGTATCACCCGCAGACAGATGGCCAGTCCGAGCATACTATTCAGACACTGGAAGATATGTCCAGAGCGTGCATGCTTGATTTTAGTAGATCATGGGAGGACCATTTACATTTGGTCGAGTTTTCCTACAACAATAGCTATCAAGCGAGCATTCAAATGGCTCCCTACGAAGCACTGTATGGGAGGAAGTATCGTTCTCCAGTATGTTGGAGCGATGTGGGCGAAAGGCAGATTCTAGGACCAGAATTGGTTGTTTGTACAGTGGAGAAGGTAAAGAAGATCCAAGGACACTTGCGAGCAGCGCAAGACCGGCAAAAACAATGGGCAGACCTTCATAGTCGTCCCTTGGAGTTTAAAGAGGACGATCATGTCTTCTTGAGAATATCACCCACCAGAGGCACCATTCGATTCGGAGGGCGCGGTAAGTTGAGTCCAAGATATATTGGACCATTTAACGTGCTAGAGATAGTGGAAGAAGTGGCGTATCGACTTGCGCTACCACCTTCACTTGAGGGAGTACATGATGTATTCCATGTGTCACAACTCAGGCGATATGTGGAACACAACAGTCATATTCTCGACCACTCGAAGATCACCGTTGGACCAAGCTTTTCATATCAAGAGCAACCCGTGGGAATCCTTGATCGACGAAAAAAATATTGAGGAACCAATCTATTCCCTTGGTCCGCGTGGCATGGAAGCATGACGCTCCAGGAGTATCTACTTGGGAGCGCGAAGACGACATGCACAAACAGTTTTCGAACCTATTCGCAGACCAAGGTATAAAATTACCATATCTTATACCATACTTGACCAGCTTAATCCCAAGCTGGACCAATATTATTTTCCTGTAGATTTCAAGATTGTGCCAATTAATCTGGAAATTGGATACCACCTCTACATGCTTTGTACGTGATGGCTCCGCGTACTCATGCAGCTTCGGCGGCGCCTCACTTCGCTCGCCTCCTACCATAACTTTAGTTTTAATTTCGAGGACAAATTTTTTATAAGTGGGGTAGAATGTAAAACCCCTAAAATTCTGAAAACTGTTTTATTTATTTCTAATAGTTATGAGCTAAATAGAGAGAATATATTTTATTAGATTTATTTTGAGAAGTTTTCAGTACTTAGAGGATTATAATTTTTTTCCTAATTTATTTTATGTAGGAGACCCTTTGGACAGTAGTTAGCTTAACCGTATACACCAATATAATTTTTTAGAATTTTCTATATGTATATATAAATAATTAGAATAGAATTTCTATTGGATCTCAACCGAAACCCAAACTCCTAAACCACTACCCGCTTGTCCTTTTTCCACGCGTAAAGAAGAGAAATATCAGCAGCAAGCAGTAGCAAAAACTACCTTGCTTGTCCCTTCTTCCCGCATAAAGTTAGAATTAAACAGCAGCAGTAGCAAAACCAACTTTTCTTCCCTCCGTGCGTAAACCAATTCCACCGCTTAATTTCTTTCACCGCGCGTAAAATAACCCCCTCCTATGACTCATCCCCCACCGCCTCTTTACCTGTTGTTACTAAAAATTCCTCAACCGAAACCTAAACCAATGGAAGAACAACCGAAACTAGAGCCAATGAAAGCAGCAGCAGTAATTCTTAATCCCTAAGTTTCCCCACCGCCTCCTTATTCCTATATATATTACAGCTCTCCCCAAAATCTAATCCCACTTCTTTCACCAAAACTTTAACACAATATCAGGATGTGCACTATACGAAGTCTTGCTCAGGCAAGTATACCTTGCCAAATCTTTACTGTTTAAATTATAAATTATTGCATGTTATCCTGTTGCAATATACATATAACTGTGTGCGCCCGAGATTGACTCGGGTGCAGTCGACAAATACGTCGATACGTAGTATAACTGACTTAGACATTAGCAGACTCACCTATAGATGCGAGAATATTCTGATATCCTCCTAGACCCTGACAAGAGGACCATCGACATGAATGAATGGATGTGGATATTCTGGTGTTGATGGATTAATGGGTGGAGGGGGGAGGGGAGACTAATTCTCATGGAAGATAACATTAGCCAAAATAACAAGCTTACGGTCATGAGAGGAATAACAAGAGTAACCCTTCTGAGTTGGACTATCGTACAAAGATAAACTTGGCAGCACAATAAACTAATTTATTAACAGTTGGTCCAAGATAGTGAACAAAAACATATACAATTGAATAGTCGTAGGATCACCGAGAAGGGTTCCTTAGTAGGAAACATGATAGTCCTACTTAGAGTTGCGATCCAGAATTGCGATGAGCATACACTTAATGCTATGATAAGCATTAGTAACAAAAAGTTCTAAAATCCTTAGGAATATTTATTTGAATAATTAATGAGCATTAAGCGCAACCTCAAGAAGGTGGCAGTTTTTACGTTCCACTACACCATTTGTTGCGAAATGTTTGGGCAAGAGATCTAATGAATGATGTTGTGAGAAGAAAATATATCATGAAAATTATTGCTAATGTATTCACGAGCATTATCAGTTCAAATGGTTTTAATCATAGTACAAAACTATATATGAGTCCGACCAATAAAATTGCAGAATACTTGCAGAATTTCAGAGTGACCATGGAGAAGATATAGTCACATACAAGAATAATAATAAAAAATATGGCAAAATAATAAAATCCAAAGAAACTTGTTGTATTATAAGGCCCCAACTATCATAAGAGGGCGGAGCATCACTTTTAGAAAATGTAGTCAACAATATAGAGCAGTGTTGTTTGCCAAAAAGAATGCATGCCTCATGAGAGAACTTTGAGAAGAAAAAACCAAGAAGTACTTTATGAAGAATAAACAATGGGGTACGCCCATGTCGTCGATGTCTATGAAAGAAATATATGCTAAAATAGGTTGTAAAATATCTATAAAAAAATCCATTGGCAGCTCGACCACTGCTAAGCATTGTCTGAAGATCTTAACTCGCAAATAAAGGAGAGAAGCTAATGAAGCAGTTATGATCTCTGGTAAGTCGACTAACATAAAAATAATTGAAGTGTAAACCAAGAACAAAACAAAAATGAATAGTACGGGTAAGAGGCACTATTATAATCTAAGAACTGGAGCAGTTTTTTCCATTAGCCACAATATTAGACTTGAGAAACTTAGCATCAATAAAGCGTACAGGCTGTAGAGTAACATTTTTTATCGCACTATAATCTAGAATCCACGAAGCTCCATGAGTCAAACATAATATACCAAAATTAAAAGTAGATGGGTGTATCCAATATGCCAAGAAATAAGGTGTAGACTATGCATCTCCTGTGGTGAGAAGTAATCATGACAAAGAAGCCGACAAAGATGTTAGACACATACTTTGAAGGTATTGACTTGAGAGCATGTAGTTTTATTCATTTTGTTTGGCTGATGAGCATGGACAAACCTACATATGGTACAATGGGGGCAATGGCCACCCATTGTCTCCATTGTCCAAAATCATCACTTACTCTCTCTCTCTCTCTCTATATATATATATATATATATATATATATATATATATATATATATATATATATATATATATATATAGTTTGGGCCACTCCAAAACAAACTAACAAACAATACAACCCGCCTGATTGTACCCGACCAAAGGGAACATATCCCATTTTGGTTGTATAATATTGTATTAAAAGAAACTTAATTTTTTTTTAAATAAAATATTTTAACTTCCTCAATTTGTGCTTCTCTCTCCTCTTCTCCTTCGCGGCTCCACCTAAACCCTTACTACCTCATGCTTCAATCTTTCTGAATCTGACTCTTCTCAAACCCTTAGTTTTTTTTTTGCATAAAAAGTGTATATCACATGTATTGCATTTTTTCTTATATTTCTTGTGTGTTAGCCTATCCATTTTGTTCATATTATAATATGATATCTGTGACTCCTTATAGAGTTGGATACTCGTGTGAGATTGTTTAGATAGTATCATGACCTAGACAGCGTTCTACCGCCGATGCTGCGGCGTAGGCTGGACGTACCCACGCTCTCGTGCCCATATACCGGGTGCTGGTCGTGACAGTGCTTCTCTCTCCTCTTCTCCTTCGCGTCTCCACCTAAACCCTTACTACCTCATGCTTCAATCTTTCTGAATCTGACTCTTCTCAAACCCTTAGTTTTTTTTTTTTTTTTTTTTGCATAAAAAGTGTATATCACATGTATTGCATTTTTTTTCTTATATTTCTTGTGTGTTAACCTATCCATTTGGACATTTTGGTTGTAGATATTAGTAATCTTGAATAAAGCTAGAAGTTTAAAATACACCTAAGACTTCAGCTTTGGACTTCAGAGAAAAATAGTTTTATAGCACCTTATTTTTTCAAGTAAATAATTGAACCCCTTATTATTTACTTAATTATGTTTGACCATTATGTTGATGATATTGTATTAAAATATCATAGTAAAAATTAATAATTATTTTATAATATGACATTTTATAACCAATATATTTTGTGGACTAATTATAATTTTCTTTTGTGCTTTAAAATCATGGCAAAACAATGTAAAATTGATTCACTTTTTAAAAGGAAGCGTACCGAAAATGTAGAGTGTCATGTCCCAGTCCAAAAATACGTAGCACTAGGAATACGTAAGCATGTCAGTTGTATGTATATGAAAACTCCACTATATAAAAACCATAACATATACGTATGCTGTATTATGAATAACAATTCACAAGTAGTATATATCTAAATATCATAAGTTGCACTCATACTAAATATCATCCACAGACGCAAGTCAATCAATAAACTAAATCAAATAGGTCAAAATGATCAAGTCTGAAATATCCAAAGAAATAAATAATCCAAAAGAACTAATAGTCAGGTGGAGACAAATCCACTACCAAATTACTATATCAAAACTAAAATGATGACAACCTCCAATATAAAATAAAAATGATAAAAGAATGTATCAACTAAAAGGTCCATAAACTAAAATAAATTATCTATGCTCAGAGGGTAAGATCTCAACAGTAAATGATGCATCAGGCTCGGGTCCGTACTCCTACAGATAGACCTGATCGTCTACACCTAAAAAAAAATCAGATCCAGGTCCTTAGAGGGGCGTAACAAGATACAAAATATAATATGCCAATTGAATACAGTAAAACATGCATAAAGAATAGACAAAAAATATACATGTGCGCTGTACTAGACAATCTATATGAAAAATGCATAATAAGGACAATTTTTTAACGTATGGGCAGTTTTAGGCTACTCTAACACACACTAGCTATCTCATAACTCACGAATACACACACGTACTATTGACCGACATACCTCAAGGATAGCGACCATTGTGACACAAAAAACCAACATACCTTGAGGGTAGCGATCATCACGACACAACTACCGTAGTGCGTCCAGTTACTACGATTTACCGAATTGGGTAGCCCATATGCCTACTGACTGTCCTCCTCTCTCATGAAACTATGTGTCAAGTATGTGTCAACATATATAATATATAACCATGACTGAAAGAAAAACATAAATAATGAATATATATAAAAATATGATAAGCATGAAAAGTACTATAAATAATTTGGCAAGGTATACTTGTCTGGTGTTTGTCCAAATACGCTAAGTTGTGATTTCGGAGTCTAACCATGAACGATCGTCATCCATCAGATAACCATCGTAGAAAGTTTAACACAAGTTAGATCTACAAATTCTATGAATAACCGGTGATCCTAAATAACCAAAATTTCTAAGATATTTACTAATAATTTAGAATAAAGTCATTTAATATTATATTTTTTCTATATTAAATTATAATTTGTGTATTAACTACAAATTCTAGGCAATTAGAGTCAAGTTTGCTCTCACGAGATTCGTAGCACGCAAATCGAGGCATTTGGTTGACCAAAAAGTCAATCGATACGAATATAAAATTTGAGTATACCAACTTGTAGATTTTAACGCCACAAGAATGCTGGAATCGACGGTTCACCCAAATCCTGCAACGTTTGCAAGATATCGCAGTTACAATTTATAGTTTACCGATCGATAGATTGCTAGTTGTCTAAGGTTTGTATGAATTAAACCGGATAAATAAATAAATAATATAATAAATTATGGAAAACTTTTATGTTAAAGGGATATAGGTCAACTTTCCAAAACATCAAACGGATCGTTAATCCGAGTTCGGGATCTCCCGTAATCTCGAAAACAGCGAACCAAAAATATGTCTCGGATAACTGAGGCTTAAACAATTCTATAGAATTAATGGTTATGAATGATTGGAAACAAGTTATAGTTTTAGAAACCTTACCTCAATACGGTTCTAACAAAAAAATGGCACATGATTCAGAATCCAGAGTTAAGAGATATGTCACTTCCAAGTCGATGTAGTTAATAAAAAATGAGGCTAATTTTGTGGCGAATTTGGGCTATTTTTGGATGAAAATTAGAGATCAATTTTTAATGATAGAAAGGAAAAGTAACGAGATTATATGTGTATTTATTTCAAATTTATTTACTTTAATATATAAGGTTTAATTTAAATAGTTAGGAGTTGATTTGTTAGGATGTGATATGAATGAGGTTGTTTTCCTAGTAGACTTAGGATTAAATTGAATTTAAATATAGTTTTGATTTATCTATATCATTTATGATCTTATTTAAAATTATTATGGATAATAGATATAATCTACACATATATTTTATTTGAATAATCTATATCTAATCTTATTTGCACATGGTATATTTATTAACACTAAATTAACATATATCATATATTTAAGTATATAGTACAATCAAAATTCTAAAATATTTATTTATTCTATTAGTTATTTTTAATTAATTATTTTGGAGCCTAGTTTACTAATTAAAAATTCTTTATAAAATTAAAAATTTGAAGAGGGTTTACAATCTACCCAACTTAAAAGAATTTCGTCATCGAAATTAAAAATAAAGTATGATTCAAGAATAAGAGAAGGCAATATGGCAGAAATAAGTCAAGTACGAAATATCGTACCTCAACCTCGGAAATGGGGAGATGTTAGGGGTCGGTAGGGTCAGTTTCAGATGAGGTATTATCGCACACATACTTTCTATCGTATGAAGAAATTGCACATGGAATTAATGTTGAGGGATAAATATGGAAAGGGAATAAGTAATCACGATACGAAGAGATGTTGATAGGATGGGGGGTGAACTTTCACTTCTTGGATACATGAATGACCTTGAGTTCTTTATAATCTAATGATCTAATTAAAAGTGTGTCTCTCTATTCTATAAATTCTCCTTAGTCATTATTGCGTACATTTGTATTCATCGAAGTCGTCAAATTTTAAATTCATAAAATTCTTATCTAAGTCAAATCAATCGTAATCTTCTTAAAATTTAAATAACAAAATCTAAATCTAAATCTAAATCAAATCCATCATAATCTCCTCAAAATTAAAATAACCAATATTTAAACTTAAATTCAATCGATCATAATCTCTTCTCAAATTTTAAATAGTCAAAATTTAAATTTAAGTCAAATATATTATAACCTCCTCAAAATTTAAATAACTAAAATTAAATTACAAATCAAGATCCAAGCTATCATAATCTCCTCAAAAAAAAAAAAAATCTATTCAATCAAATATGATTCTAAATTTTAAATTTTTAGAACATTGTACTCTTCAAATTTTAAATTTAATTTCCATCCTCGAGATTTAAATTAATGATTCAATACTCAAAATTCAATATTTAATCAAATCCTCAAATTGTAATTTTTTAAATTCCATATATCAACATTCACAACTTTAAATTAGATCCTCAAGACGTTCTTCTCCTCGGTAGTCAAATCATTAAAGTTTTTTTTTCCAATCATAGTTTGTAAAAACAAACAAAATCAAAAGCATTTAAACTTCTCGATCTTACTCTATTTGATTACCTTCTAACCACCATATAAGAGTTTCACCTTTAATTTTTTTTACTATAATTTGAATTTGCCAATATCACTTCTACCCAACTTAGAATTTATCAATCTATCGCACAAGACTACATCTTTAAGAATTTTTTTTCCAAATCATTCAATCGTGTAAATCAATCATCAAAAAAGTTAATAATATAAATTAAATTCCTCTAATACATCCTTAGTTGTCAAAGTAATCCACCTAACAATGTAATTATCTATAAGACATATACCTAGTACTAGTCATCTTTCAATCCTCCATTAAGCATGAAAGAACAGACAAGAGTTACGTTAGGAAATGATAAGCATGATGCAAGTTAAGCAGTCAAATGAGAGTTTGAAAACAGAATCAAGGAAAGTGATCAAGCAAGTTGATGAGATCATATACTCTAATCCTAATTGCAAGCTTGCTCAGTACAGTAAAGCAACCGAAGTAATATATTCTCGACTTGCATGGACCACCAGAAAAATATGTCATATCCCAGTCCCAAAATACGTAGAACTAGGAATACATAAGCATGTCAGCCGTATGTATATGGAAACTCCAATATATGGAAACCATGATACATACGTACGCTGTACTATGAACAATAATTCACAAGTGGTATATATCTAAATATCATAAGTCGCAGTTATACTAAATCTCATCCACATACGCAAGTCAATCAATAAACTAGATCAAATAGGTCAAAATGATCAAGTTTGAAATATCCAAAGAAATAAATAATCCAGAAGAACTAATAATTGGGTGGAGACAAATCCACTACCAAACGACTATATCAAAACTAAAATGAGAGAGGATGAGGACCTCCAATATAAAATAAAAATGTTAAAATAATATATCAACTAAAAGAAATCATTTATGCTCAAAGGGTAAGATCTCCTCAATTGTAAATGATGTGTCAGGCTCGGGTCCATACTCTTGCGGATAGTCCTGATCGTATATACCTGGGAAAAAATCTGGATCCAGGTCCTCAGAGGGACGTAACATGATACAGAAAATAACATGCCAATTTAATACATTAAAATTTGCATAAAGAATAGACAAAAAATATACAAGTACGCTGTACTAGACAATCTATATAAAAATGCATAATAAGGATAACTTTTTGATGTATGGGCAAGTTTAGGCTACTCTAACACACGCTAGCTTATAACTCACGAATACAAACACACATACTATCGAAAGACATACCTCGAGGGTAGCGACCATCGTGACACCAAAAACTAACATACCTCGAGGGTAATGACCATCGTGACACAACTACCGTAGTGCGTCCAGTTACTACGGTTTATCGAATTGGTTAGCCCATACGCCTACTGACTGTCCTATCCTCCCATGAAACTATGTGTCAAGTATGTGTCAACAAATATAATATATAACCATAACTGAAAGAAAAACATATATAATAAATATATATAAAAATATAATAAGCATGTAAAGTACTATAAGCAATTTGGCAAGGTATACTTGCCTGGTGTTTGTCAAAATACGCTGAGTTGTGAGTCCGGAGTCTAACTATCACGTCCAAGAACCAAAATACTAGAGAGCGGGGGCAAATAAAGCCAGCTACGTATACCATAGTACTCCAGTACCCTGAGATACGGTCACGACTGTGAATGGACATGGAGGATTAATACTACAAGCCAACAGTCAATCCTTGGTCAAGCAATCCTAGTGTCTCAATCACAAGAAAGAATCCACAATATACAAGATATATGATCATCAGAAGCAAGATAGTAAAGCATCACAAACCAGATATACATAGATGATCATGAAGCTAGTAATACAAAATAAAGTACTAGCAAGAGTATAAGTCATACATGATCAACTCTAGCTATAGTCTAGATATGCTAATCATGTCATGCCCTGTAGGCAATGTATCAAGTTCAAAATATGAGCTAAACAAGTACTCGGGGCTAAGCGCCACAAAAGAATATATACAATAAGTTAGAGAAAAAAATAGAAACCCACTCATTCGGTCTGGTGCTCCTTGTGGTCAACATCCATGGGAAGGAACGGTAGATCCTCTGGCTCTGCTACCCTATCTGGCCAAACAAAACCAGTGGGGTCAGACCCCAAATAACAAGTACCATAAAGGAGGCCAAACTATGAACTAAAACCAGCATGCAACAAAAATCTATAATATCCTAAGCAACATGTAATCACTAGGATAATAATAAGTGCACCGGGAAACATAAAAGAAAATAAGAAACATGTAAAGAAAATAGGACATATGGCATGTACAGGAATCATGCAAGCATAAACCGGGTCATGTCAAGTGAACATGAACATGTAAATTAAAGTAGAGCATGTAAATAAGTACAAGGTCATGTCAAGTAAACTGGAACAGGATTAGTACATGGTCATAAACATGGTAGGAGTAACATGTAAGTAACAGTGCATATAAAGTAATCCAGCATGCAGGACAATGCGAGTCAAGTCAGTAAACATGTAACTAGAACGAGGCAAGATCTAAAATCAGAGCAAGAACTAGCAAGACAGTAAATAGACTCCATCCATCAATCACGGCTAATCAAGCAGTACAACTTGATACTTTAACTAACCAGGGTTATCATAAGTCATAGTTACTAACAAATACAATCATTAAGAATTTCCTTTGGTTGCATGCCATGCAATCTATCCAAGCTATATGGATCACAAATATTAGGTAAATATAATCAACAAATATTGGTGCCCCACTCAATGGTGTACTAGAAATATCCCCTACTCGACGACGTGTTACAAATTCATTATAGTTGACGTCAAGATAACGGGACTACATGTAACCTAGAGATTCTTTCCCTCCGATGCTCTAACCATTTAAGGCAAGTTATTAATCCTTATTAGTTTATTTCAAGATTCTGGGTGTGGCAGTCTGCAGGATCCATCCTAGACTTGATGCTCCCCTCAGGGATGAACTAGACTAAACAATGATTTGACAAGCACAAGCAAGACTGGAGGCATGACGAGCGTGCGTTATAACAGGCCACAACAGGTAATATACGGGTCAGGTATCAAGAGTGCACTACTACGAGTAACTTTCAGGTATGTACTAGACAGTGAACATGAGTGCACCATAACGGGTTACTATCCGGTAGGCAGGATAATGTATCAGGCATGTACTGGGCAGGTGTATAATGGGTAGGGGTCCCCAAACTATACCAGGTAACCTATTTTGGACGGATGTATAAAGGATAGGTGTCCCCTAACTATACAAGTGTCTAGTCATTTGTATCACAAACAAATGAAATATCTAGAATAGACAAAAAAGGCAAAATCAGGCTAACTCGGATCATCCGTCGGATCTCCTCAGATCATCGTCGGATCTCCTTGGATCATCGTCGGATCAGCCGTTCTATCACAACAAGTCAGTGGGCCAAAATTTGGATCATTCGTTGGACTACTGTATATCACCGTTTGATCATCCGATTAGTCATAGTAGGTTTGTGGGCCAAAAATTGGACCATCCGTCGGACTATCGTGGATCACCGTCGGATCTTCCGAATTGGAATAATTTTGAGACTTGTTTTGACTGTAAAACTCTGTTTATCTCAGAATCTAGAGGTCAAAATTGTATAGGACCAAATTCTCAACAACCTTGGAGCATTTGATTTCACAAATTTTGAGATTTGGTAGATCAATTTCGAGAAATACCGTAAAAGTAGATTTTTAGGAAAATTGAAACTTATCTAGATTCCATACAAAATCAAAGCCACTAGGGTAGAAGGTAGGCACGAATCTCAAGTAGCATATAAAACTATATTCCAAGATGGAAACTCCAATATCTCTCTTGATATCGAGTCCAGACTACTAAGGTCATAATTAGACCATGCATGAAATCAAAACCTAGCTCAACAAATTCCTGAAATATGCACATGGTTGGATATCACTAGATAAACATATTTAACAAAACTATTTTCATGAAATTCTAAGTATTCAAGGTCAAGAAAAATGAAAACAACAATAAAATATTTTTGTTCAAGAGTTTGGCAAGATGTACTTGCCTCTAGTCAAGCTCTTAGCCTTAGCTTTCAATTTTACCACCAAGAGGGGTTCAGAAACCATACTCTTAGGCCTCAAGACCAAACTCCTAGTTCTACGAGATGATGAGAGAAAATGAAAAAGTGAAGAAATAAAGAAAAGAGAGAGAGGAGAGAGCAAATCAATTCACACACACACACACACACATACACACACACACACACACACACACACACACATATATATATATATATATATATATATATATATATATATATATATATATATATATATATATATATATATATATATATATATAAGAAGTGATTTAATCATGACCGTCCAATTCGCTACATCAGCGATCCAAGTCACGAGTTAAATCAATCTCGTCCGTTCAAAAGAAAACCATATATCTATTGGATAATTTTTTTTATCAAATACTATGCACAAATATCTAAATAAAAATATCTTAAAAATATCTCAAAAGCAAAACGAATATTTGTCGGACGGATATTCGTTAGTATGCCGCGGTATACCGACGGTATTCTTGTCAGGGAGTGTTATGCTCCAGTCCCAAAATATGTGGACCAGAGTATGTGGCAATGGCCAGCTACGTATCAAGTTGACTCCAGTCCAACTCGAATACGTATAAGATCTCTATACTATAATATCATATCTAGCATGGCAAGTCAACTATATCTTAATCCACATAAAGAATAAATAACAAGACTGAACAATATATTTCATAATCTGCATTCCACTAGCATATATGTTCGAATAGACTCAAGAAATGATATAAGTCTATCAAAACTAGGCTATGTCAGCAGAATATCAGACGAGAAATATATAATGGATAATGATGCTTGTAAATATAATTAGATTAATTATAACAAAAATCCAAAAGATACGTTCGGTGGAGACAAAACCACTACTAGTAGACAAAAATAATCGCAAGAGAATAAACTAAGTCTATGTTAAGACTACGACGGATTAATCTCTACATCAACCGCCAAAAGGTGCAACTGTGCCATGACCTTCTCCGTGGTTCTATACCTAACCTGGAGAGATCACCTTGGGAAAAATCTGGATCCAGGTCCTCAGAGGGACGTAACAAGATACAATAAAAATATGCCAATATGTAACAGTATAATCATGGTAAAAGAATCGATAAAAATATAGGTATACTACTGCTAACCAGTCTAAAGTTGAATAATCATGCAACTAAGAACAGTGCATAGATGCATGACTACCTGATCAAGTCGAATAATCATGCCAATATATAATAGTATAATCATGCAACTGAGAACATTGTATGGACGTATGACAACATGATCAAGTCGAATAAAAATAAGTAACTCAGTAGCGAGTCTAAAGTCTATAGTACCATGCCTCTGTAGCGAGTCTATAGCCTATAGTCTATCTACCGTTCCTCAGTATCGAGCGAGTCTATGATAGATAGGATATTAGTCAACGTCCAGTCATGTTCCCCCCCAATGTCCTATACAAGTCCTGTCAAGTCAAGTACGCAAGTCTAACGAAAATCACGAAAGTAAAATAAACTATGTGTCGAATATGACGAGAAATAAGCGGGATCAAGGTCACTTTGAGAATAACGTCCAACAATAACTATCATGCATGCAACTGTATCGCATCCTGGGTCCAAGAATGTGTCAAGAGGAACCAATTATACAAGAGACAGTTCTGTGGGAAACAACTAATAATAAATCTACAACCAATAGATAAGAAAACATAAAATACTGAGCAAAGAAATAGTATCACCCTCACATTTTTATTCAAGGGTAGTTTGGTAATTGACAAGGGTATTTTTAATTTTAGGATGTATTATATTTAAATATTGTGCATGCATGATTATTTAATTATTGTATTATTCATTGATTTCTAGTTGTAGATTTATTTTAGACTTGTGTAGTGGACCTAACTATTTTATTAGTTGCATGAACCAACATTTTAGATTGGTTTAGTTTGAGCCCATGAGATAGGCCCATAGATTAGGAGATTGTATTAATTAGTGTAACCATTAGACTAGAACCTTTCCTCCCTAATTAATTTCTTCATAAGAGGCTCTAAGGGGTAAATGAGATATTTCACATTACTTGGAGAGGTGTATATGGCCGGCCACATCAAGAGGAGAGAGAAATCATTTTACTTTACAAATTCCCAATTCATTTAGATCTAGTTCTCCCCTCTTTCAATTTCCTTCATTCCCTCACCATTCCTTCACCAATTCTCCATAATTTTTTTCTCTATTCTTTATTTGAGGCTTCTACATCAAATATCTACAAGAAGAAAGCAAGGAGCAAGGAGGAGGAGTCCAAGATCTACAAGGAGGAGCTACTTTGCATTTTGGGACTTTTTATTGGGAATCCATCTCCCAATAGGTACATTTAAATTTTTTCCTTCTAATAGACTCTAGATCTGAGATTTAACCATGAGAAACCAACCCACATGCATAGGCTACCCATAGGAAATAGTTTTAGGTTCATCAAAGACCTACTGTGGAAGTTATGTGCATTTTGGTACCAATTTTGGGAGAATTTCGAGATTGGCACATGTAGTGATTGTCATTTGGTCTAATAGATCAAAATAATATATGATTGTTTGTTTATGACTAGTGTCCTATCCACAATTGGGTACGTGTAGGCCGTATCTCGTCAATTTGACGAAGCGGGTTAATTTTGGTGGTTTTTCTCCGACACGGGGCCTTGTGCATATCACATTGTGACACGTACACATAGTTAATCTAATTACTATACATATTATTCATAATTAATGTTTTAGACTTGCTCGTGTCCTCCGGGATGCGTTTGATTGTGTGGTGGAGCCGTATCGCAAGCGTATCATAGAGTTACTGTGATACCAGTGTGGTGCACTCCACGTGTTTGATATTTTGTCCTCTTTCCTATACGTACATGTGTATTTATATATCTATGTGATATTTATGTAGTATATATATATAATGGGTTATATGTATATGAGTGTGTATATGATAGTGTATATAGTTATATATAGATCTATATGTATATGTATATATATGTGTTGGTTTATATCTATGTGTTGTATATATTTATGTGTATGTTTATGTGTGTTTGTGTTTATATAGAGTGTATATATATATATATATATATATATATATATATATATATATATATATATATATATATATATATATATATGTTTGAGAGATGTTATATGTATCTATACATATATATAGCTAGTTATCTATGTGTGTCTGAGTGTTTATATGTATATACGTATATGTGTTTGTGTATTTGTGTGTGAGTGGTGTGGCTGTGAGTGTGTGGCAGTGGGTGAGGGAGAGCAGGTTCAGTCAGCAAGAGAGGGGACTCGGGGAGAGCGCAAGGCTTGTGCAGTCCCCAATTTTCAGTGTGCAGCTGTGCAAGAGGGGAGCCCGTGCATTGGCTCGTGCAGCCAACAACTAGGAAGAGGAGCAAGTTCAGTACAGCCCTGAGTTTTCAGTGTGCAGTCTCATTCAGTGCAACAACATAGAGATGTGCATCTCGAGGCAGTACTCGAGGAGAGCACAGCAGCTCTTGTACTAAGAAGATGCTGCAGCCAACACAGTTTACTGCACGACACAGTGCAGCAGTTGTACAATTGTGCACAACAGACCGAGTTTCAGTCCACTGTACAGTTTCTCACTGCATAGTATCAGGCAATGTATCAGTCACTGTGCCCGAGCACAGTATCAGTTCCATGTTTCAGTAGGTATCGGTCAGTTTAAGGTATCCTCATGTCCAGTCAGTATAGTTTCACTTGGGTATTCAAGGTATTAGAGTTAGTTAATAGTTATGTAAGCAGTTAGTTGGGTTTGGATTATCAAGGCTATTGGGTTATGGTTAGTAGATTAGTTGTTTAGTTCATTAGTTAGAATGTTAGTATATAATTAGTTATATATGTATCTATGTTGATAGTTAGCTATTTAGCTATATGTATTTGTGTAGGTATGGATGTATTATATTATAGTTATTTTCCTATGTATTGATATCTATTATAGTAGCTTAGTATATAGTTTAGCTATATGCATTATGTATATATATAGTATTGGTATATATAATATTGTTAGTTATAGTTAGCATATTGGTTGGGGTTTCTATATGTGTATTAGTTATATGTTGAGTTTTGGGTTACCTTGGGATACCATGGTATTACCAAGGTATTAGGCCGATACCCAAGGTATTGAGTTTGGGTATCGAGATAAGTGCGATACGCATTAGTGCAAGACCAAGGTATCCTAAATTCTTTGTTTTAATATAGAATTAAGTATAATGACTTGTATATATATCTAAAACACTATTTTCATATAAATGAACTTGCGTATCTTAGGATACGGCTTTTTGAATGCCTTTTAGTATCTTAGCTTGGATTGTATAGCATAGTTTCATAGTATTTCGACTTAGTGACTTAGTTTTAGACTCTTGCAACCTAGATTTTATCGATTTGACCTAGAAATGGCTTTATGACTTAGAATTGCATCAACTTAACTTATTTCCATTTTAGAACCTTGTATTGATACAATATACCATATATAGGTTGTGTGACACCAGTTTGGGCATCGAGAGACACACCTTGCTCAGGACTTCAGGCGAGTACATTTCTCTGATAGTTTTCAATTCATAATATTATATATGTGCATGTTCTAGAATTGTATACTTGATCCCGACACACTGATTTCACAGACTTGTACTATATAGATCCTGTCAGGAGATGTTATCCCCTACCGTGTTCAGCGGATACTCGTGTACATGTATCTCATCGTGTATACTGGGTATTGATTATACTTCGTGTTCACACACTGCTCGTATTCAGTGTGCTTATTCGTGTATACCCACCGCTCATGTTTGGTGGTTATATTCGTGTATACCCATTGCTCGTGTTCAGTAGTTATATTTTATATTCGTAGCGTGTCGTGATTGGATCCATCGGTATTAGTTGGGGGTAGGAGAGTAGGAGTTGATTATGTGATCAAAGCCCCATTATTACATTGTGTACATTTTGGTTACATACCTCACTTATAATCGTCTTACCTGATCATGTTCACTTAACCCGATCACATAATAAACTTGTATTCTGAGGCACATTAGTTTAGATTACAGTTATTTTATCATATTACATATATTCATATTGTTGATCTATATTCTCGTACATTACCTGTATATCTATTATTCATTTATTCATATATTAGTGATCTTGTATTTTATTTCTATATCAGTTTATATGCTCGATTATGCTATTGAAACTACTTTCAGAGGTATGTACTTCGCTCCAATCCTGACTGGATATATATTTTTAGATGATTGGCTTATAGAGCAGTGTCCCACATTCTATGGGCCACAGGATGGCGTACCTTTAGAGGATACTCCTATAGACCAAGAGGACTTAGTTGCAGAGCCCGAGGAGGTCTAGTTTATTTGTGTTTACATGTATTAGACTATTATTTGTGGAGATTCATAACTTGTATATTATTTCAGATTATGGATTGTATCTTATTCTTTCCTTCATTATTCCATTCGTGCATTATTCTTCCTTAGTTGTTTTGTCATTGAGATTAGTTATACTTGTGAGATACCATATTGCTCCTCCGTTTGGAGTTGAGATGATTGACTGGTACCATATTATATTGTTGAGATGTTAGATAGTTAGAAATGACCCAGACAACGTTCTACCGCCGATTCTGCGGCGTAGGCTGGGCGTAACCACGTACTCATATCCGAATATCCGGGTGCGGGTCGTGACAAATAGGAAGCATAAATACTGAACAAATGTCAAGGTACCCTTTCCTGTTTTTGAAGGTGGTGCGATTACAATTTTAAGATACGCAATCTAATCAATTAGTTTCACGACCCGAACCCAGATGTGAGGGCATGAGTACGTGAGCAACGTCCAGCCAACACCGCAACATGGCAGTAGAATGCTGTCTAGGTCAATAATACTATCTAATCATCTCACATAATAATATATATACCTGTTAATGATATATCAACTCCATACGGAGGACAAGATAACAATATATATGATAATCAATACTCAATCACAATGATCTATAAGAAAAAAATAGCACGATATCATTAAGAAATATAAATCATAAAGTCACAAACTAGCAGTCACAACAAATATCCAAGTCTATGAGTCTAGCAATATCAACACAAGTCTAAAATATAATAACAACTCAAAATTCTAGAAGTTGGAGGCAGATCCAGTATAATAAGAATACTAGCTAAGTCTCGGCTATAACTAGTTGAGCCTCCTCAACAGCTGGTATTGGCTCCTCCTGTACTATGAGTGCTACCTCTATTAGCTCTCCGTCATGTGGGCCATAATACGTAGGACCCCAGTCTTCTAAATAATCATCTAAAAATATATTCATTCAGGATTGGAGTAAACTACAAAACTCTAAAATCAGTTCCAAATACATGGTAGAGCATATATGACAGGTAATAAAAATGAATATAAGATGTACAGGTAACTAGGAAATGAAGAATACAACTGAGATAAGAAGGTAATCATAATAAATAGCTGGAAAGATAAATACAGACAATATAGTATGAACTGTAAGTAAGCGAACTAATAAAACTATCTATGTGTTATAGAGTACAAGTTCGTTATGTGATCGGGTTGGAAATGCACACGTCTACACTACGATAACTTAATTATACGTATATTGTATAATTGACATGCACATGAATACGCTAAGAGTTTGATCACATAACCAACTCCTACTCGCCCGTCTCGACTAATATTCGTGGATCCAATCACGATACGTTACGCACATGAATATGATATGAGCACACGGAGCACACGAATAGATACGAGTATTAGGAATACCCGATGTATACGGTAAAGTATGAGTACAAGGAATACCCGATGCACACGTTAAATAAATAATATCTCCTGATTTGATCCATATAATATCAGCCCGTGTAATATCGTGTCAGAATCAAGTATAACAGTTCTAGAACATGTGATATAAACACTATCAAGTACTGAAAACTAACAAAGAGATGTACTCGCCTGTGGTCCTGAGCAAATAATGTAAATCAGTGTCCGAACTGGTGTCACACTGACCTATATATGCAATTTTATGTCATTTAATATATTAGAGAAATAAACATGCTTAAATAAGCAAAAATATAATTTCTAGGTCAAAATTAGGTCATACAGTCAAACTAGGTCAAACTAGATCGATTCCCTGATTTTAGGTTCAAATCTAACTTCTAAGTTGATTACAAGGCTAAACTAGGTAATACTAGGTGATACTAGGCTATACCTAGGTTTCTAGGTCCATATCTTGAAGGTAATAGCTATATATATATATATATATATATATATATATATATATATACTAGTTGTATCAATTATCTATTATTATCTTAGTATATGAGTTATTACCTTGGCCTATACTTATTACCTATTGTAATGCCCCACACCCATACAGTGCATTCTGCTGAGTTGGATTAAATAAGACAAATATTTGGTTGCATTTCAATGAGTTGAATTTGGGAACAAGTATTGATTCGAGTTAGTTTTCATGTGCAGATCGCGTGCGAAGTTCAGTGGGATCAGGGTAGCGCCTCGCACGGGCTGAGGCATGGGCGTCGAGCAAAGTCTGTTCGTTCAGAGCAGTGCAGAGATATCGGATTTTGGAGCGATAATGCCGTCTTCCTTAGTCCGGATCAGGTAGAATAATTTGGAGAGCATGACCTGATCACACGGTCATACTAATTGAGTAGATCGTGCTTCGCATTGGACCACTAATTCAAGGGATCGATCATATCGGCAAGGCAGAGTACTAGCAAATTCAACTTGGTGAGTGGACTCTGTCCCTTCTTCTTTACTCCTTCATGCCTAATAATATGGAACAAACATAATGGTTTGAACACTTAGTCTGGAACATTGGAATCATCGTACTACGGCGTGCATAGGGTATGCGCCGTTTGAAATGATAGAAGTTGGGGCCTTGAGTTGATCAGTATGGTTGGAGTATTGGAACACTTCATCGAGCGAGCGTACATCCGTGCACGAGTATCAATAGAGATATTTTATCAAGTAAAGCATGAAGTTGTGGTTCAAAACCGATCAACTACATCGGAGAGGATATTTTACCACTGTTGGGGCATTATACCACTATTGGGGCATTATGCCAAGGAGCATTCAGAGCGAGGGGTGTTACACCAATCGGAGCACTATATCAAAAAGCGACATGGTGCATAGTGAAAATAATTTAAGAATGGTGCCTTGGGCTATAAATTGAGAATGTATATGGTGAATTAGATGGAACAGGACGAGTATCATTTGGTGGGGAAAAAAGGCTCGATTATCTTGTCGTACCTACTTGTTGGAGCATTGCATTGGTCACAGATAACCTGTACACGCATGGTTTAGTTTTCTCGAATGGGATAGGCATCGCGGCACCGGGACCGTTCGGCCATAGAGAAAATATAGGTAACGTACTTTGGAAGCACGGGTATTGCGAACCCAATTTTGGGGGTTGCTACCTCGGACAGATCGGACAATCGAAATACTGGGGATTCGAGATCATCCAGGCGGGCTCGCAACGCAGCGTTGGATAAGGTCAAATCGTCAAGATAGTCCTTTATGTCTTGGCCAGTGACCTTCATATTAATAGGATCATTTAATATTGTTGCGTTCGAGTAGGCGGCGGACGACCACCTTGCCTCGGGCAAGAGTGTGCGCATGGATGGAATGAGTAAGACTTGGAATGTGTTGTGGTTCGATAGGTTTACACTTTGCTTGCGAGATTTGTGTAGAACAGATTTGCGCACTTAGTTATCTTTGAGATTGATAAAACTGCTACTATATTGTACTTGAGTTTAATGCTTGTATGCTTAACCTGCTTTACAGCTTTTCTTAACATGTTATGCCACTGCCATAAAATGAATCTAGGTTCAAGTAGAAAGATAATCATATAACTGTTTGCTTTCACTATATACTTAGTGTCAGTTTAGACGAGTGGGTTATCCCGCTCACCAGTACAGCTATGTTTTGACCCACGTTTGTGGGCATTATTTCCAGGTACGCAGGTGTTGTGGCTCATCTTGGATATGTGGGACATGATGCATGGTAAGTACCTTTGTGGGCAAGTAAGAATAAGAGTGTTGTAAGCCATTATGGTATTCTTCTTTCTGGCATTTTTATATGGACCCTTTAAGAGCTTCGCTACGTATACTATAATCTGTGCTGGTTGTAAAAATACTTGACTTTTGCTACAACATGGTCATTTCAATAATAACTATGACGTTTGATATCATCATCTTGTACGAGTGTAACTCCAAGATCGAACGACATCACATCCCGATGAGAAAGATCATCCTGCGGGAGTGCTGCAACGTGGTGATTCACGTTCATCGGGGGCGATCGAACTTGCAGGAGATTGGGGCATGACAAGTTGGTATCAGAGCGCCCTATTTATTTCCTTGGACTTTTCTTTTGCTTCATCAAAACTCTAAATAGCTTCCGTGAATCGTTTGGCTCTTGGCTCTACTCGGTGCCATATTAGATGTTCCATAAAATAAGTCTATATATTGATTGGTTGTATGTGCATGCTTTTCGTTGCGTTCATTTTTTTAGGATTCGATAGAATCGTATAGTATCGTTGGCGTTGTTGCATTTGTAGAACAAGTTATTGGCGTTGTTGCATCCGTGCAACAAGTTGAGAGGTATCGTTGCATTTGTTTGGCTAGTCGTTTGGGAAGATTTTGGTTGCATCAATGGAGCAGTTGGTTTATTGGATGAGACTGGGTATGTTGGCATGTAACGAGTAGAAGCATTGGGAAGATACAAATAGGTTAGACGGAGTTTGATTTTTGGCTGGAAATATCAGAGAGAGAGTTGCACGAGTTGCTCGTGCAGCGAATGTGTGAACAAATTTGAGTAGTGGAATAGATTATCAGGGAAAGAGAATGTTGCACGAGTTGCTCGTACGACGAATGTGTTGAATGGATTTGATAGATAATTGGAAGTATCAAAAGAGAGATCGTTGCACGAGTTGCTCGTACAACGAACGATTTGAGAGATAGTTGGGAGTATCAAGAACAAAACATTGTGTGAGTTACAATGGACGAGATCAACATAAGAGTAAGATAGTTCATGCATTGGCTAAGTTTTATGGCAGATTTTGCGTAACGTGTAAGATGTGAACAACAAGATCACCGCAGAGTGGATAGCTTGAATAGATATTAGATCGATACAGAGTAAGTATAGTGTGAGGAGTGACTTGATTCGAAGTGGTATATGGTATACCACATAAGGTTCACATCGTTGGAATGTTTGGATGGGCAACAATGGAATTGCCGCAACAGACGCGGATAGCGGTGATGTAAGTTGGTTTGCGCGAATCGACTGAGTTATGTTTAAGAAACTTGGGGCAAGTGAGTATTGAGTTGTAATCAACGGGATCTCTATGGAATAGTTGTTTGGTGATAGACGTTCGTCGACGTAGAGTAAATCTGGCGCAAGAGCGATTCGATTTCCAAGTGGTATATATCGTACCACGAAGTAGGGCGCGTATTAGAAATATTTGGAACAAGATAAGTGATATATTTGCTCGCAATGGATGAGGTAGCATGAGATTGTGTCAGAAATTGGTGTAACGGAGTTTGACTCAGGTATTCTTCGATACGTTGGATTTGAGAGATCAGGAATGGACTCGTATAAATAAAAGTTTCGTTGGAGAGAACGAAACAAGCAATGGAACGAGTATTTGGAATTCGAAGTAGTGATGTAGACCAAGTATTGGAAATAAGATGAGATTGATTAGACGAGATGTGTGAATATCAGAGTTTTGCTTGCACGATTTGGAAGTTCGGTGGAGCATTCATTAACACAAATAGAGTTGAGCATAAGAAACAAGACAATTGGTGCACGCGTGTGTGAGCGATGGATGTGTTGAAAAGTAGCGAGCATGAACTACTAATTTTGGTAACACAAAGGAGCAGTTAGCTAAGCAGAGGAACACATTTTATTCTGAAGGAGCAATGCAATGGAGTCATACGAACTTAAAGTATGCAGATGTTGCCGGTCAAAATTTTGACTCAGAGTTTAGCGGATGCAAAGTTAGTGAAATGGTGCAACGAAGGTGGACGAGTTCTCCGGAAGATATGATTGAGCTTGGTACGAGTCTAGTCAATATTGAGTCAAATTGGAAGTTAACACTTATAGTACCGAGACGGACTTGACGCAACAATATTGATTAATGTTGAAGTGATAGTGCATCTGAGATTGGCGTACAAGTTATGGAGAACATGTGGACGTAGCGAAACACGAAGAAATCAAGACGATGCTAAGGAATAGAATAAGAACAAGGATCATGGCGGATAGACCTTTGAAGATAACAGAACAAGAAGACAAAATCAAAGTAATTCATCGTGACGCTCAAGCGAGTCGAATGTGCAGTGTTGAAGCATAGTATATGGATAAGAAACAGAGCATGCCTATAGTTTTAAAAATCGTTGCAAGTAGCAGTGTGAGAAGTCGAACAAGGTGGTTCGAGATTTTTAATGGATTCAGGGCAGAATGACGGAGTAATGGAATACAGTTTCAGAGAGCGCGGTTCTAGATTTGTGGTTTGGATAGATAGTAAAACTCTAGGTGGTTAGGCGATATTGGTTAGCAGATATGTCAGCGGTAGTGCCTGAAGTGCTCGAATTCATAAGTATGTTCGTACTGTATTTATGAGTTATGGTTCAGATTTGCAGAGGAGATACAGTATGGTTTGTAGTAACTATATATCGTGATAACTTATAATTATCGAGCGTAGCTTCGGGATAGCAGATCCTAGCAACTTATCCGCCAAATCAAAATAAATATTGTAGACCCATAGAATGACCCTTGCGGTGGTTTATTTGGGGAATGCGTCGAGTGTGGATGTGAGTGGTGTATGTTGGAGATAAGTCTAGGAAACTGAGTGTTGGGTTTGAGAGATCATTGGGATAGCCTTCAGCTGAAGATGCAGCCAGAAGATCAAAGCGATAGTAATAGCGGCTTAAGTCAACTGATGAGATCCAGAGTCGCAGATTATCGAAGATGGTATCGCTTCTGACTCGTCGTTTCCCAGATGGGAATATCATTCATATGAATTGACGAATGTGTAACTAGCTTCAAGAAGTTAAAGCTGCGGCTCATTCAGATCAAATCTTTGTACTACCGGAAGGGACAGATGTGCCTCAGATCTACAAGATGCATCAAAAATTAGTCTGGAATACGTGTGTAGAAGCATAACAAGTATGCCTCAAGAAGACGTCGCAGTTTTCTAGAAATAAACCCAACAGTGGATTAATGGCGCACTTTCTACCTGTTGGGCGCACTTTCTACTTGTTTTAGAAGAAAGATGTTACGAAAGTTGGCGCACAAATGATCTTTCCTCTCTCAGCATTTAATGCAGCAGACTGATAGTTGACAGATGCAGAAACGGAAGAGTCAGAAGTCATCATTATAGATGACCTGCGGCATGCAGACCCAGATTATCGTTTAGCGGTCAGTACGAATCAGTTTCTTCAAAGTGCGCCACCAAGGTCAGTTTCTTCAAAATGCGCCCTGTGCCAACTTCTTTAAAGTCCGTCATTGTGCCAATTTCTTCAAAAGTTGGCTGTAGTGCTAATCTCTTCAAAAGTGCGCCGTCGTGCAAATTTTTTTAAAAGTGTGCCGCAGTGCCAATCTCTTCAAAAGTGCACCTGTCTCCAGACCACTTCTAAAGTGCGTATACTATCCTAACTGACAGTGAGCAGTTATGAGTGCGTGTCTTACATGCCATGCTTCTCGTAAAAATATATACAAATAACTGTCCCTCGACCTTTGGTTTCCTCGTATAGGAAGCTACGTATTAAGTAGGCAGTAAGTTGTACACCCACTCATTCAGAACGTGGGGTGTTAGTCCACCAAAAGTGCGGGAACAATGATAAAATAATATCCAAAGTTCATGTACACTCCCATAACTGATCATAAACTCTATAAATACAAGTTCATCAAAACCATTATACACATATATATAAACAGAGGAGACATACCGAGAAAAGTACTAGAATTCTTAATTCTTTGAAGTTCAAGAACAGAAGGAGAGAGATAGAAGCTTCTCGTGCCGTTGTACCACATAGAAATCAGTTTTTGAGTACCCGAGTTCTATCAGAGTTCGGGCATGTACCAAGTTCGGGCAGAACTCATACCGAGTTCGGTTTGGTCTTTTTCAGACTGTTTTAACTTGAGTTTAAATTTAGGCTCGAATCCAAACGAATTTCTGGTTGGGTAGGCTTATGTTTGAGTGGACTTTGGATACAGGTTCAATCTAGATGCTAAAATTTTGTTCCGACTCACATAAGTCCTTAGACTCAATAAAATAAAAGTACAAAACAAAACATAAAAGAAACCTGAATACAATCATTTGTAGTCATAGCTTGTGGCGAAGTGATGTGCCATCTTCTTCACAGATCCATCAGAGTTGTAATGTATAGACTCGTAATTTTGATCGATTATTAAAATTGGTTTGACTAAGACCAGATAGGCCAACAAGGCCCTCCCGGAAGTGACTAGCTCTGATCTTCGGGTCTTGCACCATATACCCCGTATATCTACTCAATCTGTCGAACTCCACAGCATACTCCTTGACTGACATACACCCATGCTGCAGGTTCTGAAATGGCCTCTCTAAGTTGAGTCTATCCGTAGGTAAAAAGAACTTTTTCTTGAAAAGGTCCTTGAAGCCTTCCCATGACAACCTCGGATCATCCATAAGTGATTCATTCTGAAACCAAGTGTCATCAATATCTAACAACTGTAGTCCAACCACCTCTACCTTCATGTCCTTTGCTAGACGGGATAGGCGCATGATACGCTCGATGTCCTCGAGTCAGTCGTCAGCATAAATGATGCCCTCTATCCCCTTAAAGTCACGGGGAGCCAACTTTATGAAATTTTGGATATTGCCCGGCATGAGTGGGGAAACCTGTAGTTGTGGAGGAGTCATTCTCTTAACTGTTGTAATGGTAACCTGATGGACATTTTCAATGCCCTGTCATATCACATCTGACTATCTGTGTTGGACCTCGGCCTCGGCCTGGGGCCTCTGCACCTCCATATCTTTCGAAATAGCGTAAACATCTACGTGGCGTCCACTAGCACTGGAGGTGGTAGAGGAAGACCATCTGAAGTAGACAGAACTGTCCTTCGAATAGGTGAAGGAGGAGGACCCCCGAATGCAGTTGAGGCTCCTACATGAACTGTGTTGGCCCATTGTTCATGGTCGAACCATATTTTGATAATCGACTAAAACTCAGCCTTGATATAACCTAATAGAACCGACGATACAGACGTACTGCTGCTATGACTATAGTTTCAGATAATAGGATGCGACTTATTTTCAGTATCGGTTCAATGTAATTTTTCTATTTATTGAGTATAGAAAATATGTAAATCGAGTCGTACTTGGCATTTAGAGGCTACCCAAAAATATTTTCTAAACCCAGATTATATTTAGCTAAAATATTTAAAGTTATGAAAATATCCCAACATATATTTCTAGAACCAAGTTAGCCTAAACCAACCCAACCCATTCTAATTCTGACTAGATTTTTGGAAAACAAACTCGGTACTAACTCGGCACGAGTTCGGCCCGAACTTGGTTACCAGACCCAGTAAACCCTTGCAACTAGTTCTTCCTGCAGACTCGGCTCCAACGTTCAAAAATTCGAACGTTTGGCATCCAAATTTGCCCTGAACTCAGTTTGCAAAAGCAATATAAATAGAGAGGGAATTCACCATTCTTATTCACTCAATTCACTTTGATCTCTCTTCTCTATTTCACTCAGTGCATTCAAGAGCCTTTATACTTTTTAATCCCAAGCTTTCTACAACTCCTAAGCCTTAAGTTCCAGTGCGTTCTCGGTTAGAAGTTTTCAAGAGTTGTAAAAATAGCTTGTCAAGAAGTTTAACACTTCAAGAATTATTCGAGCCCTTCGAATCAAATCTCGTGTCTGTACGAAGTTGCAAGCCTTCAGATCAAAACTTGTGTTTCACTTGATAGTGGATTTCAACTCCTACCTAGAGTTCTCATGACTGGACTAGTCCTCTTATAAGGAATCCAGTATACATCATTATGTTTGCGACTGCTGATCTCTCTCTCTCTCTCTCTCTCTCTCTCTCTTTACTTACTGTCATTTTGTATTTAGATTTTTAGCTAAATGTGTTAATTTATTATTGGGTGATTTTTATTCCATGCATATACATGCACTCTATTCACCCCCCTCCAGAAGTGCTTATTCGATCCTACAAGCTGGTGAAGTAGTAGGAGGAACAACCCCTGTTGTCCAAGTAGGAGGTCGAGAGGTAGCATATATCTCAAAAGTTGCTGCTCCAGAGCAACGATATCAAGTCTTTGGCAGCATCCTGAAGATAGATCAAAACAAGAAAAAGTCAATACAGCACAAGATAAGATATTATCAAGGAAGGACATCAATATTCAAAGAAAGCAAATAGTCAGAATGAATAAGGATAAAAAAATCAATAGATTAGAAATTTTTATAGATTTGATTAAATATTCTCTCATCTTATATCATATATCCTATAGCAGGCTCGTAATAGTACTCCAAGTCTGAGTACCATTACGATATTGTACTAGTTACGACCTGGACCTGAATGGGCCACCACAAAAATGTGTCACGACCCACACCCGGATATGAGGGCATGAGTACATGAGCAACGTCCAGCCTACGTCGCAGCATCGACGCTAGAATATTGTCTAGGTCAATAATACTATCTAATCATCTCACATGATAATATATGTACATGTCAATGATATCTCAACTCCATATGAAGGACAAGATGACAATATATATGATAATCAATACTCAATCACAATGGTCTATAAGGAGGAAATGGCACGATATCAATAAAGGAATAGAAATCACAAACTAGCAGTCACAAAAAATATCTGAGACTATGAGTCTAGCAATATCAACATAAATCTAAAATATAATAACAACTCAAAAGTCTAGAAGTTAGAGACAGATCCAGTACAATAAGAATACTAGCTAATTCTCGGTTATAGCTAGTTGAGCCTCAATAGCTGAACTGGCTCCTCCTGTAATATGGGTGCTACATTTGCTAGCTCTCTGTCTTGTGGGCCATAATACGTAGGACACCAGTATAAAAAATTATCTAAAAAATATATTCAGTTAAGATTAGAGCAAAGTACAAAACTCTGAAAGTAGTTCCAAATATATTATAGAGCATATATAACAGGTAATAGAAATGAATACAAGATATACAAGTAACTAGAAAATGAAGAATACAACTGAGATAAGCAAGTAATCACAATAAATAGCTGGAAAGATAAATACAGGCAATATGGTGTGAACTATAAGTAAAAGAACTAGTAAATTTGTCTATGTGCTTTAGAGTACAAGATCGTTATGTGATCGGGTTGGGAATACACATGTCTACACTACGGTAACTCAATTATGCGTATATTATATAATTACCATGCACACGAATACACTAAGAGTTTGATCACATAACCAACTCCTACTCTCCCCCCACCCCGACTAATATTTGTGGATCCAATCATGACACATTACGCACACGAATATGATATGAGTACACGAAGCACACAAATAGATACGAGTACAAGGAATACTCGATGTATACGGTAAACTACGAGTACAAGGAATACCCGATGCACACGTTAAATATATAACATCTTCTGATTTGATTCATATAATACCAATCCATGTAACATCATGTGATAATCAAGTATAGCAGTTCTAGAACATGTGATATAAATAATATCAAGTATTAAAAACTAACAGAGAGATGTACTGGCATGTGGTCCTGAGCAAATAATATATATCGGTATCTGAACTGGTGTCAAACTGACCTGTTTATGAAATTCTATGTCATTTGGTGTACTAGAGAAAAAAATATGCTTAAATAAACAAAAATATAATTTCTATGTCAAAACTAGGTCATACTAGTCAAACTAGGTGAAACTAGATCGATTCCTTGATTGTAGGTTCAAATCTAACTTCTAAGTTGATTACAAGGCTAAACTAGGTTTCTAGGTCCATACCTTGAAGGTATTAACTATACTAATTAATATTACTAAGTATATATATATATATATATATATATATATATATATATATATATATATATATATATATATATATATATATATATATATACACACACTAGTTGTATCTATTATCTATTATTACCTTAGTATATGAGTTACTACCTTGGCCTATACTTATTACCAATACCTTGTCCTTACCCAATAAATTAACACTCAACAATTACCTTGACCAAATATCCACACTTAACACCTATCTTAGTACTTAACCACTCAAACTTAACTCATTTAATATTCACTATTACTTGACTTTACCACACTCTCATAACCCACATACACAACGCTATTCATACCTATCTTATTCAATGATACTTAGTATCAGTCATCATATCACAACCACCCCAACCTGGCAGCAATATCTGCTTAAACCTGGCACTTTCCCGCTACCTGCTGCCTTGAGCAGCAGGTATTGCTGCTGCTGTTCATGCTACATGATGATTCTGCTGGCCTATTACTGCCACTACTTGGCTAGACCCCCATTACTTCCTAATTCTGAACTGAACACCCTTACTTGCAGTCCCCCCTTTAGGTATTACCTGACCCCCATAGCAACATACCCTGTCAGGTCTATAACAGACCTTAATTGTAGTACCCCGCTCCGGGTTGGCACTATATACAAGAGATATCGCTTTATTGGCTCAAGCGGAAGCCTTTTAGAAGAGTTTTCCGATTGAAACACGAAACACAAGACGATTGATCTAGGTGAGTGGACAGAACTTTATTCTCTGATTCTTTTACGCCTTAATAATAAAACTGAGTTTTTGTAATGCTTGTTGCTATGTAGATAATGTTCGCATGAGAATGATAGAATGAGAACATGTATGCTTAACTAGAGAACTTGTAATGCTTATCTATCGATAGAACCTTGCCATGCTTAGTTAAGAAATAAATGTGCATACTAGTACACATAGAGACTGCTTAAGAAAGAACCCTTGCCATGCTAAGTCAAGATAGAAATATTGTATGCTAAGTATATACGAACACTGCTATTGAACGAACTACTGTCATGCTAAAAAGGAAGAGTAAAAGATTGCTTGAACTTGTCTTTGTATCATATCCTAAACTATAGTAGAACTACATGCTTGTATAGATAAATAAAGACTATGCCATGCCCGTTAAATAAAGATATATGTATGCATGATTTATAGAACTGTTGCATAATAGAAGAGATAATACAAGCCAGTACTCAATGGTTACGTGCCCCATAAATCGAGTACTGCGCTAAGTAAGGAGAAATGATTGATGGTTACGTGTCCCGTATATCAATATGGACTGGTGATAAGAAGTATTAATATAGAAGAGCCGACTTGATTATTGCCTGCTTGTATTGTATGTTATCTGATAGAAGTACATTCATGCATAGGTCTGGATAAACGTGTGCACAAGGACGTACCCTCTCGTTCGGTTCATAGGGCACTAGGAATCGTTCATCCTAGGAGAGGACAGGATACCCTGAAGCTTTAAGATATCGTAATTAAGGAAGGGTGCCAGTCTATTAGTGAGATGGGCTTGAACGTCCCAACTGCTAATCATGGGTTTTCATGGGCCATCATATAGTTAGGGTGTATGCTAGGATAGCCTTCTTGCATACCTAATTGTTTGATGTAGAGACGAACAGGCCCGAGTACCCATATATCTATGTAAATTGTTGCTAACTTATATGTCTGTTGTAGGAATAACCGTCCGACTGAGGGTAAGAATTATTGTATAAGTGAATCACTAGTTATTGTTTATGTTTCTTATCGAACTACTCATAAGACTTGTCTATTTTACGTATATATGTTACTGCTGCCTTTAACTGAGATGAATAGTCCACTAGAGATAGCTTATGTTCCTAAGAGTTAATGAATATGGCTCATGATATATGCTGCGCACGACACGATATAACACTGCCCTTATTGTATTCTTAAATATATTGAATATGCAAACTATTTTCAAAGATATATTTTTGAAAGAAGTAAACTGACTCTGATCCCGTGCTGCATGAAATGAACCTAGGTAAAAGTAGCAAGATCACTAGTAATGTAATATTTTGCCACATGATTACTTAGTGTTGGTTTTAGAGAGTGTTGCTCCTGTTCGTTGTTTTTATACTCACTAGTACTTTCCCAAAAGTGCTGACCCCCCTACCAGTTTTGTTCGTAAGTGCTGGATTGTTCGAAGAAGCGATAGACGAGCCTCATTCTCATGAGCCAAAAATATGGAGTCGGTGCCTTGAGCCGTATCAAGATATTTTGAGCTGCTTTTGTATAAATGGATGTAATATATGGAACGGTGTCATTGAAATCGAGAGAGAGAGAGAGAGAGAGAGAGAGAGGGAGAGAGATATTGAGTGAATTATAATCTCGGCCAAGCGCTACTTGTAACACTTCTTGAATATCAATAAAGAGATTGTTTTCTTTTACCATTGTGTTCATTTACTTTTATGTATATTTTTTCGTTGCTTCCATCTTGAATCGCTTACTTGTCCTTGTTCAAAGCCATGGCCTTGTGTAAGTGCAACTTAAGCTTGCGCGACATCATGCCCAAGCGAGGATGATCGGTTCTGCAAGGCACTAAACGAGGATGATCGGCCCCTGCGTTATCGGGATATGACATTAATCCCCCCCTTACAGTTCAGTTCACAACTGAACCATTACTACTGTTGTTCTTCTTCTCATGATCACTCGATCCTACTATACACCCATACACTCATGTGTATCTTGTCATAACTCCTTACTCTCACCAACCTGTGCACCACCCTCTACACACATATACACAACCCACAGTTCTAGTGTACAACCGTGCATCACAACAACACAACTCACCACAAGAACACACCCTCGATACCAGTATATAATATACTCATTAAATATATATATATATATATATATATATATATATAGGCAATACTAGCACAAACACAACTAAGTATCAAATACTTGGTCTGCACTCTCAAGTATCACACTATAGCTCATGATACGCTTGTGATACGCTCATCAAACCACAAGATACTCTCCTCAAGTTCAACCAACACTATCAAGCCCCAGGCCCCGAATACTGGATAGCGGGGGCTGATAAAGCCAGTTACGTATATCAGAGTACTCCAGTACCCCGAGATATGGTCACGATTGTGAATAGATATGGGGGTTAATACTATAAGTCATCAGTCAACCTAGGTCAAGCAATTCTAGTATCTCAATCACAAGCAGTAAATCATAATGTGCAAGAAAATATGATCAATAGAAGCTAAATAGTAAAGCATCACAAACCATATGTACATAACTAATCATGAAACTAGAAATATAAAATAAAGAACTAGCAAGAGAATAAGTCATACATGATCAAATCTAGCTAGTCTAGAATATGCTAATCATGGCATGCCCAATAGATGATATAACAAGTCAAAAGTACGAGCTAACAAGTGCTCGGGACTAAACGTTACAAAAGAATATGTACAATAAGTGAGAGAACAAGATAAGAACCCACTCAGTCAGTCTGGTGCCCCTCGTGGTCACCATCCTCGGGAAGAAACGGAAGATCCTTTGGCTCTGCTACCGGATCTGGCCAAGCAAAACCAGTGGGGTCAGACCCCAAATAGCAAGTACCACAAAGGAGGCCAAACTATGAACTAAAAACCTTCAATACAATATAGAGCTACAATATCCTAAGCAACATATAACCACCATATATAATATAAAGTGCACCGAGAAACAAAAAAATAAAACAGGAAATATGTTAAGAAAACTAGACGGAAACATGTACGGGATCATACAAGGTAAACATAAGCATATAAGTAAACTTGAAGAGGAAAAGTAATGAGAAAAGAACTAATACAGTAATGGAAGCATGCAAGGGGAACATGTAAGGAATAATACATATAAGGTAAATAGTGCACATGACAATAGACATGAGTGCACCATGCCAGGTCACCATCAGGCAAGCAAACAATATAAGACACGATGAGAAATTGACTCCATCCATTAATCACGGCCAAGCAAGAAGTTTGGCTTACTACATTAGCTAACTAGGGTTATCACAAGTCCTAATTACTAATAAATATAATTTAGGATTTTTATACGATCGTATGCCCTGCAGACTATCCAAGCTACCCAAATATCGGACGATAGTCAAGTAAATAATAGTGGATACACCACCTTAGGAGAGATGTGCACCTAAATCCAAGTCACGCAAAGGAAATCTGAGTAAGTCAATAAAATATGCCCCATACGAGGATGACCTGGAAATGTGCACTACTCAACGTCATGCTACAAGTCCATCAAGCAGTAGATTATCGGGGCATGGGACTGCATGCAACCAGGAGATCCTCCCCCAATGATCTAATTATTCTTGCTAGTTATTAATCCATAACATTTTAGTTTAGGATTTCGGGTGTGGCATTCTGCAGAATCCTTCCTAAACATGATGCTCCCTGCAGGATGAACTAGACAAGCTAATGTTTTGACAAGCACAATTACAAGACTATACGAGAATACAACCATATGGTTATAGAAAAGACGAGCGTGCGCTATAACAAGCCACAAGAGTCAATATAACAGTCAGGAAAATAGGAGTGTACCACTACAGGTCACTATCAGATAAGTACAGGGCAGGTCTGGACAGATGTATAATGGATAGTTGTCCCCAAAGCTATACACGATAGGTGTATAATGGGTAGGTGGCCCCAAAACTATACATATATTAAGTCATGTAGCAGGAGTACACCACGGCAGGTCACTATCAGGAACGTACAGGACAGGGTATAATGGGTAGGTATCCCAATACATAAAGCCAGGACTGAGTACAAGGGACGGGTTAAAAAAAATAAACAAGTAGAGCTGAGAAGTAACACTAGGAAAATATATACATGTGTCGGATCACGCCAAGAAAGTATCAGAGACGAAAGGTAAAAGAAAAAGACAAAGCAGGCAAAAATAGGGTTATTCAGATTATCCGACAGATCCTCTCGGATCATCGTCGGATCATCTGATCCGTCACAGCAAGTAATGGGCCACAATTCGGATTATCCGTTGGACTGCCGTGGATCACCGTTAGATCATCTGATTGGTCACAGAAACTCGAACATTGAATATTTTTGAGACTTGTTCGGGACGTAAAAACTTCGTTCTAACTCAGAATTTGGATTTTCAAAGGTCAAAATTATATAGGATCGATTCCGAGAAATACCTATTTTACCAACTTTGAGATTTGAGAGATCGATTCCGAGAAATACCATAAAAGTAATTTATGAGAAAAATCAAAACTTGTCCGGAATCCACAAAACTTGAAACTACCAAAATAGAAACTAGTCATGGGTCTCAAGTAGTTCATAAACTAGGTCTCATGGTAAATACACCGGCCATCATTTTCGATGCCGAGTTTTCTAACTAGTAAAAACTAGGGTTTCTTTAGGAAAAGTCTGAAACCAAGCCAAAACTATTTTCAAAAATAGGCACAAGGTTGAAAATTACTAGAGAAACATATTTAACAAAGCAAGCTTCATGAAATTCTAATCACAAAATATCAAGAAAAATAAAAAGTGTAATAAAATTATGTCGTTCAGTATTTTGGCAAGATGTACTTGCCTAAAGCCCAGCTCCCAGCTTAAACCTTCAACTCCACCATCGTGAGGGGTTCAGAAACCACACTCTAAGGCCTCAAGACCAAGCTCTTAGCTCCCGCAGAAAATGGAGAGGAAAAATAAAGAAGTGAAGGAAGAAAGAAAAGAAAGAGAGAGAGAAAATAATTTCATATATATATATATATATATATAAGAGATGATTTAATCGTGGTCGTCCGATCCGCTACGTCAGCGATCCAAGTCACGAATCAAATCAATCTCATCCATTCAATACAAAAACAAGAAACTATTGGATAAAAGAAAGCATCCAATACTATTCATAAAAATATCTCAAAATATCTCAACAGTTAACTTTATCCGTCGGACAGATTTTTCGTCGGTATGCCATGGAATGCTGACGGTAAACCGGTCTGAGAGAAAAAGTTAAAGTTTTGAGGGAATTTCGAGACTCCACGAGAACCAATAAAGCACAGTATAAAGCATAAAATAAGTATCCATATATGGATACAGATACTGTGAGACATGTCTCACAACAAACACAACTAAAATACTAAATATAGTATATATAACTTATATAATAGCTATTCTAATGCATATTGAAGAAATTGACATGCTAGAACCCAACCCACATGAAAATACACTTCCTACGACTCTGTATCACGACTTATCGTGATACGTACTCCTTGTATCCAATTATGGACATACACATACTTACAAAATATGAATCACACTCCAAAATTATTAAGAAAATATTCCTACAAACATCTAGTGGACCAAATTCTGATTTTTCTAATTTGGCCACAAAAGTCAATGTAATTATCACAATAAGACTCATAAGAACCTAGTTCTTCTTCCTATGGGTTATCCTTAGCCATGGAAGGGTTCCTAAGGCTCAAATACTATAAATTAACCGTAAAATTAAAGGAAAATAGGGATTATACCTATTACGAGTCAAATTCTAATAAAACTCTTCCTGGTGGACACAAAATGGATACAAGCTCCTAGAATCTCCTCTCCAAGTAGTGCTCCTTGTAATCCAAGCTCCTAGGCCTCCTTGATGATGAATATGAGTAGGAAATAAGAAAAACTTGAATAAAAATAGTGGAGGTTGGTCTCAATTTGGGAAAGAACAAATTAGGACTAAATAAACAAATTAATGAATATGAGAGAAACTCCCCCTTCCCAAAATAAGGCCGGCCATACACTCTCCCCCTATTGGCAATGCACAAGGTCCAAAATGCCCCTATTAGTTTGCCATGAAGGGTTAATTAATTATGGAAAATGGTTTAAATTCTAATGAAAGAATATTCTATTCATTCTTCTTAATCTAAGGATTCAAACCATGACTAAACTAATTAATTGAGCTAATGGTCATGTCAAGTCTAGTTGGGTCCACTTGGGCTCATTAGCACTAAGTCTAATTAATGGCTAACTCACTAACCACTAGGTCATACTAACAATATAATATATATATTATTATTATTATTAATATACAAATAATATAAAATAAAAAATACCCCTTAATAGAAAAGTGATGGTTACAACTAGCTATCCAATCATGCCACCACGCCATGTACCCCATCGTATAAAATTTAGCACAAGTTAGATCTACAAATTGAACGAATAATTATCAATCCTAAATAATCAATTTTTTTACGATGCTTACTAATAATTCTGAATAAATCATCAAAAATCATTTTTTTCCTATATTAAGTTCCGATTTGTATATTAATTATGAATTTTAAGCCAGTAGGGTCAAGTTTGCAAACATTTGATTTGTGGCACAAAAATCGAGACATTCTATTGACCCAAAAGTCAACTGACTCAAATACTTGATTTGTGTGTGAAATCCTGTAGATTTTAGTGCAACATGAACCCCATAATCGAAGGTTTGACCAAATCTCGAACCAGTAAAGAATTATCGCCAATATGGCGCACATATTACAGTTTATAGTGGTTTCCTGGTTGCTTCTAGTTTGTACGAATTTTTAGAATAGTAAACTTTAATTCTAAAAAAAATATTTCATAGGTTTTCATGTCAGCTTTTCGAAACTTCAAATGGATCATGATTCTGAGTTCAAAATCTCCCGGAATCTCAAAAATACCAAAATGTATCAGATTTTTGATAACTGACACTCTAAGAATTTTAGAGAATTTTGTATATATATATATATATATATATATATATATATATATATATTGAAAATAAATTAGATATTTTGAAAAGTAACCTCAAAACGGTTTAAACGCAATAAATGAAGACGCCTTTAGAGTTTGGAGTTAGGAGATATGGCTTTTCGAAGTTTGAAAAATCCTAGAACTCCTCAAACCCTAAAACCTCTCTCTCTATCTCTATCTCTCTCTCCCCTATTAATTTTGGCAGAATAAAGACACTAACCATATATACCCATACATATAGGCTATGCATGACAGTTGGGCCCCCAGTTGGGCCACGAGTGGCTGACATGCAGGCTCAGTATGGCTGACTGGATATTTTAAATAGTTATTTAATCCAGAAAATTAATTTATTAATCAGTTTTAACATAAATAACTCCAAATAAATATGTAAAAATCTCAAACAATTTCAGGAAAATTCTTGAAAATGTAAAATAGAATTATAAACCCTAAAAAAATATTTACGGTCATTTTATGCTCATAGGTTCGTACAGTAAATTCTAGAAGTCCTAGAAAATTTGATATTAACATATTTTAAAACAAAATAAATCCAAATAAATTCTAAAAAATTCCAAATAAATTACAAAAAATATATTTAAGCATTTTAACCTTAAAATAAATCTTTAACTCCAAAATATTTTCTTATGTCCCCAAAATAAATTTGGAAGGGTCGTCGATAAATAGGTTTTTTAAGTTTTAATTATCTAAAAATTTCCAAAAATTCTTAAAAAATCTAAAATGCTGTAAATAAATTTATAAGATTATATTTGAGTCTCTATGAAGCATGCATAGCATAGTGTTACTTGTTTTTGGGCTATATGACCATGGTGTAACATGGATTTGTCTATAACTCTCACGATTGCTAGACGGATATCTTAAAGATTTTAATTTCTAAAAAATTTTAATATATGGTCGATTACATTCTACCCAACTTATGAGAATTTTATCCTCAAAATTATAGGATGATTAATTAGGACGATACATTAGACAGTGTTGGAAGGTATTATTTTATAGCTAGCAACATCTAGAAAGGCATTCTACGTATAATTACCCTATACTAGTTCAACCTATAATCAAACCAATCATTAATAGAGTTGTTACATAACGTGATACATAACTATCATGAAGTATTAAATTCTCAACTTCAAATGTAAGAGATCGATTATAAATCTTCCAATGCTCAACTTCAAATATAAAAAAAATCAAATTGTAAATAATTTCTATACTAAGACCCTCAAATCCAATCCTCGATAGAATCTATAGTCGTATGTTCGTAGTTAAAATTTTCTCCAACTAGAACGTATTAAATCCTTTATATCCTCCCATTCTTGTCTGCAATTTTTTTTTCTAAATCTAGTAAACTTTATCAATACTCTCAATAATTTATTTATCAAAAAATGATCAAATCGTCCCTTGAGAATGTCTACCCACCTTTGATCACCCTACTCCATCAAAATACAAGGTTGTCATAGAATTTTATAATCCCAAAGGATAATTTCCTAATTCTATCTACAAGTTATTATACTTGATAAAATTTTAATAGACTTTATACTTATGGCTTCTAGCATCTATGATGCCCTCCCCATCCACAATTAATTTTAATCCAAATCATAATAAGTAAAGCAATTTATAAAAATTACCTAAGAAATATTTCTTAGCGTCCAAGCGTTCATCACTACGAAATTTGAATAGATAATAAACAAAAATAAAAAATTCAAGAAGGGTATGAGCGAGTTCAATGACGGAGTTTAGGGACGATGGTAGTAATAAAAAAAGAGTTGTCAAGACAGTTATGGATTGAGATTCTATTTTGGTCTGTTCCTAATTGCAGGCTCGTATCAGTACAGTTACGTAATTGATATGATTTACTATGACTTGCATGGACCACCACAAAAACTATGTCATACCCCAGTCCCAACACTACAAATATACAGAGTAATCGATACAATTTTCTCTGACCTGAAGGAACAACGATGGACTAGTGATAAAAAATAATATAATTTGTTTACATAAATAAATTAGTCGTGATTCCGTCGAATGTCCGTCGCTGACTCTACGACGGATTATTTTTTGTCGCTGAGATCCGTCGCTATTTAATAGTATTTTTGTGGTACAAAATACGTAGAACCAGAGTACGTGGAAATGGCCAGCAACATATCAAGTGGACTTCAGCCCGACTCAAATACGTATAAGCTATCTATACTATAATATCATATCTAGCATGACAAATCAACTATATCTCAATCCACATAAAGAATAAATAACAAGACTGAACAATATATTTTATGGTCTGTAGCCCACTAGCATATATATTCGAATAGACTCAAAAAAGGATATAAGTCTATCAAAACTATGATATGTCAGCAGAATAAGTGAGTCGAGAAATATATAATAGATAATGATGATTGTAAAAATAATTAGATTAATTTTAACAAAAATTTAAAAGATACATTCTTTGGAGACAAAATTCACTACTAGTAGACAAAAAATAATGGCAAAAGAATAAACTAAGTCTATATTAAGACTATGACAGATCAATCTCTACATCAACCGCCAAAAGGTACAACTGTGCCATGACCTGCTCCGTGCTGCTATATCCAACCTGGAGAGATCACTTGGAAAAAAAATCTGGATCTAGGTCTTCAGGGGGACGTAACAAGATACAATAAAAATATGCCAATATATAACAGTATAATAATGTAGAAAGGATCGATAGAAAATATAGGTATACTACTGCTAACCAGTCTATGTGTAAATGCAATTAAGAACAGTTTATGGGCGCATGACTACCTGATCAAGTCGAATAAAAATAAGTAACTCAGTAACAAGTCTAAAGTCTATAGTACCATGCCTCAGTAGCGAGTCTATAGCCTATAGTCTATCCACCATTCCTCAATATCGAGCGAGTCTATGATAGATAGGATAGTAGTCAACATACAGTCATGTTCTCTCCACCTAATGTCCTATACAAGTTCTATCAATTCAAGTACGCAAGTCTAACAGAAATTACGAAAGTCATAAAAACTATATGTCAAATATGACGAGAAATAAGCAGGATCAAGGTCACTTCAAAAATAATGTCCAAAGTTAACTATCATGCATACAACTGTATCGTATCATGGGTCCAAGAATGTGTCAAGAGGAACCAATTATAAAAGAGACAGTTCTATGGAAAACAACTAATAATAAATCTACAACCAAAAGATAAGGAAACATAAAATACTGAGCAAAGAAATAGGAAGCATAAATACTAAACAAATGGCATGGTACACTTATCTGTTTTTGAAGGTGGTATGATCACAATCTTAAGATGTGCAATCCAATCTACTAGCTATCCAATCATGCCACCATGTCGCATTCCCCATCGTACAAAATTTAGCACAAGTTAGATCTACAAATTCTACGAATAATTATCGATCCTAAATAATCAATTTTTCTAAGATGTTTACTACTAATTCTGAATGAATCATCAAAAATAATGTTTTCCTATATTAAGTTCTGATTTTATATTAACTATAGATTTTAAGCCATTAGGGTCAAGTTTGCAAACATTATATTTATGGCACACAAATCAAGGCATTCCATTGACCCAAAAGTTAACTAACTTAAATCATTGATTTGTGTATGAAATATTATAAATTTTAGTTCTACATGAACGATGGAATCGATGGTTTTACCAAATCTTGAACCGGTAAAGAATTACCACTAATATGGCGCATAAATTACAGTTTACAGTAGTTTTCTGTTACTTTTAGGTTTTACTATTTTTTTAGAATAGTAAAATAAAATATTTAATTTTGGAAAAAATATATGTTATTATGTCAGCTTTCCAAAACTTTAAACGGACCATGATTCCGAGTTTGGGATCTTCTAGAATCACAAAAAAATAAAACGTATCAGATTTTGAACAACTGGCACTCTAAAAATTTTACAGAATTTTTATACATAATTATTGAAAATAAATTAGATATTCTGAAAGCTAAATTCAAGATGATTCCAACAAAAGAAAAAAAACAGATTTGGAGTCCGAAGCTAGGAGATATGGCTTCTCGAAGTTCGAAAAACCTTAGAACTCCTCAAATCCCAAAACCTTTCTCTCCCCTTAATTTCGGCGTAATAAAGACCCTAACCCTATATACCCATATATATAGGTGGTTCATGATAGCTGGGCCCGCTGTTGGGCTGCCGGTGGCTGACATGCGGGCTCGATATGGCCGACTAGATATTTTAAATAGTTATTTAATCCAAAAAATTAATTTATTAATCTGTTTTAACATAAATAACTTCAAATAAATATGTAAAAATATCAAAATATTCCAGAAAAAAATTAAGAAATGTAAAATAGTATTATAAACCCTAGAAAATACTTAAAGAGATTTTATGCTCATAGGTTCTTATAGTAAATTCTAGAAGTCCTAGAAAATTCGTTATTAACCTATTTTAAAACCAGATATATCCAAATAAATTAAAAAAATCCAAATAAATTATAGAAAATATATTTAAGCATTTAACCCTAAATTAAATGTTTGATTCTAAATTATTCTCTTATGTCCCCAAAATAAATTCGAAAAGGTCATCGATAAATAGATTTTCTAGGTTTTAATTACCTAAAAATTCTCAAAAATTCTTAAAAATTATAAAATGTTGTAAATAGATTTCTAAGGCTATATTTGAGTCTTTATGAAGCATACATAACACAGTGTTAGTTATTTTTGGGTGACGTGACCAAGGTGTAATATGAGTTTATCTATAACTCTCTTGATTGCTAGGCGAATATCTCAAAGATTTTAATTTTAAAATTTTTTAAATATGGGGGATTACAGGAAGAAAAGTTTCAATTTTGAGAGAATTCTAAGATTCCACGATATCCAATAAAGCATATTAAACAGTAAAAAAAATATTCGTATACCAATACAGATACTGTTCGACGAGTCTTACACTAACCATGAATGATCGTTATCCATCACGTACCCATCGTAGAAAGTTTAACACAAGTTAGATCTAAAAAATTCTACGAATAACCGGTGATCCTAAATAACCAATTTTTCTAAGATATTTACTAATAATTCTAAATAAAATTAATTAATATTATATTTTTCCAATATTAGAATCTGATTTGTATGTTAACTATAAATTCTCGGCTATTAGAGTCAAGTTTGCAAATACCAGATTCGTGGCATGCAAATCGAGGCATTTAGTTGACCAAAGAGTCAACCAACACGAATCTAAAATTTGAGCATATTATCTTGTATATTTTAATGCCATAAGAATGCTGGAATTGATGGTTCACAAAAATCTTGCATCGTTTGCAAGATATCGCAGTTACAATTTCTAGTTTATCAATCGACAGATTATTAGTTGTCTAAGGTTTGCATGAATTAAACCGGATAAATAAATAATCTAATAATTTTTGGAAAATTTTTATGTTAAGGGGCTCTATGTCAACTTTCCAAAACATCAAACGGATCATGAATCCGAGTTCGGGATCTCCCGTAATCTTGAAAATAGCGAACCAAAAATATGTCTCAAATAACTAACACTTAAACAATTCTACAGAATTAATGATTATGAATTACTAAAAAAAAGTTATAGTTTCAGAAACCTTACCTCAATACGGTTCGAACAATAAAAATGGCACATAATTCAGAGTCCAGAGTTAGGAGATATGCCACCTTCAAGTCGATGCAACTAATAAAAATGAGGCTGATTTTGTTGCAAATTTGGACTGCTTTTGGACAAAAATTAGAAATAAATTTATAATAATTGAAAGAAAAATTAAAGGTATTATATGTTTATTTATTTTAAATTTATTTACTTTAATAGATAAGGTTTAATTTAAATAGGTAGGAGTTAATTTATTAGGATATGATATGAATGAGGTTGCTTTCCTAGAAGACTTAGGATTATGATGAATTTAAATATAGTTTTGATTTATCCATATCATTTATAATCTTATTTAAAATTATTATGGATAATACATATAATCTACACATATATTTTATTTGAATAATCTATATCTAATCTTATTTGTACAAGGTGTATTTATTAAACTAAATTAACTTATATCCTATATTTAAGTATATAGTATAATCCAAATTCCAAAATAATTATTTATTCTATTAGTTATTTTTAATTACTTATTTTGGAGCCAAATTACTAAATAAAATTTCTTTAAAAAAATAGAAATTGAACAAGGGGTTTACATAGAGGTCAATGCATTTTCACTTATTCCCAAGCGTAATATTCAAATTTTTGTACCTGAAGTATCACGTTTCGATCCCGCAGGACCGATAAATTGCTACTGCCGTGATGTCGTACAAGCCTAGTTGCGCTTGTACAAGGCACAAACTTGCACATTAACAAAATAGACTAAACAAAGATGGAAACAGGAGAATTTTATTACAGAAACCTAAATAACAACAATAAGCCAAGAACAAACATATTTTATTCATAATTTATACAAAGGCTTTCAATAGCTTACTAAACATGCCAACTTGGCTTTTAACTTTTAAAACTGAAAAGAATTACAATGACTTCATTCCATACATTCTAGCCTATTATACAAATACTACAATGCGCCTTCGGATCTCCAGCTTCAAAGGATGAGGGTCTTCTACCACCTCAGAAAGTCCAACAGAAAATGCAGCACATGTGGGGGTGGAAGTCAATATACTGGAGAATGGGAAGTATCCATGATCCCACTGATAACGAGTAGGACCAAATAAATCGATTGGTGTAGTTGTTGAACCATACCACATAGCTCCAACAACAACGAAAGCTGCAAAAAAAATATAGCAATGATACTACTAAAAAGCAGTCACGCTTACTTCACCTAAACTAGAACTTGATTTAGCAGCTCTTTCCAAAAGACATGAATACAAATAAAAAATATCTCCTGGATAAGCTTCACAACCCTGGTGAGGGACAAAACTACACTCAACTGAAAGCAATCACTAAGTAATCTTGTAAAAAAATATTTCTTTTAACGGTGGTCTTTCTATTTTTTTACCTACTTTTATTTCACATAAATATTAATCAAGAGTTATATTTTGTTTTGCAAACTTAATCAAAAGGCGTACTCTCTTCTTTCATTTATTCAAGCATTAGAACTATTTCATGAAGAATATTCTATTCTTTCTACCTTTAACAAGTACAATATTTATCTTAAACCAGATTCTTTTCTTAGGGACACGATAGAAGCATTTCACTCAATACAAATTATTTCTTTAGACAATTCATAATAAAAAATATAAAATAATAGAAGCATCACTTATATAGTGATTCTTACCCCGGGCCGACTTGTTGGTTGTCACGCCCCAGTCCCAAAATACGTAGGACTAGAAATACGTAAGCATGCCAGCCGCATAGATATGGCAACTCCAATATATGGAACCCAAACCCATACGTACGCTATACTATGAATATAAAATCCACAAGTGGTATAAACATATGTCACAAGTCACAGGGTACAATCTAAATCTCATCCACAGAAAATCAATATAAATGAATGACCAGCATCTATATAACTAGATCTCAACATAAGTATCTAAGGATGATAGTTGGATAGAAACAAATCCACTACCAACTCGAATGTAAGAGCAAATACAAAATAAGTACAACACAACAACACCATATAAGAATACCAGCTAGCAATCTCGGGCTCGAATAGAGGACATCCACGAAACATATATAACCATCCAAATCTGCGCTCTTGTAATTACTCAAGAACAGATACACCTGGCAGGGGACCAGGTCCTCAGAGGGACGTAACAAGATACACAAAATACATGCCAATTTGAATACAGTAAACATGTATATAATTTAAAAATAAATAAGTACGCTGTACAAGAAAATCTATATGAATGCAAATGAGGACAACTTTTTGACGTATGGGCAAGGGTAGGCTACTCGATCTAATCCTCACAACTCACGCTCGTCAGTGGACATCATCAGCCGACATACCTCTGGGGTAGCGACCCTCGGACTCCATCAATCGACATACCTCTCGGGTAGCGACCATCGGACACGACCACCATAGTGCGTACTAGTTACTATGGTTTACCAGAGTGGTTAAAAGCCCATACGCCTAATGATTGTCCTCTATGATACTAAGTGTCAAGTGTGTGTCAACATATCTAATATATAGTAATGACTGAAAGGAACTACACATGCAATAAATAAACAGAATGCAATAATAATACAAAAATATACTAAGCATGTAAAATACTATAAACAATTTGGCAAGGTATCTTGCCTGGGGTCCTGCTGCTGGTATGAATCAGAGTCCAAGTCACAGTCCAAATAGCCTATCTATTACAAATTTATCACGTCAAAAGATAATTTATTTTAATTTATTTAATTCTGTAATAATTACTCTAAAATCCTATTTTAATCTTATTATTCTGATTTTTATGTTAATTCCTAAATTTTGTCCAAAGAAGCTGAATTTTATCAACTCGAGACTCATGGCACGCAAATCGAGGCGATCTGTTGACCAAAAAGTCAACCGACACAAACTCAACTTTCATACATGAATTTCTGTAGATTTCAGCGTCAAAAATATGCTGGAATTTATGGCTCGTCCGAATTCAAATTCTTTTGGAAATTATGGCACATACAAATTTATATTGTGCACCGATGGTTAAATTCTAACATAGAAGTTCTACAAAATTAAAAGTATGTAAATAATTTGAATTAAATTCTGGAAAAAATTTATGTCGATGATCTCGACATTAGATTTCCGAAACTTTAAACGGTTCGTGATTCTGATTCCTGGTTCTCCCGAAATCGTAAAAATATCAAAACACGTCTATTTTCAGACATGCTGTGCTCTACGATTTTTCAGAATTTAATACTCATAATTTCGTAAAACAATTTATATAATCAGAAATCTAACCTCAATATCGTTCTAACAAATAAAACTAGGACTCGTTTGGAGTCCGGAGCTATGCGCAATGGCTTCTGGAAGATGAAGGAACCCTAGATGGCAATTCTCCAAAAATTGGCTCAAGAAAAACCCTAGAAATTAATATCTAAACTATTATATATATAGAGGAGAGAGAGTGCAACCGCGGCTCATAGCGCGCCACGTGGAAGCAATCCAGGGCTGCCCGCTCAGATCGGACGGTCAGGCACTGACGCGGCTCGGCTCAGTTGAGTCCGAGTCGAACTCTTACTCGGCTCGGCTCGAGGTCGGCTCGGCTCGGCTCGCACCCACTCAGCGGTCACTGACAGGCGGGCCCATCACTGTTCACTGCTGGAGGCTGACAGGTGGGCCCCCTGTTTGCTGACTGGGCAGAATTAATTACTTTTTGGGTTTTTTTTTTCAGAAATTAGTTTTTAATTGAGTTTTTAATAATTAACTCAAAATAAATGCTAAAAATAATCAGAAAATTCCCAAAAAATTATAGAAAATATATTTTATTATTTAGAACCTAAAATAAAAGTTTGGGATATTTTTATATAAGTTTGGACATAAAATAAATTCTTTAAAGTCCTAGAAAATTAGTGTTACTAGTTTTTAATTAACTAAAAATTATGGAAAAATCCCAATAATCTAAAATAGCCTAAAATAATTCTAAATAAATATTTATATAAGTAAATATACTAAAAAAAATTATTTTCTAATTAACTATGAGAATATTCTAAATAAATTTAACATCTATAATAAATATAATAATATAAAATATACATAAAATACTTATTTTGGGTGAGGGAGTTTACAATCTACCCAACTTAAAACAATTTCGTCCTTGAAATTAAAATAAGGCATAATTTGTTAAATCCTTCACATTCATACATAAGGTACGTCAATCGTAATCTCTTCCAAAAATTTAAATAATAAAATCTATTCAAATCTATCGCGATCATTTCAAAATTAAGATAATCATTGTTCAAATCAAAATTTAACCTATTGTAATCTCTTCTCACTTTTTCAACTCATCAATATCCAAATTTAAATTGAATCCATATAATATCTTCAATATTTAAATAATCCATATCAAATTTTACCTCACGATCTCCAAGTATCATAATCTCCTCTAGAAGTAATTCGAGTCCAATATTATTCCTATTTTCACTTATAATTTTTTTTTGTATTCTTCAACTTTTTAAATTCCATTCACATCCTCAATATTTCAAATAGGTAGTCCAATCATAATTTTTTTTAATTTAAATCATCAAATTGAAAAATAATTTAAATGCAGTCCACCAATGTTCAAGTCTGAAATTATATATTTATCCTTCAAATTCAAATTGATGATTTTACCTTCAATACTCAAAAATTTAAATTATGTACTTAAGGTATAAATATTGGGTCCTCAATATCAAGATTTTTAAAATTCATTAATCCTCATCATCTTAGTCATTCTTCTAAAATTCTCAAAATTAAATGGCTTGAACCTCTCCCAATCTAATCTTACTCGATCACAATCTAAAAAAAATTCCTCTCGAGTTGCCAATGCACTGCTACCCAACTTAGAATTTACTTATCTATCACAGAAGGCTATATACTTTAAGAAAAATATTCTTTAATTTATTTACTCATGCTATTCAATTATCAAAGTTTTAACACCAAACATATCACCTATGATATACCCTTAATCAATTATAAAAAGTGTCACTAAGTCATGTGATTAGCCTTATGGGGTATATCTAGTACTATCAGTGTCAACTTATACCAGCACGAGGTTTCGTCTTTCCGAAATAGGGGAAGACGGAGAGCAATAATAAAGAATTCAAGGTGAAGGTGACAGAATACGAGTACGAGGTTCAAAGAGATTAAGGAATTCGAAAAGAGAGTTGTCAGGACAGTTGTGGATTGAAATCCTATTTTTGGTAACTTCCTATTTACATGCTCGTATCAGTACAGTTATATAACCGATACGATGTGTCAGACATGTCTAGGGGCAAGTATATCCGTCTACTACCATATATCTCAATCCACGTAAAGTAGTCATGCGAAGAGCGAACCAAGCGCACTAAGGTTAGCTAGACCTGTCACGCCCCAGTCCCAAAATATCGAGGGACTGGAGATAAGTGGCAATGGCCAGCAGCACGCACCGATGGATAACCCAATTTAATAGAACCATCAGGGCGTACTTAAGCTGTAAATAAGGTCTACTACACAAGTCACACTAATCTCATCCATAAAGATAAAGAAATAAACTGCATACTGAATGGAAATAAGTAGCAACAACAAATTACAGCAAGTCAGTCGGAGCAACAATCCGACTTAAGTCTGAAATAACTGGCTCTATAGGCCAGGAACAAAAGATATAAACATGAAATAAATAAATGAGTACTGGGACAGGCACTCAGGAGAAGTCCTCGGCAGTCACCTCGTCTTCAGTGTTCGGTTCAGCTCCAGCAATAGCTTCAGCTCCGGTCCCGTATACCTCGGGATACTGCTCCTCAGCTAAACCTGGGGACATAATCCATTCCAGGTCCTCAGTGGACATAGCAAGGCACAAGATAGAACAAGCCAACTGAATAAGCAGTGCAATAAATAAATGAATAGCAGGGTAAACTAAGTAACCATCTATGTGATATGCAAATGAGAGCAACACTAGTACTCAGGCTGAGACCGCTACAAGCTCTGTGTCAGGGAGCCGGTAGCAGTAATAACACGTAAAGGGTCTAGCTCTGCTGGAGAGTCTACAACCTCACAATAATAGTAGATATATATATAGAACAGCCTGTAGCCTGTGCGTCTCTCCCCACCCAATGTAATCACGTAAGCCATGACCATAACGTCTCATGTCCATGTCAGCGGGATTATAACTAATGCAACAAGTCATACTGTCTATAATAAATGTCTCTATCAAGTCCTGTATCCTATACAGAATCACCACGAATATCTCAGGAGGATTCTGTCCATGATAGTGTCAAGTGTCCTGGGTTGTAGGGTACTTGATAGGTCAAGTACAAAGTAAGGGAATCGTAAATCCATCTCTAAATGACGAACCCAACACCGCGTACGGTGTCGGCACCCGACTATGATCGGACACTAGGTGCGTCATACGTTCCCTAGGTTAAGCAGTTTAAATCAGTTTATATGAATTTGCACAAGAAATCCAGCAGAGTATTTTTACAGAAAATATGAAAATAATGACTGCAAGTTTGGCAAGGTGCACTTGCCTGATATTTGAATTCTACTTAGGTCCTGATTTCGGAAATTTCTAGAGATGTCTCCGAAAGCTGAAATAAACAGTACCATCACGCTCAGAAGGTGTCAAACAGCTAGAAACACCTGTCCTTGGGTCCAATTTGGAGACAAGGGCAAAAACGATAATTTTGGGCTAAAACGGGGTCCACCGGTGGGCCCGCTTTGCACCGAAAAACGTGTCAGGGTCAACGGTCTCCAAATTCACTAAACTTAGTGTCAACAGGTCAGGAACGCTGATACGAACCCAACGGAACTTTCAGATTTGAATTCCGATGAGCCGATCACGAAATCGCCCGTCGAGCGGGGCCTGTGGGGCCCACGACACGCGATTTCGTCAACGTTCTCAGAATCGGACCAAACTTGACCCACAGGACCAACGTATCGCTACGAGTCCGATGACGCAAGTTTTGTTTCAATCTGACGTGTGTGCACGAAGTTAGGGTGAATTGCAGAAAAGGCGGATACGGGGCGATGTCCGCGGATACGCGTTGATTTCGGTGTGCACGCACACCCGAATCAGCTTCCGCAAAATCCCATACGTCCGTATCGACGAGGTGCACGTATCTGTGAAGACCGCACGCGACCAAGTTGTCCCGTTTGGCGGGGCGTACTCAGTTCCGGGGTGAAACAGGGTCTGGTTTTTCCTGTTTTTGGATCACGGTGTGCGATCACCACAGGACGCGATGCCCCGAGCGGTTTGTCCGGGCACCGAGAGGGTCATACAGGCTTCGCGTAGAAATTTATGAAATCGAATTCCGAGCTACGAGAAAGAAATTAGGAGTACCTGAACAGAGCCTTGCAAACGGATTTTCTCGTGTCCTCGTGTCGATTTGACTCTGTGTCCGACACGAAGGGCCGTGTCCGGCTAGGGTTCTGGGCTGAGCTGAACCGCGGTGGCCGGAGGGGCTGGGGGACTGGCCGACGGTCGGCGAGGCACCGCTGGGGGGCTCGGGATGCAGGCGGCGCCGGCAGCGTGTTGCCGGAGGCGGCTCGGCAAGGGTGGCCGAGATGGGGAGGAGGCGGAGGAGGTTCTGAAGAGGGCTGCCGGGGAAGGTGCTCGCTGGGGCGGCTCACGGTGGAGCTCCGAGAGCGCTGGAGGGTGGTGGTCGGCAGCTAGGGAGGGGACGGCGGTCGCCGGAGTAGGGTAGTTAGGGTTTCGGCTTGGGGGGGAAAGGGAGGCGGAGGTGACGGGATTAAATAGGGCTCGAGGGAGGGTTCGGCCGGGGCGTCGTGGGCGAGGGGTTCGGAGGGGGAGGCAGTCGTGGAGGAAGATGTGGCCGGCCAAAAAACTCGGCGCCGGTGGAGGGATCGGGGAGAGGAGACGTGGGGGAGAGGGTGACCGCGGATCCGGGTCAGGTCGGGTTCGGGTCTGACCGGCCCGCCCGACCCGCTAGGCCAAGGGGGCTGGGCTGCTAATGGGCTCGGCCCACTGGGCCGGGCCCCCAAAAACAGAAAAAAATATTAATAATAACAATAAATAATAATAATAATAATAATAAATTAATTTAATTAGAAATTAGTTTTTAGGCTTTTAAAAATAGGTCTGAGGCCCAATAAAATCCCAGAAAATTACCCTAAGTCTGGTTTTCTATTTTACACCATAAAATCATATTTTTATTTCATTTTAATGTTATTTATTAGCAATTAAAAATTACAAACTCACTACAGGGCCTATGTAAATTCCTGAAAAATTGCATATTAATTCCAAAAATTGATTTTAAAAAAAATCTAAAAATATAAGGTGTTTATAATCTACCCCCCTTAAGAGGATTGCGTCCTCGCAATCGAAGGGTAAACTATAAAGGCAAGATTTACAGAATTAAAGAATGCTTAGGTTCTACCTGATTCTGCAAACAGGTGTGGATAACGCTGCCGCATAACATCTTCTCGCTCCCAGGTCGATTCGCCAGGAGAGTGCTGCTTCCAAGCTACTCGAACCAGCCTGATTGTCTGCCCTCGCAGTGTCTTCTCGCTGGTGTCGAGTATACCCACTGGCTGTTCCTCGTATCTCAGGCTAGGTCCCACCGAAATCTTAGAATGATCAACTATATGGCTTGGGTCCGTCACATACCTCCTCAGTTGTGAGACATGGAATACGTCATGCACTCCCTCTAAGGATGGAGGTAATGCAAGACGGTAAGCCACCTCACCGATGCGCTCTAAGATATCAAATGGCCCAATGTACCTTGGGCTTAACTTGCCTCTGCTGCCAAATCTGATAGTACCTCTAGTGGGCGAGATCCTCAAAAATACATGCTCTCCTTCCTTGAACTCCAGGGGTCGTCGGTGTGCATCGGCCCAGTGCTTTTGTCTATCCTGGGCTGCACGGAGATAGTTCTGAATCTGTTTAACTTTCTCCACTGTCTCCGTTACCAGCTCTGGACCTAGTAATTGACGTTCGCCAATGTTGCTCCAGCATACAGGCGATCTGCACTTCCTTCCGTACAATGCCTCGAAAGGTGCCATCTGAATGCTTGCCTGATAGCTGTTGTTGTAGGAGAACTCCACTAAGTGCAGATGATCTTCCCAAGATCCTCCGAAGTCCAGTATACATGATCGTAGCATATCCTCCAGGATCTGAATTGTGCGCTCTGATTGGCCATCTGTCTGAGGATGATAGGCAGTACTGAACTTGAGCCTGGTGCCGAGACTCTCTTACATGCTTCGCCAGAAGTGAGATATAAATCTTGAGTCTCGATCTGATACAATACTAACCGGCACTCTATGTAATTTTACGATCTGACGCATATACATGTCGGCTAGTACTTCCGTGGATTATCCGACTCTGAACGGCAAGAAGTGAGCCGACTTAGTGAGCTGATCCACGATGACCCATACTGGATCCTTACCACTAGGGCTTCTTGGAAATCCAGTAACGAAGTCCATGGTAATATGCTCCCACTTCCATTCAGGGATGGGAAGCGGCTGCAGCATACCTGCAGTCCTTTGGTGCTCGGCCTTCACCTGCTGGCAGACTAAGCATTTTGCCACAAATCGGGCAATCTTCCTTTTCATTCCATGCCACTAGTAATATTGTCTTAGGTCCCGGTACATCTTGGTTCCTCCTGGATGAACCGAGTATATGGAGCTATGGGCTTCTGTCATCAATTCCTGCCTTAATTCTCCATTTGGAACACATAGGCGATTTTCGTACCTTAATGTTCCGTCCTCGTGGATGCGAAGTCCCGTCTGCAAGCCTGCTTCTGTTCTTTCTCTCAGCCTTCGGAATCTGGCATCATTAGGCAAAGCTTCCTTGATTCTCTCCACTAGCGATGACTTCACTTCGAGGTTAGCCAGCAAACCATTTTGTCCAAGTAGAACAACCTCTATCTGAAGATCTTGCAAGTCTTGTAATAGCTGAGGCTGCTCCGTTAAGAAATAAGCCGAGGGTTTTCTGCTGAGGGCGTCGGCTACAACATTTGCTTTCCCCAGGTGGTACTGCAGATCGATGTCAAAGTCCACCATCAACTCAAGCCAACGCCTTTGCCTCATGTTGAGCTCCTTCTGTGTATAAACATACTTCAAGCTCTTATGATCAGTGAATATCTCGACCTTCTCTCCATACAGATAATGTCTCCAGATCTTCAATGCAAAAATTACTGCAGCTAGCTCCAGGTCGTGCGTTGGGTAGTTCTTCTCGTGGACCTTCAGCTGCCTCGATGCATAAGCGATAACCTTGCCATGTTGCATCAAGACACAACCTAGTCCACTACCGGACGCAACACTGTATACAACAAAACCTCCTGACCCTGAGGGAAGAGTCAAGACTGGTGCTGTTGTTAGACGCCTCTTCAGTTCTTCGAAGGCATTCTGGCATTCTTCCGTCCATATGAACTCCTGGTCCTTCCGTGTCAGCTTAGTCATCGGCTCTGCGATCCTTGAAAATTTTTCTACGAACCGCTGGTAATACCCAGCAAGTCCAAGAAAACTTCTCACTTCCGCAACAGAGGTAGGGGTAGGCCAGGTTTCTATAGCAGTGACTTTCTCTGGGTCCACAGACAGTCCTTCACCAGAGATAATATGCCCTAAGAATGGCACCTTGTCCATACAGAACTCACATTTGCTGAGTTTGGCATATAGCTTCTCCCTTTTCAAGGTTTCTAGCACAATTCTAAGGTGTTCCTTGTGCTCTTCGTGGTTCTTGGAGTAGACTAGGATATCATCAATGAATACCACCACGAACTTATCCAAGTACTGATGGAAGACCCCGTTCATCAAACTCATAAATACGACGGGTGCGTTGGTTAAACCAAACGGCATAACTAGGAACTCATAATGTCCATACTTAGTTCTGAAGGCTGTCTTTGGGACATCTTCCTTCTTTACCCTAATCTGGTGATAACCGGATCTAAGGTCAATCTTTGAGAATACCTTAGCACCACTCAATTGGTCAAACAAATCATCAATGCGTGGTAATAGGTACCGGTTCTTAATAGTTACAGCATTAAGGGCTCTGTAATCAATGCACAGTCGTACAGATCCGTCCTTCTTGGGTACAAAAAGTATAGGTGCTCCCCATGGTGAAATACTGGGCCGGATAAATCCTTTCTCCAGAAGGTCGTCAACTTGTATTTTCAGCTCCACTAACTCCTTAGGTGCTAGCCGATATACCGATGAAGTAATAGGTTCGGCTCCTGGAGTTAGGTCTATTGTGAATTCTCTCCCGATCAGGTGGTAAACCTGGAAGGTCGTCGGGAAACACATCCACAAATTCTGTTATGACTCTTGGGTAACTTGAATCTTCTTCTACAGTCAATACCCTAAGAGTTGGCTGGACCCCTTGTTCTACAGCTCCTCGTAGAAATTCAAACTCATGAAGGCTAGGGGGTCTAAATATCACTTTTCCAAGCCGACAATCCAGTGTCGTATGGTACTGACTTAACCAGTCCATACCAAGTACAACATCGTAATTAGGCATAGAAAAGATCAGGAACTGGGCTCGCATCTCTTGGCCACAGACTACTACCGAACATGATCTACAAGTATCACTAACCGGGATAATTCTACCTCCCGTTAGAATTATTTTCATCTTCGAGAGAGGTGCGGTAGCTATTCTATGTGTGGCTACGAAGCTAGCAGCAATAAATGAATGCGAGACTCCAGAATCAAATAATGCTACAGCAGGTATTGAAGCTACTAATATGGTACCTGCTATCACTTCGCCTGCAGTAGCTTCCTCAGTGACTGCTAGTGCATATGCCTGACCTCGTCCCTGAGCGGGACCCCTTTGCTGACGAGCTTGTTGGAACAATGCTGCCTGAGGTGGTAGAGGTGGCCTGGCTCCTCCAGGCCCTGTCTGAGTTGCTCCCCCAGCTGGAAGAGCTGCAAGTGGAGCTGGTCGATTCGGAACTCCCTCTCGACGTTTCGAGCAGTCCTTTGAGAAGTGCTGTCCAGATCCGCAAACCAGGCAGAGTCCCAGCTTGCGTCGATATTCCTTTTCAATATGTCCTACCTTGCTGCAGTAATGGCAAGTAGGCATGTTCTTAGTTGCTGCTCTTGGAGGCGGGCTCTTCTGGGGCCGTTTAGCAGATTCCCCTGGTGATGACTTGGACGGTGCTGAGGAGAAGGGACGTTTCAGGCTTGATTCCCTCCGAGTAACGCGCTCCAGCCGACGTGCTGCAGCTAGGACGTCGGTGTAAGAGGTGGGCGCGATCGATCCGATTAACTTCTGAAGCTCGAACCTGAGCCCATCAAAGAACTTTTTTGCCTTCTCCTCTTCGGTAGGAATTAGCGAAGGGGCAAAGTGGCTCAGGCGAATGAATTCGGCATTATATTCCTCCACCGTCATGTTGCCCTGGATCAGGCGGTTGAATCTGTCTCGGAGTTCTGACCGAGCCACAGCAGGGATGTACATTTCCTGGAAGAGTCTGGAGAACTCCTCCCAGGTAACCTGATCATGTCCGAGCCTTCTTTCTTCGGACAACCATCAATGATGCGCGTTGTCCGTCAGTTGCATCCTGACGGCAGTCATCCATTTGTCCCTTGGTAGTTCGGCGGCCTCCAACTGATGCTGTGTGTTCGTAAGCCATTCATGCACTTCAGTTGGTCCTTCCTTGCCCGAGAAGGTACGGGGCTTGAGTTGGCGGAAATCTGTAATAGATCCCGTTGCTGGCCGCCTATTTGGTGGATTTGCATGCTCTTATGCTGCGACTAGGCTGTTCCTTAGGTTCTCGGCCTCTCGGCGTTGGGTCTCCTGTTAAATCTGTTGTTGTGCCTGCATCATGGCGTAGAACATCTGGAATATTTGCTGGCCGTCCATTGCCTGTCCTGGGGGAAAGACAGGCATCGCATGAGGGAACTGGGGAGGAGGCGGGATGTCATCACGCCTGAACCTGGAACTTGGCTGGCCAGTTTGATTGCTCTGAGAGGATTGTCCTCTGGCATCTGGCGTCGTTCCAGCTTCGCAGGTAAACCCTGCTTCAGTCGGTGTACCCAAGGGGGTCTCATTACCACTTCTGGGATTCATAACTCTGCACCAAAAGGAAACAATGAGAACGTACAGAGGAATCAAAACAGGATGCAATTCAAGCAATTAAATTGAATTCGACATAGAGTTCAAAAACGATTCAATCAATGGATGAGATCCTATAAATTATCCTATCTTATTGCAGGCCTGTTCGGTCCCTAAGTTGAAACCGAACAATTTAGTTAAGACCTGCATGGGCCACCACAAAAACCATGTCACGCCCCAGTCCCAAAATACCGAGGGACTGGAGATACGTGGCAATGGCCAGCAGCACGCACCGATAGATAACCCAATTTAATGGAACCATCAGGGCATACTTAAGCTGTAAATAAGGTCTACTACACAAGTCACACTAATCTCATCCATAAAGATAAAGAAATAAACTGCATACTGAATGGAAATAAGTAGCAACAACAAATCACAGCAAGTCAGTCGGAGCAACAATCCGACTTAAGTCTGAAATAACTGGCTCTATAGGCTAGGAACAAAAGATATAAACATGAAATAAATAAATGAGTACTGGGACAGGCACTCAGGAGAAGTCCTCGGCAGTCACCTCGTCTTCAGTGTTCGGTTCAGCTCCAGCAATAGCTTCAGCTCCGGTCCCGTATACCTCGGGATACTGCTTCTCAGCTAAACCTGGGGACATAATCCATTCCAGGTCCTCAGTGGACATAGCAAGGCACAAGATAGAACAAGCCAACTGAATAAGCAGTACAATAAATAAATGAACAGCAGGGTAAACTAAGTAACCATCTATGTGATATGCAAATGAGAGCAACACTAGTACTCAGGCTGAGACCGCTACAAGCTCTGTGTCGGGGAGCCGGTAGCAGTAATAACACGTAAAGGGTCTAGCTCTGCTGGAGAGTCTACAACCTCACAATAATAGTAGATATATATATAGAATAGCCTGTAGCCTGTGCGTCTCTCCCCACCCAATGTAATCACGCAAGCCATGACCATAACGTCTCATGTCCATGTCAGCGGGATTATAACTAATGCAACAAGTCATACTGTCTATAATAAATGTCTCCATCAAGTCCTGTATCCTATACAGAATTACCACGAATATCTCAGGAGGATTCTTTCCATGATAGTGTTAAGTGTCCTGGGTTGTAGGGTACTTGATAGGTCAAGTACAAAGTAAGGGAATCGTAAATCCATCTCTAAATGACGAATCCAACATCGCGTACGGTGTCGGCACCCGACTATGATCGGACACTAGGTGCGTCATACGTTCCCTAGGTTAAGCAGTTTAAATCAATTTATATGAATTTGCACAAGAAATTCAGCAGAGTATTTTTACAGAAAATATGAAAATAATGACTGCAAGTTTGGCAAGGTGCACTTGCCTGATATTTGAATTCCACTTAGGTCCTGGTTTCGGAAATTTCCAGAGATGTCTCCAAAAGCTGAAATAAATAGTACCATCACGCTCAGAAGGTGTCAAACAGTTAGGAACGCCTGTCCTTGGGTCTAATTTGGAGACAAGGGCAAAAACGGCAATTTTGGGCTAAAACTGGGTCCACCGGTGGGCCCGCTTTGCACCGAAAAATGTGTCAGGGTCAACGATCTCCAAATTCACTAAACTTAGTATCAACAGGTCAGGAACGCTGATACGAACCCAAGGAACTTTCAGATTTGAATTTCGATGAGCCGATCACGAAATTGCCCGTCGAGCGGGGCCTGTGGGGCCCATGACACGCGATTTCGTCAACGTTCTCAGAATTGGACCAAACTTGACCCACAGGACCAGCGTATCGCTACGAGTCTGATGGCGCAAGTTTTGTCTCGATCTGACGTGTGTGCACAAAGTTAGGGTAAATTGCAGAAAAGACGGATACGGGATGATGTCCGCGGATACGCGTTGATTCCGGTGTGCACACACACCCGAATCAGCTTCCGCGAAATCTCATACGTCCGTATCGACGAGGCGCACGTATCTGTGAAGACCGCACACGACCAAGTTGTCCCGTTTGGCGGGACGTACTCAGTTCCGGGGTGAAACAGGGTCTGGTTTTTCCTGTTTTTGGATCACGGTGTGCGATCACCACAGGACGCGATGCCCCGAGCGGTTTGTCCGGGCACCGAGAGGGTCATACAGGCTTCACGTAAAAATTTACAGAATCGAATTCCGAGCTACGAGGAGGAAATTAGGAGTACCTGAACAGAGCCTTACAAACGGGTTTTCTCGTGTCCTCGTGTCGATTTGACTCTGTGTCCGACACGAAGGGCCGTGTCCGGCTAGGGTTCTGGGCTGAGCTGAACCTTGGTGGCCGGAGGGGCTGGGGGACTGGCCGACGGTCGGCGAGGCACCGCTGGGGCTCGGGATGCAGGCGGCGCCGGCAGTGTGTTGCCGGAGGCGGCTCGGCAAGGGTGGCCGAGATGGGGAGGAGGCGGAGGAGGTTCTGAAGAGGGCTGCCGGGGAAGGTGCTCGCTGGGGCGGCTCACGGTGGAGCTCCGAGAGCGCTGGAGGGTGGTGGTCGGCGGCTAGGGAGGGGACGGCGGTCGCCGGAGTAGGGTGGTTAGGGTTTCGGCTTGGGGGGGAAAGGGAGGCGGAGGTGACGGGATTAAATAGGGCTCGAGGGAGGGTTCGGCCGGGGCGTCGTGGACGAGGGGTTCGGAGGGGGAGGCGGTCGTGGAGGAAGACGTGGCCGGCCGGAAAACTCGGCGCCGGCGGAGGGATCGGGGAGAGGAGACGTGGGGGAGAGGGTGACCGCGGATCCGGGTCGGGTCGGGTTCGGGTCTGACCGGCCCGCCCGACCCGCTAGGCCAAGGGGGCTGGGCTGCTAATGGGCTCGGCCCACTGGGCCGGGCCGGGCCCCCAAAAACAGAAAAAATATTAATAATAACAATAAATAATAATAATAATAATAATAATAATAATAAATTAATTTTATTAGAAATTAGTTTTAAGGCTTTTAAAAATAGGTCTGAGGCCCAATAAAATCCCAGAAAATTACCCTAAGTCCGGTTTTCTATTTTACACCATAAAATCATATTTTCATTTCATTTTAATGTTATTTATTGGCAATTAAAAATTACAAACTCACTACAGGGCCTATGTAAATTCCTGAAAAATTGCATATTAATTCTAAAAATTGATTTTAAAAAAAATCTAAAAATATAGGGTGTTTACAAGACCTTAATACACCGATTCTGATTAGGCAATTGTATCATTGTGTGCACCCAATAATACATATGCCATGAGCAAGCTCGATAAAAGAATAAGCTTGCAAAAACTAGGCTATAATAGCAGCATAAATCAAGGTAGTACAGAAAATATAAGTACGCTGGATTATGATGAAAGAAGGTACAAATTAATTCAAGTTCGCAGAAGCAAAAACAACATAAGCAATAATAATAAAAGACCCTACAATCTCTACAGTTGTCATACTAACTCCCTGTCTAAGTCGTTAGTCGACTAAATTGGGGTATGAGCCTCTAAGTCCTATAGTCTGAATAAACACTGTCGTCTTACGCTAGCATACGATAAATGTCATTCAGTTATACTTCAATAATAGGGCAAAAGACTATGTGATGCTAGGTTGTGAGGTATACTACCCAACTTATAATAATAAACTAATACTATAATTGTCTTAAGCATACCGTAGAAACTCCTGTTAAGGTCTACGAGAAGGGGTCTTGGTACTTATTAGGGTATCCTCTATACTAGGTTCAAACATTATGGTAAAACTTCTAACTAACTCTAGTAGTGTCTATACTACTCTCAAGTCTTCATAATACATCAAGGGGTAATGGTAAACCAATCTATAGAAAAGAAATTCTAGGGTTCACTAGATATTCTAAACTTAGTGGTGTGTCTATATTCCCGTTGTATTCTTAATAGATGTGCTACCATAATCATTATCCTAATAACATGGGTTCCTATATTCTAGCAGGAGGCTATACTCAAAGAACTATTAGGGAAGTACAGGAATCAAGCAGGATACAATTGTTCAAATAGAACAGATAGGAGGAAGATGAATCATAGTCAATTGTGGATGAGATCCTATACTCTAGTCCTAGGTGCAGGCTTGTTCGGTATAATAACGTAACCGAGACAATATGCTCTCGACCTGCATTGGCCACCACAAAAACATATCACGCCCCAGTCCCAAAATACGTAGGACTAGGAATACGTAAGCATGCCAGCCGCATGGATATGGCAACTCCAATATATGGAACCCAAACCCATACGTACGCTATACTATGAATATAAAATCCATAAGTGGTATAAACATATGTCACAAGTCACAGGGTACAATCTAAATCTCATCCACAGAAAATTAATATAAATGAATGACCATCATCTATATAACTAGATCTCAACATAAGTATCTAAGGATGATAGTTGGATGGAAACAAATCTACTACCAACTCGAATGTAAGAGCAAATACAAAATAAGTACAACACAACAACACCATATAAGAATACCAGCTAGCAATCTCGGGCTCGAAGAGAGGACATCCACGAAACATATATAACCATCCAAATCTGCGCTCCTGCAATTACTCAAGAACAGATACACCTGGCAGGGGACCAGGTCCTCTGAGGGACGTAACAAGATACACAAAACATATGCCAATTTGAATACAGTAAACATGAAAATAAATAAGTACGCTGTACAAGACAATCTATATGAATGCAAATGAGGATAACTTTTTGACGTATGGGCAAGGGTAGGCTACTCGATCTAATCCTCATAACTCACGCTCGTCAGTGGACATCATCAGCCGACATACCTCTGGGGTAGCGACCCTCGGACTCCATCAATCGACATACCTCTCGGGTAGCGACCATCGGACACGACCACCATAGTGCGTACTAGTTACTATGGTTTACCAGAGTGGTTAAAAGCCCATAAGCCTAATGATTGTCCTCTATGATACTAAGTGTCAAGTGTGTGTCAACATATCTAATATATAGTAATGACTGAAAGGAACTACACATGCAATAAATAAACAGAAATGCAATAATAATACATAAATATACTAAGCATGTAAAATACATAAATATCTAAACTCTTATATATATAGAGGAGAGAGAGAGTGCAGCCACGGCTCACAGTGCGCCACGTGGCAGCAATCCAGGGCTGCCCGCTCAGATCGGACGGTCAGGCACTGACGCGGCTCGGCTCAGCTGAGTCCGAGTCAAACTCTGACTCGGCTCGGCTCGAGGTCGGCTCGGCTCGGCTCGCACCCACTCAGCGGTCACTGACAGGCGGGCCCATCACTGTTCACTGCTGGAGGCTGACAGGTGGGCCCCATGTTTGCTGACTGGGCAAAATTAATTACTTTTTGGGTTTTCTTTTTTAGAAATTAGTTTTTAATTCAGTTTTTGATAATTAACTCAAAATAAATGCTAAAAATAATCAGAAAATTTTCAAAAAATTATAAAAAATATATTTTATTATTTAGAACCTAAAATAAAAGTTTGGGATATTTTTATTTAAGTTTGAACATAAAATAAATTCTTCAAAATCCTAGAAAATTAGTGTTATTAGTTTTTAATTAACTAAAAATTATGGAAAAATCCCAATAATCTAAAATAGCCTAAAATAATTCTAAATAAATATTTATATAATTAAATATACTAAAAAAATTTATTTTCTAATTAACTAACAGAATATTCTAAATAAATTCAACATCTATAATAAATATAATAATATAAAATATATATAAAATACCTATTTTGGGTGAGGGAGTTTACATTGGTATTGGATAAGGTTCCCAACCCTTGGAGAACGTCCGAGAGTATGACGAGAGTCATCCATATGTCGAAGAAGCTCGAAAAGTCAAAGAAGCTTGGAAATTCGAAGGCGACAAAAGGAGGCTCGATTTGAGCGTGTGTCAGAAGCATTGGAAAACAACAGTCAGTATCAGCAGTATACCATTGTCGGTGTACCAAAAATGGTACACCAGTTTTGATGCACTTTATTACAGAATAGGTTCTGACTCGAGGTAATATTTTTTGGTATACCGTCGATATACTAGTGTTGGGACTAAAGTCAAAAATATGTATTTTATTAACACCATTGGATCTAAATCAATGGTCCAGATGCTTGCGAGATTATGGGACTTTAAATAGCCTAATCCATTATCTCAAGTTCATTATCTACTAGAGAGAGATCAAGGACAGAGTACTCAAATTTGTAACTTTCAAAGAAGAAAAAGTAGGGATAGATGGCCATTTGGAAGAGAGATCATTTTAGGGAGATCATCTGTGATTGGTTCTTCTCATCTCTTATTCAAAAACCTTTGTAATCATGTTTTTATTACTTTTAGTTGGAGTTATCAATTTGGATCGATGGAGAATTTTGTAGAGGGTACAATCTTCTACTTCATTAGTAAAGTCTTTTCCAGGGTCCGTGATTTTTCCACAAGGGTTTTCCATGTCTTAAGTGATTATGTTTGCGTTGTGCTTTCTTTATAATTTTAGCTAGTTGGTTTTGTGCATTTTTCTTCAGTTCTCTAATAGTCTCTTTGTTATGGAACAATTTTCGTATTTTGTTTCCAATAAAGTGGTATCAGAGATTTGGTTTCAGAGCAATATCATGGCAATATTTTTCCAAGTTAATTTATTACATAACGGTGTTCATCTACCAAGGACAAAAAGGAAGATACGAAACGAGTTTTATATGCTTCAGCAGTGGAGAGTCTCATGTACACCATGATATATATAAGGCCAAATATTTCTCACACAATTTGTCTGGTTATCAGGTATCTTTCAATCCACGGAGGATGAATGGAGTGCGGTCAAATGGATTCTTCTATATCTTCAGGATACAGTTGATTGGAAAGCTTTCATTCGGGAGTGACGAGCCAAAACTGGTTGGATATACCGACACTGATATGGCTAAAAATATAGATACCAGGAGATCGACATCGGGCTATGTTATGATATTTGTTGGTGGATCAATTTCGTGGAAGTCGTAATTGCAAAAGTGTGTTGTCTTGTCTATGAAAAAAGCATAGTTCACTGTAGCACCGGAGGCATGCAATGAATTACTATGGATATAAAAAATTCTACAGGAAATGGGGCTTAAGTAAAAGCAGTTTATTTTGTTTTACAACAACCAAAGTGTGATTCATCTTGGGAAAAACCTGATGTTTCAAGATATGCTTGAGGTGAATGATGTGATGCATGAGAAGATTCACACGAAAAATAATATAGCTAATATGCCCACAAAAGTTCTCTCAAGAGAAATATTTGAGTACTGTAGGAGGATTATCGAAATGACGAGTTCTACCTAGTTGGGAAGGGAGAGATGTATTGGTGTTGAGCAAGGGGTTCCCAACCAATATGGAGAATATTCCGGAGTCTGACAAGCGTCATCCGTGAATTGGAGAGGACCGAAGAGTCAAAGTCGACAAAGGAGGCAAATTTTAGCGCATGTCATAATATTAGTAAACAAATAGTAAGTATCAGTTATGGTATACCGACGGTACACAATGGTATACCACCAGTATACCGTTGATTGTTCCAGAACATTCTGATTCACTGATTATGGCATGCCTCTGTCCCAAAATACGTAGGACTAAAAATACATAAACATATCAGCCGTATATATATATGACAACTCCAATATATGAAAACTATAACACATACGTATGTTGTATTATGAATAATAATTCATAAGTGGTATATATAATTTCATAAGTCACAGGCAATACCAATCTCATCCACAAAACAAAATAGAAATAAATAACCAAATATGGCAATAAACCAAGTATGAAATAGTCGAGAAGAACTAATAGTTGGGTGAAGACAAATTCACTACCAAACTAGAATATGAAAGAAAATATAATAAGTACATCATCTAATGATCATAGAGGCTCGAAGAGAAGACCTCCCCGAAGAGAACGAAGTAGCAAGTCCTGGTCCGTGCTCCTGAAAATAGTCATAATCGTCTACACATGAAAAGGGACCAGGTACTCAGAGGGACATAACAAGATACATAGAAGCAAGCCATATAAACTGCAGTAAGTAAATAAATATCAAAGGGTGTTCTAATATCTAATATGCAATTTAGAAGACAATATTCGTGCGTATGAGTGGGATTGTTGGCTTCTCATCACATCCTATACATATACTACAACACAGTCGTATGCTCTAAACATTCATAACGTCCAGCAACGTCAGAGGGTATCTGATATAATAATCACCAAAGTTCCATCCGGATACTAAGGCCACCAATTTGGCTATCTTATATGTCGCGCCCTGGTCCTGTAGAGGCCGGTCATCCTCGTTTGGTCCCTACAGAACCGATCATCCTCGCTTGGGCGCAATGTCGTATAAGCCTAAATTGTGCTTGCTCCAGGCAACGTACCTACACAAGACACAAATCAGACGAAAATATAAATATATAGGCACAAAATGTAAATGCAGAGAACCAAAGTTGAACACATTTGATAGGCACAAAATACTTTATTTTATTGAATACTTGAATATTTGGATTATAAAGTGCTTGCTTGGATGAGTTACAAAATATTTCTTAGAAGGCTTACAACTCTTTTTTTACATTCCCAAAATTAGCCACAACGTCCACACATTACATCCCTATAGTAGGACCAAAATAACAAAATATCTAGCAGAAGAGAAGATGTCCACTGGAGAGAAAAGCAAAGGAAGCAGCACAAGCACAGTCCCTCGGAAGGTTGCGCTAACGTCGACTCAGAATGCTCGCCAAGCTCTCACATCCAGTACCTGGATATTTTGCCCACAAACGTGGGTCAGTACTACTACCTGTACTGGTGAGTGACCGTTGTAATGCCTCGCTCCGAACGGTTACTTATGGAACACTTGCTACTTCGACTCGATTGAGAATCGAGTCTCGGGGAAACCTTACCGCCAAATCAACACGGACGAAGTTCAATGAAACATTCCAATTGATGGAACGACTACTATTGAAATAAGTCCAAGAGTTTTTGCTGGTTGCTTTGCTTCTTGGTTTTGTGTTGCTTTGTGTTTCAAGTTGCTTTCGATGACTTGGTTTTCATGATTTTGCTTTCTCGCTTGCGCATTCTTTTCGAATCATAAGGGAAAGAGATCGAAGTATGCTAACCAAGTATTATTGCATTTTCAGGACGCATAACCAAAGAGTGAACGTTGCATAAGGCTTTTCCATCCTCTCGTTCGATTCATTCGGTGAGTGGCTTAGGCCCTTCGATGAATCCTTTAGTCTGCACGCCTAATAAAAAGAATCTCTAGTTTACTTGTATATGTTGCCTCACTAAAAGATAAGCTAAAAGAGAGAAAGTATTGCATGCTTCAAGTATAAAACTGCTACTTTACTAGTTACATATTGAATGCTTATCTGTCCCTTGTATACTGTTCATTAAATATTATTGCTGGAAACCTCTGGACTTGATCTAGAAAATAGGAAGAAGAGATAGACTTGCTTGTTCATTGTTCATCGAGTTGCATAATAGCACATTTTCTGATAGAATCTTACATTCATGCATTTGGTTAGGACAACTTGTGCACAAGGATTATCTCTCGAGCGGTTCCTGGGGCACTAGGGATCGTTCGGACTGGGAGATATCTAGATACCCTGAGGCTTGAAGTTCTTATTTACGGGAGGGTAGACACGTCCATTAGTGAGATGGGCTTGTACGTCCCAACTGCTAATCCCGTGGAGGGGACAATCATGTAGTTAGGACGCATGCTAGGCTTACCTTCTTGCATACCTAACACCTGATGCCAAGATTGATTTATAAGTTTATCCATATATGCAAATTATGGCTAACTTGTGTGTCTGCTGCAGGAATAACCGCTCGATCGTAGGTAAGAATTATCATATGTATATGCTATCTATCTTCTATATTTTCTTTCACGAATTATAAAAAAAACTAGACAACTAGAAAGATCACCTAATAATGCTAGCTTCACTTGCTTACTTAGTGTAGATTTCTAAGGTGAGTTTGGCCACGGTCGCTCACTAGTACATGTGGTAGTACTGACCCACGTTTATGGGCAAATATTAAGGTACTGGATGCGAGAGCTTGGCAAGCATTCTAAATCAGTGTTAGCGCAACCTTCCGTGGGACTGTGCTCGTGCTGCTTCTTTTGCTTTCCTTTCCAATGGGCATCTCCTCTTCTGCTAGATGTTTTGATATTTTGGTCCTACTAAAGGGATATAATATCTGGGCGTTGTGACTAGTTTTAGGAATGTAAAAAGAGTTGTAAGCCTTCTAAGGCATATTTTGTAACTCAGCCAAGCAAGCACTTTGTAATTCAAATCTTCAGTATTCAATAAAAAAAAGTATTTTGTGTGCCTATCAAATGTGTTCAGCTTTGGTTCTCTGTATTTATATTCCGTGTCTATATATGTATATTTTTGTCTGATTGCGTCTTGTGCAGGTACGTTGCCTGGTGCAAGTGCAACTTAGGCTTGCACGGCATCGTGCCCAAGCGAGGACGATCGGTTCCGTAGGGACCAAGCGAGGACGACCGACCCCTATGGGACCAAGATACGACATGCGGTATCAGAGCACGGATTTATGCCCTTGTCCTCTTTAAATCTCGTTTTTGAAAATGATATGAGTTTTCAAACGGTTTCAAAAGTCCCGAATTTCAAAAATGGTTGCGAATCTATATATAAGAAAATGTAAGGTGTTAATGTCCCTAAGAGTAAGAAAACCCAACGTCCCATGCAATAAGTCCATAATATGTTATGAGACTAATGCAAGATATTCTCTTTTGCAGCAAGATGACTAAAACAGGTGCTAGTAATCTTGAGACATCGCGTGCAGCAAGTATGAGCGATGATCAAATCGATAGGCTGATCGCTATGTTTCAGAATTAAAATGATAGGCATGTCGCCCAACAAGAACGGTTCGAAGCTCAATAGCAACGGGCTGATGCTCGAGCCTTGGCACAACAAAAACAACTTGAATCGCTGACTCAAATTGTGACAACACTACTAGCACACAGGGGTGCATCGGGAACCGCCACAACACCTGCGACTGCCTCGACCATGCCTCAGGGAGCAGGCTTAGTAGAAACTAACGAGCCTCGACGTGCGGCTAAGAAGTCTACCTTTAAATGTGCTGAGTTCCTGAAGTAGAACCCTCCTGAGTTTGAAGGCAGGACCGTGACGGATAAGGTGATGGACTGGATCGCTAAGATGGAGAGCTTGTTTGAGTTTGCTTCAATACCTGCGAACAAGAGGGTGGCGCGTGCAGACATGTAGCTGCGGTTACGTGCATATGACTAGTGGGAAATAAAGAAAGCAGATCTCGCCACTAAGCATCAGGATGGCAAGATCACTTAGGGAATGTTCAAGGAAGCGTTCCTTTCACAATACCTTCCGCCAGCTGTCTGATAGAGAAAAGAAGACGAGTTCACCGAACTTAAGCAAGGGAGCATGTCCGTTAAAGATTACGAGACAAAATTCTCCAAACTTGCTAAGTTCACTAGCTCAATGATTCCTGATAAGGGGGCTCGTACACATCGGTTCATAAAAGGCTTAAACGATAACCTGAGAAAGGATGTTATAAACCGAGAGTGTAAAACTTACATACAAGCCTTTGAGGCAGCAGTGCAGAATGAGCAGTTCATGCCACAAAGTGCTCCGTAGAAGGCATCGGCTCCTCAAAATCCTTCTGCAAAAAGATATCATAATGGGGAAAGAAAGATAGCAGGCGAGCAGCGCCCTGGTACAGAGTGCAGTTATTGGGGCAAATCTGGCCACACCGTAGACATTTGTTGTGCTACAAATAACGAGTATTTTAACTGTGGACAGAAAGGATATCTGGCTGTGAATTATCGAAATAAGAGGGTTCCGTCGCCATACCGTAACAATAATACTGCTCAGATTGAGACTCATACCCCTCCAGGCCCACCTCTTGAACAAAATGATCAGACGAGAAGAGCTAGAGTATATCAGCTGAATATAGAACGCTACACTAGTGGGCACGATGTTGGTGGCCATGATAGATAGCATATACATATGATAATTCTTACCCACTACCGAGCGGCTATCCTTGCAGCAAACACACAAGTTAGCAACAATTTGCATATATGAATAAACTCATGCATCTGTGTTGGCATCAAGTGTCAGGTGTACATATAAGAGATGACTTATCATGCGACCTAACTATATGATGGTCCATGGAAAAACCCATTCTCTATAGACTTGAACACCCGCCTGATCGCGAGGGCCTCTGTGCCTCAGGGTGTTCCTCTAATCCCCCCAGGGCGAACGATCCCCAGTTCCCCAAGAACCGTTTGTGGGATCTCTCCTTGTGCACAAGTTGTCTTAAGACTAATATAACTCTATCATATAAACTCTTACTATGCAGCAGTTTTAGACTATAAAGGAACATGTCCATCTATCTTTACTTCTATTCTTTAGTAACCTATGCAAGATTCTATAAACATCTCAATGCAGCATATGAGTAAGGAACATATATACATCTGTATGAACAAGCATTTGCAACAGTTCTATATGTATAAAAAATAAAGCATGCAATTTATCTCTTTTAGATTGTTTTATTTAGTAAGGCAACATTTGTATAGGAACAAGTAACTTGTGCAAACTAGAGATCATTTTTATTAAGGCGTGTAAACTGAAGGATTCATCGAAAGGCCTAAGGCGTATGAACAAGTAACTTGTGCAAACTAGAGATCATTTTGTATAGGAACAAGTAACTCACTGAATGAATCGAACTAGAGGATGGAGAAGCCTTATGCAACGTTCACTCTTTGGTTATGTGTCCTGAAAATACAATAATACTTGGTTAGCATACTTCGATCTATTTCCCTTACGATTCGTAAAGAATGCGCAAGTGAGAAAGCGAAATCATGAAAACTAAGTCATCGAAAGCAACTCAAAACACAAAGTAACACAAAACCAAGAAGAAAAGCAACCAATGAAAACTCTTGGACTTATTTTAATAGAAGTCGTTCGATCAATTCGAAGGGTTCAATGCACTTCGTCCGTGTTGATTTGGCGGTAAGGTTTCCCCGAGACTCGATTCTCAACCGACTCGAAGTAGCAAGTGTTCCATAAGTAACCATTTAGAACGGGGCATTACATACTATCCCACTGAGAAGAAGTTTCGTCCTCGAAACTTAAGAGATCAAAGAGGCTATAAACGATGCATCAAGAGGTCAAAGGAATCAGACTCACCAACATCGTGCCCACTAGTGTCATATTCTAAATTCAGCTGATATACTCTAGCTCTTCTGGGCTGGTCAACTTGCTCAATAGGTGGGCCTGGAGGGGTCTGAGGTTGAACACGTTCTGCATTATACACTTGGTTCTCTAGAACCCTTCTCTTAGCCTGACAATCTCTGAAACCATGGCCTTTCTTACCATAGTTGAAGCACTCCTTATTTTTGATGCGGCAGTTCCCGATGCTATGGCCTCGTCTGTCATAGAAGGTGCACTCTTGAGTAGAGTTCTGCTCACCTTCTAACTTCTTCTCCCCATCTTGGTATCTTTTGGTAGGAGGGTTTCGAGTAGTTAGCGCCTTCTCGGATACACTCTGTGGCAAATACTGCTCGTTCTGAACCACTACCTCAAAGGCTTTTATGTAGGAAGTACATTCACGGTTCATAACATCTTTTCTGAGGCTATTATTCAAACCCTTAATAAATTTGTGTGTACGGGCTTGTTCGTCGGGAATCAACGAGATAGCAAACTTAGCAAGTTTGGAGAACTCAGATTCATAGTCCTCTACAGACTTGCTTCCTTGCTTAAGTTCATAAAACTCGTCTTCCTTTCTCGGTCTGACTGCAGGTGGAAGGTATTGCTCCTGGAATGCTTCCTTAAATATTCTTCAAGTGATCTTACCATCATGATGCATTGTGGCGAGATCTACTTTCTTAATTTGCCACCAATCATGTGCACGTAACCGCAGCTGCATGTCTGCACACGCCACCCTCTTGTTCGCAGGTATGAAAGCAAACTCAAACAAGCTCTCCATTTTGGCGATCTAGTCCATTACCTTGTCTGGCGCGGTCCTGCCTTCAAACTCCAAAGGGTTCAACTTCAGAAACTCAGCACCTTTAAAGGTAGACTTCCTGACCGCACATCGAGGCTCGTTTGTTTCAGCTAAGCCTCCTCCCAGAGGCGTATTTGCGGCAGTCGCAAGTGTCGCGGCAGTCGCAGGTGTCGCGACGGTTCCCGATGCACCACTATGTGCTATCAATGTTGTCACTATCTGAGTCAGAGAGTCAAGCTGCTATTGTTGTGCCAAGGCCCTAGCATCAGCCCGTTGCTGCTGAGCTTCGAACCGTTCCCGTTTGGCAGCATGGCGATCATTTTGATTATGAAACATAGCGATCAGCTTATCGATTTGATCATCGCTAATGCTTGCTGTGCGCGATATCTCAGGGTTACTAGCACCTATTTTAGTCATCTTGCTGCAAAAGAGAGTAGCTTGCATTAATCTCATAACGTATTATGGACTTATTGCATGGGACGTTGAGTTTTTATACTCTTAGGGATATTTCATACTCTCGATTTACTTCTTATAGATTCGAAATTAATTTTCAGAATTTGGGACTTTTGAAACTGTTTGAAAACTTATATCATTTTTGAAAACGATATTTGAAGAGGCCAAGGACGTAAAGTCATGCTCTGATACCATATGTCGCACCCCGGTCCCGTAGGGGCAGGTCATCCTCGCTTGGTCCCTATGGAACCGATCGTTCTCGCTTGGGCGCGATGCCGTACAAGCCTAAATTGTGCTTGCACCAGGCAATGTACCTGCACAAGACACAAATCAGACAAAAATATACATATATAGGTACGAAATGTAAATACAGAGAACCAAAGTTGAACACATTTGATAGGCACAAAATACTTTCTTTTATTGAATACTTGAAGATTTGGATTACAAAGTGCTTGATTGGCTGAGTTACAAAATATGCCCTAGAAGGCTTACAACTCTTTTTTTTTACATTCCCAAAATTAGCCACAACGTCCACACATTATATCCCTATAGTAGGACCAAAATAACAAAACATTTAGCAGAAGAGGAGATACCCACTAGAGAGGAAAGCAAAGGAAGCAGCACGAGCACAGTCCCTCAGAAGGTTGCGCTAACACCGACTCAGAATGCTCGCCAAGCACTCGCATCCAGTACCTGGATATTTTGCCCACAAACGTGGGTCAGTACTACCATATGTACTGGTGAGAGACCGTGGCCAAACTCACCTAGAAATCCACACTAAGAAGCAAATGAAACTAGTATTATTAGGTGATCTTTCTAGTTGTCTAATTTTTTTTTAACAATTTATGCTAGGAAAAATAGACAATATATAGCATATGCATATGATAATTCTTACCCACGATCGAGCGACTATCCCTGCAGCAGACACACAAGTTGGCAATAATTTGCATATATGAATAAACTCATGCATCTGTGTTGGCATCAAGTATCAGGTTTGAATATAACGATGACTTATCATGCGACCTAACTATATGATGGTCCATGGAAAAACCTATTCTCTATAGACTTGAACACCTGCCTGATCGCGAGGGCCTCTGTGCCTCAGGGTGTTCCTCTAATCCCCCCCAGGGCGAACGATGCCCAGTGCCCCGGGAACCGTTCGTGGGATCTCTCCTTGTGCATAAGTTATCTTGTAAACCCCCTCACCCAAAATTAGGCCTACTTGGCTTAGATAGTAAAATTAGGGCTAGTTTATATCCAATTAGAAATAGGACATAACATTTTATTTAATTATACAAGATTTATATCACCTAGTGCACCTTACCGTTGCTTCAATAATTGGAGCACTACACTAGCCATTGCCTTCCTACAAATTTTATGTTCTTGTCCTAGACATGCCAGTCATCTATTCTGATCTTTGCATGACTTATAATTATGCTCACTTGTGCTACATTTTAGTCGTACAATAATTGTCGCGGACGTTATTTCTTAATTCTAAATAAATTCTAACTTTATATCCTTGTGTGTTCCAATCAAAATTGGAGACAAAATCTTAAACCGTTTCGTACAACCTAAATTATGATAAAATTCTACTCTGAACCCCCTATGTCCATAACACTTGTGTCCCACCTAATTTTATCCCCATGTACTTCTAATTAATTCCAGAACATCATGCGCATTAATTTTAATTAAATTAATCCAATTTCTACCTTTGTGCAATTTCTTAATTGTTGGACGCTTTTATGCAAAAGTGTATTGAGGTGTCCCCACCATTGGACACAATACATGCAGAAACCTATTTTCCTTCATAAGAATTTTTCCTAAAATTTTTTGAATGTACAACGCGCAACATCGCCCCCTCATTTGAACCTAGTCTTGTATTTTAAAACAATGCAAATTGTAGCCTCCAAACATCTCCATTTAAGGCCAAGCCCATCCCAAGAGGTGTTGACCAAGCCCACCTAACTAGGTCAAACCCAAACCCAAAGTCCACATGTATAAAATAACTTTTTCCTTCCTTTTTTTTTTTCCTAAAATCACCCTAAACCTAACTATCAGCCGACTTCTCCCCCTACCTTCCTGTCAACTCCTCCCTCCGGTGAACTCGACCCGTCCCCGGTCAGTCCCCCTCGTCGAAGTAGCCCCTCCTCCGCTGCACCCAGCCACAACCACCTGCTCACTTTCCCGCGACCTGAACCACCCTCTCCCTCTCTTCTCCGGCCAACTGAACGCCACCTCTCCTTTCTGCTCTGTCCACCTCCTTCACCCGAGGCCGCCTGAGCACGCCTGAAGACGCAGCACCACGCCGGAGCCGCCTGCATGACCCGCAGTCTCCTCCTCTTCCCTGTCCTCCGTTGACCACCCCATCCCTCTGAACCACCTCGACCACACCTTCCTCGACTCGAACCGCCTGGGTCCCTGCCACGACTGCAGTCCCTACCACTACCACCACCACCACCACCATTTCCATCCCCCTCTCCCTCGTCGACTTTTTCTTCCTCCTCCCCGTTCTTCTCATCACCCGAGCCGCCTACAGGCCATCTCCCCCTCGCCTGAATGCCGCCGGCACCACGACCACACCACCACACCACTATTAACCCCGGCCATCTCCAACTCCTCCTTCCTCTCCCTGTTCAGCCTCCTCCCCCTAGCCGGATTCCGGCAGCCCACCCCATCATCATCATCAACCCACCATCATTATCATCATCAACCCATCATCATCATCATTATCACCCCATCATCATCGCACCATCATTATCTCATCATCGTCGTCATCATTATCTCATCATCGTCATCATCATCATCATCATCACCCTATCATCATCATCATCAACCCATCATCACCTCATCTTCTTATCGTAACCTCAATCGTTATAACCCTCATCGTCATCATCGTCGTCCCCGTACACGTATCCCGAGGTATGAACCTGTCCCTCTCCTTTCATATTGTGTATGCGTGTTTGTGTAAATAACATCTAGGTTAGCATCCTGGGTTAGATAGTTGATTAATTTTAGATTTTGACAGGGAGCCAATGACTTGTGTGCTTATACGCACGCGTATTAGAATTTAAGTTTATATATATATATATATATATATATATATATATATATATTTGGATGTATTATATAATTAATTATATGCTAATAATAATTAGGACTATATATATTTAGAATGTAAGACCCTAGGACACTGTGGACTATCCCGTATTTACATTGACCATGTGGACCCTAAGAACATATCAGTGAACTACCTTGTGTACACTGACTTACTGGCAATAGATGTGTTAGTTTGACTGTCTAATTGTGTGCAGTATTAAAAGACGCGACAACCGCATAATTAGATGCACAATTTACCGTGTTATTTGACCCGTGTCACCCCTAGTGTACCCTCCGAGTCCAGTGTAGATATGGTTGTGTATGTGCTAGTGTAATGACTGATATTGTATTGTGTTATATTATATGTATATAGGATATTGGATTATTCTGTGCGACTTCTGGAGCAGGTTATTGGTTCTACGCAGCTTCTTGCCAGGCAAGTATACCTTGCCATTGTACTGTTATTCATATTCTATATGTTGTATGCATCTTTATTTTTTGTCATTAGTTCATATATTTTAACTGTTATATAAAGTGCGCGTCCAAGGAAACTTGGGTGCAACGACGGTGTCGTCGTGAATTATTTTTATTATGTATATGCACTGACCTTGTTTATGAGATCGTCCCATTATCATGAACCATCATTAGGTTTCATTGGCCATGACACAGTTGTTATACGAGTGTGAGTCTCATATGTATCATGGACTGCGTGACAGGTCTGGCCTATTGTACGTATGGGCCATGCGTTAGGGATAACTGCTGGTAGAGAAATTAGGGCTAGTTTGTATCCAATTGGAAATAGGACACGGCATTTTATTTAATTATACAAGATTTATATCACCTAGTGCACCTTACCGTTGCTTCGATAATTGGAGCACTACACTTGTAAACCCCCTCACCCAAAATTAGGTCTACTTGGCTTAGATAGAGAAATTAGGGCTAATTAGAATCCAAGTAGATAGAGAACACGGCATTTGATTTAATTATACAATATTTATATCACCTAGTGTACCTTACCGTTGCTTCGATAATTGGAGCACTACACTAGCCATTGCCTTCCTACGAATTTTATAACCTCGTCCTAGACGTGCTCACCTACCATTCTGACCATTGTGTAACTTATAATTATGCTCTCTTGTGCTATATTTTAGTCGTACAACATTCATCGCGGACGTTTATAATTTATTCTAAATAAATATGACTTTGTACCCCTGTGCGTTCCAATCGAAATTGGAGACACAATCTTGACCCGTTTCATACAACCTAATTTATAATAAAATTTTATACTGAATCCTCTACGTCTATGATACTTTTGTCCCACCTAATTTTATCCCCATGTACTCCTAATTAATTTAAGAACACCTTGCACATTAATTTTAATTAACTAAAACCCAATTTCCATCTTTATGCAATTTTCTAATTGTTGGGCATTTTTATGCAAAAGCGCATTGAGGTGTCCCCACCATTGGACAATACATGAAGAAATCTCGTTTGTCCCTTCACATAAAAATTTTCGTAATTTTTCGGAATATGAAACGCACAAACATCGCCCCCCATTTAAACATAATCCGTGCATTTAAACAATGCAATTATGACCCTCCAAACATCCTCATATGAGCCCAATGCCCACTTCAAGGAGGGTTGACCAAACCCAAACTTTTAGGTCAAACCAAACCCAAATTTCTACATGTATAAATAATCCTCTTCCTATTTTTTTCCCATATCAAAAACCCAAACCTAAATCTAATAATCAGCCGACCCCCCCTCATCTACTGTTCTTCTTCTTCCTCCTCCTTTCCACCGGCCGGAGCTGCCGCCAACCGCCGAGCCTTCAACTCGACCACCATCCCTCACGACGACTCCACCACTCTGTTCTCCCATCTCCATTATCCTTCTCCTCCGGTCGACTAAACGCCGGAGAAGCCCGATGTCCCCGCTATTGCCAACAGCCTCGGCCGAGCCTTCCCCGAGCGTTGAGCAGTCCCCTCCGCCGAGCCACTGACGACTTCCTCCTTGACACCCCGCTGCACCTCCTCCGCCACCGTTCACCTGAAACACAGCCCGACCCCTCCTCCGACCGACTGCACCACCACAATCGTCCCTATCACTATTAATGTTCCTCTTCCAACATCGACTCCCTGTAGTCCCCGTCATCTTCCCGGCCAACATCGAACCCAACTTCTCCCCATCCCCTCCGTCCTCCTTCTTGATGCCACGAACTCCGCTGATATCACCCCATGCCACAAGCACCACCATGAACTCCTCAATCTACAATGCACCTCTCCTCTTGTCATGCCCCAGTCTCAAAAATACGTAGGACTAGGACAAGTAAGCATGCCAGCCGCATGGATATGGCAACTCCAATATATGAAAACCAAATCCATATGTACGCTGTAATATGAATATAAAATCCACAAGTGGTATAAAATGTAATACAAGTCACAGGGTAAAATCTAAATCTCATCCACCAAAATCATATAGAAATAAATAACTAGTATCTATGAAACTAGATCTCAATAAGAAGTATCTAAGGATGATAGTTGGATGGAAACAAATCCACTACCAACTCGAATATAAGAGCAAATACAATATGAGTACAAGACCACAACACAATATAAGAATACCAGCTATCCATCACAGCTCAAAGAGAAGACATCCTCGGATCATATGTAACCATCCAAATCTGCGCTCCTGCAAATACTCAAGAAAAGATACACCTGGCAGCGGACCAGGTCCTCAGAGGGACGTAACAAGATACAAAAAATACGAGCCAATTTGAATACAGTAAACATGCATATGGTTTAAAAATAAATAAGTACGCTGTACAAGACAATCTATATGAATGCAAATGAGGACAATTTTTTGACGTATGGGCAAGGGTAGGCTACTCGATCTATCTTACAACTCACACACACGTCAATGGACATCAGAAATCGACATACCGCGGGGGTAGCGACCAGCGAGACTACAGAAATCGACATACCGCGGGGGTAGCGACCAGCGCGACTCACGTCCATAGTGTGAGCTATATACTACGGCTTACCAGAGTGGTTAAAAGCCCATACGCCTAATGATTGTCCTCTATGATACTAGGTGCCATGTGTGTGTCAACATATCTAATACATAGTAATGACTAGAGAAAAACTACACATGCAAGAACTATACAGAAATAAAATAAATAAACAGAAATATAAATAGCATGCAAAGTACTGTAAATAATTTGGCAAGGTATCTTGCCTGGGGTCCTGCTGCTGGTATGAATCAGAGTCCAAGTCACAGTCCAAATAGCCTATGTATTACAAATTTATCACGTCAAAAGATAATTTATTTTAATTTATTTAATTCTGGAATAATTACTCTAAAATCCTATTTTAATCTTATTATTCTAATTTTTATGTTAATTCCTAAATTTTTCCAAAGAAACTAAATTTTATCAACTCGAGACTCATGGCACACAAATCGAGGCGATCTGTTGACCAAAAAGTCAACCGATACAAACTCAACTTTTATGCATGATTTCCTGTAGATTTCAGCATCAAAAACATACTGGAATTTATGACTCGTCCGAATTCAAATTCGTTTAGGAATTATGGCACATACAAATTTTGTATTGTGCACCGATGGTTAAATTCTAACCTAGAAGTTCTACAGAATTAACAGTATGTAAATACTTCGAAATAAAGATGATCTCGACATTAGCTTTCCGAAACTTTAAACGGTTCGTGATTCTGATTCCTGGTTCTCCCGGAATCGCAAAAATATCAAAACACGTCTATTTTTGGACATTCTGTGCTCTACGAATTTTCCAGAATTTAATACTAATAATTTAGAAAAACAATTTATATAATCAGAAAGCTAACCTCATTATCGTTCTAACAAAAAAATACTGGAGCACGTTTGGAGTCCGGAGCTAGGAGATATCGTCTTTTTAATTCGTCATAACTAGTAGAAAATGAGGCTGAATTTATGACGAATTTTGACTATTTTTGGACGAAAAAGAGAAGAATTTGGGGAAGAAAAATATGAAGGATGAGGTATTTATAATGGTGGACACTACTTAATTAAATACGACTAGTATTGGTTAATTTGGATAGGATTATGATAAATTTAAATAAGGATAGGATATGCATGAAGTTGATTTCCTAGTAGGTTCAGGATTTGAATTAATTTAAAATAGAGTTTGAATTTATCTCAATAATTTATAATCTTGAATATAATTAAATATAATACAAATAATTTATAAAATCTTATTAATATCTATTAACACTAAATTAGCATCTATCTAATATTAAGACTATATATATCCAAATAAATCCTAATTAATTTCAAAAATCTAAAATAACCTAAAAATGATTCTAAATAAATATTTATGTAAGTAAATATATCAAAAAATTTATTTGCTAATTAAATAACAGAATACTCTAAAGAAATTAAATATCTATAATAATATAAAATATACACAAAATATCTATTTTGGGTGAGGGGGTTTACAATCTACCCAACTTACAAAAATTTCGTCCTCGAAATTAAAATAAAACATGGTTTCTCTCTATCTAATCTCACTTGATCACAATCTAAAAGAATTTACCTCAAGTTTAATAATACAATTTCTACCCAACTTAGAATTTACCCATCTATCACATAAGGCTCTTAAACTTAAGAAAATATTCCTCAATTTATTTTCTCATGTCATTCAATCCTCAAAACTTTAACACCAACTATATCATATGTGATATGCCCTTAATCAGTTATGAAAGATAGTCACCAAATAATGTGATTGGCCTATGGGGTATATCTTGTACTATCCGTGTATCACTTATATCCAAGCACGAGATTTCGTCTTTCCGAAACAAGGAAAGACGGAAAGCAACGGAAGAGTTCAAGGAGGGGTAATAGAATGGAATTATGGGAATCAAAGCGTTTAAAGAATTCAAATGGGAATTGTCAAGACAGTTGTGGATTGAAATCTAAATTTGATAATTTCCTATTCGCATGCTCACATCGGTACAGTTATGTACTTGATATGATATGCTTTGTCGTATCTAGAGGGTAAGTATATTTGTCTACTGGTCCACTATACATCTCAATCCACGTAAAATACTATTACAAAGGGCGAATCAAGCATATTATGGCTAGCTAGACCATAATACACTGATTCTGATTAGACAATTTGTATTAGTGTGGTTGATCAGGCCCCAATAACACATATGTCATGAACAAGCTCGATATAAGATTAAGCTTGCAAAAACTAGGCTATAATAGCAGCATAATTCAAGGTAGCACAGAAAATATAACGCTGGATTATGATGTGAGAAGTTATAAAATAATTCAAGTTCGCAAAAGCAAAAACAACATAAGCAATAATAATAAAAGACTCTACAATCTCTACAGTTATCATACAACCTCCTTATCTAAGTCGCTAGTCGACCAAATAGGGCAAGGACCTCTAAATTCTATGGTCTGAATAAACACTATCGTCTTTTGCTAGCATGCGATAAATATCATTCGGTTACACTTCAATAGGTCAAAAGACTATGTGATACTAGGTGTCAAACATTATGGTAAAACTTCTAACTAACTCTAGTAGTGTCTATACTACTCTCAAGTCTTCTTAATACATCAAGGGGTAATAGTATAACAATCTAAAGATAAGGAATTCTAGGTTCACTAGATATTCTAAACTTAGTGGTGTGTCTATATTCTCGTTGTATTCTTAATAGGTGTGCTACTCTAATTATCATCCTAATAACAGGGGTTCCTATATTCTAGCAGAAGACTATACTCAAGGAATTATTAGGGAAGCACATGAATCAAGCAGGATACAATTGTTCAAAATAGAACAGATAGGAGAAGATGAATCACAGTCAATTGTGGATGAGATCCTATACTCTAGTCCTAGGTGCAGGCTTGTTCGGTACAGTAACGTAACCGAGACAATATGCTCTCGACCTGCATGGGCCACCACAAAAACATGTCACACCCCAGTCTTAAAAATACGTAGGACTAGAACACGTAAGCATGCCAGCCGCATGGATATGGCAACTCCAATATATGGAAACCAAATCCATACGTACGCTGTAATATGAATATAAAATCCACAAGTGGTATAAAATGTAATACAAGTCACAGGGTAAAATCTAAATCTCATCCACCAAAATCATATAGAAATAAATAACCAGTATCTATAAAACTAGATCTCAATAAGAAGTATCTAAGGATGATAGTTGGATGAAAACAAATCCACTACCAACTCGAATATAAGAGCAAATACAATATGAGTACAAGACCACAACACAATATAAGAATACCAACTATCCATCATAGCTCGAAGAGAAGACATCCTCGGATCACATGTAACCATCCAAATCTGCGCTCCTGCAAATACTCAAGAAAAGATACACCTGGCAGCGGACCAGGTCCTCAGAGGGACGTAACAAGATACAGAAAGTATGAGCCAATTTGAATACAGTAAACATGCATATGGTTTGAAAATAAATAAGTACGCTGTACAAGACAATCTATATGAATGCAAATAAGGACAACTTTTTGACGTATAGGCAAGGGTAGGCTACTCGATCTATCTCACAACTCACACACACGTCAATGGACATCAGAAATCGATATACCGCGGGGGTAGCGACCAGCGAGACTACAGAAATCGACATACCGCGGGGGTAGCGACCAGCGCGACACACGCCCATAGTGCAAGCTATATACTACGGCTTACCAGAGTGGTTAAAAGCCCATACGCCTAATGATTGTCCTCTATGATACTAGGTGCCATGTGTGTGTCAACATATCTAATACATAGTAATGACTAGAGAAAAACTACACATGCAAGAACTATACAAAAATAAAATAAATAAACAGAAATATAAATAGCATGCAAAGTACTGTAAACAATTTGGCAAGGTATCTTGCCTGGGGTCCTGCTGCTGGTATATATCAGAGTCCAAGTCACAGTCCAAATAGCCTATGTATTACAAATTTATCACGTCAAAAGATAATTTATTTTAATTTATTTAATTCTAGAATAATTACTCTAAATCCTATTTTAATCTTATTATTCTGATTTTTATGTTAATTCCTAAATTTTGTCCAAAGAAACTGAATTTTATCAACTCGAGACTCATGGCACACAAATCGAGGCGATCTGTTGACCGAAAAGTCAACCAATACAAACTCAACTTTTATGCATGATTTCCTGTAGATTTCAGCATCAAAAACATACTGGAATTTACGGCTCGTCCGAATTCAAATTCGTTTGGGAATTATGGTACATACAAATTTTGTATTGTGCACCGATGGTTAAATTCTAACCTAGAAGTTCTACAGAATTAACAGTATGTAAATACTTCGAAATAAATTCTGGGAAAAATATATGTCGATGATCTCGACATTAGCTTTCCGAAACTTTAAACGGTTCATGATTCTGATTCCTGGTTCTCCCGGAATCGCGAAAACATCGAAACACGTCTATTTTCAGACATTCTGTGCTCTACGAATTTTCCAGAATTTAATACTAATAATTTAGAAAAATAATTTATATAATCAGAAAGCTAACCTCATTATCATTCTAACAAAAAAAACTGGAGCGCGTTTGGAGTCCGGAGCGGAGATATCGTCTTTTTAATTCGTCATAACTAGTAGAAAATGAGGCTGAATTTATGACGAATTTTGACTATTTTTGGACGAAAAAGAGAGGAATTTGGGGAAGAAAAATATGAAGGATGAGGTATTTATAATGGTGGACACTACTTAATTAAACACGACTAGGATTGGTTAATTTGGATAGGATTATGATGAATTTAAATAAGGATAGGATATGCATGAAGTTAATTTCCTAGTAGGTTCAGGATTTGAATTAATTTAAAATAGAGTTTGAATTTATCTCAATAATTTATAATCTTGAATATAATTAAATATAATACAAATAATTTATAAAATTTTATTAATATCTATTAACACTAAATTAGCATCTATCTAATATTAAGACTATATATATCCAAATAAATCCTAATTAATTTCAAAAATCTAAAATAACCTAAAAATGATTCTAAATAAATATTTATGTAAGTAAATATATCAAAAAATTCATTTGCTAATTAAATAACAGAATACTCTAAAGAAATTAAATATCTATAACAATATAAAATATACACAAAATATCTATTTTGGGTGAGGGGGTTTACACCTCCTCCCTCCAGTCACCCCGACCTGACCAGCCGAGACCATCCCACCTAGCACCCTGAACCACCCTGTCCACCACTACCACCTGCTCCCTGTCATCCTTCTCCCTGCTCCCTGTCGTCCTTATCCTCCTCCTTGGCTCAACTTCCCTGGCCGGAGCAGGCTCACATCATTATCCTCTCATTAGCAACATAACCACCATCAACATACACCCCATCACCATCAACATACGCCCCATCACCATCCGCGCCATTATTCTCGTCATCACTATCACCGCAATCATCATCCTCGTCATCACCATCATCCACAACAGCATCCTCGTCATCACCATCACCATCATCATCATCCTCGCCATCACCATCATGTAATCACCATCATGATCATCGCCATCATCATAGATATTGACTCATCGTAACCCTCATCGTCATCATTGACATTATCGTCATCATCACCATCGTCATCGTCGTCATCATCGTCATCGTCGTACCTGTGTGCGTACCCCGAGGTTCGAACCTGCCCCCTTCCTTCTTATTTCGAATATGTGCTTGTATGTAGGGTTTTAGCATATTAGTTTAATTAGTTGACACCAAACCATGTCGGAGAACCCTACTCGTATACGTGTACGTACACGTATGCGTATATGTTCAGAATAGGTCATATATATATATATATATATATTATATAATTATTTAAATAATTATGCTAATTATGATTATGTATTTATTCTGTATGGCCATAGGTAATTATGGATATTCCATAGTCCATTTGACCAAGTGACCCTAAGGCCCGGTTAGTTGACTGCCTATTGTACATTAAATGTACTGGCAATAGATGTGTTAGTTTGACTGTCTGGTTGTACGCAGTATTTGAAGATACAACACCCGCGTAATTCAACGCACAAATTCACCGTGTTAGTTGACCCGTGTCGCCCCTAGCATACCCTCTGAGTCCAGTGTATTTATATTTGTGCATGTGATAGTGTAATGACTAATATTGTATTGTATTATATTATATGTACATAGGACCCATCGGATTGTCTGCGCAACTTCAGGAGCAGGTTATTGGTACTTCACAGCTCTCTTGCAAGACAAGTATACCTTACCTTATTGTACTGTTTAAATTCAGTTATATATTTAGTTGTATGTTTATTATATTAGATTATATAACTGTGCGCGTCCGAGAGAGACTCGGGTGCAGTCAATGAAGGCGTTGACGTTAGGACTTGTGTCTGACCTAGAGTCTAGTAGACCCACCTAAAGTTATGGAGTTATCGGTATGACTCCCCAGGCCTTGACACGTATCATTACACGTCACAGAGTGAGTTCATGTAGGGACGCGTGCCTCATGCTCGACTGGCCATCGGGGTAAGCAACACGTGTGATGGTATTTAGCTTAGTGTTTATTTCTATAGAAACATGCATTATAGTATGAGATGTCCACGTCGTGTTCACGACTTGTATATCTGCATTGGACAGGAAGGACAACTAGTAGGCGTATGGGACACCCACCTCCTTTATACAGATACCGTACTCGACGGAGTGATACGGACGTTATTATTTATACAGATACCACATTCCCTAGAGTGTTGGACGTTACTTGGTAATTTTACTGATACCTCATTCTTCGAAATGATGGACGTTACAGACACCACACTCTAGAGAACGTTGGACGCTATTATATTCCTGCGCCCGTGTTATAGGGGGCATATGTGGCATATACTAGTCAGTCATGACAATTGGTGAATTACGTCAGCATATGTCTAGCCTACACTTTCCCATACGTACTAAGTTGTCCTCAAATTGTATTCACTTAGATGGTTAGCGCACCCTTTTATTTATTCAGTCTTTACTTTATAGCATGCTTCTATGTATCTTGTTATGTCCCTCTGAGGACCTGGTCCCTTTTCAGGTGTAGATGTTCATGAGTATTCGCAGGAGCACAGATCCGGACTGGTTACTTAGGTTCCGCGGAGTTCTCTCTTCGAGTCTCAGAGATTATGGGTTGTTGTACTTATATTGTTGAGTTTGCTCTAATATTCTAGTTCGGCAGTGGATTTATTTCTATCCGACTGTCATCTTTAGATACCTTATATTGATATCTAGTTTCATAGATATTTGTTATTTAATTATATTTGATTTTTGTGGATGAGATTTAGTTATGCCCTGTGACATATATATATACCACTGATGAGAACATAAAATATTATATTTTTATTCCTTAATATATACTCCTTAATGCTCATTTAATGTCTAAAGATACTCATTATTTTTATATTTTGATCTAGGATGCAATTGGAGTCACTAAAAGCAAAATGGAGCTAATTATCAATTCTGGACAATTCTGACATCTTGTAGCAAAATGGTCATAACTTGCTCATCCGAAGTCCAATTGAGCTGATCCAAATTGATTCGGAAGCTAAGTGATAGAGGCACAATTTTGCTGTTTTGATTTTCCCGAGATTCTGGCTACATCATGGACCAAATCACGCTTGAAGTTGAGTCAACTATGTTGTGCACAAAAAGTGAAGTTGAAATAACCATTTTCCAACTTTTTTAAAGATTTTATTTTATTGTTTGGGTTGTTGTAACTATTAGAGGATTTGTGGGAAGATATTGTGATCTTCAAACACTAATTTAAAGTCTTCAAAAGGTATAGATCAGGAGGAAAAGAACAACACACAACTATTCTTCCTCTTCTCCAATATTCTTTTAAAGTTTTCATGAACGTGCGGAGCTAAAAGTCTTGTTGGTCGAAGAAAACAGAAGCCTTGGAATCAATAAAATTGTGAGATCTAAATTATTTTATATGTTTGATTTATGCTTTGAGTATTGAATGTTTTTCTATGCCTACTTTCATGATTGTTTTGTTTAATTACTAGGAGGCCTACTAGTCTATTATCCATCTCGATCTACTGCTAAATTAGACATCAAATCCGTAATTGTTTGATTTTTCTAATTTATGAAGCAACCAAGATTTAATAAACTGCTTTGTTTTATTAGATCTTAGGAGAAAAACTTTTGACAAAATTAAATTTAACCGCTTGTGCTTGTGTTATTTTGCTTCATCGATCTCTTTGTTCTTTAAAAAATTACTAGATTAAATCTTCAGCGCTTGTATTAGATTATTTAGTAATTAAAGATAATTAGATCGGTTGTTTCTAATTATCTAAGCCTAAGAGAGATAGGAAATACTTCCAACGGTGAATATTTAAAGTATGATAATTTATGTTTGCATCAATGATCAATTTTAAGATTCCAATGGTGGATGTTGACTGAGACCAACGTTTTTTTTTTCTTTGATAATTTTAATACTTTAATTATTTTTAGCTCTTTTTAATTTGCTTTGATCCAAAACTCTCCCCCATCTTATTTCACATAGCATAAAGATTAAACTAATTGCTCTTCGTGGGAACGATCCTTACTCTCACTACTACATATTATTTCAAGAGTAAAGATTTTATTTTTGGGTGCCTACGACAGCACGCCAACCACTTATGAATTATTATTCATATTACAGCGTACGTGTATTATGGTTTCCATATATTGGAGTGCCATATTCATATGGCTGGCATGCTTACGTATCCTAGTCCTACGTATTTTGGGACTGGGGCGTGACATATTTTTAGTGGTGGCCCATGCAGGTCAAGAGCATATTGTCTCGGTTATATTACTGTACCGAGCAAGCCTGCACCTAGGAATAGAGTATAGGATCTCATCCACATTTGACTATGACTCATCCTTCTTCCATATCTGTTCTATTTAAATAATTGCATCATGCTTGATTCATATGCTTCCCTAATAGTTCCTTGAGTATAGCCCCTGCTAGAATATAGGAATCCCTGTTTATAGGATGATAATTAGGGTAATATCCTATTAAGAGTAACTAGAACACTGACACATCACTAAGTTTAGAATATTTAAGTAAACCCTAGCATCCCTTATCTATAGAATGGCTTACCATTATTCCTTGATATAATTATGAATGACTTAAGAGTGGTATAGGCACTACTAGGGCTAGCTATAAATCTGACCATATTGTTTGACCCTAGCATTGAGGAACCCATAGAAATTCAAGGTTGAATAATAGGACCAAACTTAACTTTTATAGTGAGATAATATTATAGAACCATACATTAGATTCATTATCTTGATATTAGCAGACCGTACCCTAGGAAGCAAAGAGGAATGAATATAATATTTTCTCGATCATTCCTCAAACACAGAGATTAGCATACCACCTTCCCCTTAGAAAACCATGATATTATCTAGAGTCCCTCTATGGTAATTTTATATCTTGTTCCCCTGCAACCTTAACGTTTGCCAATTGTGCGTCAATTTAAATTTTGTTCTTCCTTCTTCATCAATTCGTGCCACCTAACCTTTCTGATTTTAGGCCAAGTGATATTCCTTTATGTTAAGGATATATATAGTTTTCTAGGATGATAATTGTAATCTTGAACTTTGGATTTTGTGCTTGGTAGTTAGAACTTGATAGTTTGAGTTGTTCCTTTAGATTGTGATCTGATTATTCTTAGTTTTAAATCACGTAACATGTATCCCACCTCAATATAGATTATATACTCTTTTCCCTTGAAGGCCAGTTACTTTTCCATTCATACTATTGACACTTGTTCTATAAGCACTATGATTAAGACTTAAGATGGTCATTACCTATATAATACAACAGGAGACCCTAATAAGTACCAAGTTCTTTTTCGTATATACCCCAATAAGAGTTTATACCTTATTATTTTGCAGGATTCCCTTAAGACTATCACAATATTAGTTAATAATTTTAAGTTGGGTAGTATGCCTCACAACCTAGTAACACATAGTCCTCTTGACTCATTAATATAGTATAATTGAATGACATTAACTATATACTTTCATTAGAAGATAGTGATTATTAAGACTGTAGAACTTGGAGGCCCATACCCCCATTTTGTCGACTAGCAACTTAGACAAGGAGTTAGTATGACAACTGTAGAGATTTTGTAGTCTTATTTTCTTTGTGAACTTGAATTATTTTGTAATTTCTCTCATCATAATCTAGCGTATTTATATTTGCTGTACTACCTTGACTGATGCTGCTGTTATAGTCTAGTTTTGCAAGCTTATTCTTTATCGAGCTTGTTCATGACATATGTATTATTGGAGTACTACACTAATACATTTTAGAATCAGTGTATTACGGTCTGATCAACCATAGTGCGCTTGGTTTGCCCTTCGTATAAGTACTTTACGTGGATTGAGATATATAGTTGACTAGTAAACGAATGTACTTATCCTTAGACATGTCTGAGCATATCACATTGATTACATAACTGTACTGATATGAGCATGTGAATAAGAATTACCAAAAAAAAAGGATTTCAATCCACAACTGCCTTGACAATTCTAATGCCTTGATCCCCACACTTCTATTCTATTACCTCCCCCTTGAACTCTTTATTATTGTTTTTCGTCTTCCCTTATTTCGGAAAGACAAAACCCCGTGCTTAGTAAAAATTGCTATACAGAGAGTACTAGATATACACCATAGGCCAATCACATTACTAGATGACTACCTTTTATAACTGATTAAGGGTATATCATATATGATACATTTGGTGTTTAAATTTTTTAGGATTGAGTAACATGATTAAGTAAATTTGAAGAATAAGTTTTCTTAAATGAAAGAGCCTTATGTGATAGATAGATAAATTCTAAGTTGGATAGCAGTTGCATTGTCAACTAGAGAGGAAATTCTTTTAGATTGTGATCGAGAAAAATTAGATTTAGAGGTCAAGTCATTTTAATTTTGAGAATTTTAGAAGAATGATTAAGATGATGAGGACAGATGAATTTTAAAAACCGTGATATGACGAACCAAATAATTATACTTGAGCATATGATTTAAATTTTGAATATTGAAGGTTGAATCATCGATTTAAACTTTGAGGATAAATATAGAAATCTAGACTTGAACAATTGGTGAATTGGATTTCAAATTTCACAATTTTGAGGCCTTAAAAGTTAAAGGTTGATTGTGGGATTACCTATTTGAAATATTGAGGATGCAAATGGAATTTAAATTCGAAGAGTATGGAATTCACAAGTGGAAAATATAAATAATATGTCGTAATAATTATTTTCTAGAGGAGATTATGATAATTGAAGATTACAATATAAATTTTAATGTGGGATATCATATAGATCTGAATTAGATTGGATGTGGATTATTTAATTTTAAAATTGAGAAGATAGTGCGATGTGTTGAAGTTCGATTTAAACAATGGTTAATCTAAATTAAAAGAGATTGCAATGGATTTAAATAAGTTTTAGATATTTGGAGGAAATCGCGATTGACTTGCCTTATGTACGAATGTGAAAAAATTATCCAATTATACCCTAGTTTAATTTTGAGGACAAAATTATTTTAAGTTGGGTATATTGTAAACCCTCTCACCCAAAATTAGGTCTACTTGGCTTAAATAGAGAAATTAGGGCTAACTAGAATCCAATAGATAGAGAACACGGTATTTGATTTAATTATACAGTATTTATATCACCTAGTGCACCTTACCGTTGCTTCGATAATTGGAGCACTACACTAGCCATTGCCTTCCTAAGAATTTCACAATCTCGTCCTAGACGTGCCCACCTACCATTGTGTAACTTATAATTATGCTCTCTTGTGCTATGTTTTAGTCGCACAACATTCGTCGCGGACGTTTATAATTTATTCTAAATAAATATGACTTTGTACCCCTGTGCGTTCCAATCGAAATTGGAGACACAATCTTGATCCGTTTCATACAACCTAATTTATAATAAAATTCTACACTGAATCCTCTACGTCTATGATACTTGTGTCCCACCTAATTTTATCCCCATGTATACCTAATTAATTCAAGAACACCTTGCGCATTAACTTTAATTAATTAAAATCCAATTTTCATCTTTGTGCAATTTTCTAATTGTTGGGCATTTTTTTATGCAAAAGTGCATTGAGGTGTCCCCACCATTGGATAATACATGAGGAAAACTCGTTTGTCCCTTCACATAAAATTTTTTGTAATTTTTTGGAATGTAAAATGCACAAACATCGCCCCCCATTTAAACCTAATCCGTGCATTTAAACAATGCAATTATGACCAAGCCCAAATCCAAACATCCTCATGTGAGTCCAAGGCCTACTTCAAGGAGGGTTGACCAAGCCCAAACTTTTAGGTCAAACCAAACCCAAATTTCTACATGTATAAATAATCCTCTTCCTATTTTTTCCCACATCAAAAACCCAAACCTAAATCTAATAATCAGCCGACCCCCCCCATCATCTACTGTTCTTCTTCTTCCTTATCCTTTCCACCGGCTGGAGCTGCCCCCAACCGCCGAGCCTTCGACTCGACCACCGTCCCTCACGATGACTCCACCACCCTGTCCTCCCATCTCTACCATCCTTCTCCTCCGGTCGACTGAACGCCGGAGAAGCCCTATGTCCCCGCCATTGCCAATAGCCTCGGCCGAGCCTTCCCCGAGCGTTGAGCAGTCCCCACCGTCGAGCCGCGGACGACTTCCTCCTCGACACCCCGCTGCACCTCCTCCGCCACCGCTCGCCTGAAACACAGCCCGACCCCTCCTCTGACCGACTGCACCACCACCATCGTCCCCATCACCATTAATGTTCCTCTTCCAACATCGACTCCCCGCTGTCCCCGTCATCTTCCCGGCCAACATCGAACCCAACTTCTCCCCAACCCCTCCGTCCTCCTCCTCGATGCCACGACCTCCGCCGGCATCACCCCATGCCACCAACACCACCACGAACTCCTCCCTCTTCCCTGCACCTCTCATCCTCCCTCCAGTCACCCCGACCCGACCACCCGAGACCATCCCGCCGGGTACCCTGAACCACCATGTCCACCACCACTACCTGCTCCCTGCCATCCTCCTCCCTGTTCCCTGTCGTCCTCCTCCTCCTCCTTGGCTGGACTTCCCTGGCCGGAGCAGTCTCACATCATCATCCTCTTATTAGCAACATCACCACCATCAACATACACCCCATCACCATCACCATCAACATACACCCTATCATCATCATCACTATCCATGTCATCGTTCTCGTCATCACCATCACCCCAATCATCATCCTCATCATCACCATCGTCCATATCAGCATCCTCGTCATCATCTTCGCCATCACCATCATATAATCACCATCATGATCATCGCCATCATCGTAGATATTGACTCATCGTCATCATTGACATTGTCGTCATCATCACTATCGTCATCGTCGTCATCGTCGTACCTGTGCGCGTACCCCGAGGTTCGAACCTGCCCCCTTCCTTCTTATTTCGAATATGTGCTTGTATATAGGGTTTTAGCATATTGGTTTAGTTAGTTGACACCAGACCATGTCGGTGAACCCTACTCGTATACGTGTACGTACACGTATGCATATATGTTCAGAATAGGTCATATATATATTATATAATTATTTAAATAATTATGCTAATTATGATTATGTATTTATTCTGTATGGCCATAGGTTATTATGGATATTCCATAGTCCATTTGACCAAGTGACCCTAAGGCCCGGTTAGTTGACTGCCTATTGTACATTAAACGTACTGGCAATAGATGTATTAGTTTGACTGTCTGGTTGTACGCAGTATTTGAAGATACAACATCCGCGTAATTCAACGCACAAATTTACCGTGTTAGTTGACCCGTGTCGCCCCTAGCATACCCTCTGAGTCCAGTGTATTTATATTTGTGCACGTGATAGTGTAATGACTAATATTGTATTGTATTATATTATATGTACATAGGACCCATCGGATTGTCTGCGCGACTTCAGGAGCAGGTTATTGGTACTTCGCAGCTCTCTTGCAAGGCAAGTATACCTTGCCTTGTTGTACTATTTAAATTCAGTTATATATTTAGTTTTATGTTTATTATATTAGATTATATAACTGTGCGCGTCCGAGGGAGACTCGGGTGCAGTCAATGAAGGCGTTGATGTTAGGACTTGTGTCTGACCTAGAGTCTAGTAGACCCTCCTAAAGTTGTGGAGTTATCGGTATGACTCCCCAGGCCTTGACACGTATCATTACACGTCACAGAGTGAGTTCATGTAGGGACGCGTGCCTCATGCTCGACTGGCCATCGGGGTGAGCAACACGTGTGACGGTATTTAACTTAGTATTTATTTCTATAGAGACTTGTATTATAGTATGAGATGTCCATGTCGTGTTCACGACTTGTATATCTACATTGGGTGGGGAGGACGACTAGTAGACGTATGGGACACCCACCTCCTTTATACAGATACCGCACTCGACGGAGTGATACGGACGTTATTATTTATACAGATACCATATTTCCTAGAGTGTTGGACGTACTTAGTGATTTTACAGATACCTCATTCTTCGGAATGATGGACGTTACAGACACCACACTCTAGAGAATATTGGACGCTATTATATTTCTGCGCTCGTATTATTGGGGCATATGTGGCATATACTAGCCAATCATGACGATTGGTGAATTACGTCAGCATATGTCTAGCCTGCACTTTCCCATACGTACTAAGTTGTACTCAAATTGCATTCACTAAGATGGTTAGCGCACCCTTTTATTTATTCAGTCTTTACTTTATGGCATGCTTCTATGTATCTTGTTATGTCCCTCTGAGGACCTGGTCCCTTTCCAGGTGTAGATGTTCATGAGCATTCGCAGGAGCGCAGATCCGGACTGGTTACTTAGGTTCCGCGGAGTTCTCTCTTCGAGTCTCAGAGATTGTGCATTGTTGTACTTATATTATTGAGTTTTCTCTTATATTCTAGTTCGACAGTGGATTTATTTTTATCCGACTGTCATCTTTAGATATCTTATATTGATATCTAGTTTCATAGATATTGGTTATTTAATTATATTTGATTTTTGTGGCTGAGATTTAGTTATGCCCTATGACATATATATATACCACTTGTTAATTTTTATTCATATTACAGCGTACGTGTGTTATAGTTTCCATATATTGGAGTGCCATATTAATACGGCTGGCATGCTTACGTATCCTAGTCCTACATATTTTAGGACTAGGGCGTGACAACACTAGCCATTGTCTTCCTACAAATTTCATATTCTTCTCCTAGACATGCCAGTAATCTATTCTGACCTTTGCATGACTTATAATTATGCTCTCTTGTGCTACATTTTAGTCGCACAATAATCGTCACGGACGTTATTTTTTAATTCTAAATAAATTCCAACTTTTTATCCTTGTGTGTTCCAATCAAAATTGGAGACACAATCTTGAACCGTTTCGTACAACCTAAATTATGATAAAATTCTACTCTGGGCCCCCTATGTCCATAATACTTGTGTCCCACCTAATTTTATCCCCATGTACTTCTAATTAATTCTAGAATACCTTGCGCATTAATTTTAATTAAATTAATCCAATTTTCACCTTTGTGTAATTTCCTAATTGTTGGACGCTTTTATGCCAAAGTGTATTGAGGTGTCCCCACCATTGGACACAATACATACAGAAACCTATTTTCCTTCATAGGAATTTTTCCCATAAATTTTCAAATGTGCAACGTGCAACATCGCCCCCTCATTTGAACCTAGCCTTGCATTTTAATATAATGCAAATTGTAGCCTCCAAACATCCCCATATAAGGCCAAGTCCATCCCAAGAGGTGTTGACCAAGCCCACCTAACTAAGTCAAACCCAAACCCAAACCCAAAGTCCACATGTATAAAATAACTTTTCCCTTCCTTTTTCTTTATTTTTTTCTAAAATTACCCTAAACCTAACTATCAGCCGACTTCTCCCCCTACCTTCCTGTTCACCTCCTCCCTCCGGTGAACTCGACCCGTCCCCGGTCAGTCCCCCTCGCCGGAGTAGCCCCTCCTCCGCTGCATCCAGCCACAACCACCTGCTCACTTCCCCGTGACCTGAACCACCCTCTCCCTCTCTTCTCTGGCCAACTGAATGCCACCTCTCCTTCCTGCTCTGTCTACCTCCTTCACCCGAGGCTGCCTGAGCACGCCTGAAGATGCAGCACCACGTCGGAGCCGCCTGCATGACCCACAGTCTCCTCCTATTCCCTGTCCTACGTTGACCACCCCATCCCTCTGAACTACCTCGACCACACCTCCCTCGACTCGAACTGCCGGGGTCCCTGCCACGACTGCAGTCCCCACCACCACCACCACCACCACCATTGCCATCCCCCTCTCCCTCGTCGACTTCTTCTTTCTCCTCCCCGTTCTCCTCATCACCCGAGCCGCCTGCCGGTCATCTCCCCCTCACCTGAACGCCGCCGACACCACGACCACACCACCATTAATCTCGTCCATCTCTTCCCTGTCAGCAAATCCTCCTTCCTCTCCCTGTTCAGCCTTCTCCCCCTAGCCGGATTCTGGCAGCCCACCCCATCATCATCATCATCATCAACCCATCATCATCATCATCATCATCATCATCATCAACCCATCATCATCATCATCATTATCACCTCATTATCACCCCATCATCATCATCTCATCATCGTCATCATCATCATCTTATCATCGTCGTCGTCATCATCATCATTACCCTATTATCACCCCATCATCATCATCATCATCAACCCATTATCACCTTATCTTCTCATCGTAACCTCAATCGTCATAACCCTCATCGTCGTCATCATCGTTATCACCATCATCGTCGTCAACCTCATCGTCGTCATCATCGTCCTCGTACGCGTATCTCGATGTGCAAACCTGTCCCTCTCCTTTTATATTGTGTATGCGTGTTTGTGTAAATAACATCTAGGTTAGCATCCTGGGTAGATAGTTGGTTGATTTCAAATTTTGACAGGGAGCCAATGACTTGTGTGCGTATACGCACGCGTATATATATAAATATTTGGATGTTTTATATAATTAATTATATGCTAATAATAATTAGGACTATGTATATTTAGATTATAAGACCCTAGGACACTATGGACTATCCCGTATTTACATTGACCATGTGGACCCTAAGAACATGTCAGTGGACTGCCTTGTGTACACTGACGTACTGGCAATAGATGTGTTAGTTTGACTGTCTGATTGTGCGCAGTATTCGAAGACGCGACAACCGCATAATTAGACGCATAATTTACCATATTATTTGACCCGTGTCACCCCTAGTGTACCCTCCGAGTCCAGTGTAGATATGGTTGTGTATGTGCTAGTGTAATGACTGATATTGTATTGTGTTATATTATATGTATATAGGATATTGGATTGCTTTGCGCGACTTCTGGAGCAGGTTATTGGTACTATGCAGCTTCTTGCCAGGCAAATATACCTTGCCATTGTACTATTATTCATATTCCATATGTTGTATGCATCTTTATTTCTGTTATTAGTTTATATATTTTAACTATTATATAAAGTGCGCGTCCAAGAAAACTTGGGTGCAACGACGGTATCGTCATAAATTGTTTTTATTATGTATATGCATTAACCCTGTTTATGAGACCGCCCCATTATCAAGAAGCATCATTAGGTTTCATTGGTCGTGACACAGTTGTTACACGAGTGTGAGTCTCATATAGATCACGGACTGCGTGACAGGTCTGGCCTCCTGTACGTATGGGCTGTGCGTTAGGGATAACTGTTGTTAGAAACTTTGCATGCTAGAAGACTTAGCAGTTATTAGTAGTTCATAGACATAGCCTATTATAGTACGGTGGTCCAATCCTTGTCCTTGTTTGGTTGCAGGGTTGGGCTATTGTACTAAAGATAGGCTATGAACCAAATCGTGTCATGGATGTGACATGCTTAGAGCATGGGGTAGGAAGAACAACAAGTACGGTATTTGGGCTCCTTTGTACTTTTTTTTTGTTCGTCCGGACGCTCCGCAGGAGATAAGGGTGGTGATGACCCCATATATTACATGCAGCCTCTGCCGTTCAAAAGACGACATGCTTTATAGGCCCCTGATTCTTCGAGAGAATCATGTCAATCCCATTTATGGCCAGATAGCCCACATGTTAGAAAGTTGTTCTTAAACTGCATTCACTTAGACGGTTAGGCGACCCATTGGATATTTATTTCAGTACTTTATTGACATGCTTCTATGTATCTTGATATGTCCCTCTGAGGACCTGGTCCCTTTCCAGGTATAGATGTTCATGAGTATTCACAGGAGCGCAGATCCGGACTGGCTACTTATATTTTTGAGGAGGTCTTCTCTTCGAGCCCCGTAATTGTTAGTTGATATTCTTATATTGTGGTTGTTGTGTTGCACTTATATATTTGAGTTGGTGGTAGATTTGTTTCCATCCAACTATCATCTTTAGATACTTTATATTGAGATCTAGTTTCATAGATATTGGTTATTTATTTATATTTGATTTTTTGTGGATGAGATTTAGTTATACCCTGTGACTTGTGATAAATTTTATACCACTTGTGAATTATCATTCATATTGCAGCGTACGTATGTTATGGTTTCCATATATTGGAGTTGTCATATACATGCGGCTGGCATGCTTACGTGTTCCTAGTCCTATATATTTTGGGACTGGACGTGACATATCTTAAGACCAATGCAACTCTATCATATAAACTCTTACTATGCAACAGTTTTAGACTATAAAGGAATATCTCCATCTATCTTTATTTCTATTTTTTAGTAACCTATGCGAGGTTCTATAAATATCTCAATGCAGCATATAAGTAAGGAACATAAATACATTTGTATGAACAAGCATTTGCAACAGTTCTATATGTATAAAAAATCAAGCATACAGTTCATCTTTTTTAGCTTGTTTTATTTAGTGAGTCAATATTTGTATAGGAACAAGTAACTTGTACAGACTAGAGATCATTTTTATTAAGGCGTATAAAATAAAGGATTCATCGAAGGGCCTAAGCCACTCACCGAATGAATCGAACGAGAGGATAGAGAAGCCATATGTAACGTTCACTCTTTGGTTATGCGTCATAAAAATGCAATAATACTTGGTTAGCATACTTTGATCTATTTCCCTTACGATTCGTAAAGAACGCACAAGCGAGAAAGTAAAATCATGAAAACCAAGTCATCGAAAGCAACTCAAAACATAAAGCAACACAAAACCAAGAAGCAAAGTAACCAATGAACTTCGTCCATGTTGATTTGGCGGTAAGGTTTACCCGAGACTCAATTCTTAACCCAGTCATATTAGCAAGTGTTCCATAAGTAACCGTTTGGAGCGGGGTGTTACATTATACACACAATGATTGTCCTCCCCCTTATCCCTACACAGACCAAATCATATCCACAATATGTCCAGTGTTGTAACTGTATAAGGCTCTAATACACTAGTCATAGTAGTTATACTTCTAACCGTCATACATTCTTTATGTATCGATGATCAGTCGGTTATGTAGTCCATGCCCCTAATAGAATATCACAACTCGTGTCATATATGTGTCATGGTCCAAGGAGATATGAAAATATCCCACAAGTAGGAGGTTGTCCACTAAAACTAAGTCAACTTGCATAAATTAAATAAAAGCTATGAAAAATGAAGAACACCGTCGTTTGCACCCAAGTCAAGCTTAGACGTACAGTTTATATGAAAATAATATGCAACAATAAAATAAAATACGAAAATAGAAACAAGCTGACAGTAAATATAGCAAGGTATCTTGTCTGCGGTCACGAAGTTGCTCTCAAGTCTTAATCGAAGGCATAATCAAGAACACATATACAAACACAAAAATTAATAATTAACCATATATGGATTACCCTATTATTTGGTTCCAAAGTGTTATAAGTGCATTATCTAATATATGCTTAGTAGTATACAACGCCTTCTATTTCTACTTATCTATGCATGGAACATCTCTAACTAACATCCTAACATTATATTATACTAAATTTAATATGTTTAATATTCTAAAAATATGTATAAATATATGAAAATAACCAAATCAACATCATTGCATGCCAAAAAGTCTCTTTGGACGACAACAACTAGTTATTCTAGGCAACTATACCACGTAGTTTATGCATGCAACTAACCTAGTAGCATAAAATGTCATTAATAATAAAATAATATATTAAATATTGTATAAGTTTAATATATTAAATTTTGGAATTTATTTACATAATTAAAATATGGCAACATTCAAAGAACTACAACTAGTATTGATGCACCGTGTCCGTGTCTAGGTTGTTCAATAACTAGGGGTAGTTTCGTACATAAAATTATGTTTTCACATGCATGAAAACATTTCTAATCACCATCTAACATTAACATGGCTCTACAAAGTTTTTATTTCATAAAAAAATATGAAAATGATCGGAGTTGAAAAACTTACACGTACGCGATTACGGCGGAGACCTTTTTTGCGACTACGGCCAAGCAGAGTACCAAACGAAATCCAAACTTTGCAAAACTCGATAGAGAACTAGGAGACTTAAAATAGATGAAGAAGATATATTTTTTTAGGGGGTTGGGGGGGGTTTAAGGCATTTTTATTGCTGCGAACAGTAGCAGCACCCAGGCGGCCAAAAAGGGGGTCTTCTGGTGCAAAAGTGGTCGACCAATGGGTGGCCTAGAGGTGCATGGGGGTGCGTGTGTAATGCCTCTTTCTATGGAAAGATATTACGCTATAATTATAGATGGATTAGATCGATGGAATACAAGTGGTACAGGAAATCGAGATGCTTAGTGTGATGATATTGTATTTCTTAACTTGGCCGGATGGTTATGCGACGTGGTTCGAATGTATGATTATGCCAAGTTAGAAGACCAGACAACGCGTCGAATCATTCTTGAGGGATCATAGGCGAATGTGGGATTGTGATATAGAAATAATAAGTGAGTGGATCTGTCATTTCTCCTCTACTCCTTCATGCCCTAATCAAATGAATGCTAGTGTTGCTTTATTGTATGTCATAATTATATGTTGCTCTAGTCCACACAGTGATAATGATACATTATGTTCAATTCTGCTATAATTAATGAAATACATAAATAATGAATTGGTAGTACTATTCATACAAGAATGGTATAAAGTAAGTCTGCCATGAGAAAGAAATAATATTATGCAATCTACTTCACTTGTTGGTAATACTGAGAATGGAATATTGAACATCTATACAAGTATAAGTATATCAGTGCATAGTAACTATGAAGGAAACGCTTTATATGCGAGTATAATTGTTGTTTGGTACCACCGTGCGACGAGAAGGTCTGTAAGTTGGGACCTACGGGTCACCAACCGATATGAGAATGAGCAAAACAAGAAGGATCAATAATATAAGGCTTTACTTACATTTATTTACCATACAACTTAGATTTTATTTGCATAGTCGTTGCATGGTCAGGGACAACTTGTGCACAAGGTAGTTTGGTAAGTTCTCTCGAATAAGATGCACCAGGAAAACCGGAGCACCGGGATCGTTCGGCCTAGGAGAAAATATAGTACTTTGGTAGCACCAAAAGTAAACGAGACATTTATTGGGGATCGCAATCTCATGAATGGCGCTTTGTACATCCTTCGAAGTCCTATATGGCACGTCCCTCGTGGTGTGAAAGCATATCACCAATGACCCTCTTGTAGTTAGACTGCATACTAACAAGAATATTTATACAGGCTTAACATTATCTATGTAAGAATAATTTATATTAATTATGATGTGTCTAATCCTTATTTTGTAGGGATACGACGAGTAGGTTGTTAGTAAGAATCGATGTTAGGCGATATATACATATTTTATATATACTCAATGTATACTGCTGCTTCCAAAGTATATTTTATTATGCTGCTGAATACTCTGATCATTGAAATAAACCTAATTTCTAATAGAAAGATCACTAAGTTAATATGCATGCTTTTTATATGAATACTTAGTGCCGGTTTATGCGAGTGGGCTAGTTTTTTGCTCACCAGTACGCGATATGTAGTAACCTACGTTTGTATGCATCCCCAGGTACTTAGCATTGGGTAGTAGATGGAACGGTTCTGAGGCATCGAAGCATTGTTGGGGCACGCAGAAGCTCTTTCTTCCATTAGAAGCGTCTTCTGTTATAAAGAACATAATTTATGGAACAGTGTAATTCAGTTGTATCAGTGAGAGTGTAAGTCAAGATGGCAAATATCAATGTAAGCCAATTAGCCAAGTATTAGTTGTATTTGAGACCTTTGTAAATCTTTTATAAACCATATACTCAAATATCATTATCAATAAAGAGAAGCTTTTTATTTTATTTATTGTGACTTCAATTTGTCTGTATAATTTCGCTGCGATATGGTTATTTCTGAGATATACCATGCCTTGTCTATCTTCTTTCCTTGTACAAGTGCAATATAGACTTGTACTACATCATGCATGTGGCTACTTTCGGTTCTTCAGAATTGGGATATGACAAATTGGTATCAGAGCACGGTTTATGCATCTTTGGACTCTGCAAATTCTAAATCAAAGTTGCTTCCACAATTACTCAAAGATGTATCCGTGGATACTAAAAGTTGCGTCGGTGACTATTCAAAGTCTCTTCCGCGATTAGTTACAGTCGTCTTAGTGCGTATTCAAAGTTGTCTTCTATGAGCATTCAAAGTTGCTTATGCGATTATTGAATTTGCATCTGTGATCGTTTATGTTGCTTCCGCTATTGTTCTAATGTGCTTTCACAATCGGGAATATTTGACCGCTTGGTTACACTCACTGGATGTTCCATACAATGAGCATAAATATTATGATGCCCTAGTTGTTATGATTCTTGATTTATAAATGATACCTAGAAGCCAATAATGATTCGATGTCATAGATAACTAACTTGTGATTAATATTTTGTATGTGGAAATAAAAAAATTAATATGTGTGTTGTGATCAATGTGAATTATGGATGAGTAATTTTAATAGAGAAAATCAACAGTAAAGCTGAGTTGATTCATATACGATGGCAGAGTTATGTTTTATATCTGAGTATGAGAATCATGTTATAGCATGCAATGCTACCATGTGAAGGTAGTACGGGATGGATGTTGGATCAATGTAAGAATGGTGTGATAGTCAGGAAATGGCTTCATTTTGAGTGGTATATGCCTCAACCATCTTAGTGATGCATGTGCAGTGACCTTTCCATAAGTGATGGTATTGAGCCTACCCGTAAGAATGGGTTAGTGTCGAGACTTAGTCAGAAATGATATCTTATTGTATACGGTACGATTGTCCCTTGGGTATTTAAGATTGTATATTAATATTGGACCCTTGATAGTTGGATTTGAGTTGTCAACATTAGACCCCTGATAGCTTAATGTTACATGGGATGACAAGGAAGTGAGAAGGTATAAGATGGATACCTTAGTTGGGAACAACGAGTTAGATTATATGGTAGCTTAAATAGGATAGATGAAAGTTTTAAATTTTAGCATCGATGATCGAATGTTACTAGTGATAAACAAGTTGGATCGTATATCCGGTGAGATTGGTTGGAACTGATTGGGAATCACAAGCGGGATATTTTGTTTGGTTACCTGAGTTTGAAAGTTCTTGAAAATCAATTAAAGATGGACCAAGTATGTGTAAAACGATTTCCTTTGACCTTAGGTGTATAGCATTTACTACATGCCTAACTTAAAAAGGGGTAGCAACCGTGAAATGGGAATACTTGAACCTAAAGATTGGCAAATAATATTTAATTAGCATATGAACTTGTGGAATTGCAAGTAACTAATCAATGACCCTTATTATCTGACAATATATGGAAGTTTGTCAAGAGGCTTCGATGGATGGAATACTAATAAAGCTTGAGGTCTAGCATATTGGGATAATACTATCGACGAAAAATTTTGTCGCAGCAATAAAAGTTGATTGACAGATATAATTGATCAAATTATTAGTATGGGGTGATCTCTAGCTTGGTGGGTTGACCAATATACCAAGTACGTGAATAATTATTGAATATGGCTAAGCGAGATAAAATTCTATGAGACATTGATGAGGTAATGCAATTAAGTTGATGGTTAATGCAAATAAAAGTTGACTATCAAAATAAAGTTGGCAAAAGTATATTCGACGAAATGAATCAGAAGAAAGATATTTTTAATATATTGGTTGAGTGATATCGTCGGTTATAAATTATTTGGGTGATACCGAACACGAATACGTAATATGAATGGAAAGAAATTAAGAGAAAGGATCATAAACAATATACTAGTAAAGGTGATCGATCGGAATTTGATTTTGGGTTAGTTGCTATATCCCGTAGATAAATCAGATGTACGGGAATTCAAGAATGATATGTTGGTACAACTAGAGGATGACTATGAAATCAGAAATAAAATAATATGTTAGGGATTTACTTAAGGGATATGAGATTTAAGAATGTGGTTCTAAATTGATCTTGTCGGGTTGGGATAAGTCTATAATGAATCTTTGTTTGAGGTAGACCCTTAAGAAATTGACTGTGAGTAGATAGACCTGACCCAGACTATTGAATGTCCTTATTTGTGGGTAGGTCAATGGTAGTGCATTCGTGGTTTGAGTTGGTATGAGATTTGGTTAGAAGTCTCTTAGATTGGTCGGATTACGGTTGGCCTTAAGAATAGTGATGGGTATGGTCCCTATCAGCTGCCTAGTATGAGATGGGTTGCCTACGAATACTAGGTTTAGCTGTCGGTATAGCTAACCATAGAGACTTGACCGAAAAGTTATGTTGGTTGTCGGAGACCCATAGGATGACCCTATTAATGTTGCATAGGTAATATAATACCGTGTGAGACTCGAATAGTGTATATTATGAGTCGGCCTATGTTCAGTCGATGTTTGGATAGTTTATTGTGAGATTTGGGTATGAGTATTTTAAGATAACAGGTCGTGTCGGAATGGTTAAACTGTTGGATGGATAAGTTTGGGAATTGACGGTTGCTAGAGTTGAATTTTATTGTTTCGACTAGAATGGAAATCAATAGTGGGTTCGGTTGGATGGATTATCTTGGAATGGTTTCTTGTGAATCAAGTTGGAATGAGAAATAAATCATTATAAAAGATAAAAATATCGCTTGAGAATTTTGATCAAAATTTCACACGTTGGAAAGAAAAACTTGTTATATGATGTAGCTAATGCGACTATTGTACGGGACAGATTATGATTATTAAACTATAATAAAATTTTGTGGCTTGGATAACGACATAACCAAAGGGAACTCTGGATTCATGAGAATTTTGATACTACCAATATTGGAAAAATAATTGCCAGAAGTTTGAATGAAATAAATTGCAATATTGAGGAAATGGTCAGAACGATTATAAATACACTTGGGTCATGATAAAGAGACGACGGGTGATATTCTTAATGTAATCAATCGAAGTTGGATGGATCAGAACAATGTGACGACGGATAAAATTATTCATAAGAGGTGGGAATGACGGGATTGACATTGAAAGAAGGAATATTGCAATTCAAAATTAATAAAAAATTTGTTATAGTCGGTTGTTTGAAATGATTAAAGTATCGCGCTTGGATTAATGGCCTAACCTGGACAGTCCGAACACTATGAATGAGATAAAAGAATTGTGCATATGATGGACCGAGAGAACGTTGACAAATATTGAGAAGTGCTTAGACCAAAATTTGATTACAAAATTTTGGAAAGATATTGACAAGATTGACCGAATAAGTGTCGCAAGAAAATAAAGTTATGAAAAAATTATGTTAAAGAAAAACTTGGCCGAAAGTATTAATTGATCAGTAATGAGGAATGGAATTACCTCTATAGTCGTTTGGTTAGCATTGGTTGAGTGCATTATATTTTGGGGATGCTTGAAATATTTGTACGATCCAGGCAAAGTGGTGAACGGAATTTAAATGGAGCTGAAGGAGAGTATTGTATCACTACCACATTTCTAGGAAAAGATATTTTAGTAATTTCATATTTAATTAAATATTGTGCATGATAAATAATTATCTTTGTATTATTTAATTATTGTTAGATGTTAGTTAATTATTTTGGACTTGTGTTAGTGGACCTAACTAGTTTAGTTTAGACTCATGGACCAACATGTATTAATTGTTAGATTTTAGCCCATTTAGAAAGCCCATTGTTTAGGAGGAGGATTAATTAATTAAACCATTAGACTAGAAGCTTCCCTCCTTAATTATTTCTTCATGAGAGGCCCCAAGGGGTATATTGGACAATTTATAGTGACTTGAGGAAGGGGAAAGGGGGGGGCTATTAAAGAGGGGGAATTGGTTTCTCTCACCTCTTTTCATTTGAAAACTAGATCTAGAATTTCTCTCAACCAAATTCCTTCATTCTCACTTCATTTTCCTACCAAATTTTATTCCAATTTCTTCCTAAATCACCATTGGAGACTAGTGGAGCGAGGATCTAGAAGGAGGAAGCAAGGATCTACAAAGAGGAGCAAGGATCTACAAGTTGGAGGCCAATTTTATCATATTTGGAGGTTGTATTGGGAATCCATCTCCCAATAAGTATAATTTAGTTTTTTCCCTTAATTTAGGTTCTAAATATGAGATTTAACTATGATAAATTAACCCATATGCATAGGCTACACATAGGATTTGGTTTTGTGTTCATAGGAGGCCTATTGAGAAAGTTATGGTACTTTTTGTGTCAATTTTGGGAGAATTCCGATATTGACATTTGTTGTGTGTGTCAATTGGTCCTATAGATCATTTTGGTATGTTCTTGTGTATTTGGGGATGGTGTCATATCCATAATTGGGTACATGTAGGTCGTATCCCAATAATTTGGTGATACGTGTTGATTTGGGAGTTTTTTCTCCGACACGGGACTTTGAGCATGTCACATTTTGACGCGGACACATAGATTTATATTCGACTCTTCGTATTGTTCATAAATGATATTTTAGACTTGCTCGTGTCCTTCGGGTTATGTTTGGATGTGTGGTGGACTCGTGTCGCAACCGTATCCTAGATCTAGTGGGATACGGGATGATACGATCCATGTGTTGTGCAATTTAATTTTAGATCTGATTTTCTTTTGTTCTTAGCTATTGTGATGCATAATTATATGCATATATATTGTTGTTATATATATTTATGTATTAAATATCATAGATTTATGTACCTATTATATATATGTGTTATATATTTATGTAGTTATTATTCTATATGTAAGATCTACTAACTATTATAGTATATATATGTGTGGTTGTTATGTATTATGAATATAATTATATGTTGTTATATTTATACTTATATGATATGTATACATATTATTGTATGTTATATATTGTGTATACGTATGTGTGTTGTTATACATATGTTACTATATATATATGTATGCTACGTTATATGTATTTATTATGTACAGATATATGTGGTAGAGGTGTATGTATTTTATATAGTCATAGTTATATATATTGTAGTTATATATATATTAGTATTTATTTATATTAGATGTTATATATTATATATATATTAAGTTATATATATAAGAGAGGAAAATAGGGGGCTATAGCGACAGCAGCATGGCCAAAACAGCAGCAGCAGCAATAGCATACAACAGCAACAGCCGCTATAGTGACAACAGCGTCACCAAAACAGCAGCAGCAGTAATAGCATACAACAACAGCGACAGCAGTTTAGCGACAGCAGCAGAAAACTGTTGCAGAAAAGCAGCAGTATCAGCACCTACAGCGACGGCAGCAGGAAAACCGTCGCAGTAGCAGCAGTTTCCGCCAGCAACAACAGCAATTGCGATGGCAGCAGCAGCTCTTTAGCGACACTTTTACGGTTATCATTATATATATATATATATATATATATATATATATATATATATATATATATATATGTTCCTAACTTTCTAATTGTGTTTTAGTATACTATGTTTATAATTATTGGTTGTTAGCATATATATATTTATGGGCAGTTAGTATAAGTAAGGTATTGGATATTACCTTGAGATACCAAGGTAAGTACCAAGGTATTTGGGGATACCCAAGGTATTGGGTTTGGGTATCTAGATTATGGTTTAGTGTTGTAATACCAAGTTGGTTCAAAATTAAGGCATCTATTTAATGTTTATAAGTAGGATTTTATATAATTAATGCTTGTTTGATATGTGTATATGATGATTTACCTATTGATGTACGTATCCAGAGATACGGTATCCTAGTATCCTAAGATATAGTTTTTATGACCTAGACTTTAGTATTTGAACTCAATATTTTTGTGTTAGACTTATTCAACCTAGAAATAGGTAGTTAACCATAGTTTGACCATAGTTTGACTATAGTTGACCATAGTTGACTTAGAGTTGACCTAGTTTGACTTTTGACTTAGAATTGACTTATTGACCTAGAAGTTGACTAGTTTAACTTTTTTTTTCGGAACCTTTTATTGATGTTGTATTCCATATCTAGGTCTTCGAGGCACCGTATCAGACATCTGTGAGACTATTCTTTGGACTTTAGGCGAGTACATTCTCTGATAGTTTCTCATTTATGATATCCTCTATATTCTTTGTATCTAGTATAGATATCCATGTTCTCTTGACACAATAGTTACACGGATTGGTATATCTGGATCTCGTCATGAGATATTATTCCTTGGTATATGGTGTATCTTGTGCAAGCATTGTTTCATTGATTATCTTGTACATGTACAGACACTGATTCTCGGAAAGACTAGCTATCTTCTTGGGGAATCTCGTGCCATAGCATACCGTGGTTGGATCTATTATACCAGTCGAGGGTGGGGAGTACTTTAGTGTAGATATATGATCATACCCTCATTGTATCAAGTATTATTCATTGAATAGTATTAATTATACACCGCATATATAATTAGCCAAGCCATATATATTGTATCATGTTCCCAAGCCGATCACATATTAAAGCTAGTACTCACACACTTAGTCATTAGTATTCTGGTTCATTGTCATATTGTTCATTATTGTATTCATACTAGTATCTTCTTATTGTATATCTCTCATATCTATTGTGCATCTTGTATATTCACATCTATTTATCGTTATATAGTTTTTATCATTGATTAGAACTATTGTTAGAGATGCACTTTGCTCCTTTCCTGACTGGATATATTTTTTCTAAATGACACTGAGGAGTGGTACCCTACACATTATGGACCTCGGGATATTATAGATTTAGAGTTAGAGACCCTGGCTCCGGAGGGACTTATCCCAACTGAGACAGATGACCCGAGTTTAGTAGCTCCTTAGTATTTCTTGTACTGGATTTGTCTCCAGCTTATTTGTTAGCATTCTTTCAGACTCATTGATGTATTATTTTAGACTCATGAGTTGTATGTGACTATTTCTATTCTTTATCTTATTCATGCTCGTTTCCATCTTAGATCTATGATTGAGTATATTGCCATTGTTGGTGGTTCATTATATTGCTAGATAGATTACCCAGACAGCGTTCTACCGCCGATTCTGCAGCATAGGTTGGGCATTATTTTCGACTTGCATCCTTATATCGGGTGCGGGTCATGAGATATTTTTAGTAGTGGCCCATTCAGGTCAAGCTTTGCAAGTTATGCGATGTCATTGTAGTACGACGATTTAGTTGTACTACTGTGAGCCTACGATAGGATATAGGATGTAGGCTATAGGTTGAGAATACTCAATCATATTTAGAAAAATTCTTTTGATTCAACTATTCTTCCTTGATATTGATACTTGATCTTTTAAATTGTCCTTTCCTTGAGTATCTTATATCATGTGCCATATTTAATCTATTCTAGCTTTAGCTTTGTTTGATAGTGGTGTTGCCCATAGTTTTGTATCTGTTTCTTTTACTCTGAAGCATGGTTTGGTAGTTGAGTCTTTGCTTAGGACTTGCAAGATCATGGCCGGGGGAGGAATTATCCTGGTTAATGATATTTGCAAGGATCGGAGAGTTACTCTGGGAGGCCGGGAGTTGAGTGTGTGTGTCTACTTGTAATGCCACTTTCGAGCTATGACATTGTACTCGGAATGGATTGGTTGAGTAGGCACCGTGCTAGCATAGATTGCAGAGGAGGTAGAATTTTGTTTGGTCCGCCAGGAGAGCCAGAGTTCAAGTTTGCTGGAGGAAAGCAGAGCATGGAGAAGGCATTATTTGTGGAGCTATGATGAAAGACAAGGAGTTGCCACATCCGTTGATAACAGAGTTCTTGGATGTGTTTCCTGAGGAATTGCTAGGATTTTTGCCAGATCTAGATGTTGAATTCTCTATAGACTTGGTGCCAGGTGCAGAACCAATTTCATAACATGTCTATAGAGTAAACAACAGCGAGCTGATCGAGCTGAAGAAGTAGGTAGACGAATTGCAGGATAAGGGGTTTATCAGATCGAGTTCTTCACTGTGGGGAGCCCCGGTATTATTTGTACCGAAGAAGGATGGATCGGTGAGCATGTGCATTGATTACAGGACTTTGAATAATCTCACTTTCAAGAATAAGTATCCTTTGCCACGGATTGATGATTTGTTCAATCAGTTGAGTGGTGCCAAGGTATTTTCTAAGATAGATTTGAGATCAGGCTACCACCAGGTGAAGGTAAAGTCGATGGACATACCAAAGACTGCTTTTAGAACTCGGTATGGTCAGTATGAGTTTATGGTGATGCCGTTTGGGTTGACTAATGCACCGGAGGTATTTATGTAATTGATGAACATGGTGTTCCATCAGTACCTTGACAAGTTCGTGGTGGTGTTCATCGATGACATACTCATATACTCGAAGACACCGGAGGAGCATGAGGAGCATTTGCGAATTGTGTTGGATGTGTTGAGGAAGGAGAAACTGTATGGAAAGTTGTCCAAGTATGAATTTTTCCTGGACAATATGGAGTTCTTGGGGCATGTTATGACTGGTGATGGTATTTCAGTGGATCCGAAAAAGATTACAACAGTAGAATCTTGGAAGACCCCGAGTTCGGTAGCAGAGATCAGGAGTTTCTTGGAATTGGCAGGCTACTACAGGAAGTTTGTGCAAGATTTTTTGAGGATTGTCGAGCCGATGACCAGACTCACCAGGAAGGATGTAGAGTTTATTTGGACAGAGGATTGCCAGGTTGCTTTTGAGGAATTAAAGAAGAGGTTGACGTCTGCTCCTATTTTGACGTTGTCATCAGGGTCTGGAGGTTTCACTATTTATAGTAATGCATCGGGGAAAGGTTTGGGTTGTGTTCTTCAGCAGAATGGAAAATTGATTGCCTATGCATCCAGGCAATTACGTCCTCATGAAAAGAACTATCCTACCCATGATTTGGAGTTGGCAGCAGTCATCTTCGCCCTAAAGTTGTGGAAACATTATTTTTACGGAGAGCGTGTGAAGATCTTCACAGACCACAAAAGCTTGAAGTACATTTTCACGCAGAAGGAGTTGAATATGAGGCAGCGTCGGTGGTTGGAACTGATGAAGGATTTTGATATATCTTTATCGTATCATCCTGGGAAAGCTAATGTAGTTGCCGATGCTTTGAGTAGGTATCCGGTAGCTATATTCTTGACGCAGGATCGATATTTGCTGGAGGACTTAGAGAGCTTGGGCATTAAGATGATAGTTCCTGGTTGTGCTATCCAGATATGGGGATTGAAGATACATTCAGATTTGATTGACAGGATCAAGGCAGCATAGTATGAGGATATATCTCTGAGGAGCATCAGAGCTCAGGTGAGAGCAGGATTGGAGGATGATTTTACCATTGCTGATGATGGATCTTTGAGGCATGGAGTTAGATTGTGTGTGCCTAGTGGGAAGCTCCATGAGGAGGTATTACAGGAAGCACATCGCTCTCAGTATTCCATACAACCAGGTGCCAACAAAATGTATCGGGATATGCGAGAGAGTGTGTGGTGGTATGGTATGAAGAGGAAAGTGGCACAGTTTGTATCCAGATGCTTAGTGTGCCAGCAGGTGAAAGCCGAGAGGCAGAGGCTAGGAGGTTTACTTCAGCCATTATCCATTCCAGAGTGGAAGTGGGATCACATTACTATGGATTTTGTGTCGGAACTTCCACGATCTCCAGAAGAAAAAGACGCGGTTTGGGTCATCGTTGATAGGTTGACCAAGTCGGCCCACTTTTTGCCTTTCAAGGTAGATTTGTCTACGGAGAAGCTGGCAAAGATGTATGTGAGGCAGATCATTAGGATACATGGAGTTCCCGTTAGCATAGTCTCGGATCGGGATAGTCATTTCACTTCTCATTTCTGAAGGTGTTTGCAGGAGAGTTTGGGCACTCAGCTCAAGTTCAGTACTGCATATCATCCCCAGACAGATTGACAGTCAGAGAGGACTATTCAGACTCTCGAGGATATGTTGCGCACTTGTGTACTAGATTTTGGGGGTTTTTAGGAAGACCATCTCTATTTAGTAGAGTTTGCTTACAACAACAACTAACAGGCTAGTATAGAGATATCACATTTTGAAGCTTTGTACAGTCCGAGATGTCATACTCACTTATCATGGGATGATGTTAGAGAGAGAGTTTTGCTTGGGCCAAAGATGGTTGTAGATGCAGCGAAGAAGGTTCAGTTGATCAGAGACAGACTTCGTGTGGCGCAGGACAGACAGCGGTATTGGGCCAATAGCCACCGGAGACCTTTGGAGTTTGAGGTATAGTTTAGATTTTATTTTGTGCTTGTTATTGGTTGTTTCTTATAGATTAAGTTCTTAAGGTGGTTTTTTGTTCTACGTGGGTGGTTTGGTGTTTCTAGGGATTTCTTCGACACCAGGCACGATTCGCTTCGGTGGAGGCGGGAAGGTTAGTCCGCGATTCATCGGACCTTTCACTATTCTAGAGAGGGTCGGTGCAGTTGCTTATAGACTAGACTTGCCACCTGCATTGGAGGGAGTGCATAACATGTTTTACGTATCGCAGTTGAGATGGTACGTGGCAGATCCTAGTCATGTATTGGATCACTCGGAGATAGAGGTAGGCCCTACTCTTAACTATCCAGAGCAGCCAGTTGAGATTATGGATTGGAGAGAGAAGGTGCTGAGGAACCAGACTATTCCTTTGGTGCACGTCGCATGGAGGCATGACTCTCCGGGGGAGTCTACCTAGGAGAGAGAGGATAAAATGCGATAGCGTTAGGTATATTCTTTTCTAATTATGTTATGTTCTTTCATAGTTAGTTATGTTCTTTAGTTCTGTTCTTTTGTTATGTTCCGTTATTTTTTGGGGGTAGTTTTCGTCTTTGAAATTTTGAGGATAAAATTATTTTAAGGAGGGTAGACTTGTTACTACCATATTTCTAGGAAAGGGTATTTTAGTAATTTTATATTTAATTAAATATTGTGCATGATAAATAATTATTTGTTGTATTATTTAATTATTGTTAGATGTTAGTTATTTATTTTGGACTTGTGTTAGTGGACCTAACTGGTTTAGTTTAGACTCATGGACCAACATATATTAATTGTTAGATTTTAGCCCATTTAGAAAGCACATTGTTTAGGAGGAGGATTAATTAATTAAACCATTAGACTAGAAGCTTTTCTCCTTAATTATTTTTTCATGAGAGACCCCAAGGGGTATATTGGACAATTCATAGTGACTTGAGGAAGGAAAAAGAGGGGCCGGCCTATTAAAGAGGGGGGAATTGGTTTCTCTCTCCTCTTTTCATTTGAAAACTAGATCAAGAATTTCCCTCAACCAAATTCCTTTATTTCCACTTTATTTCCCTACCAAATTTCATGCTAATTCCTTCCCAAATCACTATTGGAGACTAGTGGAGCAAGGATCTAGAAGAAGGAAGCAAGGATCTACAAAGAGGAGCAAGGATCTACAAGTTGGAGGCCAATTTCATCATATTTGGAGGTTGCATTGGAAATCCATCTCCTAATAAGTATAATTCAATATTTTTCCTTAATTTAGGTTCTAAATATGAGATTTAAATATGAGAAATTAACCCATATGCATAGGCTACCCATAGGATTTGGTTTTGTGTTCATAGGAGGCCTATTGAGAAAGTTATGGTACTTTTTGTGTCAATTTTGGGAGAATTTCGAGATTGATATTTGTTGTGTGTGTCAATTGGTCCTATAGATCATTTTGGCATATGCTTGTGTGTTTGGGACTAGTTTTATGTTCATAATTGGGTACGTGTAGGTCGTATCCCAACAATTTGGTGATACGTATTGATTTGGGGGTTTTCCCTCCGACACGGGACTTTGAGCATGTCATATTTTGACATGGACACATAGATTTGTATTCGACTCTTCGTATTGTTTGACCATAGTTGACCCTAGTTTGACTATAGTTGACTATAGTTGACTTAGAGTTGACCTAGTTTAACTTTTGACTTAGAATTGACTTATTGACCTAGAAGTTGACTAGTTTAACTTATTTTCTTTCCGGAATCTTGTATTGATGTTGTATTGCATATCTAGGTCTTCAAGGCACTGTATCAGACATCTGTGAGACTATTCTTTGGACTTCAGGTAAGTACATTCTCTGATAGTTTCTCATTTATGATATCCTCTATGTTCTTTATATCTAGTATAGATATCCATATTCTTTTGACACGATGGTTACACGGATTGGTATATCTGGATCTCTTCATGAGATGTTATTCCTTGGTATATGGTGTATCTTGTGCAACATTATTTTATTGATTATCTTGTACATGTACAGACATTGATTCTCAGGAAGACTAGCTATCTTCTTTGAGAATCTCGTGCCATAGTATACCGTGGTTGGATCTATTATACTAGTCGAGGGTGGAGAGTACTTTAGTGTAGATATGTGATCATACCCTCATTGTATCAAGTATTTTTTATTGAATAGTATTAATCATACACCGCACGTATGATTTACCCGGCCATATATATTGTATCATGTTCCCAAGCCGATCACATGTTAAAGCTAGTACTCACACACTTAGTCATTAGTATTCATGTTCATTGTTATATTATTCATTATTGTATTCATACCAGTATTTTTTTATTGTATATCTCTTGTATCTATTGTGTATCTTGTATATTCACATCTATTTACTGTTACATAGTTTTTATCATTGATTAGAACTGCTGTTAGAGATGTACTCTACTCCTTTCCTGACTGAATATTTTTTTTCAGATGATATTGAGGAGTGGTACCCTACACATTATGGACCTCAGGATGTTGTGGGTTTAGAGTCAGAGACCCTGGCTCAGGAGGGACTTATCCCAACTGAGACAGATGATCCAAGTTTAGTAGCTCCTAGGTATTTCTTGTACTGGATTTGTCTCCAGCTTATTTTTTAGCATTCTTTCAGACTCATTGATTCATTATTTTAGACTCATGAGTTATATGTGACTATTTCTATTTTTTATCTTATTCATGCTCGTTTTTATCTTAGATCTGTGATTGAGTATATTGTCATTGTTGGTGGTTCATTATATTTCTAGATAGATTACCCAAACATATCGATTATGCGGCATAGGCTGGGCGTTGTTTCTGACTTGCATCCTTACATCGGGTGTGGGTCGTGACATATTGATGAATGGAATAACATAAACAAATTATTTGGGAAGAAAACAGATGGTTGGAATGCATAAGTATACGAGATTCATGAATGAGCAATATTGACAAGAGATGGAAACGAGGTATTGAGCTATAGCTGGCATAGAATAATTTTTTGGGATGACTTAAGTGATATGGTGAATTAAGTTTTTTTTTTTAAGTTTCGAGGACGAAACTTTTTGTGAGTGGTATATTATGTAATGCTCCGTTCAGCAAAAAGGCATTACGCTGAAATTATAGATGGATCAGACTGATGGAATACAACTGGTATGAGAAATTGAGATACTTTATGTGATGATGCTGTATTTCTTAACTTGTGGGATTATTTCTGCTCACCACCATGCGTTATGTACTGACCCATGTTTGTGGGCATCCTCAGGTACTCAGTATTGGGGAGTGGCTGGAACAGTTTTGAGACATCGAAGCATTATTGGGACGCACAGAAGCTCTTCTTCCATTGGAGGCATCTTCTGTTATAAAGGGCATAATATATATAACAGTGTAATTCAGTTGTATCAGTGAGAATGTAAGTTAGGACGGCAAATATCAATATAAGCCAATTGGCCAAGTATCAGTTGTATTTGAGAGCTTTGTAAATCCTTTGTAAGCCATGTACTTAATTATCATTATCAATAAAGAGAAGCTTTTCATTATATTTATTTTGACTTTAATTTGTCTGCTTAATTTTGCTGCGATGTCGTTATTTCTGAGATATACCATGCCTTGTCTATTTTGTTGCCTTATTCAAGTGCAATCTAGGCTTCGATTAAAACTCATGTATTTATATATATATATGTATGTATCGATCAAAAAGGGGGGTCTTAGGTATGGGGGGAGGCCGATCGGGCCTGGGAAGCCTGGGTAGGATTTTAGGTTTAGTTTTAGTTATTATTTATTTTTTATTTTTTAATATAACTAACTATATGTCATGCCCCAGTCCCAAAATACCGAGGGACTAGCCACGTGACAATGGCCAGCAGCACAACTCCAATGGGCAAACCCAATTTAATGGACCCGTTAGAGTGTACTTAAGCTGTAATAAATATAATTGTAGTCTACACCATCTATCACAGAATAATTCTAATCTCATCCACAGAAAGAAACATAACTAAATATGATAGATTAATCAAGATAATAGATAAAAAAATATAGTCTATCAACAAGTTCAAATAAATAGTGTCTCGGAGAATAACCCAATAAAATAAATTAATACATATATCGAAGAGTCATAATATGAAATAACTGAAAGTAAAAATAACTGAGTATGTAATAGAATACTCAGAAAAAATCCTCTGGCACAACCTCATCCTTTGGTGCCAATACTGCTCCAGCGTCAGCTCATGTCCCGTATATCTTGGGATATTCCTCCTCTGTTGTACCTGGGGACATAATCCGGATCCAGGTCCTCAGGGGACATAGCAAGGTACAAGAATAACTCAAGCCAAATAAAATGCAGTAAATAAAAATAGATCCTCATGGCAAGCTATGTAACCAGCTATGTAAAATATAATTTGAGAGCATCATAAATACTCAGGCTGAAACCACTGCAAGCTTTGTGTCGGAGAGCCGGTAGCAGTAATAAAATGAAGGGCCAAATACATATGCCAAAGCTCTGGTACAGAGACTAAGGCACTCTCCAGTAACATAAGTATATATATATATATAATCATCCTGTAGCCTGTGTGTCTTACCCCACCCAATGTAACCTCACGTCTCATGTCCATAACACGCAAGATCATGACCTCTAGCTAGTACAACGAGTCATAATAATATCTATGTATATGCAAGTCTTATGTCACGAATCCTGTATGCTTATATAGAATCACCATGAATAAATCATGAAAGATTATGTCACATGAAAAGTGTCAAGTGACCGATGGTATGAAGTACTTGGTAAAGCAAGCACAAAAATATATAGGATCGTGGTATCAACTATCTAAGTGACGTTACACGACTCCGCGTACGGCGTCGACACCCGAATCTTATTCAGACATTAAGCAACGTCTCACGATTCTAGGTTGAACAGGTACATCACAGAATATATATATAAAAAAAGAAAGAACTCAAATAATAAAGTCACAGGATCTACTGTAAGTTGGTAAGGTACACTTGCCTAACTTCTGAGCTCCGTTAGTTGCTCCGATAAAAGTGGAATATCTAGGTATGCCTCCGTATGCTGAAACAAATATTACCCTCGCTCTCAGAATATATAAAATAGCTAGGATTGACTACCCATAAGTCTATTTGAATTGACAGTTTTGTGTCAAAGCGGGATCCACATGTGGCGCACTTCGCACCAAAAAATATGCCAGATATAAAGTTCTCCAAATTTATCAAACTTAGTGTCTACGAGTCTAGAATGAGAGTACAAATCTAATGGAATGTCCAGAACTGGATTCCAATAAGCCGGTCACAAAATCACCCGTCAAAGAGAATCGTAGGACCCACGAAATGGTATTTCGTCAATGTTCTCAGAATCGAACCAAACTTGGGTCACAGGACCAGCGTAACACTACGAATCTGATGGAACAAATTTTGTTTTGAAATGACAAACACACACAAAATTATGACGAGTGTCAGAACAGGCCGATACGGGGCTTTTTGATGGATACACGTTGATTCCGGTGTGCACGCACATCCAAATCAACTTTCGTAAATTCTCACACGTCCGCGTTGATGATACTCACCTTTCAGTACAATTCGCACATGACAAAGTCACCTTGTTTAGCGGGACATACCCCATTTCAGGAAAATTCAGGTTTAAAAAACCAAGTTTTTGGTCAATTTCAACCGCGAATAAAATACAGCATACAACGAATTAAAATAAACTAATTAAAGAGATTAAATCTTAATTATGTTGTCTAAACTACTGTTCAAATAAAATTTGAAAATATTAAGTAGGTTGGAAGAAAAATAGCCATGAACATGGGTGGTTGGGACAGTTTCTGAACTACCAAATTTGGTTATTTTTTCCTGTTTTGTGTCACGAATTGTGACCGATACAGAATACGTTACACCGAACTAATTGCACAGGGTTCAAGAGGGTCATGTGGTCTTCGCATAAGATTCAACAGATCAACATTTGGATTACTATGCAGGGAGATACAAGGGTGAAAAGTAGAGTACCTCGTTACTGCTGTGCTCGGGATGTTGGGCGGCCTGTCTTCGCGGTGGTGGCGCACGGCGGTCCGGCGGCGGCGGTGGTCAGAAATGAGAAAGGGGTTGGTGGTGGTGAGGTTCGGCTAGGCTAGGGGTTTTATAGGGGTGAGGGTGGGCGGTTACAAGAAGACGAAGAGGGAGGGTTTCGGTCGATTTTGGAAGAGGATGGGGAGAGGGTTCGGCTGCGGTCAGTTTTGGGGTTGGGGAGTTACTATAGAGGGAAAAATGGATTTCGGGTAGCTGGGTTAGTGGGTCTCGGGTTCGGGTATGGGTTAGGATCTGGGTCCAGTTTGGTTTAGTATGGGTTGGGTTGGATTGGTTTGGGTTGGTTTGGGTTGGGTTGGGTTGGGATGGTTCGGTTTAGGTTGGTTTAATTATAACAATGCATATATGGCCCTAAAAAATTAGTTTTGGGTCCCAATAAATTTCAGAAAAATTATACAATATCCTATTATTAGTTATACACCCAAAAATATAATTTTTGCACTATTTTAATAACTAATTTAATACACAAAAATATAAATCCATGAAAGAACGTTTATTATAATTAACTAAAAATAATAAAAATATTCTACAATAATAATTAATAAAACTTTTAAAATTTTAAAAATTAGGGTGTTTACAATCTATACACCTTAAAAGAATTACGTCCTCACAAGAAACGTAACTGGTCAGAAAAGTTTTGCCCTAGAAGAGATGACGTTGTTGTAAGACATGTTTGTTGAAGTACGACACAACGGATAAGGAGCCATGAACAAGGAAAAATCAAGAGTAAGGGTGAGGGTTTTGTTCAAGCATAACACGTAGGAAAGAAATAAAAACTTTTTCTTAGGCAATGAGAGATAAGTAACTCAAGGATAAAGGAGTCTGATTAGAGTGAAGATCAACTACAGCTTATGAAAACTTGGGTACCACTAACATATTACTAATCTAGACTAACTAGTTCATGCTAACATAATACTAGGTATAGGCTAGGGAATGGAACTAACAGGCACATGCTAAAGTATTACTAGGATATTCGCTATTATAGCTAACTATGATAAAACTAAATCTTACTCATATCCACTACTCCTCGAGTTTGTGCCTCCTCCACTGTCATCACAAAAGCCTGTCCACGTCCATGCGGTAGTAACCGCTGCTGTTGCTGGGCCTGCTGTAAGCCCCTTAATTTTTTTTAAAATTTTAAAAATGATTTTTACACAATTTTCTGTAATTTTTCTGGAATTAAAACTAAGGTATTTCGTGATTAAATGATTTTTAAATGATGTTAATTAATATTAACATATTATGGAAATATTATTTTTTGGTGTAAAATGAAAAACTAGACATAGGATAATTTTCCGGGAATTTATTGGACTCCGAAAGCATTTTTAAAGCCCTAAAAACAAATGTATATTTAAACCTAATTAAACCCTGACTGAACCCGGTTTATTCTTAAATAAACCAAACCAAACCGACCCAACCAGCTGTCAAACCGAACCGAACCAAACCCAGCCTTAACGGGTTGGGTCGAATCCGAATCGAACCCGACTCGAACCCGAAACTCGGCCTGAACCCTAATCCTAAACCTAGCCGGCTTTACTGTTCCGGCCCCCTTTAAAATCCCCTGAACCCTAGCCAGCTCCCCCGTCTGCTGCCAACGCAGCACCCGACTCCGGCGGAGCAGCTCCCCCTGATCGCAGCTGTCAACAGCAGCTCCTACGACGGCCTACTCCTCCCTGACCTTGATCCCTCATCACCAGAGTCGCCCCCACCTTCATCCCCTCCGCCTGCACATCAACGACTCCCCACATCCGCCATTGACGCCGCACCACCCTGACGTCTCCTCCTCTCTACCTTCCTGCCATTCCCGGCCAACCCCATCAATACCACCACGCCTCCATAGATTCCGACCATCTCCCCCGGAATCAACTCCTTCACCCTCTTTTAATAGCCACCCGACCTGACTCCTCACAGCCCCTACCTCCCCGTCGTCTTCCTCTCTCCTCCGGACCCACCTGGAACACCACCACCACCACCCCGCTCCCTTTCTCTCCTCCCTGTACCTCAATCCCCGGAGGAGCCGAACGGATCACTACACCACCGCCTCCAACTACCTCCCATCCACCCTGCCATCCCCTCCCGACCTGTCGACCTCCCCCTTCGGCAACCCTAGCCCCTCCTCTAGTCGACATCTCCTCCCTCCCGATGTCAGCCACCCACGTCGAGCAACCCTCTCTGCCTGGACTGTGACACGAATACGGCTGAACCCTAACCCCGGAAACAGCGGCCCTGCAGAACTCAGACACAGCAGCGTCTGAACCCCGGACACAGCACAGTGGACACAGCGCCGTGTCGCAGTGTCGTATCAACCCGGACACGAGAAAATCTCGTTCCACGGAGCCCTGTTCAGATAACCCGTTATCTCTCCTTGTTGCTCCGTTTTCCGTTCCGTCAGTTGTGACGCATAGGCTGTGTAACCCTCTCGATGCCCGTGTAACCCGTTCGGTACGTCGCATCCTGTGGCGATCGTAAATCGCGATCCAAAAACAGAAAAACTAATGCCCTGTTTTACCCCGAAACTGAGTGCGCTCCGCCAAACGAAACGACTTGGTCACGCGCGGTCTTCACCGAAATGTGCGCGCCGTTGATACGGATGTGCGGGATTTCACAGAAGTTGATTTGGATGTGCGTGCACACCGGAATCAACGCGTATCCGCCGACAACGTCCCGTATCCGCCTGTTCTGGAACATGTCTTAACTTCGTGTACACACGTCGGATTGACACAAAACTTGTGCCATGGGACTCGTAGCAATATACTAGTCCTGTGACCCAAATTTGGTTCGATTCTGAGAACGTTGACAAAATCGCGTATCGTGGGCCCCGCGGCTTCACTTGATGGGCGATTTTGTGATCGGCTCATCGGAATCCAATTCTGGAAGTTCCGTTGGATTCGTATCATCGTTCCTGACTTATTGACACTAAGTTGGACAAATTTGGAGACCATTGGCCCTGACACATTTTTTGGTGCAAAGCAGCCCACATGTGGACCCCGCTTTGACCAGAAACTGTTATTTTTGCCCTTGTGTCCAAATTAGACTTAAGGACAGGCATTTTTAGCTATTTGATATTTTCTGAGATTGTTGGTGATGTTTATTACAGCTTTTGGAGGAGTACCTGCAGGATCCACTGATACAGGGACAACTGTTGGTATTCAGACCCCAGGCAAGTGTACCTTGTCTAAATTATAGTTCTTATTACATATTTTCTTGATTTATTTATCTGTTGTACATGCTTAACCTAGGATCGTGTGACTTTACTTAGCATCCGATTAATAGTCGGGTGCCAACACTGTACGCAGAGTTGTGTAACGTCGCCTAGATATGGATATCGTGACCCTTTACATTCTCGTACTTGTCTTATCAAGTATATTATAATCCAGGACACTTAATACTATTCATGAGACAGAATCTTCCTGAGATATTCATGGTGATTCTGTATAGGATATAGGTTTATGACATAGACATTATATTCATAGATATTATATAACTTGTTGCATTAGCTATGATCTTGCGTGACATGTACATGAGACGTTGTGGACATGAGACGTGTGGTTACATTGGGTGGAGAGACACACAGGCTACAGGCTGTTTTATATATATCTATTACTATTGTGAGGCCGTAGACTCTCCAGCAGAGCTAGGCACATTACGTATTATTACTGCTACCGGCTCCCCGACACAGAGCTTGTAGCGATCTCAGCCTGAGTACTAGTGATGCTCTCACTTGCATTTCACATAGATGGTTACATATTGACCCTATTTATTTCATTTATTTTCTTTACTGCATTATTTATGGCTTGAGTTATTTTATACCTTGTTATGTCCCCTGAGGACCTGGATCCGGATTATGTCCCCAGGATTAGCAGACGAGATCGACCCCGAGGTATACGGGACATGAGCATTAGCAGGAGCAGGAGCAGACACTGGAGCAGTACCAGATCCAGTAGACGAGTGATCCCTGAGGGTATCTTCTGAGTATATACTGTTTCCATACTCAATATTTGCTGTTGTTATCTTTATTCTTGTATCTTGACAGATGTATCAGACTCATTATCGGGTTATTTCCCGAGTATTATATTTTATTGAGATTGATCTTGCTTTATAATTCTGATATTATTATATTTATTTTTGTGGATGAGATTAGTATATTTAGATCCTTATTGTTGTATTACAGCTTAAGTACGCCCCGCTGGATCCATTAAATTGGATTTGTCCATCGGTGTGTGCTGCTGGCCATTGACACGTGTCTAGTCCCTCAATATTTTGGGACTGGGCGTGACATGGTTTTTGTGGTGGCCCATGCAGGTCCTTCGACTAAATCGTTCAGTTTCAACTTAGGGACCGAGCAAGCCTGCACCTAGGACTAGAGTATAGGATCTCATCCACATTGACTATGACTCATCCTCCTTCCAATCCATTCCGTTAAAAAATTGCATCCTGCTTGATTCATGTGCCTTCTCAATAGTTTCTTGAGTATAGCCTCTCTTAGAATATATAAGTTCCTGTTGTTAGATGATAAGTAAGGTAATATTCCTATTAAGGGTTCCACTAGAGTGTTGACACCCCACTAAGTTTAGAATATCTAGTGAACCCTAGAATTCCTTATTTATAGATTGATTTACCATTATTTCTTGTTATAGTCATGAATGACCTAAGAGTAGTATAGGCACTGCTGAGAGCTAGTTAGAGATTTGACCCTAATGTTGACCACAGTCTTGAGGAACCAATAGAAATCTGAGATCGAATGTTAGGACTGAACCTAATGGCAATAGTGAGATAGTGTTAGGATATAGGTTCGTGTCGAGATATTAGCAGACAGTACCTTAGAAAGCCAAGAGCAATGTATAGAATATTTTTTTAATCATACCTCAAACATAGCAACTAGCATACCACTTTCCCTTAGAAAACCATGATGCTATCTAGAGCCCCTATTCTAATTTCATATATTGCTCCTCTGCGACCATAGCGCTCGTTAGAGTGCGATAACTGATTATGTTTCTTCTCTTTATCTTTCAACTCGTGCCATCTGACACTTCTGATTATAGACCAAGTGATTTTATTCTATGTTAGGATATATATATAGCTTGCTATGATTTTGGTTGTTGCTCTTGAATTTTTGAATTTTGTGATTGGTAATTAGAACTTGACAGTTTGAGTTAATCTTGTAGATTGTGACCCGATGATTATCCTTTAGTGTTAAATCACGTAATTTGTACCCCCACCTCGATACAAGTTATATTCACTTTCCCTTGAGACTAGTAACCTTTCCATTCTCGCTATTGACACATGTTCTATAAGCACTAAGATTAAGTCTTAAGATGACCATTACTTACATGATACCATAGGAGACCCTAATAAGAGTTTCTGTTTTATTTACATGTGCAAGGTTATTATGTAGGATCCTTTTAAGACGGTCACAGTATTAGTTTAATTCTTATAAGTTTGGTAGTATGCCTCACAACCTAGTATCACATAGTCCACTTGACCCATCGAGGTAGTATAATTGAATGACATTAATTGTATGCTAGCATAAGGCGACAGTGTTTATTCAGACAATATAATTTAGAGGTCCTTGCCCCTATTTGGTCGACTAGCGACTTAGACAAGGAGGTTGTATGATAACTGTAGAGATTTTAGAGTCTTTTATTATTGTTGCTCATTTTATTTTGTTTTTGTGAACTTGAATAATTTGTACCTCCTTTCATCATCATCTAGCGTACTTATATTTCATATACTACCTTGACTTATGCTGCTATTTTATAGCCTAGTTTTGCAAGCTTATTCTTTATCGAGCTTGTTCATAACATATGTATTATTGGGGAGGCCCACAATAATACATTTCAGAATCAGTGTATTACAGTCTGATCAACCATAGTGCGCTTGATTCGCCCATCGTAATACTACTTTACGTGGATTGAGATATGTAGTGATTAGTAGACGAATATACTTGCCCTAGATATGTCTGACATATCGTATCGGTTACATAACTGTACTAATATGAGCATGCGAACAAAGGATTACCAAAATAGGATTTTAATCCACAACTGCTTCAACAATTCCTATTAGAATTCTTTAAATGCCTTGATCCCGATACTTCTATTCTATTACCTCTCCCTTGAACTCTTTATTATTGATCTCCGTCTTCTCTTATTTCGGAAAGACGAAACCTTGTGCTTGGTATAAGTTTGATACACAGAGAGTACTAGATATATCCTATAGGCCGATCACATACTTGAGGATTATTCTTTCGTAATTAAGGACATATCATATAAGATATAATCGGCATTGAAGTTTTGAGGATTAAATGACATGAGTAAACAGATTAAGGAATATTTTCTTAGAGTATATAGCCTTATGTGATAGATGAGTAAATTCTAAGTTGGGTACCAGTGCACTGTCAACTCGAGAGGAATTTCTTTTAGATTATGATCAAGTAAGATTAGATTGGGAGAGGTTCAAGCCATTTTAATTTTGAGAATTTTAGAAGAATGACTGAGGATTAATGAATTTTTTAAAATCTTGATATTGAGGACCCAATATTTATACCTTAAGTACATGATTTAAATTTTTGAATAATGAAGTTAGAATCATTAATTTGAATTTGGAGGATAAATATAGAATTTCAGACTTGAACATTGGTGGACTGCATTTAAATTATTTTTTAATTTGATGATTTGAATTAAAATAAAAATTTGATGGTTGGACTACCTATTTAAAATATTGAGGATGTGAATAGAATTTAAAAAAAAGGGTTGAAGCATACAAAAATTTATAAGTGAAAATAGAAATAATAATGGACTCGAATTACTTCTAGAGGAGATTATGATAGTTGGAGATCGTAAGGTAAAATTTATATGCGTATTTAAATCTTGAAGATGTTATATGGATTTAATTTAAATTTGGATGTGGATAATTTGAAACAAGGGAGAAGAGATAACCATAGGTTAAATTTTGATTGGAGCAGTGATCATCTTAACCTTGAAGTGATTGCGATGGATATGATTAGGATTTTAATTATCGCGAGGAGTTTGCGATTGACTTGCCTTATGTACATGAAGGATTAACAGATTATGCCTTATTTTAATTTTGAGGACGAGATTGTTTTAAGTTGACTGGATTGTGAAACCCCCTCACCTAAGAATTAGACCTACTTGACTTAGATAGTGAGACTGGGGCTAGCTCGAATCCACCTAAAAATAGAACACGATATTTTTACAACATGGTATCACTTAGCGCACATTACCATTACTTCGATAATTGGAGCTCTTCCCTAGTCACTGCCTTCCTACAAATTCTACATCCTTGTCCTAGACATGCTCATCTTCCATTTCTATCCTTGTGCAGCATTTCAATGGTTGGGCATTTTTATGCAAAAGAGCATTTAGGTGTCCACATCATTGACATGACACATGAAGAACCAATTTTTCACTCATATGGATTTTTCCCATGATTTTTAGAATGTGCAACACGCAAAATCGCCCACACCGTTAAACCTAGCCTTGCATTTTAACCAATGCAAATCTTATACCATCATTGTCTTCTACCATGGCTTAATTTTAAATCTGAGGACAAAATTTTTATAAGTTGGGTAGATTGTAAGCCCCCTGATTTTGTCAAAATTTTAAAAACGATTTTTACACAATTTTTTATAATTTTTCTGGAATTAAAACTAAGGTATTTCATGATTAAATAATTTTTAAATGATGTTAACATAATATGGAAATAGTATTTTTTGGTGTGAAATGGTAAACTAGACATAGGGTAATTTTTCGGGAATTTATTGGACTCCGAAAGTATTTTTAAAGCCCTAAAAACAAATGTATATTTAAACCTAATTAAACCCTGACTGAACCCGGTTTATTCTTAAATAAACCAAACCAAACTGACCCAAACCGCTATCAAACCGAACCAAACCAAACCCAGCCTTAACGGGTCGGGTCGGATCCGAATCAAACCCGACCCGAACCCGAAACCTGGCCTGAACCCTAATCCTAAACCTAGCCGGCTTTACTGTTCCGGCCCCCTTTAAAATTGCCTGAACCCTAGCCAGCTCTCCCCGTCTGCTGCCAACGCAGCACCCGACTCCGGCGGAGCAGCTCCCCCTGACCGCATCTGTCCACAGCAGCTCCCACGATGGCCTACTCCTCCCTGACCTCGATCCCTCATCACCAGAGTCGCCCCCACCTTCATCCCCTCCGCCTGCACATCAACGACTCCCCGCATCCGCCATTGACGCCGCACCACCCCGACGTCTCCTCCTCTCCACCTCCCTGCCATTCCCGGCCAACCCCATCATGACCACCATGCCTCCATAGATTCTGGCCATCTCCCCCGGAATTAACTCCTCCATCCTCTTTCAACAGCCACCCGACCTGACTCCTCACAGCCCCTACCTCCCCATCGTCTTCCTCTCTCCTCCGGCCCCGCTTGGAACACCACCACCACCCCTCTCCCTTGCTCTTCTCCATGTACCTCGATCCCCGGAGCAGCCGAACGGATCGCTACACCACCGCCTCCAACTACCTCCCATCCACCCTGCCATCCCCTCCCGACCTGTCGACCTCCCCCTTCGGCAACCCTAGCCCCTCCTCTAGTCGACATCTCCTCCCTCCCGATGTCAACCACCAACGCCGAGCAACCCTCTCCGCCTGGACAATAACACGGACACGGCTGAACCCTAACCCCGGACACAGCGGCCCTGCAGAACTCGGACACAGCAACGTCTGAACCCCGGACACAGCACAGTGGACACAGTATCGTGTCGCAGTGTCGTGTCAACCCGGACACGAGAAAACCTCGTTCCACGGAGCCCTATTCAGGTAACCCATTCTCTCTCCTTGTTGCTCCATTTTCCATTTCGTCAGTTGTGACGCGTAGGCTGTGTAACCCTCTCGATGCCCGTGCAACCCACTCGGTGCGTCGCTTCCTGTGGCGATCGCAAACCGTGATCCAAAAACAGGAAAACCAATGCCCTATTTTACCCCAGAACTGAGTGCGCCCTGCCAAACGGGATGACTTGGTTGCGCGCGGTCTTCACCGAAACGTGCACGTCGTTGATACGAACGTACAGGATTTCACAGAAGTTGATTTGGATATCCGTACACACCGGAATCAACGCGTATCCGCCGACAACGTCCCGTATCTGGCTGTTCTGGAACATGTCGTAACTTCGTGTACACACGTCGGATCGAGACGAAACTTGCACTATGGGACTCGTAGCATTATGCTGGTCCTGTGACCCAAGTTTGGTTCGATTCTGAGAACGTTGACAAAATCGCGTATCGTGGGCCCCGCGGCTCTACTTGATGGGCAATTTTGTGATCGGCTCATCGGAATCCAATTATAGAAGTTCTGTTGGGTTCGTATCATCGTTCCTGACTTATTAACACTAAGTTGGACGAATTTGGAGACCATTGGCCTTGACACATTTTTTGTTGTAAAGCAGCCCACATGTGGACCCCGCTTTGACCAGAAACTGTTATTTTTGTCCTTGTGTCCAAATTGGACTTAAGGACAGGCGTTTCTAGCTATTTGATATTTTTTGAGATTGTTGGTGATATTTATTACAGCTTTTGGAGGAGTACCTGCAGGATCCACTGATACAGGGACAACTGTTGGTATTCAAACCCCAGGCAAGTGTACCTTGCCTAAATTACAGTTCTTGTTACATATTTTCTTAATTTATTTATCTGTTGTACATGCTTAACCTAAGACCGTATGACTTTACTTAGCGTCCGATTAATAGTCGGGTGCCAACACTGTACGCAGAGTTGTGTAACGTCGCCTAGACATGGATATCGTGACCCTTTACATTCTCGTACTTGTCTTATCAAGTACATTATAACCCAGGACACTTGATACTATTCATGAGACAGATATTCATAGATATTATATGACTTATTGCATTAGCTATGATCTTGCGTGACATGTACATGAGATATTATGGACATGAGACGTGTGGTTACATTGGGTGGGGAGAGACACACAGGCTACAGGTTGTTTTATATATATCTACTACTATTGTGAGGCCGTAGACTCTCCAGCAGAGCTAGGCATATTACGTGTTATTACTGCTACCGGCTCCCCGACACAAAGCTTGTAGCGATCTCAGCCTGAGTACTAGTGATGCTCTCACTTGTATTTCACATAGATGGTTACATATTGACCCTATTTATTTTATTTATTTTCTGTACTGCATTATTTATGGCTTGAGTTATTTTGTACCTTGTTATGTCCCCTGAGGACCTAGATCCGGATTATGTCCCCAGGATTAGCAGATGAGATCGACCTCGAGGTATACGGGACATGAGCATTAGCAGGAGCAGGAGCAGACACTGGAGCAGTACCAGATCCAGTAGACGAGTGATCCCAGAGGGTATCTTCTGAGTATATACTGTTTCCATACTCAGTATTTGATGTGGTTATCTTTATTCTTGTATCTTGACTGATGTATCAGACTCATTATCGGGTTATTTCCCGAGTATTATATTTTATTGAGATTGATCTTGCTTTATAATTTTGATATTGTTATATTCATTTTTGTGGATGAGGTTAGTATATTTAGATCCTTATTGTTGTATTACAGCTTAAGTACGCCCCGATGGATCCATTAAATTGGGTTTGTCCATCGGTGTGTGCTGCTGGCCATTGACACGTGTCTAGTCCCTCGATATTTTAGGACTGGGACGTGATACCTGCTGAAAGAGTGCTGCCTATGGTGCCAATGGTGGCCTTGGCTGATATCCTTCTGGTGCTGATGGTCTGAATCCTCCAACTTCCATCTGTGGTGCTCCTAGTGCTGGATAATTTGGTCGATGTGGCTGTTGGACTGGTCTCGGTGCAGGTAAAGCCTATCGGTGTACCATCGGTGCTCCTTCTCGACGCTCAGGGCAATCCCTGGATGAATGTTGGCTGGATCCATTAGAGTATACTTAAGCTATAATAAATATAATTACATTCTATACCATCTATCACAGAATAATTCTAATCTCATCCACAGAAAGAAGCATAATAAATATGATAGACTAATCAAGATAATAGATAAAAAGAAATATAGTCTATCAACTAGTCCAAATAAATAGTGTCTCAAAAAATAACCTGATAAAATTAATTAATACATAAATCCAAGAGTCAAGATATTAAAAAAATTGGAAGCAGAAATAAATGAGTATGTAACAGAATACTCAGACGAAATTCTCTGGCACATTCTTGTCCTTTGGTGCCAGTACTGCTCCAACGTCAGCTCATGTCCCATATATCTTGGGGCATTCCTCCTCTGTTGTACCTGGGGACATAATCCGGGTCCAGGTCCTCAGGGGATATAGCAAGGTATAAGAATAACTCAAGCCAAATAAAATACAGTAAATAAAAATATATCCTCAGGGCAAGCTATGTAACCAGCTATATAAAATACAATTTGAGAGCATCACTTGTAGTCAGGCTGAAACTACTACTAGCTTTGTATCGGGGAGCCGGTAGCAGTAATATCACGAAGAGCCAAATACATGTGCCAAAGCTTTGGTACAGAGACTAAGGCATTCTCCAGTAACATAAGTATATATATATATAATCAGCATGTAGCTTGTGTGTCTCTCCGCACCAAATGTAACCTCACATCTCATATCCATAACACGTAAGATCATGACCTCTAGCTAGTACAACGAGTCATAATAATATCTATGTATATGCAAGTCTTATGTCAAGAATCTTGTAAGCCTATACAGAATCACCACGAATAACTCAGAAAAGATTCTGTCATATGAATAGTATCAAGTGTCCTATGGTATGAAGTACTTGGTAAAGCAAGCACGAAAATATATAGGATCATGGTATTAACTATCTAAGTGACGTTACACGACTTTGTGTACGACGTCGACACCGGAATCTTGTTCGAACGTTAAGCAACGTCTCACGGTCCTAGGTTGAACAGGTACATCACAATATATATATATATATATATATATATATATATATATATAGAGAGAGAGAGAGAGAGAGAGAGAGAGAGAGAGAACTCAAACAATCAAGTCACAAGATCTACTGCAAGTTGGCAAGGTACACTTACATGTGTTCTGAGCTCCGTCAGTTGCTCCAATATAAGTGGAATCTCCAGGTACGCCTCCGGATGCTGAAACAAATATTACCATCGCTCTCAGAATATATAAAATAGCTAGGATTGACTACCCATAAGTCGAATTTTGACACAGGGGCAGAATTGATAGTTTTTTGTCAAAATGGGGTCCACATGTGGCCCACTTTGCACCAAAAAATGTGCCAAAGACAAAGTTTTCCAAATTTATCAAACTTAGTGTCTATGAGTCCAAAATGATAGCACGAACCCAACGAAATATTCAGAACTGGATTTCGATGAGCCAGTCATGAAATCGTCCGTCAAATAGAACCGTGGGGCCCACAAAATGGTATTTCGTCAACGTTCTCAGAATCGAACCATACTTGGGTCACAGGACCAGCGTAATGCTACGAATCTGATGGCATAATTTTTGTTGCGAAACGACAAGCACACACTAAATTATGACGAATATTAGAACAGGCCGATACGGGACTTTTCGACGGATACGTGTTAATTTCGGTGTGCACGCACATCCAAATCAACTTTCCAAAATCTCACACATCCGCGTTGATGATACGCACCTTTTGGTGTAATTCGCACATGACGAAGTCGTCTCATTTAGCGGAACGCACCCCGTTTCAGAAAAGTTTGGGTTTAAAAAACTAATTTTTTGGTCAATTTCAACCGCGAATAAAATACAGCATACAACAAATTAAAATAAACTAATTAAAGAGATTAAATCTCGGTTATGTTGTCTAAATTACTGTTCAAGTAAAATTTAAAAATATTAAGTAGGTTGGAAGAAAAACAGCCATGAACATAGGTGGTTGGGATAGTTTCTGAACTACCAAATTTGGTCATTTTTTCCTGTTTTGCGTCGCGAATTACGACCGATATAGGACACGTTACACCGAACTAATTATACAGGATTCAAGAGGGTCATGTGGTCTTCATATAAGATCGACAGATCGAAATTTGGATTACTATGCAGGGAGATACAAGGGTGGGAAGTAGAGTACCTCGTTACTGCTGTGCTCGGGATGTTGGGCGGCCTGTCTTCGCGGCGGTCCGGTGGCTGACGGCGGCGGCGATGGTCGAAAATGAGAGAGGTTGTTAGTGGTGAGGTTTGGCTAGGCTTGGGGTTTTTTAGGAGTGAGGGTGGGCGGTGACAAGGAGACGAAGAGGGAGGATTTCGGTCGGTTTTGGAAGAGGAAGGGGAGAGGGTTCGGCTGCGGTCAGTTTTGGGGTTGGGGAGTTACTATAGAGGGGGAAATGGTTTTCGGGTAGCCAGGTTGGTGGGTCTCGAGTTCGGGTATGGGTTAGGATCTGGGTCCAGTTTGGTTTAGTACGGGTTAGGTTGGGCTGGGTTGGTTTGGTTTGGGTTGGTTTGGGTTGGGTTGGTTCGGTTTAGGTTGGTTTAATTATAATAATGCATATATGGCCACAAAAAATAGTTTTTGGTCCCAATAAATTTTAGAAAAATTACACAATATCCTATTATTTGTTATACAGCCAAAAATATAATTTTTGTACTATTTTAATAATTAATTTAATACACAAAAATATAAATTTCTAAAAGAATATTTATTATAATTAACTAAAAATAATAAAAATATTCTACAATATTATTTAATAAAAATTTTAAAATTTTAAAAATCAGGGTGTTTACAGTATATACAGTAAATTTTCTTATTTGTACGTGAATAAATTCTAGGAAAATTTTATCATACTTTAGAAAATACTTTTACACTCAAAAATATTTTTGTAACTTATATTTAAATTACCAAATATAACCAAATATTTATATAACTTTAATAAATCAAAGAATTATATCTTTTTTCTAAAATAAAAAAAATTATACTTAAAAATAAAATAAAAACTTTTAAAGATTTAAAATTTTAGGGTTCTCACATTGGAAAAATAATTTTCGTATTTCATTTCTAACATCTTTCAGGATTCAGAACTTGAATTAATCTGGGAATCAATTGAGTCCAAGGATCCCTGAGAGAATTTGGTGATCTCCGGCAGCTCGAGTCTCTTGATCTTTCTATGAACCAACTTTCTGGTATGATACCATCGAGCATTTATATGATGGTTTATATTTGTTACTTGAACCTCTCCTATAAAAATTTATCTGGTACCATCCGCAAATCAGTTTCAGACACTTCTTGATCCGTCATTAACTATATTGTGAACTTATTCTCGCCTATATTGCGAACCTCGATCTCTATGGCAGCCCATTGCCAAAGTAATGCAATGAAGATGAACTACTACTACATAAAGTCTTTGGATTGTCAGACTCTCTACATGGGAGTCGGAAAGGATGTGCAGAAGACAGTCCTAATATATTTTAAATATCATATATATTAGAGTCCAATAAATTTGATAGACCCGATGTTGGATGTGTAAACCAAATTGTGTTTTCCAAATAGTCAAATTCATTGTTGCATGCATAGATATATCTAAGAAGAGTCAAGTTCATTGTTGCATGCATGAATATATTTAGGAAAACTAAGGGTCATGTTCATTACTCTTGTTGTATCTTGAGTCCTATAAAAGGCTATGTAAGCAAATTGTTGGAGTATGAAAAAATTAAGCAAACAAGGAACAAAGTTATTTATTCAACCCCTAAAATCAAATCCTCTTGTGTATCATCATCTTTGTATCCTACAAAGTGGTATCGGAGCCAAAGAAAAAAATATTTACCTCAAACAACAACCTTGTCTCCCTTGTGCCTCGCTTCAATAGAGAAAATTACAATAATTAGAGCAATCTCATGAAGCTATGTCTTGAATCTCAAGACTACGGAGTGCCATTAAAGAAGGAGTGGAGCAACCAGTAAATGAAAATCAACTATCCGACGCACAAAAAAAGGTATTGAAGGAAAAGTGACAAAATATCACTCCACGTTCCTAATATACGTATATTGGAGCGTAATTATTTTTTTACTAGCATAGTTATATGTTGTAGAGAGACTAGACTCATTCTTTGGTTCGTTTGGCTCTTGGTTTATTTGTTTGGTTTTATCACGAGTTGAATCCATGGTCCAAACCTCAAACCCTCATATATAACCCAACTTCACTCTCTTTCCTCTCTTTTTTTCTTTTAAATTCTCTTTCTTAGGTTTTTCTTTCCCCCACCATAGGCAAGTACATCTTGCAAGAAATGAAGAAACCCTTTATATTTTTGTTCCATTATGTTCCTTATATGATTCCCCATGCATTTAGAACTTGATATTTTTGGTTTTGGTGGATGGTTTAGTGTAGATCTAAGTTTTAAGTTTTAAGTTTTAAGGTTTTCTTTGTGTTCTTGATTGTTCTTGGATTTTGATCTCTTAAAACTTAATGTTTTCAAAAACTTCGTGTTCTATGTTGATGAGCACTTGATTTTGAGTAGTTTAGAACTTTATTTGCTGGATTTGGACACCATTTAAGGTTCTATGGAAGAAACAAAATTTTATTTTTTTAAATTTTGGCCATAGTCGAAAAACTGATATTTGGTGGAGACGAATGAGTGTTATGCAGCACGAAGTGCTATGCGGCCTGGACTTCTCGTCTCGAGTCATCATGTGACCAACCTTTTTAGATGCATAACTGAATTTACCATACACCCTTGGCCAAGTGCATGAACTTGAACGAATAAAATTTTACTAAGTCTAAAAAGATTTCATGTGTCCAAGTGTGCATGCGGCCCAGAGGAGCATGCGGCCTAGTCGACCATGCGGCCAGGAGCTATGCGTCCCACTCCTTCTGAACAAATAATTTCTGACTGACTCGGCACGACTTTTCATAACTTTTCTTCTCTTCTGACACACTTTTATTGTTTGTCACATCAGTCACTTTGCTGACTTGACTTGACTTGCATTTATTTGTTTGTCACCTCACCCGTTTCCCGAAGATTGGACTTTGCTTTGTCTATGCGGCATTGACTTTATGCAACCTTGACCCTATGCGGTCTTGACTTTATGCGACCTTGACCCTATGCGGTCTTGACTTTATGCGACCTTGACCCTATGCGGCCTCGACGTTATGCGGCACCATGTTATGCGGCCTTGACTTTATGCGACCTTGACCCTATGCGGCCTCGACGTTATGCGGCGCCATGTTATGCGCCTTTACTCATATGTGTCTATTATTTCTTACTCACTTTGACACATGTTTAGTTTAATGTTTTTGTTTGATTAAATGATTGTGATGCTACGTGTTAACTTAGAAATGACTTGTATGACTCAGATGTGACCATGTGCTAAATGACTAAGCACTTGGCATAAGCCTGTAGATATGGCCCTATATGTACTTACTTGCTGATTAGGCTACTTTTCTTGATCACCTTATTATACATTGGACAGAATAAGGGGCGTAGTTCAACTCGATGGAGGGTCTGTAATCCCGGTCCTTGTTTGGTTTAAGGATTATGGATCTGATCTCGAGGGATTCTCGCACTACTCTTATTTTACCTATCGATATAATAAAGTGACAAATTATTGTGACCATCATTTTCTTGTCCACAACCTTGATACTAGAACTTGTTTCTGCCCTGACTATTGTATTTGTGCTGATACACTTTATCGCACCAAGAGTGATACTCGATATATAGTGAGCCGTCGAGCCACATACACTTGCTACATGATATAGGTAATTATTTTCTTGCACGGATCTGGTAGTTGGACAGTGACTTTAGTCGTGGTTATATAATATTGATTGTTGTATCACACTTGGGTGAATCCAAATTTAACTTTAAGAGACAACGTTGATTCGTATCAAGAGTGCCCGTACTTAAAGTACGACATTTAGGAAGGAATGTTCATGTGACCACGGTATGAGATTCTAAATCACCTAGGGTTAACTAGTCAACTTAATTTGTAGAGCATTGGGAGAAAATGGTATCTCGAGATCGTGCATGTCGAACCACCCTATGTTAGATGGGAGTAAAGGCTGGCCACCACAGATATTGTATATCAGCCGCACTAATACGGAGTGCAGTATTTGACTTAATTATAAGCTGAGCCAATATCTTTCCTATAGAAAGCCTGAAACTGCTACTGATTATTAAATTAGCTCAGGTCCCTTGTAAGAGACTGGTGCATCATATATTCTTGCTTGTATATCATTAGTTCAGCCAGCCCTGCTCGATTTTGGCACAATCTGAGGATACTTATATATTATATTACTGGGATAAGTCAGAGATCACATATCAAGTCGTAACACATGTTTGGCCGTTAAATCTATTTTAGTTACAAAATTGGACTGTTGCAACATAAAAGTTTAACTCATGTCCTTATTTGGTTGTTGAGTTACGCTGTTGTGTTACAACGGGATACGGATCGAAGCTACTTATTATCACTATATTATTTTACTTAGTATTGTGTCTCTACTTGTGTATTATGCCTTTTGTTGAGTGGAATTAGAGACATAGACTATCGTGACGTGATAATTTAACTCATGTCCTTGTTTGGTTGTTGGGTTGCGCTACTGTGTTACGATAGCCTATGGACTGAAACTATAATGCAGAGTTATTCTAGCTAGACCATAATCAAGGAAAGTATTCTATTTTGATGTGATGTGGCACTTCCTGTCCTTGTTTGGTGAAGGGGTACATCGTATCATGTCATGGATAGAACATATGCCATTGATTGTTGGTTTAAGCATCTCATGCTATAGAACTGGTTTTATTTTTTTATTTCGTGATTTCTTGTGGTACTCGCTATTTGGGGTCTGACCCCACAAGTTTTGCATAACAAGGTTTAGAACCAGCACCGGAGGATCAAGCGTATCTCACCCTCACTGATGGCACGTATCAGAAGGATGGCTGCTGAGGGTCACGAGTAGGTTCTTTCATTCACTACTCGTCTTTTATAAACTATAACCTTTTGGGGCATTTAGCCAACCGACACCTGTTAGTCGGATAATATGGACACTAGTTGCCTATATGAAATATAATATATTTAGACTGCAGCTGACTCACTATCATGTATACTTTTGATTGTGTATCTGGTATATCACTCGTATTTGCTAGATCTTTAGAATATTCTGATGCGGCGTTGGGGACGACATACTGCTTATTCTGAAATATTCTATTTTATTGCTACTTATTTGAATGATTAAGATATAGAAGTTCTTGACCCTAGGAGACTTGATTTTAGTATGCACCCCCTTGTCTCTAGATAACCTTAGAAAATTGTGGGTTTCTTCGATATTTCGCAAGGTGTGGTTGGCTGAGTCATTCCCCCGTTCTCTAGTATTCTGGATCTGTGACTTGACAAGATTTTATTGGTGGCCCATGCAAGTCTATTTTTTAGACTTGTGGGATGGTCTGATTATAGAAAATCTCAATCAAACATGTTCCTCCTTGAAATCCTGAATCTGCCTTCTCGAACTCAGCTTGACTTCTGTACCATTGATTCCTCAATCCTTTTTTGTCATGTTCTTAATTTATCTTGTGTTATTTTCTTTAGGACTTCTCCAAAATTGGTGGTTCAAGCACCAGTGGTTTCACCAGGATAAAGATCCGTTGGCCCACAGTGAGAGACATCACATGTTCCTGGAGGGATCAGGGTAGAACCCGTAGAGGAGCACGAGGAACAATATTTGCCAGAAGTCCTAGTACCCACAGTTGTACTAGCAGTACCAGTAGCACTTGATACACCGGCATTACTAAAGATTATTCGAGGAATGATGGCAGCTCAACAACATCAACAGCTTCAATATCAGGAGCAGAATGTCTTGTTGTATCAAGGATTATAGACGGCCCTAGAGAGAGGTATTAGAACAGACTCAGGGGCGTCGGAGAGGTTCTTCTAACTCAACCCTAGGTACTTTGATGGCACAGAGGATGCCATTATCGTAGATGCTTGGCTGCAGAACATTGAGACAATACTGATAGCAGCAAGGGTTACAGTTGAGAAATAAGTTGATCAGGTCTGATTGCAACTCCAGGACCTTGCCAGAGATCGATGAGCAGCAGAAGAGGTTGGTTTAAGACAACCTGTCTTATGGGACAACTTCAAAACCTATTTCAGGGTCAAGTATTTCAGAGTGGTGGCACAGTATGAGCTACAGCAGAGGTTTATCAACCTTAAATAGTATGGAAGTACCATATATGGCTATGAGGTAGAGTTTTGCAGGCTTAGCAGATTTTCCCCAATAATGGTGGCAACAGAACCAGAGCGGACAATGAGGCTTTAGTATAGACTTCGTCTGGAAATTCAACAACTGGTAGAGGACCATACCTACTAGACCTTCGATGAAGTATTGATCGCATCCAGGCGATATAAGATGACAATGTAGAGGTTAGCTTGAAGAACATGAGGCTAGAAGAGGTCTCATGCACGGAGCAGAGGAGGAGGACCAGCACAACGGACGTTGGCACCATCTCCTGGCGTTCTCATTCATGACACAGCGTCGAGGAAGCCAGTGGCATCGGCAGCAACAGCACCAGCTAGGCCATATCAGCCGAGGCAACAACAACAATGATTGGGAGCCCCAGTCGGATGTACGTATTAGGCAAGGGAGTCCATACCAAGGATATGTGTTGAGCTGCATAAGGTTTGTGCCTAAGATGTGGTAGTCCAAACCATCGGATCGCTAATTTTTCGATGATGCAAAGGATTGAAGGGCCAGTGCAGAGATTAGCCTTACCAGCACCAGGGGAAGCTCCGCACAGGGGACCAACACTGGCAATCAGGCCTTTAGCTCAGTGTCCATTGCCGACGCAAACTCAGATGTACAACCAGCAGAGGAATCAGCAATATGGGCAGCAGAGGCCACAACTGCGTATCCAAGGGAGGCAGAAACAAGGAGCACATAAAGGCCAAGGGCAAGCTTTTATCCTATCTCTGGAGGAGGCTTTGGCATCAGGTGACGTGATGGAAGGTGACATTCTTATTACATCTTTTTTTGCTATAGCATTATTTCATTCAGGAGCATCCCATTTATTTGTATGTGCACGATTTATGACACGTATTGGATTGAAGTTTAAGGCATTGCCAGAGAGGTTGAATATACTCACTGGTAATGGTCTCATAGGAGTTGATAGAGTATGTCTAGCGTGTCCAATCATAGTGTACGGGCATTTATTATATGCAAGGTTGATCGAGTTCCCTATGGATAATTTTAACATTATTCTAGGCATGGACTGGTTGAAAGACAATCATACGACGATAGATTGCCATAGGGGTTGAGTATTATTTAACATCCCGGGCAAGAAAGAGTTTATCTTCAACATAACGGTGAGGAACCAACATGAAGATGGCATAGTATCAGTAGAGAAAATTGGGGATCAGTTTTCCAGAATAATTAAAGAATTTCTTGATGTATTTTTGGAAGATCTTCCAGTATTACTGTCACTACCACATCCTGAAAATAGGGGTATTTTGTCATTTTATATATTATAGGTATTGTGTGTATTTATTTTAAATCAATTGCATGATGTGTGTATAGATATATATTATATTGTATAGTGTTCATTAATACATGAGTTAGTAGACTAGACCTAGATGCCCACCAGATGGAGCCCTGACCGAAATATAATATTATGGATTTAAATTGTAATTTTTGGGATTAATTATTTAGGGTTATAAATAATTATCGTGATTTTATTTAATTATTGCGCCTTACCGTTGCTTCGATATTTGGAGCGCTACCCTAGCTTTTGTCTTCCAACAAATTTTATACTTTTGTCCTAGACATGTCCGCCTTCCATTCTGACCCTTGTGTAACTTATAATTATGCTCTCTTTTTCTTCATTTTAGTCACAAAATATTCGTCGCATACGTTATTATTTAATTCTAAATAAATCTAACTTTGTATCCTTGTGCGTACCAATCGAAATTGGAGACACAATATTGACCCATTTTGAGCAACCCAAATTAGGACAATATTCTATTCTGAGTCTTCTATGTCCATGACACTTGTGTCCCACCTGTTTTTAGTCCCATGTACTTCTAATTAATTTTAGAACACCAATTATATTAATTTTTAATTAATTAAACCGTAAACCCAACTTTGTGCCATTTTCTAATTGTTGGACATTTTTATGCAAAAGTGCAGTAGGGTGTCCACCTTGTTGGACACGGCACGTAAATAAACCCATTTCTCCCTCATGTAAATTTTTCCATAATTTTTGGGAGTGTGTAATTCAACATCAACCTCCTTGAACCCATAGCCCTCCTTTATTTTGAACCAATGTAATCTGAGCCATTCATTTTGAATCAAACCAAATCCTAGCCCATTGAAATACCTACATGACAACTCAAGCCCAATTCTAAGAGAGTGTTGACCAAGTCAAATATTCCTAGGTCAACACCATGTATATATAAATATTATTCTTTTTTTCTTTACTTTCTCTTTCCTTTCTATTCCTAAACTAATTTCTTCCCAGCCGACATACAACCCATCCCTATTCATCTCCTTCCCCGACTCTTCATTCGTCGGAGTTAACCCGCCGGAACCTCACCTTCGCCGGAGAAGCCAGTACCCGACCCCTCGCCGGAGTTCACCCATCCCGGCCGCTCCTGAACGCCTGGAGCTTGACCCTGCCCGCCTGCACGACCGTGCAACCCGCTGCTCATTCGCTGAACCCGACTCCGCCGGAACCCGGTCTCCTCTCGCTGCCATCCCGTCAACGAACTTCCCTCGTCGAGCCGTCGACGACCTGCTGTCCACCTGAACACCGCTACACTCGCCATCCTCGACCATCCCGCACCCTGTCGACCCCACTGTTCTCCTTCTCCTTGACACCATCGTTCACCTCTCCCAGACTTCTCCTCCTCTTCTCCTCCGACAGCCTCGCCTCCACCATCATCTCCACCATGATCATCACCATCATCTTCACCATGATCATCACCATCATCATCGTCGTCGTAGTCATAATCATCGCCATCATCGTAGTTACCATCATCGTCACCATCGTCATCGTCATCATTATCATCATTGTCGATCCCGTGTATGCCCGTGCAGGTTCGTTCTTGCCCTCCTTTTTGTTATTTCATGTGATTGTGTGTATATGTATTCAAATGGGTAGTATGTATGTATGTACGTATTAGTATTAGTATATGTATATATTTAATATGAATATTGGTATATATATATATACATATATATAGAAAGTATATAAACTCAATTAGTATGTATGTATTAGTATATGTATTCCATTAGTATAGGCTTGACATGTATATATATATATATATATATATATATATATATATATATATATATATATATAGTACGTGAATTCAATTAGTGTATATACATATATTATATATGTAATTAATTTATATACATATATATATTATAAGTATTAATGTTATATGCTAGATAATAATACGTACAATTATATATGTACTAGGTGACCCGAGTGTTAATTACGGATACCCCGTATTGACCATGTGACCCTAGACTTGTGATCTATCTGCCATATGTACATTGACGTACTCGCGAGCCCCGTATCATTTTGACTGTCTGTTTTGCACAGCAATTACAAATGCGACACCCGTGCAATTAGACGCACACTTGACCCTAGTTGACCAGTGTCATACCTAGCGTAGCCCTGAGTTCATTGTGTTTTGATCGTGTGTGCTAGTTTAATGTCTGATACAATATTGTATTATATGATATGTCTATAGGACTGTTGGATCATTCAGACGATACTTTGGAAATAGGACATTGGTATTGCCAACTAAGGACCCCAGGCGAGTATATTCTCTGATAGTTTCTTATTTATGATATCCTCTATGTTCATTGTATCTAGTGTAGATATCCATATTTCTTGACACGATGGTTACACGGATTGGTATATTCGGATCTCGTCATAAGATATTATTCCTTGTTCATGGTGTATCTTGTACAAGTCTTATTTCATTGGTTATCTTGTGCATGTACAAACACTGATTCTCGAGGAGACTTGCTACCTTCCTAGAGAATCCTATGCCATAGCGTACCATGGTTGGATCTAGTATACCAGTCGGGGGTAGGGAGTATTTTAGTGTAGATATGTGATCATACCCTTCATGTACAAGTCTTTTTCTCATATTAGTGTTGGTCATACACCATACGTATGACTAGCCAGGCCAGTTCTCATGTACAAGTTCCCAAGCCGATCACATGTTAAAGCTAGTACTTACACACTTAGTCATTAGTATTCTTGTTCATTGACATATTGTTTATTCTTGTATTTATTTCCAGTATTTTCTTTATTATGTATCTCTCGTACATGTATATGCATCTTGTATATTTCCATCTATTTACTGCTACATAGTTTATATTATTGATGTAGAACTGCTGTTAGAGATGTACTTTGCTCCAATCCTAACTGGAAAAAATTTTGCAGACTGTGTCATAGAGGACTTGTTTCCAGCATACTTGGAGATTTAGATGTTATGGATTGCAGGTTAGATTATTTAATTATTTTAGACTTGTCTTATATTTTATTTGTTTTCTTTGATATCTCATCGTGCTTTAGTTTATGTGATTGAGTATTCTATATTATATTATGATATCTATGTCTCCTTATGGATTTGGATATTCGTGAGAGATTATTTAGATAAAATTATGACCAAGACAACGTTCTACCGCCGATGTTGCGGCGTAGGCTGGACGTACCCATGCACTCGTGCCCCAAATTCTGGGTACGGGTCGTGACACATTTTTAGTGGTGGCCCATGCAGGTCAGACTTCGCAAATAGTGCGATATCGTGGTAGGGCGACAACTTAGTTGTACTACTGTGTGCCTGCGATAGGATATAAGACATAAGATACTAGGATGAGAGAGGATACTCAATTACAAATTATTTGAGAGATTCCTGGGACGACCCTTGAGAATATTATTATAATTCCCAATTTAAATCCTTCACCCTTGTTTCTGTCCGTTCTCACTTGTTGATATTGAGTTTGATTCTTGTTGACCAGTTGTTAAATTTAATTCTTGGTATCGTTGTTGAGTTGATTTCTTATCGAGATAAATTTTATGGACTAAACTTTACGGTATCATCTGATGACATATGTTGATTAGGACAGTGAGAAAGGTAAAACGTCTACTTTGGTTATGGAACCTAGAGTTTATCGCAGCCACGTTAGCTGTCGTGACGAGAACATAGGAACTTGACTTGGATGTACATACTTTAGTTATGAAATTTAGAGTTTCTCGTAGCCATACCAGTTGGCGTGGCGAGAATTCTAGATGACGTGATTATAGAGTTACATACCTTAGTTATGGAACCTATCGTTTATCGCGGCTATGCTTACTGACGTAGCGAGGATTCTGAGTGTCATGATTTTGGATAGACGTGTATGATTATTAGGTTGTATCTTAAATTGGTTCTTAAAGTATCATCTCAATACTTATCTACTTCTGTTATTCCAGGACTTTGTTCCATCGCTTCTTTTTGTTTGCTAGCAGTAGAAATACCTTCAGTTCCTCAGTCCAGTTCCTCCTTGAGCTTCTTTCCATTAAGGTTCCTTGTTAGTGTGATAACTGGTGACTTGTAAATTAGTCTGTGTCTTGTATCAGTATTGACTGTTGAAAGTGTGGCTTGTGAGTTTGTAAGTATATCTTGGTTGGACATGTGAGCAGTAGGCATTAATATAGAGTTAACCCGTACCATAGTACCTTGTAGCAATAATTCTGTAATATGTGCCATTATAGTTTGTATTGGTACTATAGGTAGAAGGAGAAGTAAAGAGTATCAGTGATGGTTCCAAGAGTTAGTATCAAAGTCAGCATGCCAGTCCTGGATAGCCATGAATTTATGTAGCTGGGTGATCCATATAAATAATTAAGTATCAAGGAAAATTATATTGGAAATTAATGGAGCATGATATTCAATTTGATGGTTGATTACTTGGGTGTGACAAGAGTAACAAAATATACATGCATAAAGGGTATTAATGAGTATGTCATGGGTAGAGAAATATCAAGATGGATCATGCAAGGTATGAAGTGTATCACAGACTAGTATAACAGGCTGTAAAAGATTAAAGGAAGATACGTATACATCAATTGAGATATGGAACCATATGCCTGCCCTTGAGATTAAAATGAAGCATGGGTATTATAGAAAGTGCACGTGATCATGAGTTCTAATAAGTGTGATGAGGTGATCTAATGGTGAATCTACTGTTACAATACCAAGAGTACTAATATTTCTATATCGTGGATTAGTTGAGCAATGTGCTAATAACAGTAAGTACTTCATGTGATGATAATTAGATTGGTGTATCAATTAATATAGAAAGAAAATCATTGGAAAAAATATGTGTGATAATAACTTTGATTATTGGAAGTAATATTGCAAGTAATCTGGGCAGTGCAAATTTTAGTACACAGTTGAGAGTTGTAGACAATTGGTGTATTTGTGTGCACCTTGAGTATTAGAGACTGTGAGTATTTATGTGTATACTTGTGGATTTAAATTTATAATTTGAAGAGTGGAAATAAATTTCAATTTTTAAGAATTTTTGAGGAGTTGAGATTTTATGTTATTAAAATTTTTGAGGATTCAAATTCAATTCAATAAACATAGTCAAAGCTATAAAGATTTTTGGAAGTGATTAAAATTTTATTTTAATATTTGACTATTTGAATTTTAAGGAAAGTATATGCATTTTATTTTAAATTGTTCGAGAAGTTAAATTTTGAGGAGTTTATTTTGAGGATAAAATTTTATGGTGGGTAAGAAATGTATATTAGTAAATGAGTGATTGATGTGCATGTGTAAGGATCTATTGGCTTGAGAATGCTTGAGATGGCACTACAAACAGACTTGGGTGTCCATCTAGAGTTGTATTAGAAGGAGTAGTACTTAGTATGGTATGTTGCACTTGGTGTGCACTTGAGTGATAAGAACAACTAGTATAAGCAATTGCAGTAGGTAAGAGAGCTAGTAGTGGGTGTGCTTGTTGTAGAAACAGTGGTACCAAAGGGAGAGGTATCAAACTTTGGATGCATCATTTAACCTATGGTTGTGTTAGCAGGTTCTGTTCTTTTCTTTTCTTCTGTTCTTTTTTTTGACTGTTTGATTGATTGGTTGATTGATTCCTTAGTACCGTAGCTTGTATCAATAATTTTCTTGTTAGAATATAGTTAGTAGTACACCCTGGTAGAGACTGCAGTGCTATGACAAAAGTGACCATAACCATGTATGTTTTCTAGAGTGCATGTTGTATGACTGTAGGTAGGATTCTCTTAGACTTGATTGTTGGGGGTTTGACCGTAGTAAAGAATAAATGAAGAACTTATGACTGGACAGAGAGAGACAATGTGCCTTAAATTTTGAGGATAAAAATTAATTTAAATGAAGAGTTGAGAACTCAATATGGCAGAATTGACGATTCGTTAAAACATTAATTTTTATGAAGATTATGAAATAATTGAATTTATCATTAAATTTTGAGGAATTTAAGAAGGTTATCATTATATTTATTGGACTTCAAGTTATGAACCTATATTTTGAATATTGTATTGAAGATTTTATAAGTATTACATCGTTGAGTATTGTGTGGAAAAAAGAAATAAAGGAATAAGATGATTAATGGATTAGTGTTTGAATTCAAAATTTGGGATGAGATTTTAAAATTTTATAAATATGCATTGATTGGATTTAAAATAGAGGATTGGATATTAAATTTTATATTTAGTTATTAACTTAAAGTTTTGGAGGAAACTGTGATAAAAATAGAATTTTTATTTTAAAGATTTACAGGAATATGATAATTACAGAATTTTGAGAAATTATAAAATAACAATATGGATTACTCCATGATTATATGGTTTGATGAATTTAAATTTTGATGAAAAATAATATAATGAATAAATACAACTGTTGAGGATCTTAAATTTTGAGGACAAAATTCTTTTAAGGAGGGTAGACTTGTCACTACCACATCCTAAAAATAGGGATATTTTTGTCATTTTATATATTATAGGTATTTTGTGTATTTATATTAAATAAATTGCATGATGTGTGTATAGATATATATTATATTGTATAGTGTTCATTACTACATTAGTTAGTAGACTAGACCTAGATGCCCACTAGATGGAGTCCTGACCGAAATATAGTGTTATGGATTTAAATTGTAATTTTGGGGATTAATTATTTAGGGTTATAAATAATTACCGTTATTTTATTTAATTGTTGCTCCTTATCGTTGCTTCGATATTTGGAGCGCTATCCTAGCTTTTGTCTTCCAACAAATTTTATACTTTTGTCCTAGACATGCCCGCCTTCCATTCTGACCCTTGTGTAACTTATAATTATGCTCTCTTGTGCTTCATTTTAGTCGCACAATATTCGTCGTAGATGTTATTATTTAATTTCAAATAAATCTAACTTTGTATCCTTGTGTGTTCTAATCGAAATTGGAGACACAATCTTGACCCATTTTGAGCAACCCAAATTAGGGCAATATTAGTATATGTATATATTTAATATGAATATTGGTATATATATATATATATATATATATATATATATATATATATATATATATACATATACATATACATATACATATACATATACATATACATATAAAGTATATGAACTCAATTAGTATGTATGTATTAGTATATGTATTCCATTAGTATAGGCTTGACATGTATATAATTGGTATATCTATATATACATATATATATAGTACGTGAATTCAATTAGTGTATATACATATATTATATATGTAATTAATTGGTATATATATATATATATATATATATATATATATATATATATATATATATATATATATATATATATATATATATATATATATATATATTATAAGTATATATATATATATATATATATATATATATATATATATATATTATAAGTATTAATGTTATATGCTAGATAATAATATGTATAATTATATATGTACTAGGTGACCCGAGTGTTAATTACGGATACCCCGTATTGACCATGTGACCCTGAGACTTGTGATCTGTCTGCCATATGTACATTGACATAATGGCGAGCCCCATATCATTTTGACTGTCTATTTTGCACAGCAATTACAGACGCGACACCCATGCAATTAGACGCACACTTAACCCTAGTTGACCAGTGTCATACCTAGCATAGCCCTGAGTTTATTGTGTTTTGATTGTGTGTGTTAGTATAATATCTGATGCAATATTGTATTATATGATATGTATATAGGACTGTTGGATCATTCAGACGATACTTTGGAAACAGAACATTGGTATTGCCAGCTAAGGTGTAAACCCCCTCGACCAAAAATTGAGTTTAATTAACTTAAATAGTATAATTAGGGTTAATTAGATACAATTTGTGGTTTATTATACAGGTATTATAATATTTGTGCAGTATTTTGTTATTTAGGACACCTTACCGTTGTCCCAATATTTAGGTCACTACCCTAGCTGTTACCCTGAAACAAATTCTATACACTTGGCCTAGACATACTAACCTACCATAATGAACCTTGTGCAACCCCCGGATACTGATTTTGTGCCTGATTTTAGTCGCACAAAGTCGTTGCAAACGTCCGTACGTAAATTAAATAAATTGCGTATTTACGTTCGTTGTCCGTTCCAATCAAAATTGAGACCCAACCTCAACCCGTTTTGACCAACCCAGATCATGATATTATTATACTCTGAGCCTACCACACCAATGACGCTTGTGCCACCCAAATATAGACCCCCGGTATTTATTAAATTAATTTAGAGACACCCGGTGCATTAATTATAAATTAATTAATGTAGTGACCTAGCCTCATTTAAATTAGACCCAACTCCAACCCAAACCCACACACACACCCACAAGCCTCATACAAAATACCATACACCATCCTAGCCCAATACAAAATACCAAACATGGTGTTTTGTTACATCAAATCTCCAATTCCAGAATTTGTGCAAATTCCAAATTGTTCAGGGGCCTTTGTGCAAAATTACAATGAGGTGCCCCCCTCTCATTAGTCCAACCACATGGAGAAAGAGCCTACATTCTTGAACCGGTTCACAATTAATTCCCCTCCATTTTTTATGTACTTGCACCACTTTTTGGAGGGCACATCATGACCCTTCATTCAAATTCCTCTAATCCTAGCCCATTGTCCAACTTGTGGAGACCCTCCTCACACAACCCTAGACACTAGCAGCCGGCCCTAATCCCAAGGCAGCCTCCCCCACTCTCTCTCCTACATATACATCAAGTTACATCACATTAAATGCACACAAACCTAGAAATACCCATCAAAACCCTATTTTTACTAAACCTTCACCAACCCAGCCCGACCCCTGCCCATCACCCCGCCGCCATCTTCCGGCCAACACCCGCCTCCGGCCACCCCAGCAAGGACCCAACCCCCTCCGGCCACCCTTCCCCTACCTCCAGCCACCGCCACCCGCCACCAAGTCCGCCTACAGCCACCGCCAGAGCCACCATCCTCAACCAAGCTCACCCCTCCCCCGAGCTAACCCGACCACCCAAGCTCCAACCAGTCCGCCACCGCAGCACACCTGGCCGCCATACTTGGCCGACCTCTTCCCCGACCGACCACCTCCGTCCCCGCCGAGTTTCAGCCCCGGTCGATGCCTCAGCTGGCCGCCCTCGCCCCCGCAGCACAGTTGACCACAGACCGCTGCTGCTGTTGCCGACCCCCCCCCCCCCCCCGAGCACTGCCGGAGCTCCGCCCGGCCACCCCCGCCGTCGACGACCAGTCACCGGATCCCCCTCGACCCCTCCTACACTCCTGTACGTATACCTATACGATTATAATGTAAATACGTAGTATAATCGGGTTTGCATTGTGTATATATATATATATGTGTGTCATGTATTCAATTTAGTATTTAAATATGTATTCTGTATATTATATATATACCCCTGTATAAACAGTATTCTATATATATATATATGCTGTATTTTTTTTGTATACTTTATATATACTAATAAATATATGTATATGATATACTGTATATTGTATTAAATACTTATATTATTTAAATACCTATTATGTATATGTATATATATATATATATATATATATATATATATATATATTTATATATATTTATATATATTTATATATATATATATGTATATATATGTATATGTATATATAAGTATGTATATATATATATATATATATATATTTCTGTATAAATACATTATTTTATGTATACACACTGTATTTTTGTATATTTTATATATACTAATAAGTATATGTATATGCATAGTATATACTGTATATTGTATTAAATACTTATATTATTTAAATGACTAATATGTATATGTATATAGATATATATGTAAATGTATGTATATATTTAGAAATACATATGTATTGATATGTTATATAATTATCATATGTTGTATATATATATAAATATATATCTACCTTATGTATTTAGTATATTAGTGTAATAAATATATGTATATATATACATATATATATAGTAATATATATTGTGTACTTAGTATATAAATATGGGTATATATCTATAAATATATATATACTTGTGAATATTGATATGTATATGAATATACATATATATTTAAATATATATAAATATGTTGTGTATATTTACTTAGGTACATAAAATTACTATTTAAATACATATAAATATGTTGTGTATATTTATTTATGTACACAAATTGTATCTAAATATATGTATATGTATAGATATATGATATTATGTATTTATCTATTATATATATACATATGTAATTGTTAATATGTGTATATATACATATGTATTGGTGTGTTATTAAGTAAAGTATAAAGATGCTATTTTAAATGCACTATTAAACATACATATTATTTTAGTATATTACATATGTATTAGTGTACATATATGTATATATGTGATATATATATATATATATATATATATATATATATATATAAATATATGTCCTATATGGTCCCACTAGATGTACAGTCAAGACCCTGTGTCAGTTATTGCTGCAAGTAGTGTGTCTTGGTCATGCTATTGTAGCGACTGATGTTGACATTATTATATCATATATAAAGGATTGCTGGACCGTACAGCCGAGGCTTCAAGAGCAGGACATTGACTTTCGCAGCTACCGGACACAGGCAAGTATACCTTGCTGGATTACTGTTTAAATTAAATAATAAATGTTGAAATTATACATGAACTGTGCGCGTCCGAGATTGACTCGGGTACAGTCGACGAATATGTCGATGAGTAGTGTACTTGTCCTAGCTGCTAGCTGACTCACCTATTGTTGTGAGGATATTCTGATATCTTCCTAGACCGTGACACTTGTACACGTATCACGATGGTAAATTTATGTTGGGATGCGGGTCCGCGTACCCGATTCACTATCGGTGCGTACGACATGCATCACGGATTAGCACGTAATTTATAGTAATCTAGTTAGATGTGACTTGGCATATAGATACGGGATATTCATATCGTGTATTCGACTTGTGTATCCACATTGGGCGGGAAGGACAACTGATAGACGTATGGGATACACCTATAGGACTCCGTAGTATCCAGAGGAGCCACGGATCCGATGACTTCCTTTATTCAGATACCCCACCCTTCGGAGTGGTACGGATGTATATATTATTGCAGATACCACGTCCCTTAGAGTGTTGGACGTTATATATATACAGATACCTCATTCTTCGAAATAATGGACGTTACAGATACCACACTCTAGAGGACGTTGGACGTTATGCCTATACCTACCTATACGTTCTGAGGTTGTCCTTACATTACATTCACTTAGATGGTTAGAACACCCTCTTTATTTTATTCAGTACTATATTTGGCATGCATTTTGTATCTTGTTACGTCCCTCTGAGGACCTGGTTATCTTCCAGATCTGGACGAGGCCTATTATCCCACTGTATACGGACCAGGTATGGAGATGAGGTACGCTCTAGAGGAGGAGCTAGAGGTCCTTCCATCGGAGTTTCCCTGATCATCTTGGTAGGCCTTCTGCCTAGGACTGGAGCTTCTTATCTAGTTAGCAGTTGTTCCAGTCACACTCTTATTTCAGTCTTCAGTACTCTATTTTCATCATTTGTAGTGGGTTTGTTCCCACCGGACATATTTCGGTTTGTACTATAATATTCGACTATGTTCTTATATTCCAGTATTTCATTTCAGTATTTCTTATTGTTATTTGTGGATGAGATTAGACTTTGCTTGTTGTTGATATTAGACTTGTTAGATTTAGGACAGCGTAGCACGCTTCGTTAGGATCCATTAAATTAGGATATCCACGGAGACGTGTCAGCTGGCCAATGCCACGTGGCCTGGTCCCGTATATTTTTGGGACTGGGGCGTGACATAAGGACCCCAGGCGAGTACATTCTGTGATAGTTTCTTATTTATGATATCCTCTATGTTCATTGTATCTAGTGTAGATATCCATATTTTTTGACACGATGGTTACACAGATTGGTATATCCGGATCTTGTCATGAGATATTATTCCTTGTTCATAGTGTATCTTGTACAAGTCTTGTTTTATTGGTTATTTTGTGCATGTACAGACACTGATTCTCGGGGAGACTTGCTACCTTCCTAGAGAATCCCGTGCCATAACGTACCATGGTTGGATCTACTATAGCAGTCGAGGGTGGGGAGTATTTTAGTGTAGATATGTGATCATACCCTTCATGTACAAGTCTTGTTCTCATGTTAGTGTTGGTTATATACCGCACGTATGACTAGCCAGGTCAGTTCTCGTGTACAAGTTCCCAAGCCGATCACATGTTAAAGCTAGTACTCACACACTTAGTCATTAGTATTCTTGTTCATTGATATATTATTTATTCTTGTATTTATTTCCAGTATTTCCTTTATTGTGTATCTCCCGTACATGTATATGCATCATGTATATTTCTATCTATTTACTGCTACATAGTTTATATCATTGATGTAGAACTGCTGTTAGAGATGTACTTTGCTCCAATCCTGACTGGATATTTTTTCCAGACTGTGTCATAGAGGACTTGTTTCAGCATACTTGGAGATTTAGATGTTATGGATTGCAGGTTAGATTATTTTATTATTTTAGACTTGTCTTGTATTTTATTTTTTTCTTCGATATCTCATCGTGCTTTAGTTTATGTGATTGAGTATTCCGTATTATATTATGATATTTGTGTCTCCTTATGGAGTTGGATATTCGTGAGAGATTATTTAGATAGTATTGTGACCTAGACAGTGTTCTACTGCCGATGTTGCGGTGTAGGCTGGACGTATCCACGCACTCGTGCCCCAAATTACGGGTGTGGGTCATGACAATTACCCATGTAAGAGAAGTGGAGTTCTGCATAGAATTGAGGCCAGGAGCAGTACCAATTTCCAATAAAGTCTATCAGATGTCACCGATGGAACTCAACTAGCTATATCAACATGTGGAAGAACTGAAGGCAAAGAAGTTCATTCGGGCTAGTGGATCGCCATGGGGAGCACCAGTACTTATAGTAAATAAGAAAGACGGAAAGACATAGTTGTGTGTCGACAACAGGCAGCTGAATGCAGTAACAGTAAAGAACAAGTATCAATTGCCCAGGATTGATGACTTTTTTGACCAATTGAACAAAGCAAAAATATTTTTCAAGATAGACCTTCGATCAAAATATTATCAAGTAAGGGTCCGGGAGCAAGATATACCGAAGACAGTATTTTGATCTCGATATGGGCATTATAAATTTTTAGTAATGTCATTCGATTGACTAATGCGCCAGCAATATTCATGGATTTAATAAATTGTATATTCATGCCATACCTAGATTAATTTAAGGTGGTATTCATAGATGACATTCTTGTCTACTCTAACAGTGAAGAGAGCATAAAGAACATCTTCGAAGAGTGTTGCAAGTTTTAAGGGATCACCAGTTGTACGCCAAACTCAGTAAGTATGAATTCTGGTTAGGTTATGTGTCATTCTTGGGGCACATCATCTCAGAAGCAGGAGTATCAGTAGACCCCAAGAAGGTCGAAGCAGCAGAGAATTGGCCAGTCCCAAAGACAGTAGCAGATGTACGACATTTCTTTGGGTTAGCAGGATATTACTAGAGGTTCGTGGTCGATTTTGTACGAATTTTAGCGTCAATGACTCATCTAAACCCCAAGGAGGTAAAGTTTGTTTGGACGGCAGAGTGCCAAGCAGCATTCGAGAAGTTAAAAGAGAAACTGATCTTAGCACCGATCCTTACCCTTCTAGTAGGATCAGGAGGGTTCACAGTTTATTGCGACGCATCTGGGAAAGGACTCGGGTGTGTGTTGATGCAGCATGGAAAAGTGATAGCTTATGCATCTCGGCAGCTTCAAGATCATGAAAAAAATTATTCAACACATGATTTGGAGTTAGCAGCTGTAGTATTTGCACTCAAGCTATGGAGACACTACCTATATGGCGACCAGGTGGAGATATTCACAGATCATAAGAGTTTAAAGTACATATTCACCCAGAAGGATATGAACATGAGGCAGAGGAGGTAGCTAAAATTATTTGGTGATTATGATGTAGCACTTCAGTATCATCCAGGCAAGGCAAATATGGTGGCAGATGCTTTAAGTAGGAGAGGCAGTGCATTTATTTTGATAACTCAGAAGCACATATTAGAAGATCTTCGAGAGATGGGCATTGAGGTAGTGTTACCTCAAGGAGCGGAAATACTAGCCAGCCTTCATATTCAGTCAACTTTGTTAGAGAGGATCAAGGCAGCTCAAATAGAAGATTCTCAGATTCAGAAGGTCATGACAGAATATGAGTCAGGCCTTAGGAAGGAATTAAGGATTCACGAAGATGGAACACTTAGATTTGGAAACCATCTTTGTATGCCAAGTGGAGATATCATACAGGAAGTAATGACCGAGGCACACAGTTCTCAATATTCTATTCATCCAGGAGTCACGAAGATGTACCATTATATCAAGCAACATTTTGGGTGGAACGGAATGAAAAGAGAGATAGCTCAGTTTATTTCACGATGTCTCATATGTCAACAGATGAAGGCAGAGCAGCAGAGACCAGCAGGATTATTGTAACCCCTGTCTATTCCAGAGTGGAAGTAGAAACACATTACGATGGACTTTGTGACCGACTTACTTAGATCCCCTACTGGACGAGATATTGTTTGGGTAATAGTAGATCGATTCACAAAGGTGGCATATTTTCTTTTCTTCCGAGTAGGACAGTCCACAGAGCAGTTAGCAAAGATGTATATGCGGCATATAGTGAGGCAGCACGAAGTTCCAGCAAGTATAGTGTCAGATCGTGATACTCGTTTTACGTCTTATTTTTGGAGAAGTTTACACGAACGCTTGGTTACTAAGTTGAGATTCAGTACCGCGTACCATCCTCAGACAGACGGCCAATCAGAGAGGACAATAAAAACATTGGAAGATATGCAGCAAGCTTGTACTTTAGACCTTGGTGGGTCTTGGAAAGATCACCTTTACTTAGTAGAATTCTTGTACAACAACAGCTATCAGGCCAGCATACAAATGGCTCCATTTGAGGCATTATACGGAAGAAAGTGCAGGTCACCTTTAGCATGGGATGACATTGGTGAACGAAAGATGTTGGGGCCTGAGATGATCACACAGACCATTAAAGTGGTTAAGCATATTAGAGAGCGGCTTCGAGTTGCACAATATCGTCATCGTCATTGGACATATCAGCATTGTAGGCCTTTAGAGTTTTTGTCGGCGACCATATATTTTTGCGGATTTTGCCTACCCGTAGAGTCATTACGTTCGGATCGTTCGCAGAAAGCTTAGTCCGTGGTACGTTGGACCGTTTGATATTCTCGAGAGGGTAGGGGATGTTGCTTATCGTCTTGCCATTTCACATTCGCTACGAGAGGTGCACGATGTCTTTCATGTGTCTCAGTTACGTAGGTATGTCTCAGATTCGAGTTATGTCCTCGATCACTCTGAGTTAGTCGTTGGTACGGACTTGACTTACGAGGAATGACCCGTGTCCATTTTTGGATCAGAAAGAGAAAGTACTCAAGAACTGGACTGTCTGTCTTATTCGTGTTGCTTGGGGGTATCACTCTTTGGGAGAGTCGATGTGGGAGTGCAAGGATAATATTCGATCTTGGTACCCGTACATATTCGAATCATAAGGTATATTTTTTTCGTATGCCTTCGCATCTTTCATTTCGTGATCGGCAGGTACTCATATAGGATGAAGTTGCTTTGTATTATTATAGGTGTTATTGTTATACTTGTTTATTTGAATGTGTAGATTTCTTGTAGATAGTTGTTTCTTGCTTTGATATTTCTAGCTAGCCTTGAGTTTGAATTCCGAGGACAAAATTTTTCTAAGGTGGGAAGAGTTGTCACTCCCTGTTCCTAATATACGTATATTGAAACGTAATTATTTTCTTGCTAGCGTAGTTATACGTTGTAAAGAGACTAGACCCGTTCTTTGGTTCGCTTGGCTCTTGGTTTATTTGTTTGGTTTGGTTTTATCATGAGTTGAACCCATGGTCCAAACCTCAAACCCTCCATATATAACCAAACTTCACTCTCTCCTTTTATTTTTTCTCTTCTATTCTCTTTCTTAGGTTTTTCTCTCCCACTCCATAGGCAAGTACATCTTGCAAGAAATAGAGAAACCCTTTATATTTTTGTTCCATTATGTTCCTTGATTCCCCATGCATTTAGAACTTGATATTTTTGGTTTTGGTGGATGGTTTAGTGTAGATCTAAGTTTTAAGTTTTAGGATTTTCTTTGTGTTCTTGAGTGTTCTTGGGTTTTGATCTCTTAAAACTTAATGTTTTTAAAAACTCCTTATTCTATGTTGATGAGCACTTAATTTTGAGTAGTTTAGAACTTTACTTTGCTGGATTTAGGCATCATTTGAGGTTTCTATGGAAGAAACAAAATCTTATTTGTTTAGCTTTTGGCCATGGCCAAAAAGCTGTTATTTGGTGGAGACGACGGAGTGCTATGCGGCACGAAGTGCTATACAGCCTGGACTTCTCGTCTCGAGTCAGCATGCAGCCAACCTTGTTGGACGCATGACTGAATTTTCCATGAGCCCTTGTCCAAGTGCATGAACTTGAACGAATAAAATTTTACCAAGTCCAAAAAGATTTCATGCGGCCAAGTGTGCATGCGGGCCAGAGGAGCATGCGGCCTAGTCGACCATGCGGCCAGGAGCTATACGTCCCACTCCTTCTGAACGCATAACTTCTGACTGACTCGGCATGACTTTTTATAATTTATCTTTTTTCTGACACACTTTTATTATTTGTCATATCAGTTACTTTTCTGATTTGACTTGACTTGCATTTATTTGTTGGTCACCTCACACGTTTTTCGAAGATTGGACTTTGCTCTGTCTTTGCGGCCTTGACTTTATGCGACCTTAACCCTATGCGGCCTTGACTTGATGTGACCTTGACCCTATACGGCCTTGACGTTATGCGGCACATTGCTATGCGACTTTGCTCCTATACGTCTATTATTTCTTACTCACTTTGACACATGTTTAGTTTAATATTTCTGTTTGATTAAATGATTGTGATGTTATGTGTTAACTTAGAAATGATTTGTATGACTCAAATGTGACCATATGCTAAATGACTAAGCACCTGGCATGAGCCTGTAGATATGGCCCTACATGTACTTAATTGCTTATTAGGCTACTTTTCCTGGATCACCTTATTATACGTTGGACATAATAAGGGACGTAGTTCAACTCGAGGGAGGGTCTATAATTCCGGTCCTTGTTTGGTTTAAGGATTGTGGATTTGATCTCGAGGGGTTCTCGCACTACTCTTATTTACCTATCGATATAATAAAGTGATAAATTATTGTGACCATCATTTTCTTGTCCACAACCTTGATACAAGAACTTGTTCCTGCCCTAACTATTGTAACCGTAGTGATACACTTGATCGCACCAAGAGTGCTACTCGATATATAGTAAGCCATCGAGCCACTTACACTTGCTACATGATATATATAATTATTTTCATGCACAGATCAGGTAGTTGGACAGTAACTTTATCCGTAGCTAGATAGTATTAATTGTTGCATCACACTTGGGTGAATCCAGATTTAACTTTAAGAGACAATGTGGATTCGTATCAAGAATGTTCGTACTTAAAGTACGACATTTAGGAAGGAATTTTCATGTGACCATGGCAAGAGATTCTAAATCACCTAGGGTTAACTAGGCAACTTAATTTGTAGAGCATTCAGAGAGAACGGTATCTCGAGATCGTGCATGTCGAACCATCCTATGTTAGCTAGGAGTAAAGGCTGGCCACTACGGATACTGTATATCATCCGCACTAGTGGAGTGCAGTATATGACTTAATTATAAGCTGAGTCAATATCTTTCCTATAGAAAGCCTGGAACTGCTAATGATCATTAAATTAGCTCAAGGCCCTTGTTAGAGACTGGTGCATCATATATTCTTTCTTGTATATCATTAGTCCAGCCAGCCCTGCTCCATTCTCGCATGATCTGAGGATACTTATATATTGCATTACTGGGATAACTCAAAGATCATATATCAAGCCGTAACACATGTTTGGTCGTTAAATCTGTTTTAGTTAGAAAGTGGACCATTGTAACATAAAAGTTTAACTCATGTCCTTGTTTGGTTGTTGAGTTCTGTTGTTGTGTTACAATGGGACACAGATCGAAGCTACTTATTATCACTATGTTATTTTACTTAATATTGTGTATCTGCTTGTGTATTGTGTATTCTGTTGAGTGAAATTAGGGACATAGACTTTCGTGACATGATAGTTCAACTCATGCCCTTGTTTGGTTGTTTGGTTGCGTTATTGTGTTACGATAGCCTGTGGACTGAAACTACGACGCAGAGTTATTCTAGCTGGAACATAATCAAGAGAAGTATTCTATCTTGATGTGATATGGCACTTTCTGTCCTTGTTTGGTGAAGGGATGTTGTGTTATGTCTTGGATGGGACATATGCCATTGATTGTTGGTTTAAGCATCTCATGTTATAGAACTGGTTTTGATTCTTCATTTCGTGATTTCTTATGGTACTTGCTATTTGGGGTCTGACCCCACTGGTTTTGTATGGCCAGGTTTAGAGCCAGCACCGGAGGATCAAGCGTATCTCACCCTCACTGATGGCACGTACCAGAAGGATGGTTGTTGAAGGTCACGAGTGGGTTCCTTCATTCACTAATCATCTTTTATAAACTATAATTTTTTTGGGCGTTTAGCCAACCGGCACATGTTAGTCGGATAATCTGGACACTGGTTCCTACATGACATATAATATATTCAGACGGCAACTGACTCACTGCATGTATACTTTTGATTGTGTATTTGACATATCACTCAGATTTGCTAGATCTCTAGAACATTCTGATGCGGCGTTGGGGACGCCTTACTGCTTATTCTGGAATATTCTATTTTATTGCTACTTGTTTGAATGATTGAGATATAGAAGTTCTTGACCCTAGGAGACTTGATTGTAGTATGCACCACTTGTCTCTAAACAACCTTAACACATTGTAGGTTGCTTCGGTATTTGGCAAGGTGTGGTTGGCTAAGTCATTCTCCTGCTCTCCGGTATTCTGGATTTGGGGCATAACACAAAAAGACAAGAAGGCGCTCTTCCAAATCTATCAAGCAATTAAAATTTTAGTCTATGAGAGAATATCCAAGGTAAAAAGCTCCCAGGAGGCGTAGACAATTCTTGAGACAGCATATTCTGGCCAAGATTAAGTAAAAAATGTACGCTTGCAAGCTTTAAGGACTGAATTTGAGAAGCTAGAAATGAAAGATAGTGAAAAGATTGAAGAATATTTTACTAGTGAACTCTATCTTGAATCAAATGAGTTCAAATGGAGAAATTTTAGAAACTCAAAAAGTTGTTGAAAAAGTCCTTCGAAGTCTACCAAGCAAATATGATCATGTTCTAGTTGCTATTGAAGAAACTAAAGATCTTGCATCTCTGTCTTTAAAAAGTATAAAAGGAAGATTAGAAACTCATGAATTTTGGATTAACAAAAGATGTCCGCAAATTATTTCTTCTTAGCTTGATCAAGCGCTCAAGTCCAATGTTACGTCTATGGGAGGCCGTGTTGCTTATCAGAACCATGGACGCGGAAGAGGTAAAAATTTCTGAGGGCAAAGTTCAAATTTCCATGGCAAATAAAGGGGTTATTCTAGCAATAACCAAAATAAAGAAGAAAAAAATTCCAACTCCAGATACCCACAAAGAGGCTCACAAAGAGGACGAGGTCATGGTCATCAAAGAGGAAGAGGTTGTGGCTACATTGAATGCTACCATTGCCATAAACTAGGTCACACAATCAATGAATGCTGGTATAAGCAAGAGATGACAAGAAAAAAGAAGCGGGGTACGTACATGAAGAACAAGGTAACCATCAAGACACTTTGTTGCTTGCTTGTCCTGGTGATAACATGGATAATTTGTCGTATCTTAAGAGTTGTGCTAGCAAGCATATGACAGGAAATAAGAATTTATTTACAAGCTTAACAAAATATGACCATGGCCAAGTAAAGATTGGTGATGACAGAACATACAAAATAGAAAGAGTTGGTGAAATAACTTTCAAAACAAGAAGTGGAGGTATCGAGAAGATGGGAGATGTATACTATATCCCAGGACTAAAAAGCAATCTTCTAAGTGTCGATCATCTCTTAAGAAAAGGGTTTGATATTTATTTTTGAAGCAATGCTTGTTTCTTGTTGAAGAATAGTCGACTTGTTGCAAAGATTTCTATTGCTGAAAATAATGTTTCCGCTAACACTACATACCACTAACTTGTCATTTTTTAGTAGTGCTGACAGTGGATGCTCCAAACTATGGCATGACAGGTCTGGTCATTTGAATTATGGAAAGTTAAAGAAATTAGTGAAAAAGAAGATGGTCAAAGGGCTGCCTCAAATCTATTCCTCTGATGATGTTTATGAAGATTGTCAAATCGAAAAGCTTCATAGATCTTCATTCCTATTGCAATCCACTTGTTGAGCGAAGAAGCCACTTCAACTTATTCATTCAGACTTATGTGGACCAATGCAAGTTATATCTCATGGAGGTAAACGATATTTTATCTCCTTCATTGATGATTACTCAAGAAAAGTATGGATTTATTTGCTCAAAGAAAAATCTGATGCTTTCCAAGCCTTTAAAGATTTTAAAGCTTAAGTTAAAAAAATTCTAGCCTTTATTTCAAACTTTAAGAACTGATCGTGGTGGTGAATATCTTCCAAATGAATTGGAAAGATTGTATAGAGATCATGGAATAAAGCATCAACTAATTGTCAGATATACACCACAACAAAATGATGCATGTGAAAGAAAGAATCGCACCATTAGTTATGGACGTGGTGAGGTGCATGCTCAGTAGAAAGAAGATGGACAAAGCTCTATGGGCAGAAGTTGTTTCTTGTGTTGTTTACTTGATAAACAGATTATCAACAATGTGTCTAGAGAACATCATACCTCATGAAGCATGGTACGGATTGAAGCCAAATGTTCAACACTTAATAATATTTGGGAGTATTGCCTATGCACACATTCCTGATACTATAAGGTCCAAGCTTGATGACAAGGCAGAAAAGTGTATTTGGCTATAGTGAAAGAAGCAAAGCCTACAAGTTATACAATCCAGCAACAAAGAAGATAGTGACCAGTCAAGATGTTCGATTTGACGAAGCTTTAACCTATGAAGGTGATACAAGTACAACTCACTCTTATACAAGAAGATGAAGAAGTTGACTCTCAAACCGAAAGTTTATCCCCAACTTCACCAAGATAAGATGTACATCAAAGACTTCCTAGAAAAATGAGAAGTATACAAGAACTTTATGAATCAACTGAGCAAGTTGAATCAAATGATACTGTCTATTTTGCTTTCTTTGCAGGAGAAGATCCAATTTTATTTGAAGATACAAATAAGGAAGAAACTTGGAGGCAAGCAATCAAGGAGGAGATTAAGTCTATTGAGAAGAATGATACGTGGGAGCTCACAAATCTTCCTCCACACAAGATTCCCATTGGTATAAAATGGTTATACAAACTCAATAAGAATCATGATGGCTCAACCAACAAGTACAAAGCAAGGTTCATGGCCAAAAGAATATTACGATATGTCAAGGGAACTACTGACTATGGCATTTTCTATCAAACTAATGTTCCTGTCAAACTTGTCTGTTATACTGACATTAATTTTGGAGGAAGCATTGATGATTCTCAAATCACTTCTGATTATGTCTTCAACCTTGGCAGCGGAGAAATTTTATGGAGTTAAAAGAAGCAACCAATTGTGGCACTTTCTACCACAGAAGCGGAGTATATTGCTGCATCTTCTATGACATGTCAAAGTATTTGGCTAAAAGGTGGTTTAGAAAGCATGAAGTTCAAGCAAGAAGGACCAACAATAATTTGTTGTGACAACAAATCAGTTATCTCTATCTCAAAGGATCCAGTCCTACATGGAAGGACAAAATATTTTGCATGCGATTTCACTTCCTGAGAGAACTTGTTCATGATTGCATAACTGAAGACCAACTTGCAGATGTGTTCACAAAATCTCTAGGAGGACAAGCCTTCAAGAAAAATATCGAAGCTTTAGGAGTCAAAAGCAAATTTGGTTTACGGGAGGCATGTTGGATGTGTAAACCAAATTATGTTTTCCAAAGAATCAAATTCATTATTGCATGCATGGATGTATCTAGGAAGAGTCAAGTTCATTATTAGACGCATGAATGTATTTAGGAAAACTAAGGTTTATGTTTATTACTCTTGATGTATCTGGAGTCATATAAATAGTTATGTAAGCAAATGGTTAGAGTGTGAAAAAATCAAGCAAACAAGAAACAAAGTTGTTTATTCAATCCCTAAAATCAAATTCTTTTGTGTATCATTCTATTTATATCCTACACCCGATCCAACCCGATCCTCCGGACTTGGTCTTGGGTTACATATATCGAACCCGATGTCGGGTGAAACTTGGGCTCGGACTAGACTTATGATTCATCGGGTTGGACTCGGATTGAGCTAAAGCCCAACCCAACCGTCTGAGTTGCAACCCTAAGTGTAGTGCCCCACTCCGTGTTGGCATTATGTACAAGAGATATTGGTTTGCTGACTCGAGTGGAAGTCTTCTCGGAGAGTTTTCGATCAAAACACAAGACGATTGATATAAGTGACTGGGCAGAACTTCATTCTCTAATTCTTGCATGCCTTAATAATGAATCTGAGTTTTTGTAATATTTGTTTGCTTAATAAGATAATGTTCGCATTGAGAATGATATAACTAGAACCTGCATGATTAACTAGAGAACTTGAATGCTTGTCTAAAAGAGATAAAAAATTGCTTCCATTCTTGCTTAAATAGAGAATGTTACTTGTTTCCATAGAAGTTATTAAAATGCTTGAACGATATCAGAGAGATGGCGGCCAGTCTACATAGAGATAGAGATGGCGGCATGTCTACACAGAGACAGAAGAGAGAAGAGATTGATTATATGCTTGTTTATTGAACTGTTTGTCACGCCCCAGTCCCAAAATACCGAGGGACCGGACGCGTGATAATGGCCAGCAGCACACACCGATAGACAAACCCAATTTAATGGATCCATCGGGGAATATTTAAGCTGTAATATAACAAGTCTACGACAATCATGGCACAACTAATCTCATCCACACAAGATATAAAATATGATCCACAAAATAAATAAGGAATGTAAATCATCAGCTAGTCTCACAAAGTGCTTCGGGGAACAACCCGATAAATATCTGATACAATGGTTCAACAGACCAGAAATAAATGACTGAAATAAGTAAATAAATACTGAGCATGAACATGGATGCTCAGGAGAAGTCTTCGGCTAACACCTCGTCCTCAGATGACGGTACAGCTCCTGGTTCAGCTCCTGCAGCGGTCCCGTATACCTCGGAATAGATCTCGTCCTCAAATCCTGGGAACATAATCCATATCTAGGTCCTCAGGGGACATAGCAAGGTACAGAAAATATACAAGCCAAAGTATAAGTAGTGCAGCAAATAATGAGATAAATAGGGCAAGTAAGTAACCATCTATATGAAAATGCAAGTGAGAGCAGCACGAGTACTCAGGCTGAGCCACTACAAGCTCTGTGTCGGGGATTCGGTAGCGGTAATAACCGATAGTGGGTCTAGCTCTGCTCCGAGAGTCTACGACCTCTCAATAATAGAAGATATATATATATAACAGCCTGTAGCCTGTGTGTCTCTCCCCACCCAATGTAACCACGCATATCATGACCATAACGTCTCATGTCTATGTCAAGCGGGATCATAGCTAATGCAACCAGTCATACAATATCTAAGAATATAATGTCCATGTCCAGTCCTGTATCCTATACAGAATCACCACGAATATCTCGAGAAGATCCTGTCTCATGAGTAGTGTCAAGTGTCCTGGGTCAAAGTGTACTTGATAAGACAAGTACGAGAAGATAAAGTGTCACGAATATCCATCTCTAGATGACAATACACAACACCGCGTACGATGTTGGCACCCGACTAATAATCGGACGCTAAGTACGTCAAACGGTCCTAGGTTAAGCATGCACAGCAATATAAGGAAGCAAGAAAAATATGCAACAATACTGCAGAGTTTGGCAAGGTACACTTGCCTGGGGTTGGAATACCAACAGCCGTCCCTGTATCAGTGGATCCTGTAGGTACTACACCCAAAAGCTGTAATAAACATCATCAACAGTCTCAGAAGATATCAAATATCTAGAAATGCCTGTCCTTAAGTCCAATTTGGACACAAGGGCAAAAATGACATTTCTGGCCCAAAACGGGGTCCACATGTAGGCCACTTTGCAACAAAAAGCGTGTCAGGGTCAAAGGTCTCCAAATTCTTCAAACTCGGTGTCTACAAGTCAGGAACGATGATACGAATCCAACAGAACTTTCAGAATTGGATTCCGATGAGCCGATCACAAAATCGTCCGTCATGTGGAGCTTGTGGGGCCCACAATACGCAATTTTGTCAACGTTCTCAGAATTGGACCAAACTTGGGTCACAGGACTAGCGTATTGCTACGAGTCCGATGGCGTAAGTTTCGTCTCGATCCGACGTGTGTACACAAAGTTACAGCATCTTCCAGAATGGACGAATACGGGGCGTTGTCGACGGATACGCGTTGATTCCGGTGTGCACGCACATCCGAATCGACTTCTGCGAAGTCCCACACGACCGTATCAACGTCGCACACATTTTGGTAAAGACCGCGTGAGACCAAGTCGTCCCGTTTGGCAGGGCGCACTCTGTTCCGGGGTAAAACAGGATATTATTTTTCCTATTTTTAGATCGCGGTGTGCGATCATCACAGGACGCGATGCACCGAACGAGTTATACGGGCACCAAGAGGGTTATACAGTCTACGCGTAGCAACAGACGAAAACTAAAACGGAGTTACGAGGTGAGAGGAAATGGTACCTGAACAGGGCTCCGTGAACGCTGAATTCCACGTGTCCGAGGGTCAACTTCGTATCCGTATCGAGTTGCTGTGTCCGGTCATGGGGACTCTGCTGCATCCTGGGTTGGCCGCGTCCGGGGCTAGGGCAGAGGGCGGCGCTCGGGTGGCTGTCCCGTGGAGTCGGGGAAACACAGGCCGGCGGGTCAGCGTCGTGCTGGACTCGGCGGAAGGGGTCGGCGTCGCTCAAGATGGGGGAAACTGCCGTCGAGGGATCGAGGGCAGCGGGGTCGCTCGTCGGCCTAAGCGGAGGAGATGTCGGTCTGAGCGGAGGGGTAACGGCGGAGATCAAAGGGGAGCGGCGGAGATGGGCTGTCGTTGGGGTATGAGGCGGGGGTCGAGTGGCGGTGCTCGCGCGGAGGGGAAAGAGCCGTCGGGGTCAATGGTGCAAGGGCTGGGCGGACTCGGCGTCGAGCAGGCGGTGGAGGGTGGAGTTGATCGGAGCGGTGACCGGATCGGATTGTTGATCGGGGGAGAGGTCGATGGCGGCGCCGCGGAGTTCTAGGTTTGCGGCTGGCACGTACGCCAATGAGGGGATTTATACCCTGCTACAGGATTTTCGGCGGGCTAGGGCTTTCCCATGCGGGTTTGGGTCCGGGTCAGGTTTGGCTCGGATCCGACCCGACCCGACCCAATAAGTTGGGTTTGGTTTGGTTTAAACAGGGTTGGTTTGGTTTAATAATCCAATAGTTTTTAAGGCTTTAAACGCGTCTCCGGAGTCCAATAAATTCACCGAAAAATACCACATGTCCGATTTTCTATTTTACACCATAAAATATTATTTCCATAATATTTTAACACCAATAAACTGCATTTAAAAATCTTAACTCACAATTACCTTGGTTTGTCTTCCAGAAAAATACCAAAAAATTAGGGGAAAAATATATTAAAATTATACTAAAAATCAGGGTGTTTATACTGTTGCACCCATATAGAGTTTATCTGATAGTGTTGCATTCATGCATTGGTCTTTAGACAACTTGTGCACAAAAGAAATCCCACGACCGATTTTTGGGGTACTGGGGACCATTCGCCCTAGGGGGGATCAGAGGAATACCTTGAGGCAAAGAAGTCATCGCGATCAGGGGGATATTCATGTCTATTAGATAGCTGGTTCACGAGTCAAAGCAGCTAGTATATGAGCGAGTATATTAGTGCAGCGTTGGGCCGTGATAACACCGCTTCTAATCATGAGAAAGCAGACTCATGGACCATCATGTAGTTAGGTCGCATGCTAGGTTAGCCTTCTTGCATACCTAACTGTTTGATGCAGAGACAGACAGAAAATAGAACATATGTGGTTATGTATATTGTTGCTAACTTGTATGTCTGCAACAGGGATAATTGTTCGGTGAAAGGGTAAAAATTACTGAATAAGTGATATCATGCTATCGAACATGTTCTCTTGTATTAAATACTTTCATAGAGAAGTCATGTTTTCGTATATGCTTCTACCTCATTCACACGATCATATGTTAATTAATATAAGAGAAAGAGAGATATGCTAAGAAGATAGTCCACTAGATGCATGTTAGAGACTTTAAAGTAATGAATATGACTCGCGAGACATGCTGCGCACACCCTGATAGTAGAATAATCGGCTTGAGTTGTGTGCTTGAATGAATCGAACATGAACTCTGATTGTAAAGATGTTTCCAAACGAAGTAATATGACTTGGTTCCTGTACTGCATGTAACGAACCTAGGTAAAACTAGAAAGATCACTAGAAATATAATATTTTGCCACATGCTTATTTAGTGTTGGTTTCACGGAGTGTTGCTTTTGTTTATTGATTTTATACTCACCAGTACTTTCTCCAAAGTGCTGACCCACCAACAGTTTGCTTGTTCGCAGGTGTTGGATCGTCCGAGGAAGCGATAGCCCAGCCTCATCCCTAAGACCCAAAAATCTAGAGTCGATGCCTTGAGCCGTATCGAGATTGCTTTGAGCTGCTTTTGTATAAAGAGATGTAATATATGGAACAATGTCATTGTAATCGAGAGAAAGAGAGCTTGAGCGAATTGTAATCTCGGCCAAGCACCGCTTATAACACATCTTGATTATCAATAAAGAGCTTATTTTCTTATGCCATTGTGTTCTTTACTTTTCTGAAATATTGTGCCGCTGCTCCCGTCTTGAATAGCTTACTTGCCCTTGTTCAAGCTTTGGTCTTGTGCAAGCGCCGCTTAGCCTTGCACAGCATCACGCCCCAGGCGAGGACAATCGGTTCCTTAGGGACCAAGCGAGGACGAAAGCCCCCCCCCCCCCCCCCCCCCCCCCCCGGCGGGACCAGGGCGTGACACTAGGTCTTTAATTACATGTATAATTTGGATAATGTATGCTGAAAGAAATTGCATTTCATATAATCCTGAGTGGAGTATTGGGTTCCATTAACAACCTTGTTTTGCATATACACAATGTTAGAAGAAGAAAAAAAATCCTATATTTTCTGTAAAATAAATAATAATACCAAGAAAGAATTAGAGTTACCGGCCTACGAGAAAGTCGTGTACGAAGCACTATCGTAAGAGTTTATCTAAGATCTATGTGCAGACTTTTTCTCGAATTCTTCTAGAGGTAAACCCTCATTGCTACCGGCTTCTCATCACTGCACACAGCTTCGAGAGAGTGATCCAAATTTAGCTCTTGTCCAGAGAGAATGTTGAAGATTTGTAACAAAATTTGTGAGAAAGAAAGAAAAAAAGACTGAATTGGACAGAGTTTTGTGACGTTATTGTTGGTTTTCACCGTACCTTAACAAAAGAAATATGAAGTATATATATAGTTTTTCCCATAACCCTATAACCATTTTTATAAAAAGAAAAATGGATTGGATTCTACTACTAATTACTTTAGTTACTTGGCTTATATAGGACTTGAATCATAAAATTCTTAGATTTGAAATTTAGACTATAGGACGCACAGGATATACTTGTGCGTGCATAAAAGAACAACAAAAATTACAGTGTTTTATATTCTATGATAAGGAGTACAATTCTATGTTTTCGGAATTTTACTACCAAATAAAATGTTATCACGAGCACACAAAACGGGATGTGATTTAAATGATTAATGTTTCTTCTAAGATGTAACAGTTGTTGAATTGTATTCTCACAATGCGTGTAGTTATTGACAAATAAGACGCGATCAGTAATTTAATCTAATTGTGTGAATGTACCCCAACTTTCAATCTTTCTATCTGACGTGGGACTAAGAGTTAGGGAAATTGATTTTTTTTTTCCCATCACACATACATACAACACAATACCAAGCTACGGTCATGTCGAGTCTATCCATCCGTTAGCTGTCAGTGATTTTGGACTCGACTAGCTATAGTATTAAAAAAAAAAAAGTGTAAAACTGGGAATATATAGTTGGGGACATTGGGTCAGTTAAAGAAGACGACAAAGTCCTGCTAGTACATATCTTTAGGTTGACTTGATCATTTTGGTAAAACACTTATCTATTATATGCATGCAATAGATAAGTTCAATCCTCCCTCCCTTTTCGTAAAGAAGAAGAGTTCTTATCTGGTTGCTTGCTTGCTTTCTTTCTTTCTTGTGGATAAACTTAATTTCCCATGGTCAGTCAAAGTCTCCATGCATGCTTCACGTGAAAGTTAAAATGTCTTTATTAGAACATATCCTCCTTAAGTACTAGTGTCCTAAAAAATTTAGTTCACTGATTCATATCCAGTGCCGGTTCTAAGATAAGTCGGACAAAACTTTGAACTTAGACAACTTCTCTCTGCTAGAACAATTTCTAGATTCAGCATGATCTCATCGAAGATCGGAGTGACGGAAGATCCTCCAGGGCCGACCCCACAATAAGATCAAGGGACAACCAAAATTAGTTTCGGATTATAGGACAACCCAATCCTCGGGGTCAACCCTGTTCATATCGATCCAGAATTCGATCACAAGTAGTTTGACGGGAGAGCTTTGTTGGTGCTTTTCACTTTGCTTTGGGAGTTTTAGTCCCACATCGAAAAACTACCTATGTGTACATCTCAATTCATAGTTTTGCTTAGTATTGATATATGCACATGGAATAGTGGTCCATGTAGGTTGATTTTCCTAGAGGAATTAAGTGTGAACTTCATTATGACAATCTTTATTTTGTCATCACATTTGAAAAAAACTTCTTAGGAGCTAAGCCCTGAAGCGACTCGGAATCGGACTCGGCCTCAAGGGCGCAAAGTGGCACTTTGTTGGCGCACTTTGCACTTTGCGGCCAGGAGCTATGCGCCCAACGAGCTTGTATGAACGAGTCGCATGTGGAGGGGACAGAATCTATTGTTGGAGACGTCGTGTGGCGCGTGCGGCGCAGGCAGCGTGCGGCGGCGCGTAATTTTCTGTGCCACGCTATTGCTTTCGGCCGTCTGATCTCTGCGGCTACTTTTGGTATTTTGCGGCGCATGCGACGGAGGCGGCGAAGGCGGCACACATGCCTTGGTATCTGGTCAGACAACGCATATGCGGCACGTGCTTTCTCATGCCGCGTAGGTGCTGATTTTCTCTATAAATAGAGGGGCTTCTCTTTCATTTGAGCGTTGAGAAATTTCTACTGTACCAGAAAAACCAGAGAGTACCAGAGCCTTATGCGGCAACAGTGAGCATCCTCCTACAAAGTTTTTTTCGAGTGATACGAAGGTGACCAAGAGCGTTGCAGAAGTTCTTGTGTGAACTTGCTGGATCCTGGGGGCAGTTCGTCGTATAGCGCGAATCTTGCCTTGAGTACCGGTGGTTTTGATCACACCAGCAGGAGTTCCATTCTTTGTATTTCTTTTCTTGTTCTTGTTCCTTCTCGTTGTAGCGTCTACGAACATAAAGAGAAGAACGGTTTTCTGTTTCTTGCAGTGTTTGCTTTTTCTCTTAATTTCTCCTTTGTCAGTTTGTAACATGTTCGTGGTTTAATGTTGCTGTGGTGTTGTGTATCACGGTAGAGGCGCTCTCGAGTGACTCGTAGTGCACCAACTTTTGTAGAGACGAAGTCTTGTGTGAGTCTCTACTTTGTGGATCTCCTCTACTTTAATTTGGCTTCGGGACTAACAAGCTTTGAGTTCAATGATTTAATCAATACTGCTTTGGGCTAATTAAGACTAGTTTGGATTTATTTTTATGTGGGGCTTCTTGGTTCCAAACTCAAAGGACAAGCTTAAAATCTTTTTATTTCGAAAGAATTTTTTTTTAATATTTTATTTATTTTTGGGCTCAAAAGGATCTTTTCAACGTCGGAAACCCCAAAGTATAAGTTAAGCTAGATTTTAGTCTTTATGATAAGGTATTTAGTAGGGTTGAGAAATTCTCGATTTTTAACCGAAAATTGAACCGAACCAGACCGAAATTGAAATTCGGTTCGATTTCTAATCAACCGGTTCGGATTTTGGTTTTATCATTTGATTAATTTCGATTTTTGAATCGGTTTTCGGTTTTGAATTCCGAAACCCGAACCGAACCGAAAACCGAATCACTACATTATAAAAGAAAAAAAATTGATTTTTATGAATTTGGTATACACTCACCACTTGGTATAAAATTAGTTTATTGTTATTTTTGGTACACAATTTTGGTTTTTCTCAGTTAGGTATGGTTTTTTCGGTTTTTATGAATTTGGTATACACTCACCACTTGGACCTAAAAAACCGAACCGACCGAGAACCGAACCGATTTAATTCGGTTCATTTTTTCGGTCTTTACAAATTCGCTTCGGTTTTCGGTTTTGCAAAAAGCGATTTTCGGTTCAGTAGGTTTTTAGATATTCGGTTCGGTTTGAACCGAACCGTTGCTCACCCCTAGTATTTAGGCCATTACGTTAGATCTCAAGGAACAAATAGACTCTTCATATTTACTATGGTGTGCATCTCTTTTGTCAGTCGATTTTTTTATACCAATATTTTCTTCTTCTTTTTTGAAGAATGATAATTTTATTACAAACTTTTTGGTAATTAATACAAATTTTGGTTTGAAGGCCTACAAATTCGGTCTGAGGGTCTGTAGACGCAGTCCGAAGACTACATTGGTCTGAATGCCACATCATGACCGAATGTCACATCACATTTTGAAGATCCACATCCGACCCGAATGTCCGCTCTTGAACACGAACCGTTAATCCAAGTTTGCACCAGCACAACAATATCCGACCTGCAGCTCCCATCCAGATGCCTCAAATTAATTTTCCATCACATGGGTATTCACTACAAAAATACTGTAAAATAGCGACGGATCTCGGCGACGGATCAAATTCCGTCACTGGGTTAGCGACAGAAAACCAACGAATAGCGACTAATGTATTTATATAATAAACATATATTAATTTTTGTCGCTATTCCGTCGTTGTAGTGTCGATTTTTTCTCCGCGACGGAATAGCGACGAAAAATTTCGTCGCTTCCAAACGTTAAAATTAAATGTTCCAGTTTCATTTTTATTTTTTCCCAAACACTCTCTCTCTCCTCTCTCACATCTGACCCCCGACCCTCCTCCTCATTCTCCTCCTCCGGTGACAGCTTCCCGACTCCTCCTCCTCCGGCAGCAGCTCCTCCTCCTCCTCCTCCTCCTCCTCCGACAGCAGCTTCTCCTCTCTCACCCCTGACCCCCGATCCTCCTCCTCCACCTCCTCCAGATCTCCGACCCTCCGCCCCTCTCTCCTCGACACCCATGACCCCCCACTCCCCCCCCCCACCTTCTCGACCCGCCCTCTCCTCGACACCCCTCTCCACTACCGCTCCTCGAAGGTAAACCCTAATCCTAGTTTTTATTTGTTTAATTATTGGATTTGGTATTTAGGGGTTATACATAATTTTTGCATTTGAAATTTGGGTGCTGGACACGTACACACACGATACGTTGGACACGGACACTAGAACACGAATACCCACACACACTCCACCTCCCAGTGAGCATTATTCAGTTCTGTTTTAAAAAATTGGTATATTTAGTTACTATATATATTAGGAAAAAAGGCGCAAATAAACCGATCAAAAAATTGAATTATATTATAGTCGTTTATAGCTATACTTTAGAATACTAATATGAATAGTAATTAGTAGTTACTATAATTAGGTATAAGTACTTAAAAGTAGATATAGAATTGCGAATCAGAGTATCGGCCATATCGTCGGTTACGGATCGAAGTATTAGATTTTTTGTATTGGAAAACAAATGATTATTAATAAATTAATAAAATTTTAGAAAATATATTTCATACATTTAGGCATAATTTTAAGTATTTTTAGTATTGTTTCTTAGTAGTTTTAAAATTGAATGAAATAGTAGTCACCCTTGTCGATTAGTTTACAAGTGATAGATAAGTTTATTTTTACTTGCTTTTACAACCTTACTATGCTAAGGCATGTATCGGCCATATTCGGATGAGTGTCGAGGAAGTATGATTTTGGATACGTGTAAAACAAGTATCCTAACTCTAGCTTTTACAATATTTAGTTCTTTATGAGACTTCTTCATCAAGTATCATAACTAACTAATCATTTAGCAAATATATTAACTCATCTAGAATCTAATTAATCCATATTGTTTGAATTAATATATATGGTACATGCAGAATCAATGAGTTGATACTTAGTTGACCGATCATGGATGTACAATCAGCGACATGAGAATATGATTGGTTTGACAGATAATTTTATGGTGGACGTTGAGAAATTTCTCAAATATGCCCGTAGTCAACCTCATTTCATGGATGGGAGGCTCATCAAGTGTCCTTGTGTCAAATATCGTAATATACCATTCAAAGAGGTGGATCTCGTGAGTGAGCATCTCTACAAGAAAGATTTCGTACCAAACTACAAGGAGTGGACGGCTCAAAGAGAACCTTTATTTTTGCAATATCATCATTTCTCCTTCAATACGGAGGTATAAGAATCCACTCTCGGAGATAACTTTGAATATCGATCGCAAATCCTAGCGCATGAGTTAGTATTTGATGCCGCCGGTCCAAGTTTTGATCCGGAGGATCCTAATCCTAATGCGAAGGAATTCTATGATACATTGGTCCTCCAGCTATTTCGACGGCTTCAGCTCCTTCGACGGCATCGATGGGTCATTCATCTCCTTCGACGGCTCCTGCCACTGCTTCATCTGTCGTTGCCCCTGATGATCTACAGGATATCATCGCTATGGTTGTGGAGTAGTATATTATAAAACCCCCTAATTTTAAATATTATATTTATTTAATTAAGCATTGAATTTAATTATATTATTTCTTAGTTAATTAGAATATAAAACTTATTGATTTAATTACCTAGGTAAATACTCATCTAGAATTGGTGAACAAAACTATTATTTTATTTTATTTTATTTTAGGAATCCTGGTAGAAGGATAATAGATTATTTTTTATTGTACTAATATTTTTTTGGATGTTTATACCATATATATATATATATATATATATATATATATATATATATATATATATATATATATATATATATATATATATATATATATATATATATATATATATATATATATATATATATATATATATATATAGAGAGAGAGAGATAAATAGTATTAATAAGAAAAGAAAATAAAAAGAAATCAGTAAAAGAAAACCAAAAACTAAAACCCTAATCCTAAATCCCTAATAAAAAATCCCTACACCTTAAACCCCTAAAGCCCAAACTAAGCCCCTAAGCTAACCCCCCTAAACAACTAACTACGTACCCCCCCACCTCGCTGCTAGATCACCCGAGGCCCAGGTCCCGCATGACCCCGAGCCCTTCCCATCTCACCCTCGTCCCCTTCTATATATATATATATATATATATATATATATATATATATATATATATATATATATATATATATATATATATATATATATATATATATATATATATATATACCTATTATAAACCCTAAACCTAAACCTAATCACCCGACGCCCACCTCCAGCTCCACACTGCCGACCCCAATTGCCTGAACCCCAACGCCGCACCGGAGAACGCCAGCAACTCGCGACCGCAACCGCAGCAGGAGTTGGCAACGACGACCCCTTCTTCACGCACCATTTCTTGTCCCATCTCTCGATCATTTTTGGATCCGTCTTCACCGGTATGATCATAACCTATCCCTCTCTAAACCATGTTAATTAGTTTCAATCGAACAGCGTTAAACACTAGGTAAAAATTGAAGCCAAGTTGAGGAAAACCATATATTTTAAACGGTTATGAACTGTTTCAACATTCTATGTTTAGAGACTGATATCTTCCACCATAGACCTCCAAATTGAAATCTACTTTTTGCTATGTAAAGTCTTTATAACCAAGATCATTCCCTATTAATTAATTTATTTTATTTTGTGTTAAAATCAGAGATAAATTGGGTTAAAATCTGAGAAAAACTTGTTTTTAAAATATTAGAATTTACGATACGGAGCGTGTCCTGCCAAACGGGACCGCCTCGTCACATACCAATTGCAGCAAAAGGTGTGTATGGTATATCCTGACGTGTGGGCTTTCGCGAAAACTGATTCGGACGTGTGTGCGCGTCGAAATCAACCCGTATCCGTAAAAATGCCCTATATCATAATTTTTATAAAATACCACAGCATTTTGTGTACGCTCATCGGAATACGACGAAACTTACTCCATTGGATTCATGGTATCACTCTGTTCCTGTGACCCAAGTTTCACACAATTCCGAGACAGTTGACCAAGGCACCTATTTGCGGGCCCCCTGGTTGACTTTAAGGGCGAATTTATGTTCGGCTCACCGGAATCCAAAATTGGACATACCGTTGAGTTCGTATTGATGTTTAAAATTTATTTGACCTATAATTTATCCCATTTAGAGACTTTTACCTCTGGCATGCATTCGGTGCAAAGTGGCCCCCATGTGGACCCGCTTTGACCCAAAATTACCATTTTGCCCCTATATCCAAATTGGACGAAAGGATAGTATTTTCTAGCTATCTCACTGATTCCGGAAATATTGGTGATATTTATTTCAGTATCCGAAGACGTTTATTCGGAGGCCATAGTTTTTGATCTTGTGTACTTGACGTCTGGACGCTTACACTACGCAGATTGCTTGCCAGGCAAGTATACCTTGCCATTGTACTATAATTTATATTCCATATGGTGCATGCATTTTATTTCTGTTATTTAGTTCATATATTTTAACTGCTATATAAACTGCGCGTCCAAGAATAACTTGGATGCAACGACGGTGGCGTCGTATTTTGTTTTTATTATATATTATGCATGAGGACCTAGTTTATGAGACCACCCCATTATCATGAGGCATTCTTATGTTTCATTAGCCATGACACAGTTGTTACACGAGTGTGAGTCTCATGTAGGACACGGACTTGTGTATACGGTTGGCCACCGATACGTACAGGATGTGCGACGGATAGGGATAACTGCTGATAGAAATTGTATTATTATAAGCCTTGGCAGTTATTAGAGGTATCATTGTGTCATGGATATGACATACTTAGAGCATGGGGTGGGGAGGACAACAAGTAAGGCATTTAGGCTTCTTTGCACTTTCCTTATGTAACCCGTACGCTCCGCCGGAGATGTGCGGTCATGATGACCCTATATATTATTATTATCAGGCGACCTCTGACGTTCAAAAGACGTCATTCTTTTTAGGCCCCTAATTCTCTGAGAGAATTATGCCAATCCCATTTTGGCCAGATAGCCTATGTGTTAGAAAGTTGTTCTCAAAGTGCATTCACGTAGATGGTTAGGCGACCCATTGGATATTTATTTTTAGTACTTTATTGGCATGCTTCTATGTATCTTGTTACGTCTCTCTGAGGACCTGGCCCCTTTCCAGGTATAGACAGGCAGGATTATCCATAGGAGTACGGACCCGGACCTGACGCTTCATACCAGACTGAGAAGGTCTTACCTTCAGAGTACCCATGATTCATCGCAGCTGATGGATATTCTAATTTCTATTTTCTTTATTGACATTTATCTTATATTAGAGTTTGATCTCTTCTCTCATTTAGTTTTTAGTATAGTCGATTGGCAGTGGATTTGTTTCCACCCGACTATCATTCTTTGATACTTCATATTTGAGATTCAGTTATTTATTTTCTATTTTTTTTATTTATGTTGTGGATGAGATATAGATTGCGTGTGAGTTATGTTGACAGTATATTACCACTTGTGGATTTGATATTCATGTATAGCGTATGTATATATCACGATCTTCCAACATATTAGAGTTTTCGTATACTTACGGCTGGCATATTGCGTATTCCTAGTCCTACGTATTTTGGGACTAGGGCGTGACATATTTTTGTGGTGGCCCATGCAGGTCGACGAATATATTTTCTCGGTTATGTTACTGTACCGAACAAGCCTGTATATAGGAATAGAATATAGGATCTCATCCACGCTTGACTAAAACTTTTCTTCCCTTTCAACCTTCTTATTTAAATGTTTGCATCCTGCTTGATTCCTGTACTCCCTCTAATCGTATCGTCCACCTCTTGCAGAGAGATGGATTTGCGTAGTGGATATACTGCCACCGGAGGCGACACACCTTCAGGGGTCAATGGCCAAACTCGAGGAGAGGCCTCAACGACTCCTAGACTTCCGGGGCCGGATGGACAGACTCACAATCCAATCCTATTTGATCTTTCCGCTTCACCTAATAAGACTTTTCCAGCTTCATCGACACCACAGGAGAGCCGGACACAGCTGTTCCAATTCTTTCAAATGATGATGCAGGGACAGAGACAGTAGGCGGTCGTACTAGTTGTAGAGCAGAGGCAGCAAGCGGCGGAGCTGAGGCAAGAATTTCTGGCAGCACTTGAGAGAATGGCTGCACAAGTACCTGTACCAGCCCAGGCACTAGTTCCAGTACCGCAAACTTTAGTTGGTTCAGTCAAGAACTTTGTACAGATGGGTCCCAAGCCGTATAAAGGCACTGAGAGCCCCGAGGAGACCACAAACTGGATTACCCACACCAAGAAGTTATTAGAAGCATCACAGCTGCCTACAGATCTATGGATGACAGGCGTAAGGAACCAGCTAAATGGTAACACTCATCACTGGTGGGAATAAATGGAGCGCCAGTTGGGGACGCGTCAGACTTGAAAACAATTCTTGGAGTGCTTTGAGAGAAAGTACTTCTCGGATACTGTAAGGGATGCGTTGTACGATCAGTTCCTCCATCTGGAGCAGGGGAACAAGACAGTTGACGAGTATGATGAGAGTTTAGTTGCCTTAGTAAATATGGCGCTGCCCTGATACCTAATGACTTGGAGAAGGCTAAGAGATTATACCGTGGGCTGACTCAGAAGCTCCAACACTACACTAGCTCACAGTCCCGGATCTCTTATACTGAATTATTGACAGAAGCTAGGTTACAAGAGACCATCAGCAAGAGAAAGGGAGGTCAACTAAAGGCACAACAGGGATCAGCAAGGACACAGCAAGGAGGGGCTATCAGACGTCCTTTGGCACAGCAACAGCAGCATCAGCACAGAGCAGGACCGTACCAGATTCCGGAGAAGCCCTACTGCAGTTATTGTGGGAAACACGGGCATATTTTTAGAGACTGTCGGACTCGCTTGGGACAATGTATGATGTGTGGTTCCGGACAGCATATGGCGAGAGACTGTCCAATGCAGTAGGCATTGACGCTTCCACCGCCAATACAGAGGCCAACACTTTCAGCATCGAATCCAGTTCAGCAGATGACTAGACCAGGAGCACCTCGACCCCCAGCAGCCAGAGGATTTCAGCGAGGACCACTGCTACCTACTTAGGAGGACCAGTTCATGAGGGCCAGACAGGGACTACCACCAAGGAATGGACAAGCTTTTGCACTATAAGTGGATGACATAGAACAGGAGATTGATGTTATAGCAGGTATTACTCTTGTTTTTTTACTTTACCTGCTGTGACATTATTTGATACAGGAGCCACCCGCTCGTTCATATCTTCTAATTTTATTGCCAAGCACAATATTGCTACTATACCTTTACCTAGTTGTGTTAGAATTCTCACCGGAGGAGGAGTTGTACCTGTTAGTCAGATTTATAGATCTTGTCCTGTAGTAATTCGTGGTAGAGAGATGAATGCCCGACTCTTAGTCCTTCCTATGCCGAATTTTGATATTGTGCTTGGGGTGGACTGGCTAAGCAAGTACCACGCTTTCTTCGACTGTTTTGGAGGAAGCATTCTTTTTAAGGTACCAGGCCAGCCGGAACTCGAGTTTGCACGGGGATCCACAGAAGCCCTTGATGGAGTTCAGTTTGTAATGGACGACGTTATTTATCACCCCATTATTTCAGAGTTCCAAGACGTCTTTTCAGAGGAATTTCCAGGACTACCTCCGGACAGAGACGTAGAATTCTCGATTGAATTGACACCGGGAGCAGCACCTATAGCGTCGCATGTTTACAGATTGGCGAAGAAGGAGATGGATGAGCTGAAGGCACAATTGAAAGAATTAGAGGAGAAAGGTTTCATCCGGCCAAGTTCATCACCCTGGGGAGCACCAGTATTGTTTGTACCAAAGAAGAATGGGATAGTGCATATGTGTATCGACTACAGAGCCTTAAATGCAGTGACTGTGAAGAATAAATACCCATTGTCACGCATTGATGACTTATTTGATCAACTTAGTGCTGCCAAGGTGTTCTCGAAGATAGACTTGAGATCGGAATATCACCAGGTGAAGGTACGAAAGCAGGACATCCCGAAGACTGCATTCAGGACAAGATATAGACACTACGAGTTTTTGGTCATGCCATTTGGATTGACCAATGCTCCAGCTATCTTTATGGACTTAATGAATCGAGTATTCCATCAGTATTTGGACCAGTTCGTGGTCGTCTTCATAGATGACTTACTTGTCTATTCGAAGAGCCACGAGGAGCACGAGAAGCACCTGCGGATTATCCTACAGGCCTTGAAGGGAGAGCAGTTATATGCAAAGCTCAGTAAATATGAGTTTTTCTTGGACAGAGTCTCGTTTCTTGGGTATGTCGTTACAGGAGATGGTATTTTTGTTGATCTAGAGAAAATCTTGGCAGTCGAGACACGGCCCATTCCTAAATCAGCATCGGAGGTGAGGAGTTTTCTTGGACTTGCGAGATATTATCGACGGTTCATGGAGAACTTCTGAAGGATAGCAACGCCTATGACTCGATTGACGTACAAGGACCAAGAGTTCATATAGAACGACAAGTGTCAAGCCGCTTTCGAGGAGTTAAAGAAGCGACTGACCACGGTGCCAGTATTGACTATTCCATCAGGATCAGGAGGTTATGTGATTTACAGTGACGCATCAGGGAAAGGCTTAGGGTGCGTGTTGATGCAGCATGGCAAGGTGATTGCATATGCATCTAGACAGTTACGAGTACATAAGAAGAATTATCCAACTCATGACTTGGAGCTTACAGCCATTGTTTTTGCTCTGAAGCTATGGAGACATTACCTATATGGGAAACGAGTGAAGATCTATACAGACCACAAAAGCCTCAAGTATGTCTTCACGCAGAAGGAGCTAAATACAAGGCAACGTTGGTGGCTTGAGTTGATAAAAGATTTTGAGATAGAGCTACATTATCACCCAAGCAAGGCTAACGTAGTAGCAGACGCGTTAAGCCGGAAGCGAGCAGCTTACTTCTTGACGACGCAAAGGGTGTTATTGGAGGACTTGTAAGAGCTTGGCATAGAAGTGATATTACCCGGAGCAGATGGGACACTAGTCAATTTACAAGTACAATCATCACTAGTAGAGAGGATCAAGGCAGCTTTGCCTACGGACGCAAGGTTCAGAAGATTGAAAGAAAGGACAAAAGCTGGAGAGCAAACGGGATTGTGCATTCATGGTGACGGGATATTACGATGTGGTGATCGTCTATATATTCCCAATGGAGAGATTCGACAGGAGCGGATGGCATAAGCTCATAGTTCGATATATTTTATTCATCCTGGAGGCACCAAGATGTACCGTAACTTGCGACAGCACTTTTGGTGGCATGGGATAAAAAGAGAGAAAGCTCGCTTTATAGCCAAATGTCTAGTATGTCAGCAGGTGAAGGCGAAGCATCAGAGAACAGCAGGGCTACTGTAACCACTTTTGATTCCTGAGTGGAAGTGGGAGCACATCACTATGGACTTCGTCACGGGTTTTTCGAAGAGTCCAAGTGGGCGAGATGCTGTATGGGTAATAGTGGATCGACTCACCAAGTCCGCACATTTCTTGCCTTTTAGAGTTGGCCAGTCTACAGAAGCTTTGGCTGACTTATACATGAGGCAGATCGTGAGGTTGTACGGCATCCGGTCAGCATTGTATCAGACAGGAATTCGCGTTTTACATCTCACTTTTGGAGAAGCATACAGGAGAGTCTTGGGACTCGTCTGAAGTTCAGTATATCTTATCACCCGCAGACAGATGGGTAGTCTGAATATACTATTCAGACACTGGAGGATATGTTGAGGGTTTGTATGTTGGACTTTGGAGGATCATGGGAGGACCACCTACATCTTGTGGAGTTTTCTTACAACAATAGCTATCAAGCGAGCATCCAGATGGCTCCGTTTGAAGCATTGTATAGAAGAAAGTGTAGGTCTCCCGTGTATTGGAGTGACGTGAGAGAACGTCAGATTCTGATACCAGAGTTGGTAGTTAGCACCGTAGAGACTGTGAAGAAGATACAAGAGCACTTGCGAGCAGCACAAGACAGGCAGAAACAGTAGGCAGACCTTCATCGCCGTCCCTTGGATTTTAAAGAAGGCGATCATGTCTTCTTGAGGATATCACCTACTAGTGGCACTATTCAGTTCGGAGGGCGTGGCAAGTTGAGCCCAAGGTATATTGGACCATTTGACGTGCTAGAGCGAGTGGGAGAAATGGCGTATCGACTTACATTACCACCTTCACTCGAGGGAGTACATAATGTATTCCACGTATCGCAACTTAGGCGATATGTGGCAGATAGCAGTCATGTTCTCAACCACTCTGAGATCACCATTGGGTCGAGCTTGATATACCAAGAGCAACTCGTGGGGATCCTTGATCGTCGAGAGAAAGTGTTGAGGAATCAGTCTATTCTCTTGGTCCGCATGGCATGGAGGCATTGCGCGCCAGGAGAATCCACTTGGGAGTGCGATGATGACATGTGTAAACGTTTCCCGCATTATTCGTAGATCAAGGTATGGATTTACTTTCTACCATACACCATTCTTGATTCCCTATCGTGGCTTAGTTTTAATTTCGAAGACAAAAATTTTATAAGTTCGATAGAATATAAAATCTCCTAATTTTAAATATTATATTTATTTAATTAAGTATTGAATTTAATTATATTATTTCTCAGTTAATTAGAAAATAAAACTTATTGATTTAATTACCTAGGTAAATACTTATCTAGATTTGGTGAACAAAACTATTATTTTATTTTATTTTAGGAATCCTGGTAGAGGATAATAGATTATTTTTTAGTGTACTAATATTTTTTTGGATTTTTATACCATATATATATATATATATATATATATATATATATATATAGTATTAATAAGAAAATAAAAGAAAAAGAAATCAGTAAAAGAAAACCAAAAACTAAAACCCTAATCTTAAATACCTAATAAAAATTCCTTACACCCTAAATCCATAAAGCCCAAACTAAGCCCTTAAGCTAACCCCCCTAAACAACTAACTACCCCCCCCCCCCCCCCGGCTGCTAGATCACCCGCGGCCCAGGTCCCGCACGACCACGCGCCCTTCCCATCTCACCCTCGTCCCCTTCTCTATATATATACCTATTATAAACCCTAAACATAATCACCCGACGCCCACCTCCAGCTCCACGCCGCTGACCCCAATCGCCTGAACCCCAACGCCGCACCGGAGAACGCCAGCAACTCGCGACCGCAACTGCAGCAGGAGTTGGCAGCAACGACCCCTCCTTCATGTGTCATTTTCTGTCCCATCTCTCGATCATTTTTGGATCCGTCTTCACTGGTATGATCACAACCTATCCCTCTCTAAACCCTGTTAATTAGTTTCAATCTAACAGTGTTAAACACTAGGTAAAAATCGAAGCCAAGTTGAGGAAAAACCATATATTTTAAACTATTATGAAATATTTCAATATTTTATTTTTAGAGAATGATATCTTCCATAATAGACCTCCAAATTAAAATCTACTTTTTACTATGTAAAGTCTATATAACCAAGATCATTCCTTGTTAATTAGTTTATTTTATTTTGTGTTAAAATCAGAGATAAATTGGGTTAAAATCTTAGCAAAACTTGTTTTTAAAATATTAGAATTTATGATACGGTGCATGTCCCGCCAAACGGGACTGCCTCGTCGTATACCAATTACACCGAAAGGTGATTATGGTATGTCCTGACGTGTGAGCTTTTGCGAAAACTGATTCGGACGTGTGTGCGCGTCGAAATCAACCCGTATCCGTAAAAAGTTCCCGTATCATAATTTTTGTAAAATACCACAGCATTTTGTGTACGCTCGTCGGAATGTGACGAAACTTGCGCCATTGGATTCGTGGTATCACTCTGGTCTTGTGATTCAAGTTTAACGTGATTCTGAGACAGTTGACCAAGGTACCTATTTGTGGGCCCCACGATTGACTTTAAGGGCAAATTTGTGTTCTGCTCACCGGAATCCAAAATTGGACATGCCGTTGAGTTCGTATTGACGTTTAGAATTTTTTTAAACTATAATTTGTCTCATTTAGAGACCTTTACCTTTGGCACGCATTCAGTGCAAAGTGGCCCCCATGTGGACCCGCTTTGACCCAAAATTACCGTTTTGCCCCTATGTCCAAATTGGAGGAAAGGGTAGTACTTTTTAGCTATCTCACTAATTTTGGAAACATTGGTGATATTTATTTCAGTATCCGGAGATGTTTATTCGGAGGCCATAGTTTTTGATCTTGTGTACTTGACGTCTGGACGCTTACACTACGCAAATTGCTTGCCAAGCAAGTATACCTTGCCATTGTACTATGATTTATATTCCATATGGTGCATGCATTTTATTTCTGTTATTTAGTTCATATATTTTAACTGTTATATAAACTGCGTGTCCAAGAATAACTTGGGTGGAACGACGGTGGCGTCGTATTTTATTTTTATTATATATTATGCATGAGGACCCAGTTTATGAGACCACCCCATTATCATGAGACATTCTTATGTTTCATTAGCCATGACAAAGTTGTTACACGAGTGTGCATGTAGGACACGAACTTGTGTATACGGTTGGCCACCGATACGTATAGGACATGTGACGGATAGGGATAACTGCTGATAGAAATTGCATTATTAGAAGCCTTGGCAGTTATTAGAGGTATCATCGTGTCATGGATATGACATGCTTAGAGCATGGGGTGGGAAGGACAACAAGTAAGGCGTTTGGGCTCCTTTGCACTTTCCTTATGTAACCCGTACGCTCCGCCGGAGATGTGCGGTCATGATGACCCTGTATATTATTTTTATCAGGCGGCCTCTGGCGTTCAAAAGACGTTATGCTTTTTAGGCCCCTGATTCTTCGAGAGAATCATGCCAATCCCATTTTGGCCAGATAGCCTACGTGTTGAAAAGTTGTTCTCAAAGTGCATTCACATAGACGGTTAGGCGGCCCATTGGATGTTTATTTTCAGTACTTTATTGGCATGCTTCTATGTATCTTGTTACGTCCCTCTGAGAATCTGGTCCCTTTCCAGGTATAGACGGGCAGGATTATCCACAGGAGTACGGACCCGGACCTGACGCTTCATACCAGACTGAGGAGGTCTTACCTTCATAGTACCCCTGATTCATCGCAGCTGATGGATATTCTAGTTGCTATTTCCTTTATTGACATTTATCGTATATTAGAGTTTGATCTCTTCTCTCATTTAGTTTTTAGTATAGTCGATTGACAGTGGATTTGTTTCCACCCGACTATCATTCTTTGATACTTCATATTTGAGATTCAGTTATTTATTTCCTATTTCTTTATTTATGTTGTGGATGAGATATAGATTGCGTGTGACTTGTGTTGATAGTATATTACCACTTGTGGATTTGATATTCATGTACAGCGTACATATGTATCACGATCTTTTAACACATTGGAGTTTTCGTATACTTACGGCTGGCATGTTGTGTATTCCTAGTCTTACGTATTTTGGGACTGGGGCGTGACATACATGGCTAGCCGACAGCCGCCGCCTCTACCGTCGACTTGATGGATTTTTTGAGTTTGAAGAAATTTTTTTAGTTGGTTTATTTTTTGACTTGATTGTATTTATTTGACTTTGTGGGATTGTATTACAGTTATTTGTACATGTTTGGATTACTCTAATTTATTATTTCATTCTATATATAATATTTGTACATGTTTGTGTGGGTTTTATTAGTTTATGTAGAATTTACTTATATGAAATTTATTTGTGTGAAAATAGGTGAATGTATAACAAGTATATGCTCAGGAAAAATTGATTTCTGGGAAAAATATTACCTTTAGTGACAGACTGAAGACGTAATAGCGACAAAAAATCTGGAATATCTCATGTCAGCGATGAATTTTTGACAAAAAACTCAGGCCAGCGACTATCTAGCGACGAACTATTTCGTTGCTAAAACGTCTGATACACATAAATATGCCAAACATGTATCAGAGTCCGTCACTAACATATATCTCTAATACATCACTGAGATTGACGACTTAGCGACGGATTAGCGATGAACATTGTGATCCCTGAATGTGCAAAAGCTTCTAAAAATTTTGGTAAACTTTGGCTCACATAATCCGTCGCTATTATGTCGGTAAGTAGTCAGAAAGTTTAGCGATAAAATTTATACGTCACTGATCCGTCGATTGGTTTTATGTCGCTAATCCGTCGATAAAGTAATGGATTCGCTACAAAAATTTTGTAGCGACGTTAACTTTTCTGACGAAACATTTTCATCGCTAATCAGTCAAAAAATACTAAGAGAAAGATTATCCAATCGCTAAATTAGTATAATTTTGTAGTGATTATCCCGTTGCTCGAACCCGCAATCTCTGGAGGGATGACTAACTATGATATAGCCTAGATTATAAAATAAATCATATGGGATCTATGTCAGCTTCTATATTTTTTTGTACAATAAAAATACGAAGAGGGAGACCCTGAAATATACGTCGGTTTCGTTCCCTCCACACATGTCAAACTACCATCCCTAAAATAAGTTCGAGACGGCCGTATCCTCTCACTCCGCTGCCTTTCTGAGCTTTCATTTTATTCATAACAGAGAAAAAGTCTCTGATTTGCATGGTGGGAAGTCCAAACTTAGAACTCCAGGAGCTGCGCACTCGCACGTACACACACACACATAATATATATATATATATATATATATATATATATATATATATATATATATATGCAAATGAGCGTCTAGCCTAACGGTTAAAACCGATGTACCTGGACGGGGAGGTCGTGTGTTTGAGACCCCCCGGTGCCAATTAATTCCCTTTTGGGGGAATTAATGGTGGAGCGGTGGTTGGCTACGGTACAGGCGCGTGGAGCGGTATTGTGCGGTCTGGACTATGCACGGATGTGATGCGGGTGCAAGTGCGGTGCTGGTGGATCTGGTATGGCACGGTGCGGTGCGGCTACGACTGTGTGAGGCCTTCAGGCCGGATGGATCCTTCAGGCGTGGAGCCTTCGGGCTGGGTTGGTGGTGCCTTCTGGTCGATATATATATATATATTGGAAAAAAGATAATTTTATTAAATCACTAATCGGGCATGCATCTCAATTATGCAGGAGCCCTTACATACCGTTCAGGCTTCATGATAGCTGAGTCATACTCTATATTATTAACTATGCCAATAGTAGGCATACAGACTCCCTCAAAAACTCGATTATTCCGTTATTTCCATAAATGCCATACTTAAGTCACAAGACGGATTCTAGCCTCCATGTGCCAACTCTACCCTTCCCTATGGCTCTTGATCATCTCCATCACCCCTGCTAATCCACCACTTGTTGTACCCATAATATGAAGCTTCGACCAATAGACTCGCATAATAGCCGAAGAAATTGCACAGTCGAAGAATAGAAGTTCGATACTCTCTGGTGCTCGCCCGTATAGTACGTACTGGCCATTTGCAATATTCACTCCAAATCGTATTAGTCTATCCATGTCAGCAATCTCCCAAGACTAACCTTGTACATACATAAACTTAGTTTGTTAGCAACATTCTTCCTCTATATAAAATCCCAGTTAGCCATCTTAGGGTCTCCCACTCTCATTTGCTCATATGCAATGCTGAATTTGAACTTCCATGTGGGTGAACTCTCCCAAACCCAATAATCTTTAGGCGCCAACGATTCTATGGGTACCTCTGAGATCTCGTCAGCTATCTGTCGACCGACCTGGAGTAGCTCCAATCTCCACTTCCCCCTATCAATCAACCGAGCCACTGTTTTATCCCAACCTCTTACTTCATACGCCTGCCACCCCAGTCGATCCACCAAGCTCCTATGCCGGATCCATGGATCGAACCAAAGATTTATGTCTTTGTCATATCTACAAGTTCGTGTTATCACCTGTTTAATCCTGTGTCTGCCCATCAAAATGGTCTTGTATGCGACCAAAAAATTATTATCAATCGGTTGAGTCCAAAAATTAGCTTGCCTCTGATATCTGCCTTGGAGCCAATCTGCCCACAGCGACTCCCCTTCCAGAAACTTCCAATTAAGTTTGAGTCCTGCTATCTCCCTCACTGTCGCAAGGGTCTTTAAGTCCACCCCCTTCACTTTTTGGACGACACAGGTTTGCCCAAGCTATGGCGTGTATTCCTCCTCTCCCAACGAAATTAGCGCAAATCTTTTCAATTTTATGGATCACTTTTGTACGTAGCATTATGGCCTGAAGCCAAAATAAGGCAATGGCGGACATAACTGACCGCACCAGTACTATACGTCCCCCGAATGACAAATCTTTAGCCTGACATACCTCCACTCTTCATTTTGGATATTCAACCAAACTCCAGCACTCCATTATTTTAGCAGAGTTTACCAATAAAGGAAGTCCAAGATATTTTACTGGAAGTTGTCCTCTCTCAATCTGTAACATGTTGGCCCATATCTCCTGCTCAGGACAATGCTTATTGAAGTATATTCTGATCTTCTCCCTATTCAGCCACAGCCCACTACTCTTTCCAAACTCTTCGATGATCATGTTTATGGAATTGACCCCTCGGATAGTCAGGACTATAAAAACTAACAAATCATCAGCATAAATGAGATGTGAGATGATTGGGGATACCTGCTCGTACAGTGGCCGTATATCCTTCTTATGAACTGCAATATCTACCAAACACATGAAGTGCACCATCACCATCATGAAAAAATAAGGAGATAGTGGATCGCCCAGTCTCAGCCCACAAGTACAGCGGAAAAAACCATGCGGCTGGCTCTTGATTAATACTGAAAAGGACAAAATTGTAATGTATTCCCAGATTTTGTTGACCCACCAGCTATCAAATCCCATGGTTGGCATCATATGACACACAAAATCTTGGTCCACCGTATTGTAAGCCTTCCGGAGATCAAGTTTTAAACATGCCTTCTTCCTTTTTTTTCTTGTTGAAGTCTCAAAGAAGTTCATGTGCTAACAGAATATTTTCTACAATTGATCGACCCTTTATAAAGGCTGCCTAATTTGGTGAGATCAGCTCTGGCATGATGTCTTTCATTCGCCTACACATAAGATTAGCAATTATTTTATATAAAAAAATTGTAACAAGAAATCGGTCTGTGGTCAGCTAGCGACATTGCTCCCTCCTTTTTGGGAATTAAAAGTAAGGAAGGTGTGATTCACTTCCTTCAATAGTCTCCCCTTTACAAGAAAGTCATCCACAATCCCCACAACCTCATACTTAATCTTCTCCCAATGTGTTTTATAAAATTTACTGGAGAAACCATCCGGCCCTAGAGTTTTTTAAGGTCATCCCTCTTTATAATGTCTGTGACCTCAGCAACAGTAACCGGAGCATGAAGATTTGAGTTCCCCTCTCCTTTTCACCACTCACTTGTATATAATCTCCGATTGCGGCTGCACCCTATCTCTGTTCTGATTATATAACGCAGAATAGAATTGTACTACCTCTGTCTATATGTCCGTTGGAGTTGAAATCCTATTCCCGTTATTGTCAATCAATTATGAAATATGATTTATGTGGTGTCGGGTATGAATTATATCATAAAAAAACTTTGTACATTTGTCTTCCTCCTTTAACCAGGAGCACTTAGCCCTTTGAGCCAACTATAGTTTTTCCTGAAATGATAGAGTACGCACTTCTTCGACTAACTTCCTTTCTTTTGAGGCTAAGATGGGACTATGGAGATTGCTTTGAAGCTCCCCTTGAGCAAAGTATAGTTCATGTTGCTTATACAGCAACTTTGGTTTTGTCCGCCCCTTGTTCCATGCCTTGAGTTCCTGCTTGACGAGCTTCAACTGCCTTACAAACGAGAACTGCTTGTTGCCTTCAATTAGCGCCTTCAACCCCCGGTCGACTGCTTCCTAATAGCCTTCTACCTGAGTCCATGCATTATTAAACCGAAATGGGCGTGCACCTTGCACAGCTTCTTTGCTCATACAGACTACGATGGGTGAATGATTACTTGACCCTGCCGTGAGCCCAACCTTCGTACTCGATGGCCAGTTAGCAAACCACTTGTTATTACCCAAAGCTCTATCAAGTTGGCATAAAATTCTACTATTCATGGCCCGATTTCTCCATGTCCAAACATGCCCAGTCCTCTTTAACCAGCTGAGTCCAGATTATAGGAGACATTGCTGGAAGTCCAGTAAGATTGCATCCAGCACCACCATTCCTACTACTTTCTCGTCCATGTACATCATTGGGTTAAATTCCCCTATGAGCAATAGAGGATCTTAAATCTTCACATCTGCCACCACGCTCACATGAATTATATTCCTCCATAGTTCCTTCCTCCATCATCGATCATTACTACCATATACTGCCCCATATAAAAACTTAAGTCCTCATTTATTAGTGAATAGGAGTGCAATCAATTGCTATAATAAATGTAGAACTTGACATGTCCATACACTTGTGTCCCACAAGACCCAAATATGGGCCATATCACATGTCCCCAAATTATTCACCTGCTCCCACTGACATGGTGTCCTCTTTTGCATTTTTCTGTTTGATCTTATCTTTGTCTCCAGTAAGGCAGTAATTAAACTATGTATATTTTTACTTACCTCCTTAATCTCTTTCCATCTCCCCATCGATTCGTGCCCCGCGTGTTCTACGTGAGCACAGACATGGATTATTAATAGTGAGTCCCCTGATCGCCTCCGGACCCAAACCCCGGGGTAGGATTCATCCCAATCGTTCCTTTCCCTTGAACTTGTTGTGCATCTTCTGTTAATGTTTCTTGTAGCATCTTCTGCCACTTCGAATTATCTATACATAATGGTTCCTCCTCGATATCCTTCATTCAATCTCTATCCAATATTGCGTCTTCTTGGTCTGCCACTGCTTGCCGCTTCTTCCTGTCTCTGGTCATAATCGATCCTCGTTGTGAGAAGGCTTTCCCGTTTATCTCATCTACTCCTTTACCTTTGTATGCATCTGCAACTTTGAACCTCGTTCCATCCCCGTTGTGAGAATTTCTTGTCGTATATTGTCCAATCGAACTGCTATAATTGGCCAATTGATTGTTAACTCCCATTAACACCATCGTTGAGCCGGTCGCACATGCATCTTATCTTCCTCTATCTGTTAATAGATCTTCTCCTTGGTGTGCTCATGAGATTTCGTCCTCGTCCCTTCCACCATCATCCAGATTCATGTCTTCATCCTCCATGCGGCCCTCCCTATTGCCAATATCTTGAGTAGCTGGTCCTAACCTCATATGCTGTTCTCCCTCGCCAGGGAGTCTACTCTGACACTTGTTAACAAGATTCCCAAAGCAATTACAATAGGTGCATGCCGGTGGGGCCCATTCCTAATCAACTACTTGTTTAAAATATTCTCCTGACGACAAAATGTACTCTACTGCTCTGGCCAATTCCTTATATGCATTTATTTCTACGAATATTGGAGCATACATAACTCATGCCTTCTTCTCTGTTGGGTCATCATCTTTTATTGGCGTGCCAATTAAACTAGCAACCTTCATAAGCATGGGAACACTCCAATATAATAGCAAAAAGTTTGGGAACCTGATCCACACCGAGATCTTATGAAACAAATATCTCTTGCATTTTGTGCTAGCTTTCCACCTTTTGGCGATGATAAACCTTCCATCGAACGTCCATGGTCCTTCTTGCAGGATCCGCTCAACATCCTTCTCCATCCCAAATCTAATGAAAAAGAATCTGTACTCCGTCGAAAGCACTTTGAATTTCCCTTTCGGTCTCCAAACACGATACACTTATTCGCAGATTTTCCCAAACTGTGACTTCTCCCCCAAGATGTAGATGACTATCGTATTCCTCCAGTATTCTATTATCTCTTCGAGATCCTCATCTGTAAATTCCTACATTGGTCTTCCTTCAACGGTCACTGATTCCTCATATTGCATAGCTACACTTTGTGGTGGTTGCGCAAGCCTATAAGTATCCGCCCACGATTTTCGGATACCACGTACCCCAACCTGATGCCTTGCTATATCTGTTGTCGCTCCATGCACATGTTGTTCCTCACTAGCCGTAGTAATTTCATCCTACTGTGATCTCCACGTCAACGGAGCGAGTTTATATCCTTGCAGCCCACACTTCCCTCTGATTCCCTGTGTTTCCATCCGAGCACCACGATCTCTACCCATAGGACCCCGTCCCTGTAGGCCAGGTCTCGGCCGGATCCTATTATTGGTTTCCTGCATAGGTCGCCACCCTCCTATCCTTCCTTCTCTATGGATCGGCGCCCAACTCCTCAGTCTCCTAACCACCATGGTCCAGCCTCCTACGGTATCCCTCCCCTCGTCTCCCTGCCATAAGTTATCCCCCCGCGTCAGATCCTCCTCCCGATCTTGGTGGAAACGACCATGGCCGCCTCCAGGATATGGAGCCCAAGACATCGAGTATATATGTATATTGTTGGTGTTTTTTACTTTGCTTTGGGAGTTTTAGTCCTACATTGGAAAACTACCAATGTGTATATCTCAATATATAGCTTTGCTTAGTATTGGTATATGCACATGGGGTGGTGGCCCATGTGGGTTAACTTTTCTAGAGGATTAAGTGTGAACCCCGTTATAACAATCTTTATTTTTTTACCATATTTGGGATATTTTTCTTAGGAGCTAAGCATGAAGGGGCTTAGCGACTCAGACTCGGACTCGGGCTCAAGGGCGCAAAGTGGCGCTTTGTTGGCACACTTTGTACTTTGCACTTAGCACGTCAGCATCATTGCATGGTGTTCATGTGCTTATTTTATGCGCAAGTTGCATGCACGGTTGCTTGCTAGGGCACATGCTTCGTGGCGCATGCGGCGAGGTGCTATGCGGCCAGGAGCTATGCGGCCTGGGTGCATGGCACTCATGCGCTCATTTTATGCGCGAGTTGCATGCACGATTGCTTGCTCTGACGCATGCTTCATGGCGCATGCGGCGAGGTGCTATGCAGCCAGGAGCTATGCGGTCTAGGACTATGCGGCCAGGGGCTATGCATCCTAGGGCTATGCGTCCAGGGGCTTTATGGCCAACGATTTAGCATGAGCGAGTCGAGTGTGGAGGGAAAAGGATATGTTGTTGACGGAACATGCAGCGCATGGTTATCCGTACCTTCCGAAACATGCGGCATATACGGCGCACGGGTGTCTGTGCACAGTGGCAGCTGCTTTTGGCTCTTGGCGGCGTTTGGCAGCGCTAAAATGTGCAGCATGACCGGCAACGACACATGCGGCTACGACTACGCATGTGGCTTGGTGTCTGGTCGGATGGCGCATATACCGCATGGGCTTTCTCAGGCCGCATAAGTGTCGATTTTCTCTATATATAGAGGAGCTTCTCTTTCATTTAAGTGGTTGAAAAAAAAATTGAGAGCACCAGTGCATATGCGACCCATAGAGTTCTCCTCCCAAATAGTAATTTTTGAGTGATCCGAAGGTGACTTAGAGCATTGCAGAAGTTCTCGGGTGAAATTGCTGGATTCTGAGGGCGGATCATCGTGTAGGGCGAATCTTGCCTTGAACACCGGTGGTTTTGATAACCCCAGCAGGAGTTTCTTTCTTTTTATTTCTCTTCTTGTTCCCGTTCTTTCTCATTGTAGCGTCTGCGAACGTAAAGAGAAGAAAGTTTTTTTCTTAATTTGTTGTATTTTTATTTTCTTGTTCAGTCAGTTTGTAACATATTCCTGGTGTTGTTCTTCTTGGGGGTTGCGTGTCACTGTAGAGGAACTCTTGTGTGAATCTCAGTACACCAACTTTTGCAGAGACAAACTCTTGTGTGAGTTTATACTTTGTGGACCGTTTCTTCTCTAATCATACTTCGGGACCAATATATATATATATATATATATATATATATATATATATATATATTGGAAGAAGTAATTGTGTTACAAACTCCTGGCCCGAAGGCCTACAAACTCGGCCCAAAGGCCCATCACATCCCGGTCCAAAGGCCCCACACATCTCGGCCCGTAGGCCCGCACCCACACCTGCACTTGAACCGCAGCTGCGTTGCATTCATTACCAACTCACCACTTAATTCTCCCAAAGGGAAATTAAATGGCATCCAGGAGGCTCGAACCTGCAACCTACTGGATAATATTCATCGGTCTTAACCACTAGGCTAGACGTCATTTACAATATATATATATATATATATATATATATATATATATATGAAAAAAGGGATATAAGAGCTATTGCACACGTGGACCAATAGAAATAGAGTGTACTAGTGCACATGGACTCATAAATATATATATATATATATATATATATATATATATATATATATATATATATATATATATATATGAGTCCATAGACTCATATTCATATATGAGCCATAAACTCATATTTCTATATGAGCCATGCACATGTGGACCAATAGGAATGGATTCCTACATCCCATGTGCACCCATGTGTACTAGTACACTACATTCCTATTGGTCCACGTGTGCATTGGCTCATGTAGGAATATGAGCCTACGGCTCATATCCCTTTATATATATATATGAGCCATAGGCTCATATTCCTACATGAGTCAATGCACACGCGGACCAATAGGAATGTAGTGTACTAGTGCACATGGGTGCACATGGGATGTAGGAATCTATTCCTATTGGTCAACATGTGCATGGCTCATATAGGAATATGAGTCTTTGGTCCATATCTCGTTTACCCTATATATATATATATATATATATATATATATATATATATATATATATATATATATATATATATATGAAAAAAAAGGGATATGAGCCATAGGCTCATATTCCTACATGAGTCAATGCACATGTAGACCAATAGGAATGGAGTGTACTAGTGCACATTGGTGCACATGAGATGTAGGAATCCGTTCATATTGGTCCACATGTGCATGGCTCATATAGGAATATGAACATATGGCTCATATCCCGTTTATATATATATATATATATATATATATATATATATATATATATAGAGAGAGAGAGAGAGAGAGAGAGGAGATATGAGTCATAGGCTCATATTCCTACATGAGCCAATGCACATGTGGACCAATAGAAATAGAGTGTACTAAGATATATGGGTGCACATGGGATGTAGGAATTCATTTCTATTGGTCCACATGTATATACCTCATATAGAAATATAAATCTATAACTCATATCCCGTTTACCCATATATATATATATATATATATATATATATATATATATATATATATATATATATATATATTAAGTGTATATTTTATGAGCTGCAATTTGCAGCTCCTATGAATGTATTGGGCTTTAGACAGAGTTGTCGTTTGGGTGAGAGATTTCTTTAACTGTAACAAATGTCGTTCAATGAAATCCCACATTAAAAGGCAGCCATGATATTTGTCCCTCATGCACGAGCTGCCAAGAGTCAGCACAAAGACGGATCAAGTATCGTTTATCTTACCATTTCGATCGAAAAGCCCAGCCATGAATTTCCATGTCGTGTTTCTCCAAACACCCCCTACTCCTACTCTAATGTTGCCATCATCGTACCAAACACCATCTATAATTAACTTATAATAAATAACATCATAAGGGCATTTTCATCGCAATTGAGTCGTCTGAGAATGACACGGATAAGAGAGAACAACATCTGTGTTGATTTGGTGCGACTACTTAGGATGCTGTTACTTGATCTGCGACCACAGACTGTGATCGTGGACAAAGTAGCAGCATCCTAAGTTGCCCTTCTGTGTCAGCGTCTCTCTGGCAGATCGGAACAAATAGGATAGACCAATGGGATCCGGCCGCAGGCCCTATATCATTTTCCAACTACTTATGCATGCACGTCAGGATCTTAATTAAACAAAGATGCAGGGTTGATTCATCTGATCAGTTGTTTAAAGTTACTATTGCTGCTATTACCATGGATCCGACATTCCTTCTTAGGTGGGATCTTAGGAAAACAAATTGTAGCTAGCTAAATTATACAAATAAATCTAAAGTTTACAAATAGTATCTTTAATGCATGTCCAGATATTAATTCAAACTATTTCACCCGCAGTAATTGTCCATTGAAGAAATTTCTCAATTATATTTGTTTTTTTTTTATGGAATAATAATTTTAGGAAGTTATAATTGTCAAGAAGACTTTTACAACATCAAAGAATTTTCAAGACGAATTATCAAAATTATTCTTAATTTATAAAGGAAACTATACATTCATTTTTTTAAACTGTAATAAATTAAGAATAGTGTTGGAACCACCTTGAAAATCTTTGAATATTGTAAAAGTCTCATTGTCAATTACCATTTCCTAATTTTAATTCAAAACCTTAATCGATGCTTACTCCACTATGGAGAGTTAGCCAGACTTTGGAGGAATGTCGACAACTGTTGTTCACCAACAACAGTATCTCTTTCGTTTTCATTCGGAGGGAGGTCAATGGTGCTGCTCATGCTTTGGCATGTAATTCCCTTCGAAATGCTATTCATGCTTTTCCTCCTTGTACCTCCTCGCATGTCTATTTCGACATGGAACATTCTTGCTTAGAATAGCTTTAATACAATTCATGTTATTCTAAAATAAAATAAAATTCAAAAGGATAAAATTAAAGGACTATTTTGTGTAAGATTTTTTATTGAATAATTAATTATTAAACATTTATTAATTGAAACTTGTTGAAGAATCTTCTAGGTTTTTTTTATTTTTTTTATTTTAAGGCAAGTGTTCCAGTAACTTGAATTTCGAGAATTGATTTCAAACATATTTAAGAATTTTGAGTACTGAAGAATTTTGAGAAAATGAAACCCATTGGAGAACCAAAAATAGGAACAATGTAAAGGCAAATTTTCGATCGATATCCAGGGAGTTGTACCCAGGACGGACAGGACGACCACCCAAGCTCCATGGGCCAGGAGGGTCCAAAAAAAAAAAATTTAATATATAAATAATTTTGTATCGAAAATAGAACTAGTATTTACCAAGGGTCCTTCTTATCACAAAACAATTGTAGTGTAGTGGTTATTATATTAGACTTGCATACAAGAGATTCCTAGTTCAAATCTTGGTGGCCCCTGTTGAGACAAGAGCAGGTTAGGGTAGAAGTGGGCTTTCGGCTAGCTTTGTGTGTGTGTGTGTGTGTGTGTGTGTGTGTGTGGTGGCGAGGTGTGTGGGTGGGGGGGGGGGGGGTGCTTTATGGATTATAAAATAATTTACCTTGTTTCATATATATATATATATATATATATATATATATATAAAAGATGGAAAAGGGAAAGAGTTGGGCAACTCTGGAGGCGATTTAGGGCTCCCTAACGAGGATAAGGCGGCACTGAACTCTGGGGCAAGGTCCTAGACAACCCGTTGGCGATTCCGAAGGAGACATGCGCGGGTGGACTACGGTCGCACCAAGGCAACGGTTCAGGGACCTCCATCACACCGTCAACTCACTCTAATCAGGAAGAAGTCAGCACTCTCAAAGTCCCAATCATACCAATATGTCCGGAAGAAGAAGTGAAGGGACCATAAGGAACCCCTCCCTCCCCCGAGTACCAGAGGAGGAGTTGCTAACAACAGTAAGATCTCCCATCCCCCCCCCCCCATACACAAAGCTTGGCATCATATTCAACACAAAGTCCAAAGCAAAGGATACCAGCAATTGAGACCCAGACCAGCTCCACAAGCCGAAGGGAACAGAGGCGAACCTAACAGCATGGAGAAGATATCCAAGGGAACCCCCGTCTCATGGGCAAACCTCTGTAAAGCAGAAACTCCCAACACCTAGTTTGATCTACAATATGTCGAGCCCAAAATAATAGGCAATAGGAAAGTAACGGTCATCACCGAAGACGACCTAGCTACGACGGAGGATGCTTGGAGGTTTACACTGATGGTGTATGTTATAGGCAATCGGCCCTACTACGCCTAACTTTGGGCCTATATTTCACGTGTATGGAAGCCGGTTGGTGGCATGGACCTATACTCACGAGAGAATGGCTATTATCTATTGCGCTTTGATAAACAAGAAGACATGGACCGCATCCTACAATGTGGCCCTTGGTCGTTTGACGGACGATTAATAGTTCTCCGAAGGTGGATGGCTGACTCGACCTTCGAGCGAGAGAGCCTGACAACGGTACCAGTTTAGGTCTGCTTCCCAAATCTTCACCCCCGTTTATGGAGCGGAGCTGCCCTGATGAAGTTCGCCAGTGTGATTAGTATGCCATTGAAGATCGACCAACCGACTATGACGTTGTCCAGACTAGATTATGCCAGAGTGTTCATAGAAATTGTTGCCACTGAAAAACTACCCTCATCCATCCCCATCGAACTCCCGAGCGGATATCTTTTGGAATAAGCTGTCGATTATGAATGGGTCCTCCCTTCGTGTTAGACCTGTAGGTGCTTCAAAAATATAAAGCAAGTGTGCAATGAGAGCGCGGCCAGCCACATTGCAGCGGAAGAAGCCCCAGTTACACAGCAGGAAGTCATATCCCCAAACACAACTGTCACTCCCTATTTCCGATATACGTATTTGGAACATATTAGTTTTTCTGTCTATATCATTTGTTGCTTGCATGGTAATTAGATTGCATGTCATGGAGACTAGAATCATTCTTTGGTTCAATTAGACTCATGGTTTAATTGTTGGGTTGGTTTGGGTATGAGTGAACCCATGGTTTAAACCTCAACCCTAGCATATACAAGTCAACCTCCTTCTCTCTCTTCCCTCATTCTCTTATTTTTCTCTTCCTTCATTTAGGCAAGTACACCTTGCACTACATGGAGAAACCTCTTGATTTTTAATTCTTGCTTTTCTTGTATTTTATTAGTCTATTATGTGCTCATGATGATTCTAAACACTTTAATTACTTGGGGTTTTCGTTTTAATGGGTGGATTTGAGTAGATCTACATTCTAAGTTTAGGGTTTTTATGGGTTCCTTAATTTTTGGTGGTTTTGATCTACTAAAATATGGTATTTTTAAAAAAATAATTTTTGGGATGGATGGAGCACTTTATTTCGAGCATTTTGGCTTTTGGTTTACTTGATTCGGAGTTAAAATAAAGTTTTTATGAAAAAAATAATTTTTTGATTTTTTGAGTTCTCGCCATGCCTGGACTTGCTGTCTGGAGAAGACGAAGTTCTCATGCGGCCATCGCCATATACGGCCGAGAGTTCCATGCGGCATGATCCTTATGTGGCCTGGACACTTGCTGCATATCCGACCAGCATGCGTCCATCTTATTGGAAGCATGACTGATTATTACACAAGTGTTCTGGAGCTAATCCTTGGACTCCTTGTGTCTCACTCGCTGAATGAATGAGAAATTTAATAAGTCCCAGAACGTCTTATGCGGCCTTGACCCATATGCGGCAAGCAAACCTATGCGGCCTTGACCCATATGCAGCAAGCAGACCTATGCGGCCTTGACTCATATGCGGCAGCAACCTCTATGCGGCACCTGTCATATGCGACACTGACTCTATGCAGCCCTATGTGCATGATTTGTTGATTTTCTTGGTTTGATATTTTATTGAATTTTTGTGATTCTAAGTGTGAGATTGATGATTGGAATGCATGAGAACTGAATGACCATGTGTTGAACCTGACTATATGCATGACCCGACTATGAATAAAGATAGACCCTGCGGCCAAGTGACTATGACTACCTATGTGCCTGACTCGACCTACGTATTGCTATGTACTAGAACTCATATAATTTATCAATGATTGGCAACTTGACTCGACTATTGGTATCCTTGCTGATACACTTACTATGTGCTATATATTCCTACGTGCTAAGTGTTTCTACGTGATTATGTTACATGTTTACACCAAGGTGTGCCTACGTGCTAAGCGACATGTGATGTAATCAAATTCCTCCAGCATGGACATGATAGTTGGTCAATAACCAAGCGTGGCTAGGATTTGTTAACTGTTGCATCACGCTCGGGTGAATCCAAATTGAACTACTAAGTGACAAAGTGGATTCGTATGTAGCGTGCCCGTACTACGGTACGACATGTAAGGGGAGTAACATGTGACCACGCCATATGATTTCAGCTAACTGTAGGGTTAACTAGGCAATTAAAACATATAGAGCATTGGGAGGGACGAAATCCCGAGATCGTTCTTAACTAGCCACCCTCAATCATTATATTGGGAGTAAAGGCTGGCCCCCATGGATATTGTTTAAATCCTCATTAGTGGATGGCAATATCTGATTATTTTATTATACTATGTGTTCTATGCGATCTTAGCACGGTGGCCTTACGAGGGACCAGTGTGTACTACTATGTGCTATACGGCAATTCTTGGCTCGGCTAGCCCCTGTTAGGACATGGTTCGATTTGAGGATTCTTATTATATGCATAACACCTCTGGGATAACCCAGACTCCACCTAGTAAGTCGTATAAGTGATTGGCCAATTTTGTAACTAAGCTTGATTGTGATTGTACCTTCTATTAGGGACGTGGGCTATCATGGTGCGATGGTCTAACTCTTGTCCTTGTTTGGTTGTAGGGTTAGATTGTTGTATCACGGTAGGCTATGAACCGAAACTACAAGACAAAACTATATATATATATATATATTTCATAATCTGGTTTTATTTCTTCATTCGTGCTTTCTTTGTGGTACTTGCTATTTGGGGTCTAATCCTACTAATTTTACATGGCCAGGTTTAGGGCCAGCACCCGAGGATCAAGCATACTTTTCCTTGAACAATGGCGTGTACCAGACGGATGGCCACTGAGAGAAATGAGTGGATTTCTTCTTCCCTACTCGTTATTGCACATTTTACTCATTTTGGACGTTTAGCCACCGGCACTTGTTAGCCGTAAATCTGGACATTTAGTTTTTTACATGATTGTAATTAATCAGCCTGCAGCTGATCATGGTCATATACTTTTGATACTCTGCCAGCTTTCTCATTTTCGCACAGCTGATTTCCAGAATATTGTGGCAGGGCGTTTGGGATGCCTTATTTTCTTGTAATATATGTTCTATGTTTACTGTTCTTACTTGACTGATTAAGACAATAGATGTGGTATGTGACCCTAAGTGACTTGCTTGTAGTATGCACCTCTTGTTTAGTTACAGTCATGACTGCCGTACGAAGTTCTATACCTTGTACGAGAGAGATGGCCATGTTCATCTCCGTATTCTGGTACTAGAGCGTGACAAGGTTTTAGTGGTGACTCATGCAGGTCCGTGTTTTCAGACTTATGGGATATTAATTTCATAGGAGTCTCAATCAAATTTGTCCCCTTTGATATCTTATTCATCTTCCTCGGTACCAATACTTGAACTGTTAAAACTGCTTGTCCCATTGATCATTCCCGTCCTATTCTTGATATTTCTTATCATTTTCTTTAGGGCTTCTTCAGTTGCAGGAGTAGTAGGCTTGGCAGAACAGGGTTTTCATGGGCAACAATGGGAGGTAGCACATATTCAGAGTTAAATTTGAATAGAGCCAGTAGTTGAACAAGCTGGCACAGTGGAACTAGAAGTTGGACATGTTGAGCAACCAGCCCCTGAGTTCCCCGTACCCCCAGTAGTACCAGCAGTACCAGCGGTACTTGACACCTCGGCATTACTAGAGATCCTCCGGGGAATGATGGCTATGCAACAGCATCATATGGCAGTGCAACAGCATCAGCAGTTTCAACAACAAGAGCAGAATATCTTGTTGAGTCAGGGTTTGCAGACAGCCTGGAAAGAGGAGAAAGGACTCATTCGAGGGCGTTGGTTAGATTTTGCCGACTTAACTCGAGATACTTTGACGGCATGGAGGATGCCCTGACAGTAGACGCATGGTTGCAAGATATTGAGGTTATTCTAGCAGCAGCAAGGGTTCTGACGGATGAACAAGTTGATCAAGTTTGATTGCAGCTTTAAGACCTTGCCCGTAACTGGTGGGCGTTAGTAGAGGTTGGCTTGAGGCATCCTATATCTTGGAACAGTTTTGGGCTCAATTCAGGGCTAAATATTTTAGAGTCGCAGTGCAGTATGAGCTCCAACAGAGATTTATCGGTCTCAAGCAGGCCGGTATGACTGTGGATGGATATGCAGCCAAGTTTTACAGGCTGAGTAGATTCGCTCCAACTATGGTGGCTACGGAGTTGGATAGAGCAATGAGGTTCCAGCAAGGACTTCATCTGGAGATTCTACGACTGGTAAAGGGGCACGACTACTAGACTTATAAAGAAGTACTGATAGCAGCTCGGAGGCACGAGCTTACCATGCAGAGGTTATCAGCAAGGACTGGAGGCCAAAAGAGGTCTCGTGCTCAAAGCGGAGGAGTACGTGGAGGAGTACCTCAAACGTCAGCACTATCACCTAGCGTTTGTTTTAATAATTCAGTGCCAAGGAGGGCAGCAGTTTCGACGATGGCAGTACCGGCTCGACAGCAGCCGAGACAGCAACAGCGCCAGGGGCATCGGTGGGTTGCACTTACTGTGGCAAGGGAGGTCATACTATAGATGTGTATAGGGCATCCAATGGGTTGTGTATGAGGTATGGCAGTCCAGATCACCGGATTGCCAATTGTCCGATGATGCAAAGGCCAGGAGGGCCAGTCTAATAGTTACCAGCACTGCCAGTGCCAGGGGCAGTCCAGCAGAGAGGGACAACAATAACAGTGAGGTCATTAGCTCAGCGTCCGCTACTGACGCAAGCTCAGATGTACTAACAGTAGCAGAATCAACAACAGGGCCAACAGAGGCCACAACAACAACGTGTCCAAGGGAGGCAACAACGAGGAGAGAAGCAAGGCCAAGGACAAGCTTTCACTTTATATCTGGAGGAGGCTTTAGCATTAGGCGACGTGGTGGCAGGTAACATCTCTATCACGTATTTTCTTGTTGTAGCATTGTTTGATTCTGGTGCATCTCATTTATTTGTATCTGCACGATTCGTGACTCATATTGGATTGGAGTTCGAGGAATTGCCAGAGAGGTTGAATATACTCACTAGTAATGGACTCGTAGGAGTTAGTAGAGTATGTATAGCGTGTCCGATCATAGTATGCGGGCATTCACTACCAGCACGGTTGATCGAGTTCCCTATGGGTAACTTTGATGTTATCTTAGGCAACTGGATGAGAGACAGTCATACTACGATAGATTGCCATAAGATTAGGGTACTATTTAGTATCCCGGACATGAAAGACTTCATCTTTGAGAGATCTGTAGGAGATCAGCATGAAGAGAGGATCGCAGCGGCAATGATAGCAGAAGAATAACTTCCTGAGATAGTCAAGGAGTTCTTAGACATCTTCCCAGAGGAACTTCCAAGGTTACCCCCAGTAAGAGATAAGGAGTTTTGCATAGAGTTGATTCCTGGAGAAGGACTAATATCTTGTAAAGTACACCAAATGGCACCATTAGAGCTAGACATAATATACCAACATGTAGAAGAACTGAAGTCAAAGAAGTTTATTCGAGCCAGTAGATCACCTTGGAAGCGCCAGTGGATTTAGTGAAAAAGAATGATGGGTCATCACGGATATGTATCGACTACAGACAGTTGAACGCAGTAACAGTGAAGAACAAGTATTCATTGTAGTGCCCCGTTCCCCCGGTGCGGGGAGCGCGGCTAAGAAACACAAGACGGTATCGTTCGATCGGGATAGATTGAATTAAGAACTCGTCCTCGTTATGGATTTGTTTTTTCGGAATCGATTCCCATATTCAGTGGACTGCGCCCCAAGGATCGGCTTAGCGGCAGAGTCAGGAGGGACCTCTCCGCTACTATCTTTTATTGCCTCGGTTTTCGATGTCGCTTGTTGCTTTCGTGCTTTGAGTTGGTTTTGGGATTTGCTTGTTTTCCTTGAACGGTTTCGATGGTTTTCATTATTTTCGTTCATTGACTTGCACTTCTATTCCGAGATTGGAAAGAGAGGAAGAAGTATTAATCGAACTGTTCGTGTGCAGGTGAACGAGCAGTAGGCGGCTTGCGAGCGGAGTTGTGAAGCGCCTCTTTCCTTCTTCTTTCCAAAATCTAAGTGAGTGGCTACCAACCCGATTAGCTAGCCCTGCTTCCAGCTTCACTCCTTGCCCCGATCAAACGATACCAAGTAATAATAAAAGAAACCAAGATAAAAGAGAATAGACTTGGTTAATACTGCTTGTCAATCAAAACTGTGAACGGTTACTTACTTGCATGCGTGTTCGCTCGGAAATATTTATCATATGCATAATACAAGTTAGAATGTATGCTCTTCTTTAAATTATGCTATGAACATAACTCATCCTGAATGCAATAATCTGATAGGGAGACTATGCCAAAGTAGCTCTCCTCCTGTTACTGTCCCGTGCCTGTTATTGCCCTGATTTGCCTCAACTGCTAACTTAGTGTATATGTTGATCACGGACAACTTGTGCACAAGGCCCTTAGTTCCTGCGGACGGTCGCTGGGGCACTGGCACCGATCCGATCCGGGCGGGAACTCTCCTGTTTAGTCATCCTGTGCAAGGACGGAATGGCGTGCAGCACTCCCGTGCTCTCGCTGCATACCATCCTCGTCAGTAACTAAAATTGGTCCAATATGGCATCCAGCCAGTGATCCCCTGTATATTTAAACCTGTTGCATACTAACTTATGTCTTCGTGGCAGGGAAGGCAAGGTAAGTATTGTGCAGGTAATTCAGACGGTCAGGTAAAATCCACCGAACGGTGGCGCGTTCATTTCAGTAAATTCAATATGCTGCTTACTTGTAAATGAACTAAGGCAAGATAGAAACCTACAAAAATATGCATGCTTCACTAAACAATATGTTGATTGGTATAGTCAGGCTAGCTCGCCTTCACCAGCATGTTTCGATATGCTGACCCTCGTTGAAACAGGTTCTCCGCACCAAGGCGAACCGAGCGAGGAGCCGAAGTCGTCTTCCCGATCCAGTCCAGCTGTTGGCGCATCTTTACCGCGCCCCTGAAGCCTTTTGAAGTCTGAAGCTGCAACTATTCATACACAAATGCAGCTCTGTGGCAAAGCCGTCCTCCAGCCTGAAGGTCTTTATCGTTTTGAGTTTATAAAAGGATGTAATGTACAGGACTGCTATCTCATTTTGAGTCAACCCTTTTGTAAGCCGTTCGGCATATTAGCTAACTCGTTCAAGAGTTTGTAATAGATGTTCATTGTCAATAAAGAGAACTTTTCTATGTTTCAAATCTGTGTTTCAATTTATCTGCGTACTCTGAATATGTGCTTGCTATGCAAATCATTAAAAGCCTTGTGCGGGCGCAACCCCAGGCCCGCACGGCGGTCACGACTCGGGGGACGCCTCGGGGCGTGACATAGTGGTATCAGAGCACAGATTCAAGTTCTTTAGACTTCGTGCTGGAAAAGTTCCTTTAACGATCGAATTCCTGTGCGAACTCTTGAACTCGCTAGGCCAAAATGAGATACGTTCATGCAATAAGTCCATAATACATTATGATCCTAATGTAATTTACCTTCTTTTGAAGGAATGGATCCAGCGCAATCTGCAGCGCAACCACCGATCGAAACACAAGAGAGCAGTTCGGGCAATTCGGGAAGCTCTCGAAGCCAAAGAGGCATGTCTCAAGTCGACCCGCTTGAGCGGGTAATGCAAATGTTAGAATCGCAACGACAACGAGACAATGCTCGCCAAGCCAAGCTCGAGAGTAATCTAGAGACCCGATTCTCAGTCCAACAGAAGCAGGTCGATGCCCTGCAATAAATCGTTCAGACTTTGGCTGCCAACCATTCCGCCGCAACAGCAGCGACTCCGGTGGAACAGCCCGTGCTTGAAGTGGAGACGCCTCAAATTCCAAGGCCGAGGGACGTGACTGCCTTCAACTTGGGACACTTCAAGAAAGTCTGCAACACCCCGTTCAACGGGACTGAGGACCCAGTGGTAGCTCTAGATTGGCTAGCCGAGATTGAAGACCACTTCACTCTGCTAGAGGTCCCCGAAGATAAGCGCGTCGCCTGCGCGCAACTACAGCTCCACCTCAACGCACACGATTGGTGGGACGTGCATCGACGATCTCTCCAATTTGATCACGGAGAGGAGGCGATCTCGTGGACGACCTTTCGTGTCGCGTTCGAAGAGAAATTTATACCCCCTCCAGTACAACGTCAAATGGAAAATGACTTCGTGCAACTGAGGCAAGGCAGGATGACAGTTAAAGAGTATTCCGCCGAATTCAACCGACTCTCCAAATTCGCTAGGGCCTATTTACCTTGTAATGCCCCGTTTCCCCTATTCGGGGAGCGCGGCCAAGGAATACTTACGACCGTCCGAACGGGACAGATTGAATTAAGATCCTTTCCTCGTTATGGATTGGTTTCTTCGGAATCAGGTCCCATATACGACGGACTGTGCCTCGAGGATGGACTCGGCGGCAGAGTCGAGAGGGGCCTTTCCGTTGCGTTGGTTTCTTGTCCGTTTTCGTGCCGCTTGGATGCTTTCTTGTTGGTTTTATGACTTGCGTTTTCTTGAACGGTTTCAATGGATTTTATTGCTTTCGTTCTTAGGATTTCGCATTTCGTATCGACCCTTGGAGACCGAAGCAGGAGGTATTGATCATCCGTTGGTGCGTGCAGGTGATCGTGTAGACGACGCGCGAGCGGAGTCTTAGGGACCTCTCCTTCTTCTTCCTATTCAACAAACTTGTGAGTGGCTCTATTTCGATAAGCACCTTCTTTCCAAGGGCTCCGTTCATAATAAAACTGACTCAGTTGGGCATTCAATCAAACGATACCAATTAAGTAACAAGTTGGATAACAAGATAAAGATAAGAAGTAGGCTTGGAACACCCATTGCTTGTCATACAAACCTTGCATAAATTTATTGATGCATGCATGTTCGTTGGGTGTTTAATGAGTTGGTATCTATTGATAGTTCAAAGTGTTCTTCTATAAACTGCTGCATGTTATTTCATATAACTGTTGGTTGATTTTGATAGTACAGTAAAGCAGTTTCATACATGATGTTCTTTAAATGGCTAGTAGGTAAATCTATGAGGTAGAGTCATAGATATGGTCATGGGAATTCTTGTGCACAAGGGATCCAGGTTCCTGCGAGCGGTTCCGGGGCACCGGGCCGTCTCGACCCGGGCGGAATCTACTTTCTTAGTACTGGGAGCGGGGAATTGTAGCGGGGCTAGCTACCCGCGCTGCAAGCGTCGCCGCCAGCTCAGACTAAACCCATGATGGCTGGTAGAACAACAAAGAAAGAAATTTGTGTATATTTAAACTGTGCAGACTAACTATGTCTTCGTGACAGGGAAGGCTATGGTAAGTTGTACAGGTGGTTCAGACGAGACAGGTAAAGTCACCGAACGGTGGCATGGGAAGTTATGTTATTTTGTTCTTGCATACCTGCTAAATGAAATCTGATCTAGGCAAGAATAGAAACCCACCTAAGCAAATAATTGTAGCATACTCATTAGATCATATCTCTTGAGCTTGGTAAAGTTGAGCAGCTAGCCTTCACCAGTGCTTTTCGAAGTACTGACCCTCGTTGTAGCAGGTTCCCCGGCGCAAGGCGACGCGGCGAGGAGCTGAAGCTCACTTCGAACTTTTGGGATCCTTGGCGGTTCGTGGCCAAGACTTTTGGAGGCTCAAACTAAGAAGCCTTTCACTATCTCCGTTGCTGAATATCGCTAAGGCGATGGTGCTTACTCGCACCCAAGGTGGATTTTGTGTTTTTGAATCTATGTAAAGGGACATAATGTATGGATCGGCTATCTCATTTTGCGTCCAAGTTTGTAAGCCCGTGGGCATTTTATACTTTTGAGTCAAGCAATGTAAGAAGATGTTCATTATGAATAAAAGAGAAACTTTTCTATGCCTCAACCTTGTGTTATCTTATATGTCCACTCTGTTGCATTGTTCTAAAGAATATCCTTATGCCTAAGGCCTTGTGCACGCGCGCCCTACGCGTGCACGGCATCACGCCCGGGGGACGATTATCGATTAGCCGAAATCGGGGCGTGACATATTGGTATCAGAGCATGCTTCAGATCCTTTGATCTCACAAGAAAGTTTCTAAAGAGGACCTTGTTCCTTTCGAGTAGACCCTTGAAATCGCTTGGCCAAAATGAGATACGTTCCATACAGTGAGTCCATAATATACCTTGAGACTAATACAAGTTACTTTCCTTTCAAGGAACGACTTCCGAGCCGGGTGCACAAGCGCAGATGGTGGCGCAAGTGCAAGCGAGTAGTTCAGGCACCTCGGGCAGCTCTGGGAGTCCAGCTGCCGCACCCTCTGCCGATCCGTTCGAACGAATGATGCGTTTGATGGAGACGCAGCAGAAACAAGCTGAACTACGGCAGAGTCAGTTTGAGTCGCGGATTGAAGCTCAATTCGTGGCGCAGCGACTTCAGGCAGATACACAGCAGAAGCAGATGAATAGCCTGCAAACAATGGTGACAAATATGGTCGCCAACAATCATTCTGCATCCGCCCCCGCAACCGTGCCTATAGTTGCTGAAGCCACCGGACCGCAGAATTCTCAGGGTACCTTACCCTCAGGCGAGAACGGGTCAATCGTCTCAATATCAGAATTCAAGAAGATGTGCCGTGCTACGTTTAAAGGCACCGAGGACCCTTCCTTAGCGATGGACTGGCTGGTCGAGTTGGAGGACCACTTTGAAGCGCTGTGCTTAGACGAGACCAAGAAAGTAGCGTGTGCTCAGCTTCAGCTCCGACAAAATGCACATGATTGGTGGGATGTGCACAAGCAAGCTATTTTGAGTGAAGATGGCACAACGGCTATCTCCTGGTCCGTGTTTCGCAAGGCCTTCGTGGAGGAATACCTTCCACCAGCCGTCCGTCGCGAAAAGGAAGACGAGTTTGCCCTACTGAAGCAGGGGGACATGACGGTACGTCAATACGCTTCAGAGTTCAACCGACTTGCAAAGTTTGCCAAGTCTCAGCTCGCCGATGCCGAAAGTCGTGCCAGAAAGTTTGAGCTCGGACTACGACCTTCTATCCGTGCTCACGTCGTAGTGACTCAATATCGTACCATGCGGGAGTCCTTGAATCATGCACTGTCCCTAGAGTCGCAGTATCCTCCAGTTAGCACCGGCGCTGTGCAAAATCACAATCACAAGCGTCCTGCCAACACAGGAGGAAACAACGCGCATAAGCGCCATAATAATAACGGCGGCTCCCAAGACTCGAATCAGGGAAAGAAGCAAGGACAAAATTGTGCTTACTGCCACAAGCCAGGACACCACATCAGCGAATGTCGCGCGGACAGAGGAGGATGTTTCAAGTGTGGCAAGGTGGGCCACATTGCTCGTAATTGTCCAACACGCTCCAACGATCCATCTTCACACCGTCCGCAGCAGAATAATGACTCAGCTCAGGGTCAGGGGCAAACTCAACGAGCAAACCAGGCACCGCAAAACGCTCAGGGCCGAGTCTATGCCTTGACTCGGGACGAGGCACTCGCGTCGAACACGACGGTGTCAGGTATATTACTTTTTAATAATGTACCTGCTCGAGTATTGTTTGATTCTGGTGCAACACATAGCTTCATTTCGGCGGATTTTGCCGCCGAACACACATTCCCTATGACACCGCTAGGCTTAAACCTAAGTGTTAGCACTCCTTCGGGAGTAGATCTATCGGCTCGCTTAGTCTGTCGTGAAGGTAACATTTGCATCGGGGGACGGAGATTGTCATTAGATACGATAGTTCTAGACATAAGGGACTACGATCTTATTCTGGGGATGGATTGGCTCGGCGCTTGTTCAGCTACAATCGACTGTGCGAAAAAGGAAGTCGTGTTTCGTTTGCCCGGCGAGACCGAGTTTTGCTTCACGTGCAGTCCTGAGTCGAAAGCGTCAAATACCTGCATGGTAATCTCAGCAATGTCTGCTCGACGGATGATTCACTCCGGCTGCGAAGGGTACTTAGCGTCCGTTCGAGACACTCGGCAAGATTGCGCAAACGTTGAGTCTATCCCCGTTGTGGCAGATTTTCCTGATGTGTTCCCCGACGAGTTGCCAGGCATGCCGCCCGATCGAGAGACAGAGTTTACTATAGACACGTTCCCAGAAACTCGACCAATTTCCAAGACACCGTATCGAATGGCCCCGGCAGAATTGAAGGAGCTTAAAGTACAGTTGCAAGACTTGCTAGATAAAGGATACATTCGGCCTAGTGTATCTCCGTGGGGTGCCCCAGTACTATTCGTGAAGAAAAAGGATGGCTCGTTGCGGCTCTGCATCGACTATCGAGAATTGAATAAAGCAACCATTCGTAACCAGTATCCTCTTCCAAGAATAGATGATCTTTTCGATCAGTTGCAAGCTGCCACAGTATTCTCTAAAATCGACCTCCGTTCGGGCTATCACCAACTAAAGATCAAGCCAGACGATGTGCCAAAGTCAGCTTTCCGAACTCGCTATGGCCATTATGAGTTCCTGGTGATGCCGTTCGGACTAACCAATGCCCCTGCTGCCTTTATGAGTTTAATGAACCTTGTGTTCCGGCCCTACCTCGATAAGTTTGTAGTAGTATTCATCGATGATATCTTGGTGTATTCGAAGAGTGAGGAAGAACATGCAGAGCACTTGCGGGCCGTGCTACAAACTCTTCGGGACAACCAGCTATATGCTTAGCTGAGTAAGTGTGAATTCTGGCTAAGTAGTGTATCTTTCCTCGGGCACATCATTTCTGCGGGAGGCATCTCAGTCGATCCGAAGAAGGTGGAGGCCATTGTCGAGTGGAAGCGACCTGCATCCGTTAGCGAGATTCGAAGCTTCCTCGGGCTAGCGGGCTACTACAGACGGTTCGTGAAGGATTTTTCCAAACTTGCATTACCTCTGACTCGCCTCACACAAAAGGGAGTCGCGTTTGAGTGGTCCGCCGACTGCGAAGCTTCGTTTAAAGAGTTAAAGCATCGCCTCACCTCTGCCCCGTTACTTGCATTACCAGACGAGATCTCGGGATTTCAAATATTTAGCGACGCGTCCGGGCAAGGTTTGGGGTGTGTACTTATGCAGCGAGATCGAGTGATAGCCTATGCCTCCAGGCAACTAAAGAAGCACGAGAAAAATTATCCTACACACGACCTAGAATTGGCGGCAATTGTCTTTGGCCTGAAATTGTGGCGACACTACCTTTATGGAGTGCCTTGCCAAATTTATACTGATCACAAAAGCTTAAAGTACCTATTCACTCAAACGGACCTCAACCTTCGTCAGCGCCGTTGGCTAGAATTGATAAAAGATTACGACTTGACGATAGACTACACGCCTGGAAAAGGGAACGTTGTAGCGGATGCTCTGAGTCGGATCTTCGTTGGGTCTCTGTCAGTCGATCGCAGGTTACGAAGGGACTTAGAAGAGTTGGGCATCGAACTCCGAATCCGATATCGTGGCGCGCGGGTCGCTCAAATGCGATTCGTACCCAACCTAATAGAGCGGGTCACATCTACTCAGAAAGACGACCCTTTCCTAAGGAAGATGCACGAGCAGATTCTAGCGGGGAAGGCGAAGGACTTTGTAGTAGATGAAAATGGAGCGTTGCGGGTAAAGGGAAGGCTATGCGTCTCCGATGATTCAGAACTCAGAAAGGAGATCCTTGCGGAAGCTCATTACGCAGCCTATATGATCCATCCCGGGAGCACGAAGATGTATAAGAACCTCCGAACGACCTTCTGGTGGCACGGCATGAAGAAAGATGTCGCACTCTTTGTGTCCCAATGCATAACTTGTCAAAGGGTGAAAGCAGAGCATCAGAGGCCGGGCGGGGAGATGCAAAATCTTGCTATCCAGGAATGGAAGTGGGAGCACATCTGCATGGATTTTATTGTTGGCCTGCCAAGGACGCAACGGGGAAACGACGCGATCTGGGTGATCGTCGACCGGTTAACCAAGTCTGCACACTTCCTTGCCATCAAAAGTACTTGGAGCGCCGATCGCCTCGCCCAGACCTACCTTGACGAGATAGTCCGGCTGCATGGAGTGCCAGTTTCTATAGTATCTGATCGGGACGGGCGATTCATCTCGCGTTTCTGGGAGAGCCTTCAGCTGGCGATGGGGACCAAGTTGAAGTTTAGCTCAGCCTATCATCCACAAATCGATGGTCAGACGGAACGAGTGAATCAGATACTAGAAGACATGTTGCGCCTCTGCGTGATCGATTCGAAGTCAAGTTGGGACGTCTACCTGCCGCTGGCGGAATTTGCATATAACAACAGTTATCAGTCCAGCATCGAGATGGCTCCGTACGAGGCTTTGTATGGGCGGAAATGTAGGTCACCAATCTGCTGGGACGAAGTCGAAGAGCGGCAAATCCTTGGGCTGGAACTGGTTGAACAAACCGTACAAAAGGTTCGGTTGATTCGTGAACGGTTGAAGACAGCACAAAGCCGACAAAAGAGTTATGCCGATGCTCGACGTCGCCCCCTTGAATTCTTTGAAGGGGACCATGTGTTCTTGAAAGTCTCGCCTATGCGCGGAGTCATGCGATTCAGAGTAAAAGGAAAGCTAAGTCCGAGATTTGTTGGACCGTTTGAAATTCTCAAACGGGTTACTCCGGTTGCCTATCAAGTTGCCCTGCCGCCTGCCCTATCAGAAGTACACAATATTTTTTATGTTTCACAGCTGAGAAAGTTTGTACACGACCCGAACCACATAGTCGACTTGGGGCAGTTGAATCTGCAAGCGGACTTGTCGTACGCGGCAGAGCCTGTCCAAGTTTTGGATCGTAAAGAGAAGCAGTTGCGGAACCGAACCGTCTCGCTAGTGCGCGTCCTGTGGCGGAACCACTCGGTCGAGGAGTCGACCTGGGAACTTGAAGCTGATATGAGGGAAAGGTTCCCCTCATTATTCCTTAGGGGTAGGTTCTATTCCTAAGTTTCGGGACGAAACTTTCTTTTGGATGGTTATGATATAATGCCCCGTTTCCCCTATTCGGGGAGCGCGGCCAAGGAATACTTACGACCGTCCGAACGGGACAGATTGAATTAAGATCCTTTCCTCGTTATGGATTGGTTTCTTCGGAATCAGGTCCCATATACGACGGACTGTGCCTCGAGGATGGACTCGGCGGCAGAGTCGAGAGGGGCCTTTCCGTTGCGTTGGTTTCTTGTCCGTTTTCGTGCCGCTTGGATGCTTTCTTGTTGGTTTTATGACTTGCGTTTTCTTGAACGATTTCAATGGATTTCATTGCTTTCGTTCTTAGGATTTCGCATTTCGTATCGACCCTTGGAGACCGAAGCAGGAGGTATTGATCATCCGTTGGTGCGTGCAGGTGATCGTGTAGACGACGCGCGAGCGGAGTCTTAGGGACCTCTCCTTCTTCTTCCTATTCAACAAACTTGTGAGTGGCTCTATTTCGATAAGCACCTTCTTTCCAAGGGCTCCGTTCATAATAAAACTGACTCAGTTGGGCATTCAATCAAACGATACCAATTAAGTAACAAGTTGGATAACAAGATAAAGATAAGAAGTAGGCTTGGAACACCCATTGCTTGTCATACAAACCTTGCATAAATTTATTGATGCATGCATGTTCGTTGGGTGTTTAATGAGTTGGTATCTATTGATAGTTCAAAGTGTTCTTCTATAAACTGCTGCATGTTATTTCATATAACTGTTGGTTGATTTTGATAGTACAGTAAAGCAGTTTCATACATGATGTTCTTTAAATGGCTAGTAGGTAAATCTATGAGGTAGAGTCATAGATATGGTCATGGGAATTCTTGTGCACAAGGGATCCAGGTTCCTGCGAGCGGTTCCGGGGCACCGGGCCGTCTCGACCCGGGCGGAATCTACTTTCTTAGTACTGGGAGCGGGGAATTGTAGCGGGGCTAGCTACCCGCGCTGCAAGCGTCGCCGCCAGCTCAGACTAAACCCATGATGGCTGGTAGAACAACAAAGAAAGAAATTTGTGTATATTTAAACTGTGCAGACTAACTATGTCTTCGTGACAGGGAAGGCTATGGTAAGTTGTACAGGTGGTTCAGACGAGACAGGTAAAGTCACCGAACGGTGGCATGGGAAGTTATGTTATTTTGTTCTTGCATACCTGCTAAATGAAATCTGATCTAGGCAAGAATAGAAACCCACCTAAGCAAATAATTGTAGCATACTCATTAGATCATATCTCTTGAGCTTGGTAAAGTTGAGCAGCTAGCCTTCACCAGTGCTTTTCGAAGTACTGACCCTCGTTGTAGCAGGTTCCCCGGCGCAAGGCGACGCGGCGAGGAGCTGAAGCTCACTTCGAACTTTTGGGATCCTTGGCGGTTCGTGGCCAAGACTTTTGGAGGCTCAAACTAAGAAGCCTTTCACTATCTCCGTTGCTGAATATCGCTAAGGCGATGGTGCTTACTCGCACCCAAGGTGAATTTTGTGTTTTTGAATCTATGTAAAGGGACATAATGTATGGATCGGCTATCTCATTTTGCGTCCAAGTTTGTAAGCCCGTGGGCATTTTATACTTTTGAGTCAAGCAATGTAAGAAGATGTTCATTATGAATAAAAGAGAAACTTTTCTATGCCTCAACCTTGTGTTATCTTATATGTCCACTCTGTTGCATTGTTCTAAAGAATATCCTTATGCCTAAGGCCTTGTGCACGCGCGCCCTACGCGTGCACGGCATCACGCCCGGGGGACGATTATCGATTAGCCGAAATCGGGGCGTGACATACCTGATGCAGCGAGTCGAGCTAGAAGGTTTGAAGGTGGTCTCCGTCCTGCCATCCATTCGCACGTGGTCAATAATCAGTACGGGACAATGCGTGGAGTCATGAATCATGCCCTATCTCTCGAACCGCAGTATCCTAACGTTTCCATCGGCGCTGTGCATACCTACAATCACAAACGCCAAGGCAACGAGGGAGGAAACAACGCTGCAAAGCGTCACAATGACGGCGGGAAGCAGAAGACAAATCCCAACCAAATATGTAACTTCTGTAGGAAGCCAGGGCACCTGTTTAAGGATTGTCGAAAGCAACTCGGGAATTGCCTCCGTTGTGGTGATCCAACCCATCGGGTGGATGCTTTTCCTGTCCCGGATCGCCGCCCTCGACATAATGCTCCCTAACGGTAGGCCCTATTCCTAAGTTTTGGGACGAAACTTCCAATTGGTTGGGTAGGATGTAGCGCCCCGTTCCCCCGGTGCGGGGAGCGCGGCTAAGAAACACAAGACGGTATCGTTCGATCGGGATAGATTGAATTAAGAACTCGTCCTCGTTATGGATTTGTTTCTTCGGAATCGATTCCCATATTCAGTGGACTGCGCCCCAAGGATCGGCTTAGTGGCAGAGTCAGGAGGGACCTCTCCGCTGCTATCTTTTATTGCCTCGGTTTTCGATGTCGCTTGTTGCTTTCGTGCTTTGAGTTGGTTTTGGGATTTGCTTGTTTTCTTTGAACGGTTTCGATGGTTTTCATTGTTTTCGTTCATTGACTTGCACTTCTATTCCGAGATTGGAAAGAGAGGAAGAAGTATTAATCGAGCTGTTCGTGTGCAGGTGAACGAGCAGTAGGCGGCTTGCGAGCGGAGTCGTGAAGCGCCTCTTTCCTTCTTCTTTCCAAAATCTAAGTGAGTGGCTACCAACCCGATTAGCTAGCCCTGCTTCCAGCTTCACTCCTTGCCCCGATCAAACGATACCAAGTAATAATAAAAGAAACCAAGATAAAAGAGAATAGACTTGGTTAATACTGCTTGTCAATCAAAACTGTGAACGGTTACTTACTTGCATGCGTGTTCGCTCGGAAATATTTATCATATGCATAATACAAGTTAGAATGTATGCTCTTCTTTAAATTATGCTATGAACATAACTCATCCTGAATGCAATAATCTGATAGGAAGACTATGCCAAAGTAGCTCTCCTCCTGTTACTGTCCCGTGCCTGTTATTGCCCTGATTTGCCTCAACTGCTAACTTAGTGTATATGTTGATCACGGACAACTTGTGCACAAGGCCCTTAGTTCCTGCGGACGGTCGCTGGGGCACTGGCACCGATCCGATCCGGGCGGAAACTCTCCTGTTTAGTCATCCTGTGCAAGGACGGAATGGCGTGCAGTACTCACGGGGTCTCGCTGCATACCATCCTCGTCAGTGACTAAAATTGGTCCAATATGGCATCCAGCCAGTGATCCCCTGTATATTTAAACCTGTTGCATACTAACTTGTGTCTTCGTGGCAGGGAAGGCAAGGTAAGTATTGTGCAGGTAATTCAGACGGTCAGGTAAAATCCACCGAACGGTGGCGCATTCATTTCAGTAAATTTAATATGCTGCTTACTTGTAAATGAACTAAGGCAAGATAGAAACCCACAAAAATATGCATGCTTCACTAAACAATATGTTGATTGGTATAGTCAGGCTAGCTCGCCTTCACCAGCATGTTTCGATATGCTGACCCTCGTTGAAACAGGTTCTCCGTACCAAGGCGAACCGAGCGAGGAGCCGAAGTCGTCTTCCCGATCCAGTCCAGCTGTTGGCGCATCTTTACCGCGCCCCTGAAGCCTTTTGAAGTCCGAAGCTGCAACTCTTCATACACAAATGCAGCTCCGTGGCAAAGCCGTCCTCCAGCCTGGAGATCTTTATCGTTTTGAGTTTATAAAAGGATGTAATGTACAGGACTGCTATCTCATTTTGAGTCAACCCTTTTGTAAGCCGTTCGGCATATTAGCTAACTCGTTCAAGAGTTTGTAATAGATGTTCATTATCAATAAAGAGAACTTTTCTATGTTTTAAATCTGTGTTTCAATTTATCTGCGTACTCTGAATATGTGCTTGCTATGCAAATCATTAAAAGCCTTATGCGGGCGCAACCCCAGGCCCGCACGGCGGTCACGACTCGGGGGACGCCTCGGGGCGTGACATTCATTACCAAGGATCTATGATTTATTTGATTAACTGAGTAAAGCCAAGGTTTTCTCTAAGATCGATCTTCGATTAGGGTATCATCAAGTAAGAGTTTGGGAGCAAGACATACCCAAGACAACATTTAGGTTACGATATGGGCATGACGAATTCTTAGTTATGCCATTCGGACTGACAAATGTTCTAGCGTTATTTATGGATTTGATGAACCATATTTTCATGACATATCTAGATCAGTTCATGGTGGTTTTCATAGATGATATTCTAGTCTATTCCAGTAGCAAAGAGGAGCACGAAGAGTATCTTCGAAAGGTCTTGCAGATTTTGAGGGAACACCAGTTATACGCAAAGCTCAGCAAGTGTGAGTTTTGGTTGGATCACGTGTCATTCTTGGGTCACATTATCTCTGGAGCAGGAGTAGCAGTAGATCCGAAGAAGGTTGAGGCCGTAGAGACATTGCCAGTTCCTAAGACAGTAGCTGAAGTGCATAGTTTCCTGGGATTGGCAGGATACTACAGAAGGTTTATGGCAGACTTCGCAAGGATTTCATCACCGCTGACTCGATTAACACGCAAGGAGGCTAAGTTCGACTGGTCAGCAGAGTGTCAGACATCATTTGAAAAATTAAAGAAGAGATTGATTTTAGCTCCGATTCTCATGCTTCCAGTAGGTTCTGGAGGTTTTACAGTGTATTATGATGCGTCAGGCAAAAGACTTGGTGTGTAATAATGCAATATGGAAGGGTGATAGTTTATGCATCGCGACAGCTTCGAGATTACGAGAAGACTTATTCGACTCACGATTTGGAGTTAGCGGCAGTAGTATTTGTACTTAAGCTGTAGAGCCACTACTTTTTATGCCCCGGTCCCGCAGGGCCCGAGCATCCTCGCTTGGTCCCTACGGAACCGATCGTCCTCGCATGGGCGTGATGCCGTGCAAGCCTAAAGTGCGCTTGTACAAAGCCAAAGCTTTGAACAAGGGCAAGTAAGCTATTCAAGACAGAAGCAGCGGCACATATATTGCAGAAAAGTAAAGAACACAATGGCATATAAAAATAATGCATCTTTATTGATATTCAAAAGTGTTACAAGCGGCGCTTGGTCGAGGTTACAGATTGCTCAAGCTCTCTCTCTCTTTCTCTCTCTCTCTCTCTCTCTCTTACAATGACACCGTTTCATACATTATGTCCCTATATACCAAAGCAGCTCAAAGAAATCTTGATACGGCTTAAGGCATCGACTCTAGATTTTTGGGTCCTGGGGATGAGGCATGGCTATCGCTTCCTCGGACGATCCAACACCTTCAAACAAGAAGACTGTTGGTGGGTCAGCACTTTGGAGAAAGTACTGGTGAGATAAAATCAACTGAACAGAAGCTACTCCCTGAAACCCACACTAAGTAAGCATGTGGCAAAATATTACATTACTAGTGATCTTGCTACTTTTACCTATGTTCATTTCATGAAGTTCAGGATTTGAGTCAGTTTACTTCTTTTCAAAAACATAGCTTGGAAACAGTTTTGCATATTCAAACAATAAGCATGCATACGAGACAGTGTTCTACCGTGCAGTGCGCAGCATGTATTGTGCACCATATTCAATCTCTAGGAACAAAGCTTATCTAGCGGACTGTTCATCTCATATCAAAACAAGCATTTCAAGTGGACTATACAATTTGATGCAATAGGGACAACAACATATTCAATGTAAAATAGATGTATCACATTTAGCATAAATGATAAGGGACATAAGAAAATACAAGTGATCACTTATTCAGTGATCCTTATCCATGATAGAACGGTTATCCCTGCAGCAGACATACAAATTAGCAACAATTTGCATAAACATATATGTATAAGTTCTCCTTTCATGTATGTCTCTGCATCAAACAGTTAGGTATGCAAGAAGGCTAGCCTAGCATGCGCCCTAAATATATGATAGTCCATAAGTCTACTTCCCCATGAATAGCAGCAGATGGGACTACAAGCCCAGGCTCACTATTGGACAGGACACCCCCCTAATCGCGAGGACTACAAGCCTCGGGGTGTTTCAAAAATCTTCCCCAAGAAGAACGATTCCCAGTGCCCCAGGAATCCGTTCGAGAGACAGAACCTTGTGCACAAGTTGTCCAAAGATGATGCAATGCTTGCGATTCTATCAGATAAAAGTCTATAATGCACATGTCCAAAAACAAGCAAATATCATAACAAGCGATAGAGCCGGAGCCCTCCATATCAAACGATAGAGTCGGAGCCCTCTATTCTCTGTTTTCAATCGAGTCGATAGGTTCTTTTAGTTCAATCCATTCGATAGGTTCAAACTTCTTTCTTTCTTTCGAGAGGTTCAATAGCACACGATACAAATGATTCAAACAGTTCTATCTCTTTTCAATGAGACATGTTCAAGCAATCTAGTTCTTTTAACAAGTAACAAGCAAGAACACTTCTATATAAATCTAGCATATAAATTATATCTTTAACTTAGCATACGATACAAAGATAAGTGCAAGCAAATCTTTTACTCACTCTTATTAGCATGGCAGTGGTTCGTTCGATAGCGATATCCGCGTAACTAAGCATGCACATTTCTATCTTAACTAGCATGGCAATGGTTCTATCTTTCTTAGACAAGCATTCAAGTTCTCTAGTTAAGCAAATCAGATTCGTTTCAATGACAAGCTATTCGAGTCTCTTATTAAGCATGCAGAGTCAGGTTCTATCATTCTTCTTATGAAACTATTTTTTTAAGCAAACAAGCATTCAAAAACTTACCTTCATTATTAAGGGGTGCAAGAATCAGAGAATGCAGTTCTGCCTACTCACATAGATCAATTGTCTTATGGTTCAGTCGGGAACACTCCGAGAAGACTTTCGCTCGAGCAAGCAAAGCGATATCACTTGTACATAGTGCCTATGCGGAGCGGGGCACTACATACTTACCCACCAACAAAGAGTTTTGTCCTCGAAACTCAAAGAGAAACTCACAAAAATCCAGAGCAGCGATAGTCCTCATCCCTCACCATCCTCAATCGAAAACACAAGCAAAACACAAGCACACAAATGCACAACTCTCAAGCAACAAATCAAATTCAGAAAACTTTTGCGCGTATCTTTGAGAATATCTATGGACTTATTGTATGGAACGTTCATTGCAATACAATATCGAGCATATCTCAGAGTCGGAGGCAATGGAATAGGCAAAGAATCGAGTCGCTCCGATACCATTATGTCATGCCCCGGTCCCGCAGTGCCCGATCGTCCTCGCTTGGTCCCTACGAAACTGATCATACTCGTACGAGCGTGATGTCGTGCAAGCCTAAAGTGCGTTTGCACAAGGCCAAAGATTTGAACAATGGCAAGTAAGCTATTCAAGATAGGAGCAGCGGCACATATATTACAGAAAAGTAAAGAACACAATGGCATATGAAAATAATGCATCTTTATTGATGTTCAAAAGTGTTACAAGCGGCGCTTGGCCGAGGTTACAGATCGCTCAAGCTCTCTCTCTCTCGATTACAATGATACAGTTCCATACATTATGTCCCTCTATACCAAAGCAGCTCAAAGCAATCTCGATACGGCTCAAGACATCGACTCCAAATTTTTGGGTCCTGGGGATGAGGCACGTTATCGCTTCCTCAGACGATCCAACACCTGCAAACAAGCAAACTGTTGGTGGGTCAGCACTTTGGAGAAAGTACTGATGGGATAAAATTAACTGAACAGAAGCTACACTCCCTGAAACCCACACTAAGTAAGCATGTGGCAAAATACTATATTACTAGTGATCTTGCTACTTTTACCTATGTTTATTTTATGCAGTTCAGGATTTGAGTCAGTTTACTTCTTTTCGAAAATATAGCTTGGAAACAATTTTGCATATTCAAACAATAAGCATACATACGAGATAGTGTTCTATCGTGCAGTACGCAGCATGTATTGTGCACCATATTCGATCTCTAGGAAGAAAGCTTATCTAGCGGACTGTTCATCTCATATCAAAATAAGCATTTCAAGTGGACTATACAATTCGATGCAATAGGGATAGCAGCATATTCAATGTAAAACAGATGTATCATATTTAGCATAAATGATAAGAGACATAAGAAAATACAAGTGATCACTTATTCAGTGATCCTTACCCATGATAGAACGGTTATCCCTGCAGCAGACATACAAGTTAGCAATAATTTGCATAAACATATATGTATAAGGTTCTCCTTCCCTGTCCGTCTCTGCATCAAACAGTTAGGTATGCAAGAAGGCTAGCCTAGCATGCGCCCTAACTATATGATGGTCCATGAGTCTACTTCTCCATGAATAGCAGCAGATGGGACTACAAGCCCAGGCTCACTATTGGACAGGACATCCCCCTAATCGCGAGGACTACAAGCCTCAGGGCGTTTCAAAAATCTCCCCCGGGAAGAATGATTCCCAGTGCCCCAGAAATCCGTTCGAGAGACAGAACCTTGTGCACAAGTTGTCCAAAGACCGATGCAATGCATGCGACTCTATCAGATAAAAGACTATAATGCACATGTCCAAAAACAAGCAAATATCATACATAACAAGTGATAGAGCCGAAGCCCTCCATATCAAACGATAGAGCCAGAACCCTCTATTCTCTGTTTTCAATCGAGTCGATAGGTCCTTTTAGTTCAATCCATTCGATAGGTTCAAACTTCTTTCTTTCTTTCTTTTGAGAGGTTCAATAGCACACGATACAAATGATTCAAACAGTTTTATCTCTTTTCAATGCGATCAATGAGACATGTTCAATCAATCTAGTTCTTTTAACAAGTAACAAGCAAGAACAGTTCTATATAATTCTAGCATACAAATTCTATCTTTAACTTAGCATATGATACAAAGATAAGTGCAAGCAAATCTTTTACTCATTTTTATTAGCATGGCAGCGGTTCGTTTGATAGCGATGTCTGTGTAACTAAGCATGCACATTTCTATCTTAACTAGCATGGCAATGGTTCTATCTTTCTTAGACAAGCATTCAAGTTCTCTAGTTAGGCAAATCAGATTTGTTTCAATGACAAGCTATTCGAGTTCTCTTATTAAGCATGCAGAGTCAGGTTATATCATATCCAAGAAGACTTCCGTTCGAGCAAGCAAAGCGATATCACTTGTACATAGTGCCTATGCGGAGCGGGAAACTACACTACTTGTATGGTGATCGGGTGAAAATATTTACGGATCACATGAGCTTAAAGTATGTATTCACTCAGAAGGACTTGAACATGAGGTAGAGGAGGTGGCTAAAATTGATAAAGGACTATGATGTGGAACTCCAGTACCATCCAGGCAAGGCAAATATGGTAGCAGATATTCTTAGCAGGAGAGGTAGAATATTTATGTTGACATCGCAGCAGCATATTTTAAAAGATCTTTGAGAAATGGGGATCGAGATAGTACTTTCGTAAGACGTAGGAGTATTAGCTAGTTTACAGGTATAATCTACCATTATAAAGAGGATTAAGGCGGCTCAGGCAGAGGATCCGAAAGTTAAAAAACTTTGGGCGGAATGTGAGTCTGGTCTCAGGAAAGAGTTAACGATTCATGAGATGGAACTCTTAGGTTTGAAAATTGTCTCTGTATACCAAGTGGAGATATCCGGCAAGAAGTAATAACCGAGGCGCACAGTTTTCAGTATTCAATTCATCCAGGAGGTACCAAGATGTATCAAGGTATCAAGCAATATTTCTAGTGGAATGGGATAAAGAGGGAGATAGCATGATTTATTTTCCGGTGTTTGGTATGTCAGCAAGTGAAGGCCGACCAGCAAAGACCGGCAGGTATCACGATGGACTTTGTGACCAGTTTATCTAGATCCCCAACTGGTCGTGATACAGTTTGGGTAATAGTAGATCGTCTCACAAAACTAGCTCACTTTTTTTCTTTTTGGGTAGGGCAATCCACAAAGCAGTTAGCAGAGATGTACATACGACAGATAGTAAGACAGCATAGCATCCCAGTGAGTATTATATCCAATCGAGACACTCGATTTACTTCACATTTTTGGAAGAGTTTGAGCACCAAGTTGAGATTCAGTGCCGCTTACCATCCACAAATAGACGGACAATCAGAGAGAACCATCCAGACCCTGGAAGATATGCTACAAGCTTGTACTTTAGATTTTGGAGGGTCTTGGAAAGATCATATTTATCTCGTTGAGTTCTCATACAACAATAGTTATCAAGCAAGTATTCAGATGGCACCATTCGAAGCGTTATATGGGAGAAAGTGCAGGTCACCATTGGCATGGGATGATATAGGTGAGCGAAAGATGTTAGGCCCAGAGATGACACGCAGACAGTAGAAGTTGTCAAGCAGATCAGAGAGAGACTTCGAGTTGCGCAAGATAGGCATCGATATTGGACAGATCAGCATCGTAGGATTTTAGAGTTTTGTGTCGGCGATCACGTGTTCTTGCGAATTTTGCCAACCCGTAGAGTCATTAGATTCGAGGTTCGCGGGAAGCTTAGTCCGCGATACGTCGGTCCATTCGATATCCTCGAGGGGGTGGGCGATGTTGCTTATTGTCACGCCCCAGTCCCAAAAATACGTAGGACTAGGACACGTAAGCATGTCAGCCGCATGGATATGGCAACTCCAATATATGGAAACCAAATCCACATGTACGCTGTAATATGAATATCAAGTCCACAAGTGATATAAAATATATCACAAGTCACAGGGTATAATCTAAATCTCATCCGCAAAAATCAGATATAAATAATAACCAGCATCTATATAACTAGATCTCAACATAAATATCTAAGGATGATAGTTGGATGGAAACAAATCTATTACCAACTCGAATGGAAAAGTACAACACAACAAATACAATATAGGAATACCAGCTAATGACCATGGGCTCGAAGAGAAGACATCCTCACAACACAAGTAATCATCCAAATCTGTGCTCCTGCAATTACTCAAGAACAGATACACCTGGCAAAGGACCAGGTCCTCAGAGGGACGTAACAAGATACAGAAAATACGAGCCAATTTGAATACAGTAAACATGCATCATATTTGAAAATAAATAAGTACGCTGTACAAGACAATCTATATGAATGCAAATGAGGACAACTTTTCGACGTGTGGGCAAGGGTAGGCTACTCGATCTAATCCTCACAACCTCACGCTCGTCAGTGGACATCATCAGCCGACATACCGCGGGGGTAGCGACCCTCGGACTCCATCAATCGACATACCGCGGGGGTAGCGACCATCGGACATGACCCACCATAGTGCGTGCTAGTGACTACGGTATTACCAGAGTGGTTAAAAGCCCATACGCCTAATGATTGTCCTCTATGATACTAAGTGCCATGTGTGTGTCAACATATCTAATACATAGTAATGACTGAAAGAAAACTACACATGCAAGAATAAACAGAAATGCAATAAATATACAGAAATATACTAAGCATGCAAAATACTGTAAGCAATTTGGCAAGGTATCTTGCCTGGGGTCCTGCTGCTGGTATGAATCAGAGTCCAAGTCACAGTCCAAATAGCCTATGTATTACAAATTTATCACGTCAAAAGATAATTTATTTTAATTTATTTAATTCTGGAATAATTACTTTAAAATCCTATTTTAATCTTATTATTCTAATTTTTATGTTAATTCCTAAATTTTGTCCAAAGAAACTGAATTTTATCAACTCTAGACTCATGGCACGCAAATCGAGGCAATCTGTTGACCGAAAAGTCAATCGACACAAACTCAACTTTCATGCATGATTTTCTGTAGATTTCAGCGTCAAAAATATTCTGGAATTTACGACTCGTCCGAATTCAAATTCGTTTGGGAATTATGGCACATACAAATTTTGTATTGTGCACCGATGGTTAAATTCTAACCTAGAAGTTCTACAGAATTAACAGTATATAAATACTTCGAATTAAATTCTGGGAAAAATATATGTCGATGATCTCGACATTAGCTTTCCGAAACTTTAAACGGTTCATGATTCTGATTCCGGGTTCTCCCGAAATTGCGAAAATATCAAAACACGTCTATTTTTGGACATGCTGTGCTCTATGAATTTTTTAGAATTTAATACTAATAATTTCGAAAAACAATTTATATAATCAGAAAGCTAACCTCAATATCTTTCTAACGTAAGAAACTAGACCTCGTTTGGAGTCCGGAACTATGCGCAATGGCTTCTGGAAGATGAAGGAACCCTAGATGGCAATTCTTCAAAATCTCTCTCTCTAAAATAATAGGATAATTAGGTTTATCATATTATATATATATATAGAGATGTACCTGCGGCTGAATGGATATCTATAGACTGACATGTGTCAGAATCTGATTGGATGGTTTTATTTATATTATTTATTTTTGATTTGCCTTTATCAAAATATTATTTAAGTCGTTTTAAACTAAATAACTCCAAATAAATATTAAAAATAATCATAAAAATCTGAAAAAATTACAGAAAATATATTTTGAATCCAGAAACCCTAAAAAAATACTTGGGATAATTTTATGTTCATAGGTTTTCTACTATAATTAGGAGAAGCTCTAAATATTAGTTTTACCCATATAACTAAAAATAAATACTAAAATTATTCCAAAAAATTTGAAATAATTCCAGAAAATATATAATAAGATTGTAAACCCTATAAAATAACGTGGGTCCATTCTATATTCCTGGGATTGCACAATAAATTCTACAAGTCCTAAAAATTAGTTATTAGCCTAAATAACTCCCAATAAATACTAAAATATTCAGAAAATTTCCAGAAAATTCAAGAAAATATATTTGACTATTTAGAACATAAAATAAAATTTTGGTATATTTTTAATTAAGTTTGAACATAAAATAAATTCTTCAAAGTCCTAGAAAATTAGTGTTACTAGTTTTTAATTAACTAAAAATTATGGAAAAATCTCAATAATCTAAAATAGCCTAAAAATAATTCTAAATAAATATTTATATAAGTAAATATACTAAAAAAATTATTTTCTAATTAACTAAGAGAATACTCTAAATAAATTCAACATCTATAATAAATATAATAATATAAAATATACACAAAATACCTATTTTGGGTGAGAGAGTTTACACTTATCGTCTTGCCCTTTTGCCTTCGCTACGTGAGGTGCACGATATATTTCATATATCTCAATTGCGTAGGTATTTCCCGGATCCAAGTCATATCCTTGATCATTCTGAGCTAGTCATTGATACCGACATGTCTTACGAGGAGCAACCCGTATCCATTTTGGACCGAAGAAAGAAGGTGCTCAAGAATCGGACTATTCATCTTGTCCGAGTTGCTTGGGGTCATCACCCTTTGGGAGAGTCGACGTAGGAGCACGAAAACGATATCCGGTCTCGGTATCCACACATGTTCAACACGGAAGGTATATTTATTCTTATGCCTTAATATCTCGAATCTCGTAATTCGTTTATCCATGCTATGTGACACTGCTTTTCTTTATTATATGCTTGAATTTGGTTGCATGTGTAGATATGCTTGTAGTTAGTGTCGTGCTCGTTCTGATTTCTCTAGCTAGTCTTGGGTTTGAATTTCGAGGACATAATTTTTTTAAGGGGGGAGGAGATGTCACTCCCTGTTTCTGATATATGTATTTGAAACATATTATTTTTCTGCCTATATCGTTTGTTTCTTGCATGGAAATTAGGTTGCATGTCATGGAGACTAAACACATTCTTTGGTTCAATTAGACTCATGGTTTAATTGTTGGGTTGGTCTGGGCATGAGTAAACCCATGGTCTAAACCTCAACCCTAGCATATATAAGTCAACATATTCCTCTCTCTTCCCTTATTCTCTCATTTTCCTCTTCCTTCATTTTGGCAAGTATACCTTGCACTACATGGAGAAACCTTTTGATTTTTGATTCTTGTTTTTCTTGCATTTTATTAGTCTATTATGTGCTTATGATGATTCTAAACACTTTTAGTACTTGGAATTTTCAGTTTTAATGGGTGGATTTGAGTAGATTTGTATTCTAAGTTTAGGATTTTTATGGGTTCCTTGATTTTTGGTAGTTTTGATCTACTAAACATGGTATTTTTAAAAAATAATTTTTAGGATGGATGGAGCACTTTATTTCGTGTATTTTGGCTTTTGGTTTACTTGATTCGGAGTTGAAATAAAGTTTTTATGAAGAAAACAAATTTTTGATTTTGGAGTTCTCGTCATGGCTGGACTTGTTGTCTGGAGAAGACGAAGTTCTCATGCGGCCAGCGCCATATGTGACCGAAAGTTCCATGCGGCAGGATCCTTATGCGATCTGGACAATTATCGCATATCCGACCAGCATGCGCGCATCTTGTTCGAAGCATGACTGATTATTACACAAGTATTTTGGAGCTAATCCTTGAACTCCTTGTGTCTCACTCGCTGAACGAATAAAAAATTCCCTAAGTCTCAGAACGTCTCATGCGGCCTTGACCCGTATGCAGAAAGCAGACCTATGCGGCCTTGACTCATATGCGGCAACAACCTCTATGCGGCACCTGTCATATGCGACACTGACTCTATGCGGCCCTGACCCTATGCGGCCCTATGTGCATAATTTGTTGATTTTCTTGGTTTGATGTTTTATTGGATTTTTGTGATTCTAAGTGTGAGATTGATGATTGAAATACGTGAGAACTGAATGACCATGTGTTGAACCTGACTATATGCTTGACCCGACTATGAATAGAGATAGACCATGAGGCCAAGTGACTATGACTACCTATGTGTCTGACTCGGCCTACGTATTGCTATGTGCTAGAACTCATGTGAATTATCAATGATTGGCAACTTGACTCGACTATTGGTATCCGTGCTGATACACTTACTACGTATTATGTGTTCCTACGTGCTAAGTGTTTCTACGTGATTATGTTACATGTTTACACCGAGGTGTGCCTACGTGCTAAGCGACAAGTGATGTAATCAAATTCTTCCAGGATGGACATGATAGTTAGTCAATAACCAAGCGTCGCTAGGATTTGTTGATTGTTGCATCATGCTCGGGTGAATCCAAATTGAACTACTAAGTGACAAAGTGGATTCGTATCTAGCGTGCCCGTACTATGGTACGACATATAAGGAGAGTAACATGTGACCACGCCATGTGATTCCAGCTAACCTTAGGGTTAACTAGGCAACTAAAATATGTAGAGCATTGGGAGGGACGGAATCCCGAGATCGTGCTTAACTAGCCACCCTCAATCATTATATGGGGACCCCATGGATATTGTTTAAATCCTCATTAGTGGATGGCAATATCCGACTATTATATTATACTATGTGTTCTATGCGATCTTAGCACGGTGGCCTTACGATGGACCGATACATACTACTATGTGCTATGCGGTAATTCTTGGCTCGGCTAGCCCCTGTTAGAACATGGTCCGATCTGAGGATTCTTATTATATGCATAATACCTCTGGGATAACCCAGACTCCACCTAGTAAGTCGTACAAGTGATTAGCCGATTTTGTAACTGAGCTTGATTGTGATTGTACCTTCTGTTAAATAGTTTAGGGACGTGGGCTATCATGGTGTGATGGTCTAACCCTTGTCCTTATTTGGTTGTAGGGTTAGATTATTGTATCACGGTAGGCTATAAACCAAAACTACGAGACAGAACTATATATATATATATATATATATATATATATATATATATATATATATATATATATATATATATATAATCTGGTTTTATTTCTTCATTCGTGCTTCCTTTGTGGTACTTGCTATTTAGGGTCTAACCCCACTAGTTTTGCATGGCCAGGTTTAGAGCAAGCACCCGAGAATCAAATATACTTTCCCCTGAACAATGGCGCGCACCAGACGGATTGTCACTGAGAGAAACGAGTGGGTTTCTTCTTCGCTGCTCGTTATTGCACATTTTACTTATTTTGGACATTTAGCCACTGGCACTTGTTAGCCGTAAATCTGGAGATTTAGTTTTCTTACATGATTATAATTAATTAGACTGCAGCTGATCATGGTCATATACTTTTGATACTCTAGCAACTTTCTTATTTTTGCACAGCTGGTTTCCAAAATATTGTGGTAAGGCATTTGGGACGCCTTACTTCCTTGTCATATATGTTCTATGTTTACTGTTCTTACTTGACTGATTGAGACAATAGATATGTTGCGTGACCCTAAGTGATTTGCTTGTAGTATGCACCCCCTTGTCTAGTTACAGTCGTGACCGACGTACGACGTTCTATATCTTATACGGGAGAGCTGGCCATGTCCATCTCCGTATTCCGGTACTGGGATATGACAACAACAAACCAGGTAGTTACAGATATGCTGGATGATGAAGATACTGAAGCAGATGCCCAAGTGTTACATCCTAATGTAGAAGAAATAGAAATAGCTCAAAGCATCCTCGGCAAGAGACAAGTAGATAACGTAGACTCCTCTCCCCATCCCGGCAAGCAAATCCCCCTAGCTCAGTCAACTACAACCCGAAGATGTCCTGCTATGAGTGATAACTCTGAACATTCCACCGGTAAGACCAGAAGGAAGAATACCCACGCAGAGACCCCCCCGACTCCCCTTCTCCTGTCATACGCGACCTCAAGATGCAACCAAGAAGCGCCCCCTCCAACACTGTAGAATTCACCAGAGAGAATCCCCAATGGAAGAGTTGCTAAAAATGCGCAGAAGGTCAGGGCTCCCTCAACAATCCTAACCCCCCAGAGACAGAAGACCAATCCTCTAACCTACGGATGAGTACGAGATCGACTACGGGTACCCCCCCTAACCTGTAAATATTTGTTATCACCTAGAACGTTAGAGGGACGAACTCTATAGGAAGGTGGAGAAGCATTCGTGATTGTATGCGAAAGTATCAGTATAACATCACTATCCTACTTGAGTCCAAGATCAAATTCGAAGTTGTTCTCGCCCGCAGAGTCCCTTTGAACTGGGAGGCAGTCCATAATCTCCATTTCTATGATATGGCCAGAATATGGATAATATGGGATACCAAATCCGGGAAAGGTAGTATTCCTTTCAAATATGAACAACGCATGGTGGTTGAATTCTCCAACCATGGTGGTCTCAAGTTCATTCTCGGAGCCGTGTACGGAAGCAATGATCGAAGACTTCGCTACAAATTATGGCAAGATATCGACATTGTGAGCAAGGCCTACGGGTCCTCCCTCCCTCTTATTATGCTAGGTAACTTCAATGTCATCCTCTACAACCATGAGAAGAGAGGCGGCAAATGCGTTCCTGATCCTATCTTGGAGGATTTCCAGAACTGCCTCACGAGTTTCGGCCTCTCGTGTGTGACCCACATCAGTTATGTATAGACCTGGAATAACAAAGCATCCGACAAAAGGATCGAATGCCAACTTGACCGCGCCCTCGTTAATCCTAAATGGTTTGACTCCCTCCCAAACATAGTTGTCGAAGCACTTCCTACTGCTACTAGTGACCACTCCCCCCTCCTCTTCAAATTCTCCACAGCTAGCAAAATTTGTCATCCGACCTTTAGATACAACAATGCTTGGGTTTTACAGGAAGGCTACCATGAAGTAGTGAAGGAATGTCTCAATGCTCAGGTGTACGGCCTCAGTCAATATAGACTAACATAGAAGTTGAAATCAATCAAGTATAAGCTAAAAGACTGGAGCAAAAGTAAACCCATCGCCATCCTAGCCGACAAAATCAATGAGCTCGAAGGAATCCAACTTTCCCTCCAATCCATGACGGACAGAGAGTTGGTAGAGAGGAAGAAAACTCTCAAAGAGGATATTGACAAACTCCAGTACATCAAAGAAGTTCAATAAAGACAACGAGCCAAATGTGATTAGCTTAAACACGGCGACAAGTGCACCAAATTCTTCCGAGAAGTCATCCGAGCGAGACACCATCGAAACAGTATTGCACAACTGATAAATAGTAATGACGACAATATTGTGGCACCCCAAGAGATCCAAGCCGAGGCGGTTAGTTACTTCACCAACCTTTATAATCAAAATAACTACCTCTCCTCTTTTCCTCCAGTCACCTACAAAGGGCTAATCACCAATGAAGGAAACAAAATGGTTCAGAAGCCAGTCACCACAGAGGAAGTTGAAGACATCGTGCTCTCTTCTGACGCCAACAAGTCCCCAGGCCCCGACGGCTTTATCGTAAAGTTTTTCAAGATCCACTGGAAGGAGCTAAAGCCCCTCGTCACCGAAGTTGTCAAAGACTTTCTCCGCATAAGCAAGCTCCTCCGTCAACTCAATCATACGTTCATCACCCTTATCCCGAA